>BSBK01001157.1:0-724172 GCA_027943335.1 Chamaecyparis obtusa | reverse complement strand
TGTATAGGGCATGAGAAGGATGTTGATTTTTAGTTTGAAATCCATAGAGATGCTATTGAGGAGGTTGGGTCAGAGGATGTGATGCAAGTACTGGAAGATGCAACACATGTGTGTACAAATGTAGGGAGATTGATTGATGTAGGCAACATGCATATTTGGTTGAACAATGCATTGAAGGACATGGGCAAAATTTGATGGATCAAAGAGGTGGTTAATGATGCTAGAGATGTGCAGATTATCCACCACACTTCATATGCACTCTTTAGGACCTTCTCTAAGGATTTGCATCATATGTCATTTTCTTGTAAAGGATGCTTGAGTTGCAAGAGGCATTGCAATTTATGGTCATCATAGCTAGAATGCAAAGGGGAATGTAGGGTCAATGAAGGCCATTCAGAAGATGCGTGATTCTACACAGGTTAGCATCATTCATATTGAGTAGACAAAGTTTGTCACTCTTAGGTGATATTCAAAAGAGGCCAAGATGGATAAAGAAACTAAATTATGGCACAAGAGGATCCAATTCTACTATTGACCATGCATGGCCCTAATTCGTGGATAACCACACTAGCCATTTGCCAATTGTCCTAGGTTCCTTGTTCTATTGTTGACGAGAGGAACTGCTCTATACTTGATACTTTCACCCACTCTGCTAAGAGCAACCACGTTACCACTTACCTCTAGGAGGGTAAAGAAGCTTGCAAATGTACATAGCACCTTGCATCTCATTAGCTGCAACACACTTATGTAGGAGAGTCCAGAATCTTGAGTGATGACGTGTTTGGGATGGACTTTGGGGATGAATGATGATTTGAGGATTGGGCTGTCAACCAGTTGTATTTTTGAATTTATCATTTTTTCGAATATAATATAAATATAAAGATGTTGACATTTTCATTGTTCATTCAATGCAATATCAAATATGTTTTGAGCATTTTAAATTTTCATAGGTCATTCCTTGTATATAATTTTATAACTGTTTTTTTAAGAACTATATGTATTCATGCCACTATCTTGTTATCATCCCCAAATCTAGGCTCTTGTTTCTCCAGTCCTTGAACTCGTCCTCATCATCTCCCTATCTCCTTCTCTTGAGACTCCATGGAACATGGGCTTTTTCTGCAATTACTGATTAATTTTTTAGTATGACTTTTTTTCCTTGAGCATCAAGTTTCTGCAGTCTATGAATTTAAGAGTTTTGTTCATAAATTGAATTGTAAAAGCTTTTGGAGTAAATTGTGTTAAATTTCTCCATTAATATTTTGGATCACACTTCACAAGAAACAAATGAAAATGGATTGCACAGAGTGTGATCTGAGACTTTGATACTCAAATTTAACATGCTGTCTTCTTCTAGAAGCTCTTACAATTGATATGTTTTCTTTGTTTCCTATATTTGTTATCCTTTTCTGCAGTTTCTTTTAATTTGGTTTTAGGTAATTTAGTTGGTGTCGCGTTTTGTAAATATATGCTTGTTGCAAGTCTTAAAATTTGTTAAAATTTAAGCACATCATATATTCATTGCACTTTCTTCTCTTAAGTGAAATCAATATTATAAGCTCTCTTAAAGTAAAATTTCAAGCACAAGAAGTGCCTCTTAGTTTTTAACTTTGTCTGAAATTAGATTTTCAAATTGTCTTAAATTTTAAGCACAATAAATCTATAAAGTTCTCTTCCTAAGTTACCGGGTTCGTACCAACTGGCCCCGAACTGGGTTCGGGTACGCACCTGGTACTGGTACTTCAGTGGGTACTTGCTGGGTACATGATATGGCTTATTCAAATATTTTTAAACTATCAATTGGTATTTAATATTTATTGTTGGCATTTGGCATTGATCCATGATCAAGTATCATACTATGAAATGGTTTAGTTTTACAATTCTGTATATTTCTCTTATTTTTTGTATATATAATGTGCACACACGCACGTGCGCGCGTACCCATACGTACCAAAATGCAAAATAAAATAAAATTCACGTACCCACATACTGGGTTCTCGTATCCGAACCCGAACCTGTAACTTAGCCTAATATCAAGCACAGATGTGTCTCTTTTTGTTTGTCTACTTCAACTCTATGTGTATTTTGAGATTTACCTTAAAATTTAAGCCCAACAGGCTTTGCTTCAGTAATATTATGATTTGCACTCACGTCTGGTTCTTGTACGAGACAATGAGGTCTTTTATTTTAAACGTGTTTTTCTTGCATATGCTCTACTTAATTTTAAGAGTATTATTATGGAAGTACTTTTATCACCTTGAGATCCAAAAAGAGTTTTGGTTTATTTGCTCTCTTTTAAATTGCAATGCCAGTTGCCAACTCACTTTGCTAAAATTTTGGCTATCTAACATTCCTATATCATATTGGCAGTTGTGAATATTTAGCATTGCAGGTTTATGCATAAAATTAATGTAATTTTTTCATTTTTAGGATGATTTCTTGCCAAGGACTGCTACTCCTCTAGAAGATATCTTCAAATCCATTTTCTGGTATGAAAAATATTTTTTTCTGTGATTATGAAGCTAGATCATTCTGTTTCACACGATTGCCATCATTATTTTTAAAGAATAATTTTACCAGTCATTTCCTAGATTTTTCGTTTAATTGTACCTTTTACTTCCATTTATCAAATAGCTTGTAGAGCTCTTTATTGACACAATAATTGCCCATTGTCATTGACTTAATCTTAGAGGCATGTTTGCCTCTGGACAGTCTGCCTTGTTTACTCTGTGTTAGATGCATGAAAGACACGTGTATACCAGAAGAAAGAATGCTTGCAGATCCACGCAGATTATATGCACCAGGACGGTTGTACCATATTGTGGAAAGAGAACTTTGCAGGTATCTGGACAATTTTTTTTAGCTGGTAGGAAATAGAATGAGTGCTGCCATGCTTTTCACAACTCTCATATTTTTTGCTATGATTGCTTCACGGTCAAGTGTGTATCCATAACTATTGATGGTGGAGAACCAATTTACATGCCAAAAGATGATATATTTGCACTGCAGGATATACTTTTGGAGATGTCCTTTTACCATCAATTTATGACCTATGATTTGCTTACACATTTTATCACTTGTAGATAGAACGTGTAACAGCATAATGAAAGGAATGGGTGATCCAGAAATGTTATGTCTACAAGAAGCTGTTTTTAATCAAGTTAGGAGTTGTGGAGCACAATCTGACAAGAACATTTGAAATTATTATAAACAAGTAGATTGTTTGCCTCAATTCAATAGTTTAGTTATTTCATTTGCATTCATTATTTCTTATAAATGTATACATTTTCAATAACTTTTCGTGTGAATTTTGTTCTAGAGCTCATTAGGAAAATATGGCACTTTATTACACGGTTACATGTGATGGAGAAGCATAACTCTTGATGCAAATGAAATGGCCCTGTTTTGAAATAGGATTTAATAAGAAATAATAAATAATAAATCAAAAATATAAAATCATAAAATTAAAATATAACATAATTAAATTTGGGTAGTGTAATGAATGGCTAAAAGGCATGAAATGAAAAGTCGCGACTCCCTCAAACACGGGATATAAAAGGGAGAAGAGAACTTTATTTGAAAAGGGGGAGAGAAGAAGGAAGAGAAACGGTAAGTTGTGAATCAAGAAAGAATTAATGGAAGAGAAAATAGGAAATGAGAAGAAACTAAGTAAGTGACTCCTTAAAAGGACAGAATGTATGAAGTGTTGTGACTCTTTCAAAGAGTGACAATTATGAAGGGTTGTGACTCTGTCAAAGGGTAGAAATGATGAAGGGTTGTGACTCTTCCAACGGGTCGTAATTGTGAAAGGTTGTGAGCATTGCAAAGGGCAGACATGATGAAGAGGTGTGACTCTTCCCCACATTGGAAGATATAAAGGGGAAAAGGTTTCGTTCAAGGATGACATGCAAGGGAGATTGATTTGGGGAATAGTATATAATTCTCAAAGGCAACAATGAAAAGTGGTGACCATTTTCACTCCAATCATTGAAGGACTTATGAATCATTATCCTTAATCCATCAGTTGTTAATCCCTCAAGAAATCAAGCAATCAATGAATCAGCAAGATTAAGCAAACATTCATCAAATCCACATCAATCATCACTTCATCTTGGGATCAAGAAAACATACAATTCAGCAATCAAGCATCACTCTATCAAATCAACATTCATTCAATCATCATCCATCAGTATATCAAGCTAGCATTCATTATATTAATATATCGTCACTTTTCAATCATCCAATCAACAATTACTTAATCATAACTCACCAATACCTCAAATCATCAAATCAAAGGAATTCATTCAATTCATCAATCATTCAACACCAATCGAATGATCAATCAAGACAAGACATTGAAAAGCATCAGTGATCTCATATCACAAACCAACCAGATTTGATTTACAACCATCTTATTCATGCATATAGAATCTGAATATTATGTCTATAAATTGGTATAAAGTATCAGTTCTTACAGTAAGCAGCATAGTGGGTCTTATTTATGATTTCTTGCTTATGAATAGTGGTCCTATTTATATTTCTTAATTATGAATAATTTATGAATATGATATTATCATGTGACCTTTTATTTGGAGAATACATGCAATAATGTGTAACTCTTATATGTTTGCCATAATCAATCATGGTAGGGATAATAAGGGAATACAAGGAGGGAGAAACTGTTATGAGGTCTTCTTTTAAGCACACCACCTCATGGTGGTGACAGACAGTCCCACGAGGCCAAGGGGGTGCAAGGATGCCTTGCCTTTGGGCTTAGAAGGGAAGGATGCTTTGGACACCCTATTGTAGTTTCCCCAAACCCTTACCTTGGGTGTCCATTATGTTAAGGAACCTTAACCATAGGAAGGAAGATAAGGGTGGTTATGGAAGAAAGGAATGGCTATGGATTCCTCACTAGGAATGGCTATGGATTCAATCATTTAAAGGCATTACCAAGTGTACATACAGACAATTCTTTATGCACCGAGGCCTGTCCTCTCTGATCCTACATATTGCAATTGTAACAAAGAGAAAATACTTCTCCTTTTGTGCAGTTTCTGAGATTAGTTTTAGAAAAGAATGAGTATAAGCCTTCTTGAACAACTTCTCTACCCCCTATTAGGCCACTAGATTATCACTCTATTTACTGCCCTCCTAATATGTTAGCATGGGATCTTGAAGTTCTTTATTTCCATATAATTTTGTTGAATAGTATTTGTTTTTTAGTTAGTTATTGCACAGCCTCTTTTTGACTGCTTCAAAAGTTAGCAGCAATGTAGTTTAAGCTTGAACTTGTCTGCCATTCATTTTCCTTAGTAAATCTTACTCCTTACGAGCAAGGCTTTCTTTTGTATTTAGTTCCAAGCGGACTGAAAATATTTACAGAGGTTGTCCTTCACTATCTTTAAAGATTCCTCTTTTTGCTAATCCTAGATTTAGTTACTTTTGCAGTTCCATCGAAATTTAGATTAACCTAAGGTCTAGTTCTCTTCTGCTCATCCTCTGGTCTTTTTGCATTGAAATTGAGATTAACCACTAATAAGATGAGATTACAAGTATCCTTTCAATTCTACAGGTCCCCTGGCCTTCATTCATGGTTGTGTGTTTTTATTCCTTACCTCTAACCATCAATGCCCTAGTCTCTTTATGCTTGCATTTGTAAGCAATCTGGATAGTAAAGAGTTGATATTTATCATTTTGTGTGTGAATACAGCTTGGTTCAACTAAAATTTATTTGATGAGTCACTCTTCTAAATATGTATCTAAATGCATTTTGGTTCAACTAAAGTTTGTTTGTGTGATAAGTCTTTTGATTTTCTATGTGATTGGATTGGAATCACATGTGACAAATTCCAGCAGTGGAGAACTATCAATTAGCTATTGTTGAACTGGAAGGCTGCATGGATTCCTTGCTCTTCTCTCTACTTTTTCAAGCAATCCCCAATTTTAGCAAATAATAAGGGGATTTTCCCCTTAGGGAACATTTGTGACCTATTTCCATAATGAACACTTTACCCAATATATTAAGAAAATCATATTTCTTATTCATTACTGTGGCTAGCTTACAGTTCTCAAAGTTGAGAAGCCCTCCCATGAAATTCACTTATTTGACATTTTTCTTACCATATTCAAAGGTTCTATTACATATGCATGCTTTTACATCATTTCAAGATTGCATGTAGACAGCTCACAATATAGCAGGATCATGCTTTTTTTGAGGAGGATTTTACTTGAGAGGAGTTGGGCCTCCAAATGGAAAAGTTATCTTTAGCCTGAAAGCATGCATGGGATTGGTACTGTATATGGATTTAGAAACATTCCTTGAACATCTAGAAAGTTTTAGAGTTATTCAGAAGGGACACACATGTCAAAAAATTCAAGTTTTCAATTTATTTATTTATTTATTTTTGATAGGTAATAGGCGCAAGCCAAGATCAACATGGGGCTCAAGAAGGCTTGAACCCAAGACCTCCCAAACGAGAGGCTCGCAACTTACCGTTGCGTTGTGGGGTGTTCCCCAGTTTTCAATTTATTTTTAATGACTAAACAATTAAGAAATAAAAAAAAATACATTCAAATTAGAATCATTATATATTATCATAGGATTAATATAATAAAGTTATAAATTAAATAACAATTAATTATACTTTTAACTTCTCACTCTCATCATTTGATATTAATTAAATTCAAAAACAATAGAATTGAATGAATCATCAACGTTACAAAACTAAATGTTGCAAGCTGAAAAAGCATATTCAAATTGAAGAGATAAATCTGAAAGCTGATGTAATATATTGTATTTTAAAATTTTGTCATAACTAATCATGCTTACTTTACTACTGAATAAGGTTCGGCACCAATTTAACACTCTTCTATCATCCCTGGCTCTTAAATAATTTTTGCCTTTTGAAATATAATGCTTGGAATCTTATTTCTTGTTTATGTCACGTTTAAATACTTTGTATATAAACATTATTGGTGGGCACCTCCAGTAGACCCACCTCAGTCCACATTAAGCTCATTTGAAGTCCATTTTTTAGTGTTAAATGATGCACATCTTGGCACCAAGTAATTAGAGCTATCTAGAGTTTAGACAAAGAACTGTACAACTATAGCTACTACTAGTAGACAAAGCAATCTTAGAAATGGCTTTGACAGTGGTCAATTTTTTTCTTTTTAGATCTTTTTGTTATTCAAAACAATTTCGTAATATTCACGATACTTATTTACTATATGAGAAAGGGAGATGGTTTTGAAAGCTCTGGGCATCATGGAGAATTGTATCAATAATATAATGCTTTCCTTAGAGGTTTTAGTTAATTTAATTTTACTATCACAAGTTCATAATTTGAATAGTAATCTACAATTGAAGAGGATAAGAAAACCATACAAGTTTGTATGATATTTTAATCCCTTTTTTCTTATGAGTATCACATTTATGTTTATTGTGTGTTCACATGATGCAGATGTGGAACGATTCCACCAGTTGTGAAAACTGCTGTTCCAGTAGAGGGAAGATTTGAGCATATCATTCTTTCATGCAATGCAACAAGAGACCATGGAATTATTTGGATCGAGAGGGAATCACAAAAAGCATTAGATGTATGTGCAATACATTGACTCCTGTTTGAGTATTATTTAACATTTGATTTGTATTTGTGCTTGGTACTGCTGCCAATTTTTTAAAGCACCTTTTCTAACAAGTCTGCATGTGAATGTGTGGTGTTTGAGTACCCTTTGTGTAACAAGGGTTTTGGATTTGTTCATCAAACAGAATGCTTGGCTACTCTATGGCTTCATTTTTGCTTGAAATGTATATGAATTCAAAACAGAGTGGAATGGACTCAGGAGGTCATTCATTTTAGACATCCTCAACCTTTTGAGCTTGTGAGAAGTGAATAAATTTTTGTTGGATCAATAAATAAGTCTAGTACAAGTCATTGAAAGCCTAAGGATTGATATAATAAATTGTGCTCGGGCAAGGTGTTATCAGATATAGTATAAACTATAAAGCCTGTCTATCTATTCGTTTGGGGGAATGCAGGTGCAAGCCAATTATTTAGCACTGTGTAACACGGGCCGTAGGGGACAAGGGGACGGCATGACGAGTTTCCGGGATGGGGGGAAAAGGAGTTTCAATTTGGGGAAGTTGGGGGGACGGTGGCAGGGGGTGCTGTTTAACTATATACTATATACTATACATATAATGCTTGAAATGTTAGTTACAAAAAGATGTATAAAAATTAAAAAATTAAAATAGCAAAATTGCAAATGCCAAATACTAAAATCTTGAACATTGAACCAATGAACAATGAAGTTTTGAACATTGAATATTGAATTGTGAATTACTATTAGAAATTAAAATACTAAATAAAATTGTCGAGTCAGCAAATAGAAGATTTCTATTATATTATAAATATCATAAAGATGATTACAATGTGCAGCATGATTATAAAACAAGTACAGAATGTCAAAGTGTAGTGAAGGGAGGCCTCTAATCATCTCTCAAGGAAAACTCCTTGTTACTAGAACTACTGAACTTCTCATGGTCAAGATCCGCCAAACGAACACCAACTAGCCTTGCATTTGAAGCCTTTACATCCTCATCCTCATCAATTTGTGCTGGCTTCTTTGGCTCTACATCCCATTGTGCTGTTGGGATCTCCTTGTACACGCGTGTCTTGCAGTCAATGATACGCAAGGCACTACACACAACCACTAGCTTCTCTGCTCTCCTAGAGGTAAGTTTGTTCCTCTCAAGAGAGTGGATGACGCTGTAAGTAGACTAGTTCCTCTTTGCAGGTGAAGAACTAGAAACCTGAGATAGCAGACGAATGTCTAGTGTGGTAATCTTTGTTTTTTGTGCTCCATGACAATCCACCACAAATCGGCTCCTCTTGTGCCATAGTTCTTATATCCATCTTTGTTGCATCCGAATAACCCCTAAGAGTGACAAATTTTGTCCACTCAGTGCGAATATTGCCAATAATTTGAGCATCATACATCCTATCAATGCACCTAAAGAACCTTGCCTTCACCTCATCATCCTGAATTGGTGTAGTTCTATCAGGCTTAGGCATGTACCACTTTAGATTCAATGCATAAGCAACCATGTGCAAGGGAATGTTCAGCTTGCCCCCCATTTGTGCTGAATGATTGGCTGAATGTGCTCATTGTAGAATGCTAAAGTGGGGTCCTCTAGCATAACAACCTTCATTTGGTCAAGCATAGAATCGATGCACTCATACACCTTTCCAAGGGTAGGTGCATCCTCATCGCCATATTTGATCACCTGGAAAACCGGAGCAATGATAGAGACAATGTATTTTGTATCACTCCAAAATTGATCACTTTTCACTCTCCTTCACCCTCTTCCCCTGCTCTATCTTGGCCTCGACCCATTGATTCCACTCATCCATCATAACCATGAGTTACAGCGCCTCTTGCAACTCAAGCATTCTCTCCAAGAGAATGTACTAAGATGCATATCTGGTCTCAACTAGTTTCAAGAACTCCTTTGTAAAAGTCCCGAAGAGTGCACGTGAAGTGTGGTGGTTGCAAATAAACATTTGCACATCTCTTGCATTATTAACCACTCCTCTCATCCAGTCAGTCTTCCCCATGTCCTTGAGTGCATTGTTCATGGCATGCACACAACATGGAGTCCACAAATATGTCTATAGGTTGCCTCAATAAGCTTCCCTGCAGCTCTGCACCCATGTGCTGCATCTGTCACTACTTGGACCACATTTTGTGACCCAACCTCCTTAATAGCCTCCCTAAGGACCTCAAACTGAAAATCATCATCTTTGCGATGCCCTGAACAATCAACTGCCCTGAGAAAGTATAGGTCCTCTGAACATGTAACGAGTGGACGGTGGCTAATGTTTGTCCACCCATCCATAACTATGTTGTATCCAGATTGTATCCAACATGCCTTCATCTGCTCCATCAAAACATTGATTTTGGCATACTTGTTATCCAAGATCGTGGTCCTCAATTTGTGCTCACTTGGTGGCACATATGATGGTCCCCATGTTGCCACCATCGAGATCATTTCCTTATAATAAGGAGATTGAGCTACATGTAATGGGATGCCATTAGCAAAGAAGAACTTGCCAATGGAATCATCTATCTGATCTTTCAGTTGCACATTGAACAAATTAGTTCTGGTGTTACTTTGCATCTTGCATTTCCCCTTGCCCTCTCCCGATGCACTTTGAGTGGATGAAGGTCTTGAGGTTGACCCTGACATCATTCCTGCTCTCTGATGCAATGTATGAGTAGAAACATGTGGCCACCCCTACATCTGCTGAATTGTCTGAATTTGTTGCCCACTGGGCAAAGTAATAGGCATTGCAACTACATTGTCTTCAGGGACACCTTAAAACTTGTTGAACTCAATTCTGTACTTGATAGTTTTAGGGTCTTGCAAAAATTTACATGGATTCACACGTCCTTTCCAAAAGAGGAAGTGTGCATTAACTTTAGTGATGCTCCCATACCATCCTATATTACAAAAATTGTATCTCCATTTTCTTGTGCCACCACTTGTTGGTGATGGGGCTGTTATTCTTGTTGCGAATTGTTTGAGAGGAGACTTGGGATCATAAGGACCCCTAGCAAACTTCTCCACAAGTTGGGAGGAGTTATCCATAGCAGCTGGTCCACTAGCCATGGAACTAGTTTGGGATTTTGGATCAGCCCCATGGTCACTCTCCGCAGACTCAACCTCATACTCAGGTTCATATTCTGATTGACTTGCACTCAGAGACTAAGTTTCCATCTCATCTCTACTCATATCATGACTACAAGAGCTCATTGTGACACTGCATTTCAAAAACTAAAGATAATTTCAATAAGCAACTAGTTTTAGCCCACTTTAACAAAAAAAAAATTTAGGACTCTAAATTTTATTTTAATTATCGATTTTAACAAATTTCAAAGTCTAAAACAAAATTTAAAATTTATGAATGAGTGCAGAACGAAGAATCATCATAAATTTTTCATTTTGCCCTCAAGATTCATCATAAATTCTGATTTTAACATACAACAAAAATGAAAAAAAAAAACTTTAAAACATTCAACATTGAAACAACAAAAATGAAAAAACAATGAACATTCATCATTTTAAAACAATTTGAAATTTAGATATAAAAATCAGAAAAGAAAACAAAAAAAGTTTAAAAACCCTACCTTGTGCTTGATGAATCCCTTCAAGGAAGGTGTAGAATCTTCCTCCTCATCTTCTTCATGCTCTCTTTCACTTGCACTCACTCCTTTCACTCCTCCAATCACTCCTTTCTCTCCTTTTCACTCCTCCAATCACTCTTTTCTCTCCTTTTCATCCGAAGAAACATTTCTTTCAAAATTTAACAAGCAGAGTAGGTTTTTCTGTATACATTCATGAAATTGTTAACAAAACACTATGGAGTATTTGAGAAAATAAGTCTCAGACAGTGTTGCGTGAAAATTGAATGTAGAAGTTACAAGTCAAAACAGAGGAAAATGGGCAGTCTTTATACTTTGTGGATTGTGGTGGGTCCCACATTCATGTTGAATTATTATGATGTTAAATTTCAAGTGAATGTGATGGAATGCACAGGGCTATGATGAGGAAGGTTCAAGTATATGGGAACTCAAAGCTATATAGAGTGGAAAACTACAATGTAATTTAAGAAATTTAGAATGCTTGAACTATGAGATAGCAGAGAGTTAATTAAAAAATGGATTTCAAAAGAAAAAATGCATAGCTGTTCCATTCCAACATAAAGGCAGGCAGGAAACACACAAAGGTAACGATCTTCCGAGGGTAAAAATAAGGGCAGAAAACAAAGAAAGTAGAACTAGAAAGTTGATGATATACCCCAACTTCCCCTTAGGTATAAAGGATACAGCATCATCAATTTTCTGCAGGGCAACTTCAGGTATGGATTGCTTCCTTTAAGTTCCTTGTGGTTTCACTGCTTTGAAAGCTCCGCTTAACATCAGTGGCCCTTCTGTGAGAGCCCAGCTTCCCCCTTTATCTTCTTGTCACCATGTTCAGGCCCACTCATTCATGTAGCTTGGAAAGCTTACATCCCATGTCTGCATCTCCTTTTCCTTGGCTGAAACACGTTAAACATTCCTCATTCCTAATTCCTTTTTCATCCGTTGAGCAGCACCTCAACCCCCAAGCTTTTACCCTGATAGTATGCCCCTTCAATGGATTTGGTCTGGCAGACCCTAGGTAACACCATAGGATCCCAAGGTGGAAGTGCTAACTCTTGCAAATGATTCCTAATTTGCCACTGGAGAACTCTTAGCACTGCCCTTAGGCAGTAGACAGCTTCATCGAAAATCTCAGCAGAAAACTGGAGATTGTGGCTTTTCATAACCTATCCTGGAAAAGCTTTTTCTATAATTGTTGCCTGCCAAGAACAATCAGAATACATGATAATTATGAAAGAGTTGCTCCTGCATGAATCAGAGGAAAAACAGGCTTTTGAGTTGCTGCAAGATTACAGTGGCTTAATAGCCAGCTCCTAAGTGTCATATTGATGAAGGGTGCTCCCCTTAATACCACAAACACATAACAGAAATAGAGAAACAACAATAATTTGCAAGAACATAAAATGGGCTTCTTATTATCCACAAATGTGGAATTACAAATTTCAGAATTACAATATGCAAAGCCACATGGGCATTTTCCTTTACAATATTTTGTAGGATAAAGCCTCGAATCCTTACCCAGATCTGCTCAGAACTGCCCTAGACAACACTATGGACCTTTCTTATATAGGCAATTTCCACTGCCCGAGAAAGTTCCAGAAATTTAGCCCTTAAGGCCGACCAACCCTAGAATTATTTTATTTTTCAATTTATTACATCAGAGTCGGCTCAAAACAACTTTTGAAACCCAAACAAAAATTTTGAAAGAAAATTATTTTCCGCCATTTCAGATGGTCCAACTTTCGGAGACCATAAATCATCACCCGTTGACCCGATTGACTATTATGACCCCATTTCGGAAAGGGTATGAAGTGCTATACAACAATTGAGTTAAGCAAGTTTCATTTAGCCGAAGTTTCGACCTCATCCAGGGCCTCTAAAGCTTTCAAAACTGAGTTCAAAGTTTCTGTACCTTGCTGCCAATACCGAAAATTTTCAGTATCTTGAAAACTAGACTTGATTTGGCAATGAAACTTTACTGGCAGGCTAATATGACCAAAATGAACCTCCAGGGAAGAAAATAGAACATTCTAAGCTCGAATGGAAAACTTACTAAAAATAGTAAATTTCCAAAAATAGCAGCTCTGCACAAGATAGCCCTTATTGAAAAGAAATTAGAAATATTTTTGGGTGATGCAAGATTGCACTTACACCCAGGATGCTCCTGCATCACATACTATGCTGGTATAAAATCTCAGAAGAGCAATCGGGGAGAAGAATGAGCAGTCATATACAAGCCACAAGTTCACACCTGCCAACTAGACCTCCCTAAACACCATGGAAGTGGGCACTAGTTCCCATTTGGAGCTTCATGGACATACCTTCAATATCAGTTTGATGATGTATCAAGACAGGGTGAATTGTATACAGCACTGTACTATGACATATATCTATTACCGGATACCTGTCTAGTTAAATTGGGCATGTCTCAGGCTAACCAATAGTAAACCACTTGATATGAAAATCAATAAAAAACATTAAAGAGTGAAGTTATTGTGCAAAACTTTTGGTTTCGACTGTGTAAATTTTTTTTCCTTAACATTTCAGATCAAATTCCATGATCCACCATAAGGAGGAAATCTGATTCATCTGAAATTCGATACAGGTCATTTTGACCTTCAAATGTCAGGAAGATAAGTTGATAACTTTGGAATATGACATGAGACAAGCAGAAATTTGATATGGAGAAGCAGGCCATTTCATTTTACACGTGTAAAAATTCTGAGCCAATTTTTTTGGGACTATTTTACCCTTCAAAAGGCACACGTGATTCTATGTTGTAATTAATGCATTTGACTGCCAGCCGACAGGTTTGAGCTGCTTCATTGTTTCTTACAGCAACTGGTGTATTTGAACCCACAATCAGTGGTTTTGATACTGTACAACAGTAGGTTTGTGGGCACAATCAAAAGGAATTGAACAACCACCTTTAGGGCCCCAGAGACTGGAAATGAAGGGTTAGAAATCTACATAGTACTCCAGAGCACAAATACAACTTCAAAGGAGTAGGAACATTCATCCATTCCTACAGTCATTCATCTGTCGTAGGAATTTGTTTCAGGGGTTTTGCCCAAAACAGAAAGGTAAGACATCTGAATGATAAGACTCATTGTACATCTGATTGTTGATGGAAATAAAGTTGGGACCTTTTCTTGTATGTTTCTATCCCAAGTGATTTTTTCTGCATTCATACAGATGTACCACTAATGGAAAACAATTTCTGGGAATGATATCTGCTATCCAGTATAAGCAGGTGTTGGAGGAAACAACTCCCATGAATGCAGATGTTCCATGCAGATCTCCATTCATTTGTTTTTAAATGAAACTGCAAGCACAAAGAAGATACCCAAAAATGAATTGGGAAACTTTGTGATTGACTATTTTATATCAATTCTGAGCACAAAGGATTACTGTATTATTCCCCCATTCAGAAGCACATATACGGTATCAGAAGCAATCTTTTAAACCTTCTAACAATTCATTTGGTGGAATTCGCTCTTATTTATGCTAGATCGTTATATGGCTGTCTCTTCAGCAAATTTCTCGTGGCTTGACAATCTGTTTTAACTGTAAATGTTCAGGCTTGCGAAAGATTCTAAATTTCTCTATGCTTCTTTCAACAGCTAGAATCTCTCTCATAGATGCAATACCTTAGTTCTATTCATGTAAACTTTTACTACTAGAATTCAGGTGATACTTGATTCGTAGCCAAGATTTCTTTCTTTCCATCTGGAATTCGTGAGTGAGAACTGCAGGCCATGTGGTGTCACATGCATCAGTCAGTGTAAGGACCAATGGAATTTCTTGGCATTTGCAGGGCTGGAAGACTGGAACATCTTTGTTTCATCTTTTGGACTGCTTGGGTGGCTGAATCATCCCATGGTTTACCTTTATCACATTTTGAATATTTTGCAAATATATATGGTGTCTCCAAGTACCTGGTTTCTATTTATTAAAAAATAGGATACTTGTAGCAGTATCAATACCATTACTAGTCTATTGGCATCCTCAGTATAAGCATGTTTATTTTTAAAAAAATTTCGCATCTGATTATCCATTTCCTTCCTGCAACAGTGAAGCGTTTTCATCTGAGGGGAAGTTAAATACATGTTTTTCAGCAAATAGATGTTGTATTCCAGTAATCTGTTATTGAATACCTAACATAGATTCTTCTAGATCTGCACAAGCATCTGTAAATATTTGCAAAAAAATTGTCTATGCATTTAACTTGAATTCTAGGTGTTATTAACTTATTTTAAAAGTTACACTTCGTTGTAAATATTAGTCTTAAGATTTTCCTCCTTTTTGACATTAGATAGCAGACATATTATGGAGGCTTAACCTTCTGTTGCAGGGGCACCCATATGTTCTCATGCCTCCAAGAGGGCAAAAGTTGATATTTTTGTTTTAGTTGAGTTGTTTACATGTAATAAGGTTGTGTAAGACCATTTTATGTTTGTAAGTGTCTTGGTAGGGTCCTAGAAGTTAAGTTGTTAAGAAATTGTCAATGTTACAAAAGTTGCATAATGTTGTAAAGAACTATTGGAAACTGTTGGAAAACCTTTGAAAGGCCATGTAATGTCGACCCAAGGGGTTGGGTGATGGTAGATGGAAGTTTGGAACAAACAATAAAATCACTGTTTTCCTGCAAATCTGAGTGTGTTCTTGCTGTTCTTTTGCTTTCAATTGGGAACGAAGGATAATTGAATCTACTTTCTTTTCCTTTTGTTTCACTCAATTTCATTGAGTTTTGAGGAAGTTATGAATGTTTTAGTGGCTGCTATTTCTTGATTTTTTCTGTAATAGTCCTGTTGCAGTGTATTGAAAGTGTTTGTACAGATTGGTATTGGTCTGAAACTGATGGGAGATGAAACTAGAGTGAGTTAGCTTTCATTTGCATCTGGCGGCATCCATTTTTATCGAGTTTGAAGGAAGTTACATGCAATTCTTCTCAGGCGGCATCCATTTTTATGTAGTGATAATGAAAATTGCATAACTCTCAATTCCCACAGTGAAATTCCCTATAAATTGGTGAAAAGACCTGTAGTTATGTATTCTTGAAGATTCCAAACTTGCAAAAACTGAAAGGAAGATTTGCCCATGAAAAGGTGATGTGCTAGGCTCGTTTTCTTTTGTCTCAGGTTGAAACTCTCAAAGAAAGGATTAAAATTGTATTCTAACCACATAAGAATATTGGAGAACATTGTGGAGTAATTAAAAGGTGTGTTTGGACCCTGTACAAGTAAATCCCATGCTTGAATACCCATTGGTAACAATTTGGAAGAGCAAACATAACTTGCCCTTAAGCCATAAACCTAATTAGGCCTAATTCCCGCTGTAACAGTCTATTTTTGACCCTGTCCGTACAAAGGAACCATATCTCATTTTGAAGTATGCTATATAAGGGCCAAATGGGTATCCAAATCCGTGCTTATATTTTGAGGATCATGCCTGTTGCAAAAGTTATGGACTAGCAGACCTATTAGGAGGGCTACTAGGAAGGAGAGAGGTTTATGAAGGTCTATGAGTGATGACCCCAAAGATTTCCCAAGTGTTCGAGTCTTTGAATATTTTCTACCCCTGCTCTGTGTCACCTTCTCAGAAATTCCATTAATAAAATTGGTACTGTTTACTGAAAATGAACTATCTATGTTTGAGGCGTAACATTCCACTATTGCCATCTCAAATCAGGATTTTTCTGCATTTGAATGTACGAGGCCAATTTGTTATGTATTTAGGATATATTTGATCTATTCCCTTTCAAAATATGCTTTTAAGCTTACTTTCTCTTCAGAGATTACATTTTATTTATTTGTTCTAGAATTGATCACCGAATTTGGATTGTTTTTTATACAGTTAATGATAGAGAGGGAAAGGGCGATGGAGGTTCCGTCTGAACAGAAAATGCAGAGACAACAGTCACTCGCAATAGAGCATGATCAACAGTATAAGGCTGCTCTTCAGAGGGCTGTTTCACTGAGAGTGCCAGATGGATACTCTAGCTATGATCCGCCATTGGATATGGTCTTTGACAAAAATGATGATGAAGGTGCTCCTCTTTTAGATGAACAGGGGGAGCAAATTACAGAAAAAAGAGACACGGGTGAGCCTTCTTTCAGTGGAAAAGTGGAGGGAAAAAGCAATTGGGATGGACTTAAAAAAATTATTGAAAAGAAACCAGTCGATGATAACAGTGTTAAATGAAGTGTGTATGATGCGTGTAATGATTTTCAGTTTTCGTTCATTGTACATTTGATATGAGTTGCTTTTATCATTTGAATCATTTTTCAATTGCTTTGTTTGTCTTCCTTGTTAATAATTATAATTTAAGCACACACAAATAAGCTGGCTGTATCCTACTTAATTTGTTAGCAAGGTTTTAATTTGATTATTGAAAGATGGAAATAATATAGCGTTTAGGCCTACAATGGGGACATAAATTTTCTGTTTAGTGTATTGTGACAATGTGATATAGATAGATAGACTGATAGAGGCTAAAAATAGTCTTATGGGACATCTAGCCTTGACATAATGTCTACTGTATTTCAGTCCACTTCTTATTCAAGGAGATGATAAGCAGTCCACTTTCTATTCAAGGATATGTTAAGAATTCTCACCTTATCAATTGTCTCCACACTGAATAAACTGTACCATAAAACAGCTGTCATTTAGCAAAAAAATATATATGAACTTGGTTGTTCTTGTTAAAGGGCGAAACAATTTAGCAAATGAGTTGTATAAAACATTGCAGGTATAACAGTAGCTATGAATTATTTGTTAGTTTTGTTAGAAAATATCATACCTTTGATTTTTATGAACTGTTTTATAACTTATTAAAAAAATGGAGTTAATTAAGATATCAACATTATTGACATTGAATCAGGCCGTCAAGTTTTTAACGCATTATTAATGTGATTTTTTAAATTCTAAAATTAACTGTAAGATAAAATTGTTCTAAGATAAAAAACCTTAATATTATTACGGGAGGCTTAATCAATGGCGAAATCTGAAAAAAAAATCTCCAATGGGCATGATCTTAATATGTAGCTAATTTGTTTCATAAAAGTTATTTTATTCTTAAAGTTATAGAACTTTTATTTATTATTGTTTTTATATTATTTATATTTGAAGAGCTATTTTATTTAGTGTGAATAATATTTTATAAATTTAATTTAAAATAAAATAAATGTTAGTCTTGTTTTGAGTATAAAAGAATAAGTAATATTGTTTTGGGTTTAAAATCAGGAGCAAAACAAGGGTGTAAGTTCCTTACACAATCATAGCTCATAGGTGTTAAAAGAGATCAATAATGTACAAATAGTATAAACAAGGGTTCTGGCCTGTACAAAGACAGACTAGAAAGTGTTGGGAATTAGTGTTCACGTAGATTAGAAATTAAGTTGATAAGTTTGTGGGATGGTAATATATGTATGGTAAATAAGTGTCATATTAATATTAAGCTGTTGGGAAACAACTTAATATTATCAGTTACAAAGTTTGTTTGGTAAGTTGTTATAATAGTAGTATATGTTGAATTGTTACAAAAAATTCAGTCTATTTTATTTGAGAATATTGTTTCCTAAATAACAAGATTTGAGAATCCTCTAAATATATAAAATATATTAAGTATATTGAACGAAACAGAAAAGATGAAGCAAGAGTTAATTTGATTTTATTATTTTAGTTTCAATTTATCTGACCCATATTTTCTACATGGTATCAGAGCATTAACAACACATGCGCCTGTGAAGTGTTTTTGAAAATAATGGAATGTGTGGCATCATGGTAGTTTGCTGCGTTGAAATTCTTGTTTGGATGCTGAATTAATGGCATGAGAGGCGCATCGTGAATCTGAATTTTGAATAGCGATGTATTTTCGTCTAGGTGCGCGGTGTTGTATTTGAGAGTTCGGATTCTGTTGATTTGGTTGCAAGCTGGGGACCTGTACAATAGGCCACATGAACCTATTGAAAGGGCATGAAAGATTTCTTTGCACGCACTTGTGCGCTACATCATTGACAGGTACTTGGTTTATTTTGTGGGCTCTCATTAAGGCTCCAGCCGTGGATTTATATGGTTTGCAATTACATATCCTTGATCGTAGTTTGTCATATTCATGCAAGTTTTTCATTGCATTGTTTTGATTCCTTATTTCTAGATTTGGTGGTTTGCGGCTTATATTATGTGACTTATAGCCTTGGGTGTTAGTGGATCGCCAAAGCCTGGGACACATTTGCATTGACTGAGCCTTGTATTGGATGTGGTTTGAACTCATTCATTTTGCTCGATCAGCAGTAGGCCTCATTGCTCCTTGTTTGCAAACCGAAGTTGTGAGCATTGGATCGGTGGTGTTGGAAGTCATTATACTTGATCCGTGTAGCATATGGTTGTTCGCAGGCATAATGTTTTTGATCTGCAACATCATTATATGAGTAACATGTACTGGTTTTTATCTATTTTTGATCGGCTATATAATCTCTCAATTGCACAAAATCTTTGATCCAGCTGTATTCATTTTGGTGGGTGTGTCATTTTGGTGTGCGTTTCTAAGCCTTTGGTCTGTGTTTACGTTGGCGGTTTCACACTGTAACCAAGCTCTTAGCCGTGTTGTCACCACATGCTCAAATTTCATTATTTGGAGGCGATTTTCATTTTTCATATCGTAGATCCAGTCA
Organism: Chamaecyparis obtusa; assembly: GCA_027943335.1. Lineage (NCBI taxonomy): Eukaryota > Viridiplantae > Streptophyta > Pinopsida > Cupressales > Cupressaceae > Chamaecyparis > Chamaecyparis obtusa. The sequence continues at coordinate 704,286 of BSBK01001157.1, read as the reverse complement.
AAGGAGCACATTGATTTTTTAGATTGATGGTTTGAGCATATTTAGTTCTGGAGCGATCTGTTTCTTTGAGGAAGGCTTTTCCATTACTATCAATAGACTGTTTTTCTCATTCATTGGTGGCTTTCACTATGGTGTCTGTGAATACCAGATGGTAACGTGGTTGGATCGCATTGCAAAGACTCGATTGTGTGTGGTCATCAACTTGATGAATAGTTGGTGTTACAACTGTGAATCGCTCTTTAGTGTGCAATGAGAACGTTGACGAGGAATGAAAGATCAATTAGAGAAAGTTTTAGTTTTTTTTTTAAAATTTTTAAATTTTAATTTTAATTTTTAATATACATTTGTATTATTGTTGTTTGTGCAATAGTATTGGAGATGAGGATAAAATAGAAAATGTTGATACTTATGGTAGTCATAGAAAAATTAGCAGGAGACTGAGTATCATGCGACTTGATATTTTGTGGTCAATGCTCTAGATATCATGAGATGATATCTTTATAAACTTTTGAGTACTTGGTGAATATCATGCGAGTTGATATTGTGTGGCCAATACTCTCAATATCATGAGATGATATTGTTATGAATCTATGAGTTATGGTGAATATCACGCGACTTGATATTCCTAGTCAGACCATATCTCTGATATCACGGTAAATGATATCTTCTGATCTTAATCACGTGTTAGCTAAAAATGAGTGTTGATGTTTTGTAGCTTGAGTTAGATAAACACTATGAGTCAATACTAGTGAAGATATGTATATAAATATTTAGTATATATGAATGTATATATATATTCAATATTAGTGAAGATATGTATATATATTTAGTATATATGAGATGTATATATATATAATCATATTTGTTATTATATTAATTACATAATAATGAATAAACATGTCTCATGAAAGGATATGTCTCTTCTTGACTCATTCTCAATATAAATACAAGAGATTGTTACATTTGGAAACACATACAATCAAGCAGTACTATTACATTTACAACGATCCTCACAAATTCAACATCATGGTCATCAAGAATGGAACTCTTGTTGCATGATACAACTCATAATTCTAAGGTGTTTAAACATTTCCATCTCTATCACTGGGTGCTTTAAGTCATTTCTCTTCTCTTACTGAGGCACGGAAAAGAAAACAAATTCCATGCCATCACCGTCTCTTTTGAGATTATGTCATGGCCAAAAAGAAAAGAGTGATCAACGAACGAAAAATGTGCAAGCATCTTGCAATCGCACGGAGCTTGGGATAGATGTCGATAAGCACTCGTAGGTCTTCCATTTCATATAAGGAGTTAAAAAATGCATGACCCATATGATTTCAATTGTGTTGCAGGATCTGAGCATGATTTTCAACGGTCGATAGTCAATGTCAGGTCGGCCTTCTCAGATAAGAAACACCTTCGACATAATTAATTGAAAATAAAAAAATACATTATATAAAAAAATATTCAATTCCTTGTGCCCCGCCCGACACATCCACACACTGACTATTGAATTCCATGACCTTTACTCTGTTCCAATATTTTTCAACAGTTGCGCTGAACAAACTGAGCCATTTCCCAGTGGACGAATATTCCAGTGCTTTGAAATCCAGTGGCCCCATGAATAAAATGAGCCCTTCGCATGAACCAAAAGCATTGACAATGTCCGGCTTGATGAAGAATTGAAAGTGCATTCAAAAATCTGCTATACCACTGTTAGTTCTGAGAGTATACGGAAGGTGGTTTGATCGTAGAACAGATTAAGCATACCTTGAAAAAGATTTATCTTCGTATTCTTAGTAAGCTTTCCAACGGTTGGTAGATGAAATTTTTGCGTGCAGTAGAAATTCGTGCACGATACATCTATTTGTACGTGTACATTACTATTAACTTTGGATGATGGAAGGGGAAAATGCACACTCCCGGCCATTTCAATCGTCTTGCCGAGTTAAGGAACATTTTCAATTGCCGATCTTCTAACGCTTAATTCAAATATGAAACGCCTGCGGTGTAATTAATGTTAATTCCTACGCCATCTTTAGTTCCACAGTTAATGGTCTCATTGACCAGAATACACTTTTTTGACCTTCGAGTGTAGTGGTGCTTAATTGGAGATATGATAATTGCATCAATGGAGGAAACCCATGCATTTGGTAAAGTTTGACCATATTTTTGAAGTGACTGCTTGCACATTACGTCCATCTTCTGGGGTCATGAACTACAAATTCAGTCTCAAAAGACATTTGATAAGTAACAAACTGATTGGAGGATGGAAGTACCAAAGTCCGGAGGAAATTCAACAACAACCTCTCGTCAGTCACTAGTGATGGGGTCGTGAATTGCATTAGTGACAAATCAACTTGTGCCAAAATCACTAAAGCCAAGAACAATTTCCAGGTGGCAGTGACAATCGTTTCATGTCATTCGTGATTAGAGTGACATTGATCTACAATAGTGGCTTCATATACAACATCGAGGACTTGCTTCTCAAACTTTTTATGTTGTGGTTGGATGTGTATGTCCTCAATCACATTTTTTGGTTGTTTGTGAATGGATGTGTTTGTCCCCATTAACTTGATAGTGTAAGTGATTGGAAGTGTTTGTTCCCAATCATAGTAGTTGGTGATTATGATTGGATGTGTTTGTTCCCAATCATAATTGTTGTGAGTAGAAGTGTATGTCCCTGTTCATGACCTTGGTTTTGGATAGATATGTTTGTCCCTATCCAAATTTTATGTAAGACCTTGGATATATGTGCTAGTACCTATCCTTGGATCCATGAGGATATGTGTCTGTCCCTACTTTTGTCTTATAGTGTTTGGTGAGCTATTCTGTGGTCATCAAGTATTGTGTTGTACTTTCACTTCATGTTCACATTGGGGGGTGTTGGGAATTAGTGTTCACATAGGTTAGGAGTAAGGTTGCATACAATAATAAGTTGATAGGTTTGTGGGGTGGTCATATATGTGTGGTAAATAAGTGTCATATTAATATTAAGTTGTTCAGGAACAACTTAATCTTATTAGTCATGAAGTTTGTCTGGTACATTATTATAATAATGGTATATGTTGACAACTCATTCTATTTAGGAATATTATTTCCTAAATAATAGGATTTGAGAATCCTATAAATATGTAAACTATATTGAATGAAAGTGAGAAGATGAAGCACAAATTAATTTGATTTTATTATTTTAGCTTCAATTCATCTTCGTCCCATATATTCTATAGAAAGGCCATTTACAATAGGGTCAAGATAAGACTATAAACAATGCACTAGCAGAAAAGCTAGTAGCCCACTTCAAGAGTGGGTTGAGGACTCACCCACAGTGCGGGGAAGAGAATGAGAGATTCACAGATGATTTTTTTCTACATTGTCAGACAACTATCTAGGTGATGCTCACCAAGATTATCACCACAAGGGGGAGCAAGTGGTGAAACCCTATTTGAGAAACTATCAAAACAAGGGGAGGAGTGATGAGAAGGATGTACATCATTCGCCAAAGGATGGAGTAGTGCATGAACAATAGAATGAAGAGGATCCACATAGTCAAAGAGGGCCACACTAGCAACAAGAAGGTCCACTGCGTTTGAGGAGGCCAAATTGGTAGTAGGAGCATCATCCTGGAGGGAGTTATCATTAGCTTGTGGAGAGTCATTAGATGAAGAATAAGAAGTTGGGATAGTACAATGATCATCATTAGCATCTTTCCTCCAATTGGCAGTGCCCTTACAACACAATAGAGAACAATTTGTTTCTATGAGACTAGTTGAGAAGTATCAACAACATCAAAAGGGGAGAACCTCATAATCCAACAATTAAGTCCACGATTTATCTCCAACCATGAGAACTACATCCCCAAGAAGAGGTGTGGAGATGTCAATGTTGACTAGAATCCATGCAAAGGTAGAGAGACCCATGGTAGTCATGGTATCATCCACCTTTAGGAAACGACCAATGGAGCTACCAATAACCTCAAAACAAGAATTGTCCAAAAAATGAAGGACACGATTGAGAAGATAAACCAATATTGGATGCACACTGAGTGGTTCACTAACGACCAAAGATTGTCCAGTATTTAAGCAAAATAATCATGATAATATTTTTGATATAATTATGATGAAGTTACATATATAAATAATTTAATGAAATTAACAATTTATTTTAATATTAATTTTTTAAAATTAAATATTTTTGAATGTGTATGTGTTGCACACTGAGTGGTTCACTAACGACCAAAGATTGTCCAGTATTTAAGCAAAATAATCATGATAATATTTTTGATATAATTATGATGAAGTTACATATATAAATAATTTAATGAAATTAACAATTTATTTTAATATTAATTTTTTAAAATTAAATATTTTTGAATGTGTATGTGTTCATGATTATGCTTTTTAAAAATAGAAAAATAAAATTAATACATTTATTTTAGATAAGTAAAAGAAACTACCATAATATCACAAATCTAATTAAAAAAAATTACTTTAAAAAATGATCTTTCACATCTTTTACTTAGATTTATTTAATGTAAATGTACTTGTAATATCTATTGGTTTTGTATTTACTTACCTACAATTTAAATCATCCAAATATATAATATATATAAGATTAAATTAAATAAAAAATATTTAGTTATCACATTAGCACAAAAGATGTGAAATAATGATAGAGTTTCATATTTTTTAGAATGAAATTTGTAATTAGTATATGACATTATTTATCTTTTAAGAATCTTGATTTCTTTTCCACAACAATCTATGTGGAAAGTTCTTTTATTATTTTTCCATGTAATATTTTTAAATTGATCGCATATAAATGCCAACCATATTCTTAATTTCTTTAAGGATTTATGTACAACTGTAATGCTCCGCCAGGGAACTCAGGAAAAATTAACCTAAACATACAAATAAGTTTATAGAATAATTTTTTTCTTAAGTGTTTACAAATAACAACAATGTTTAACAATGCGAAAGAAATACAATATAATTTACAACTCACATATAAATACAACTCAACATAGATTACAAATCTCAAGGGTCCCTTCACGTTGATTACGTAAAATATTAATTAATTAATTTAGATTATAAATAATTACAAATCTCATGTATACAAATGAATGATAAACACAACATTATATAAAAGATAACATAAATACAATTGGTACCATAAGGTATCCATCATAATCCACATCCACTGCACATGTTGCAGGGTATGTAATACAATAATCCAATATAAAGTACAACATGATATCTCCCGAATAACTGATACAAAGATACAATAAACATAGAATAAGAAAGATAAGATTACATCTCCAATAATGAAGAACAAGAAGGAACAACTGCTACAGGATCATCCAACACTGGTACACAAACGTCAGAATCTCAAATGGTAAAATAATCACTACCACCTGACCTCGTGAAACCTAAATGGTCCACTCCCACCGCGCTGAGGAGATAACAATAGACCCCACTCGGATAACAAACATCAACAATAAACATAATACAAGCTAAGGAATAGATCCTGAAAGATTTCTAACCCAAAAGGTACAATAGGATAACAAGGTCATACGTACTCAACCAGAGGCAACCGACACATGTAGGAAACCTAAGATGCATAAAGGGAATTGTCATCACACGAGCCAACTCTAAGGTTATCTTGGTAGTCTCTCAAGACCCCGATGCCTTAGTGACTCTATGCGGTATCGGTAACCTCTCGTGTAGACAAGGTACCAACTATGCCATATCCAGTCCACATAGTCGACAAGCATCTTCTCACTCCCATCTTAGTCAAAACTCAATCAGGAACTCAAGCGTGGGCGAGGCACACAATGTCTTATTAATTTATTTTAAACTCTCAATGTCATTTAATTATCACTTATTTAAGTCACTTGCAATAAGTTATCCTGGCAGCCACTTGCGGGCCCCGACGCCTGTTGCAAGCCACTCCCCATCTATACACTCAGATAACCTACCCTAATGCTCCAACCGAAATAACAAGAAGAAGAATAAATCAAAACCACAAAAGCTTCTCATAAACCATAAATCATGATAATCACCAAGGTAACATAATGAAACATATTAGAGAATAAAACATCCTGTACAAGGATCAAATTGTCCATCTCAATGTAGAAATTTAACAAAGATCATCCACCCCATAATGGACATCTCAACAAAATAATAACAATCCTCTTAGTCTTACATCACAAGATCAACGACACTCAAGGCATTAATAACATCCATCTCAAAGTATGAAGTAACATATTCTATAAAAATAATCATAAACAACACAGAATCATACATGATCCAACCAAGACTTCAAAAATGGTCACGACATAAAAACATAGAACCCCAAAGCCTCTGGTTCACATACCCTAAAAATCCAACTTAGTTTCCCCAATGGCATCAATGCATAAAACAAGGTATACTAAAGTAACCAGAACACAAATCAAGTTTCAGTTGTTTAAAAACATTCAATTCATTTTCAAAGGTCCAATTTGACCATAAATACAATCACACAAATATTCCATGCACAAATAAATAATAATTAATTGGAGCATCTCATTATAAAATTTACACTATGAAAATCATGATATTATCCATCCTATAAATCGAATTATTAGTAAATAATTACTAACCAAATTACTCCACATTAATTAAACACTAGCATAAAATCATCATTAAATAAATATTAATACTAATGACCTTAATCATCAAATATTAATAAATAATAATTATATATTTTAATACTTATGTTTAAATTTAACAATTTTAAATTTTAATAAATAAAAATTATTATTTTATTTTATTTTTGGTTTTTTTATAAAAAAAAGAAATCCTCTGTATGTGGGCCCGACCTTCCACACCGGCTACTGACTGCAACACTGATTGCGATAGCAGTAGTATTGCTGATTGCAACATTGACCGCAGCAGCAACCGTGCTGCTAGTTGCAACCTTTGCTGCGGTGGCAGTCACAAGCCATGGGGTGGGAGGAAAAATAAACCCCCTCCGCTAAACATTTAATTTAATTTAATTTTTTAATTTTTATTTATTTTTAATTATTTTTAATTCAATTTAATTAATTTTTTTCTATATATATATATTTTAAAAGGAATTTCATAAATATATATTTCTTTAATTCTAATACTTTGACAAAAAGAAACACAAACATTTATTATTTTTTAAAATTTTTTTTAAAAAAAAATACTGAAAGTAATAAAGGATATATAATTTTTTGATATATTCCTATGATCAACAAGTATGCAAAATTAAACGAATTGGGTTATTGAAGGTATGCAATATAGAACCTAAGCCAGATTTTGATTTCCTAGATTGATGGAATACCCTAATTAGAGAAAACTCATAGAGTTCTATAAAAGACTACGCTCATAAACAATCAAAATATAAACATATTTATTATTCCTGAAACCATAACAATCTAATCTTGTAAATTTTTTTAAGGATACTGAAAGAAAAATACGATCACTCCAAAATCATCAAACCATATAGAATACACAATGAAGACAATCTTTTTGAATGAAAATCAACATGGGTTCTTCAAACCCGAAGTGGAATCTTCGAGAAGAATATGCAATAACCAAGATCAAATGAAGGCTCTACGAATTTGAAACACTCCTAAGCTTGAAAATAATCCTTCAAACAATCCACACAATTTCCTCCAAAATCTAACCTCCCAAAAACCTATGTATGAAGAATGGCTAAAAAAATTCCTAGTAAAGAAAATTTCCCACACAAAACCCTACATGCAACTCCAAACAAGAAAATAACTGGACATGCAACTCCAAATTAGAAAATAGAACTCAACTCTCAAGTCTTGCTTTTATCAATTTATAGTGCATGATTAATTTTCAATTACCATAATAAAAGAATGCACTTTTCTTATTATAATTCTTAACTCAACTTTAACTTTAAATTCTAATTTAATTTTTACTAAATTGAATGTGCAACTTAAATTTGTATTTTAATTATTTAATTACTCAATAAATAATTTAGCACATAGTTAACTATGCAAACTAATAAATTAAAACTATTAAATAAATCAACTAGGCCGTTTAATTTATATTAGGATTTAATAATTAATTAAACCCTTTAATTCCAAATTTGAATATTTTAATTTAATCAAAGGTATTTAATCAACCTTAATAATTAAATGTTCTCTATATGAAATATTTCCACATCATAAAATATAACTTAGTCTAATACCATAAATACTCCTAATTTAATTATTTAAATCAAATAATTCACACAAGCAAAACCACTTGACTCCCAAAATCTGAAAATCAACTAACTCCATAACAAGCAAACACCAAGGAAGGGTTCACAAATTCATGTCATCTTGATGCATTCATATAGGAAACTCAATCATAAACTTGTCCCTTAATTTATGACAATATTGGCTTGGGTTGGGGTTTGGACTTGTGTGTTATCTCCCCTCTCTTACCATTTGAGATATTGTGATAGGGTATGCTCATCCTGACAATTCAGGGAAGTTGATGCCGGGTATCTCAAATCTTGCATACAAGACAAGCATGTACATACATGTATAGATATATAACATACAATGGTGGGGATCAGCCGATCATGTAGATCTCACAAATAACTAACTACGACTCCGTCCCTCAACCACATCAAACAGAAATCTAAAACACACACACCAACCATACACATGCAAGTATGGGGTTAGTAACACCATAAATGTATATAACAACCTAACATATAAATTATCATCAAAATATAACCATAACATATGTACATCATCATAAGCATTTAATTTGACATGAAAATAACCATATTCATCCATTTGAAAATACATAATATAACACATAATCCAAAGGTTCATATTTAATCAATTTAATAATCCAAACATCACTGAAATAATTAACGCACACATAAAAGTGGCCTAAAAGAGTTTGACAAAGATAACTGAAAAAAACAACTAGGGTGGGGGGTGGGGGGGGGGGGGGGGGCACTACATCTACCTCCCCTAAAATTAGGCTTACTCCAAGAAGCCTGCAAACAAAATATGAACATAAGTCCCATAAATCATGATGCACCCATCAGAATCAAAACAAAGGATCAATGCGTAGGTCCCATCGAACCCTTCCCTGCCTTATGGTTCAAACTCTTAGGGTCATTCCCTATTGAAAAATCCCTATGAGATCTACCTACATCTCCAAATGTAGGCTCAGAAGCTGCCAACCTCTATCCTGAATACTGCACTGAACGCTGGGGATGTAATGTCTCGAAGGTGATTTCGGTTCGGAGGTGAATTTTGTCCCAGCGGTGAATTGTTGTCCGGAGGTAAATTATGTCCGGCGGTGAATTTTGTCTCAGCGGTAAATTCTGTCCCAATGGTAAATTCTATCCGGAGGTAAATTATGTCCTGGCGGTGAATTATGTTCCGGCGGTAAATTCTGTCCCGACGGTGAATTCCGTCAGTAGGTGAATTATGTCCCGACAGTGAATTTTGTCCCGACGGTGATTATGTCCTGACGGTGAATTCTGTCCTGGCGGTGAATTTTGTCCCGGCGGTGAATTCTATCGCAGCGGTGAATTCCTTCCGGAGGTGAATTATGTCTCAGCGGTAAATTCTACCCTGATGGTAAATTCTGTCCGGAGGCAAATTATGTCTCGGCGGTGAATTATGTCCCGGCAGTAAATTCTGTCCCGACGGTAAATTATGTCCCGGCGATAAATTATGTCCCAGCGGTGAATTTCGTCCGGAGGTGAATTATGTCTCGGCGGTGAATTCTATCCCGACGGTGATTATGTCCCGACGGTGAATTCTATCTCAGCGGTGAATTCCGTCCAGAGGTGAATTATGTTCCGACGGTAAATTCTATCTCGACGGTGATTATGTCCCGGCGGTGAATTGTTGAGGAAGTTTCTCGAGCCGTACGGTTGAGGTGATGGAAGCCGTATCGTGGGAACGAATGAGGGATGATGCCTTCCAGATGCCCGATTGAAGTCCACTTCTCCTTCGCAGATAATTAGATATGAATTTGCAAACACAGAGTAAAACACCAACTAATATGATTGCCAGAAAGATCTTATTGAATTTATTGACGGAACTTCAAATTTGCCAGATCCGATACAAGTAGAAACAAGTAGAGTAGGGTGAGGGTTGAATCCCACCGAAACTGCAACAAACCAAATAGGGAGGGTCTTTCACCTCCGAAATGGCGAACAACAGAATCCCAACAGGAATTCACAAATACAAGTCAAATATAAATCTCCACATATCAAAACTAACCTACACGTCGAGCATAAATACCCTCGAAAAACTCCCGAGAGTGCAGAAAAGAGCCAATGGCGACAACTATACCTATGCCAACAAAAGAAAATGGGCCCAAGATAAACTAAATCGATCGGGACCCAAATACAATAATTTTATTAAAATTGGGGACATTACAAATCCTTGCTGCCCAAAAATTACTTGTCCTCAAGCAATCCATCATTAATACTCTAGGATTCCAAACTAAGCACGGACACTGATAATTGTATCCACTGGAACCCTCAAGCCACAACATGACCATGCACTTGGAAGAAAGTGAGGAAAGAAACTCTCCATCAAGCTCCCGCTGCTCCACTCTGATATAATTGTTGCCATGCCTAGAGTCACCAGGATCCCAATGAAACCAAACATCAAACTCATCGATGCTCAAATCCCAAGCCAAGTGCAGTCGTTGGTAGTAATATCCGTTGAAAACTTTGTGCTGCTTTTGGACCATATGCACATAGTTGGATTCAGTTGGGACAAGTAAACCATCATCAAGCTTTAACTACGTTACTCTGGTATAACTATTGCCATGCCCTTCACCAGAATCTCAACAATGCCAACCCATGAAATCTTTCACACCCTCATGTTCAACAATCTCTTCCAGTAGAGACATAGATGCTGACGCTGACAACACTGTAATGTTTTGAAGGTGATTTCTGCTCGGAGGTAATTTTGTGAGACGTTTGGAAAGTAATCTTGGCTCGAAGGGAATTTCCATCTGAAGGCAATCTTGGCCCGAAGTGGATCTCGCTCCGAAGGCGATCTCAACCCGAAGGAGATCTTGATTCGAAAGGGGATCTCGACTCGAAGGTAATCTCAACCCGAAGGGAATCTTGATTCGAAAGAAAACTCAGCCTGAAGAGAAACTCGACTAGAAGGTAATCTCGGTCCAAAGGGAATCTCAACCCAAAGGCAATCTTGGCCTGAAGGGAATGTCGATCCGAAAACAAACTGAAGGGAATCTCGACCTGAAGGCGATCTTGGCCCGAAGGGAATTTTGATCCGAAAGCAAACTCAGCCCGAAGGGAATCTCGACCCGAAGGCAATCTCGATCCGAAGGAAATCTCCACCCAAAGGCAATCTCAGCCCAAAAGGAAACTCGATCCGAAGGCAAACTCAGCCTGAAGGGAATCTCAGCTCGAAGGCAATCTTGGTCCGAAGGGAATCTCGATCTGAAAAAAATCTCGACAACAAACAAAGCCTCGACAAAAGATAAAGTTTCTGTGGCGACAACGACAGAGAGAGCCTTGACGAAGAACAGAGCCTTGGCGACAGACATAGCCTTGGCGGCAGATAGAGTCTTGGCGACATACACAGCCTCGGCGACGTACATGGTCTCGGTGACAGACAACCTCGGTGATGGACACAGCCTCAGCCTCGGCAGCAGACACATCCTTAGCGACGGACATAGCCTCGGCAGCAGAGCCTCGGTGATGGACACAACCTTAGTGATCGACACAGCCTTGGTGACAGACAAGGCCTTGGCAACAGCCTCGACGACGAAAAGAGCTTCGGTGACGGACACAACCTCAGCGACAGACAAGGCCTCGGCAACAAACACAGCCTTGATAGGGGACTGAGTCTCAGTGACCATGTCAGAGAGAACCTTGGCAGTGGACAAAGCCTCGGTGGAAAACAAGGCCTCATGTAAAGCATCACCTTTATTGCCGTCATCAACTTTCTCCCACTTGTGCAAATGAGATATTAGTTTTTCTTCACAATGCTTGAATACATTACTCACCAATCTACACGCTGCCATAGATGGAACACATTCTAGATTGCGAATAGCCCACAACATAGATATGATAGGTTGAGATATTTCATCCATCTCTTCAATGCACAAAATCATAAGGCTCTCCATAGCAACCGAAACCTTACTATCATGACATTCCTTGATTGTGACCAAGAAGTGATGAAACATATCATGGATCAAGTCTTGCAACTCTAGATCTAAGAGGAGGTTACTTACTTTGACATTTGCACAATTTTTCAATATTATAGATCTCCTGCCAAAAGGGTCACCACTGAAGTCATCAAGACTTTGAAAGTTGTCAACGATCACATGCAATATCTCTATCATGGTGTTGTCATCATACAGTTCTCTAGGAGCCCAGATTCTCAAAATCTCAGTAAGACATGTTGCAACTGCCAACTTCATTTCCTTGTCACGGTGTCTCAAAGGCCTGAGTTGACTTAAGGCATCCTTAATTGGAGAAAGGATCCTCTATATAAATCTTGAAGGTAATTGGTCAACCTTACACAAAAATGCTTTCAATATATCTAATGGAAGATCAATACCCTCGCTGAGCTCTTTGCTAATCCTTTGTAGTGCCTTCAACCACCACTGTCCATCGCTGCTAGGCACCATAGTGTGATCCAAATCCCAAAATCTCTCAATCATCCCAACAGGTTGGCAAGATCACCAGCTCTGATACCACTGTAATGTCCCAAAGGTGATTTCGGTCCGGAGGTAAATTCTGTCCCGACGGTGAATTGTTGTCTGGAGGTAAATTATGTTCGGCGGTGAATTTTGTCTCGGCGGTAAATTATGTCTTGATGGTAAATTATGTCTGGAGGTAAATTATGTCCCGGCGGTGAATTATGTCTCGGCGGTAAATTCTGTCCTGGCGGTGAATTCTGTCCCGGCGTTGAATTGTGTCTGGAGGTGAATTATGTCCTGGCGGTGAATTCTTTCCCGACGGTGATTATGTCCCGACAGTGAATTCTGTCCCGGCGGTGAATTCTGTCCCGACGGTAAATTCTGTCCCAACGGTGAATTATGTCCCGGCGGTGAATTCTGTCCGAAGGTGAATTATGTCCCGATAGTAAATTCTGCCCCGATGGTAAATTCTGTCTGGAGGTAAATTATGTCCTAGCGGTAAATTCTGTCCTGGTGGTAAATTATGTCCCGGCGATGAATTTCGTCTGGAGGCGAATTATGTCCCGGTGGTGAATTCTGTCTTAACGGTGAATTCTACCCCAACGGTGAATTCTGTCCGGAGGTGAATTATGTTCTGGCGGTAAATTCTATCTCGACGGTGATTATGTCCCGGTGGTGAATTGTTGAGGAAGTTTCTCCAGTTGTACGGTTGAGGTGATGGAAGCCATATCATGGGAACAGATGAGGGATGATGCCTTCCAGACGCTTGATTGAAGTCCACTTCTCCTTCACAGATAATTAGATATGAATTTGCAAACACAGAGTAATACACCAACTAATATGATTGCCAAAAAGATCTTATTGAATTTATTGACGGAACTTCAGATTTTCTAGATCCGATACAAGTAGAAACAAGCAGAGTAGGGTGAGGGTTGAATCCCACTGAAACTGCAACAAACTAAATAGGGAGGGTCTTTCACCTCTAAAATGGCGAACAATAGAATCCCAACAGGAATTTGAAAATACAAGTCAAATATAAATCTCCACATATCAAAACTAACCTACACGCCGAGCATCAATACCCTCGGGAAACTCCCGAGAGTGCACAAAAGAGCTAACGATGACAACTACACCTACGCCAACAAAAGAAAATGGTCCCGAGATAAACTAAATCGATCGGGACCCAAATACAATAATTTTATTGAAATTGGGGACATTACAGGGGACAATTGTTTGCCTTGTGACCATACTGACCACAAGAAAAACAATCCCCACCAAAACCTCTCCTGACACACTAGACTGCTGGAAACTACTTCTACTAACCTCCTAATGAAACTTCTAAGCATACTGACCATGAGTAGGATTCTTGATACACTGAGCATTATGGAAGTTCCTAGACTAAGAACCACTGCGCTGAGTTAGGGAAGAGAACCCTTCTGCTGCTGATCCTGATTCCCTTGTGAGAAGGTAGAAGGATTCTGAGAGTTTCCATTTTTCTGATACCGATTACCCCTAAATCCACTAGGCTGGACACCCATCTGACCACCATTACCCAAATCTAGATTTGTCTCCACCAAGGTAGCCTTAATAACCACCTCCTTAAGGGTCTTAGGTTTGAAAATCTTAACTCCCCCAACGATGCAACCATTAAGTCCCCTAATGAAATGCTGAACCATCAATGCAGAACTATCACCAAAACCTGCATAAGGCTTGAGCTCAAATAAATGACATTCATAATCCTGAACAAACATAACTAATTTCTGCAGATTGTCGAACTCATATGTGCGTTGTTGTTGCCACTGATTAGATAGAAATTATTTTTGAAAGTTCTCAAGAAATAACTCCTAGGTAACAATCTCCATACTAAGTCCATGTTTCTGCTCCTCTATCTTCCACCAAGTTGTTGAAAAATCTACAAGGTGCATGATAGCACACCTTGCCTTAACATTGGTATCGAACTGTTGCATAGAAAAATATTGATCCAATGCTATGAGCCATGTCTCTGCCTCAAAACTAGTACCGAGACCATCAAAGGGAGGAGGTCATGATCTCAAAAGGTCTCTCATCTGATTAGCCTTTAAGGCTTCCTAATCAACAGTAGTGTCCTTCCTCCTAGGACTCCTGGATCTCTGTCTATCCTCATTCTAAGAATGGTGTGACTCTCCTCTCTCAGTCCTATTATGAAGAGGTAGATGTTCCAGGATGGTTTGAAGTATCTTCTTGGTATTAGGCTCCCTAGAATCACCATGCTTCTCACCACTATCCTCATGCAAACTCTCAACTCTATGACTCATAAGAGTGCTATGAAGCTTACCCCTCCCACGTCCTTTACTACGACCTCCACTATGGCCTCTACCAAAAGATCTAGCTCCATAAACCATCTCTGCTACAACATCCAAACAAACAATGATATTTGAAACCAGTCAAGAATAAAAGAAATACATGATATATAAAATGATAGTTTGAAATACATAGTGTTATATGTCTAAGTTTTTGTTTTGAGTTTTGACAGTTTAGACATCTAATGGGCACACAACTTCCCAGATTTCCCAGTGTAGAAACTCGTGCTTTGATACCAAGTGTAATGCCCGCTAGGGAACCCAGGAGAAATTAACCTAAACATGAAACAAAGTATACAAAATATTATTTTTCTTAAGTGTTTACAAATAACAATAACAATGTTTAACAATGCAGAAGAAATAAAATATAATTTACAACTCACATATAAATACAACTCAACATAGATTACAAATCTCAAGGGTTCCTTGACATAGATGACGTAAAACATTAATTAATTACTTTAGATTAGATATAATTACAAATCTCATGTATACAAATGAATGATAAAAACATCATATAAAGGATAACATAAATACAATTGGTACCATAAGGTATTCATCATAGTCCACATCCACTACACATGTTGCAGGGTATGTAATACAATAATCCAATATAAAGTACAACATGATATCTCCCGAATAATTGATACAAAGATACAAGAAACATAGAATAAGAAAGATAAGATTACATCTCCAATAATGAAGAACACGAAGGAACAACCGCTACATGGATCATCCATCACTGGTACACGAACATTAGAATCTCAAATGGTAAAATAATCACTACCACCCGACCTCATGAAACCTAAATGGTCCACTCCCACCGTGCTGAGGAGATAACAAGAGACCCCACTTGGATAAAAAATATCAGCAATAAACATAATTTACAAACTAAGGAATAGACCCTGAAATCTTTCTAGCTCAAAAGGTACAATAAGATAACAAGGTCATACATACTCAACCGAAGGCAACCAACACATGTAGGAAACCTAAGACACATAAAGGGAAGTGTCATCACACGAGCCAACTCTAAGGTTATCTTGGTAGTCTCTCAAGACCCCAACACCTTAGTTACTCTATGCGATATTGGTAACCTCTCCTGTAGATGAGGTACCAACTATGCCATATCCAGTCCACATAGGCGGCATGCATCTTCTCACTCCCATCCTAGTCAAAACTCAATCAAGAACTCAGGCATGGGAAAGACACATAATATCTTATTAATTTATTTTAAACTCTCAATGTCATTTAATTATCACTTATTTAAGTCACTTGCAATAAGTTATCCTGGCAGCCACTTGCGGGCCCTGACGCCTATTGCAAGCCACTCCCCCTTCTATACACTCAGATAACCTACCCTAATGCTCCAACCAAAATAACAAGGAGAAGAATAAATCAAAACCACAAAAGCTTCTCATAAACCATAAATCATGATAATCACCAAGGTAACATAATGGAACATAGTAGAGAATAACACATCCTATACAAGGATCAAATAGTCCATCTCAATATAGACATTTAACAAAGATCATCCACCCCATAATGGACATCTCAACGAAATAATAACAATCCTCCTTGTCTTACATCACAAGATCAACAATACTCAAGGCATTAATAACATCCATCTCAAAGTACAAAGTAACATATGCTATAAAAATAATCATAAACAACATAGAATCATACATGATCCAACCAAGACTTAAAAAATGGTCATGACATAAAAACATAGAACCCCAAAGCCTCTGGTTCACATACCCTAAAAATCCAATTTATTTTCCCCAATGACATCAATGCATTAAACAACAAGGTATACTAAAGTAACCAGAACACAAATCAAGTTTCAATTGTTTAAAAATATTCAATTCAATTTCAAAGGTCCAATTTGACCATAAATACAATCACACAAATATGCCATGCACAAATAAATAATAATTAATTGGAGCATCTCATTATAAAATTTACACTCTGAAAATCATGATATTATCCATCCTATAAATCGAATTATTAGTAAATAATTACTAACCAAATTACTCCACATTAATTAAACACTAGCATAAAATCATCATTAAATAAATATTAATACTAACGACCTTAATCATCAAATATTAATAAATATTATTAATAAATACTAATTGTATATTTTAATACTTAAGTTTAAATTTAGCAATTTTAAATTTTAATAAATATATATATATTTTTGGGTTTTTTATAAAAAAAGATATCCTTTGTGTGGGGGCCCAACCCTCCACACCAGCTACTGATTGCAACACGGGTTGCGGTAGCAGCAATGTTGCTGACCGCAACACTGACTGTGGCAGCAACAGTGCTGCTGACTGTAACATTGACTGCGGCAACAACCTTTGCTGCGGTGGCAGTCACAAGCCATAGGGTGGGGGGAAAATAAACCCCCTCCCCCAAACATTTAATTTTTTAATTTATTATATATATATATATATATATATATATATATATATATATATATATATATATATATATATATATATATATATATATATATATATATATATATATATATATATATATATATATATATATATATATATATATATATAGGAATTTCATAAATATATATTTCTTTCATTCTAATACTCTGACAAAAAGAAACACAAGCATTTATTTTTATTTTTTAAAAAATTACTAAAAGTAATAAAGGATATATAATTTTTTGATATATTCCTAGGATCAACAAGCATGCAAAATTAAATGAATTGGGTTATTGAAGGCATGCAATATAGAACCTAAGCTAGATTTTGATTTCCCAGATTGATGGAATACCCTAATTAGAGAAAACTCACAGAGTTCTATAAAAGACTACGCTCATAAACAATCAAAATATATACATATTTATTATTCTTGAAACCATAACAATCTAATCTTGTAAATTTTCTCAAGGATACTGAAAGAAAAATACAATCACTCCAAAATCATCAAACCATATGGAATACACAATGAAGACAATATTTTCGAATGAAAATCAACATGGGTTCTTCAAACCCTACTTGGAATCCACGAGAAGAATCTGAAATAACCAAGATCAAATGAAGGCTTTACGAATTTGAAACACTCCTAAGCTTGAAAATAATCCTTCAAACAATCCACACAATTTCCTCCAAAATCTAGCCTACCAAAAACTTGTGTATGAAGAATGGCTTTAAGAATCCCTAATAAAGAAAATTCCCCACACAAAACCCTACATGCAACTCCAAATAGGAAAAAGAACTGGACATGCAACTCCAAATCAGAAAATAGAACTCAATTCTCAACTCTTTCTTTTATCAATTTATAATGCATGATTAATTTTCAATTACCATAATAAAAGAATACACTTTTCTAATTTTGATTCCTAACTCAACTTTAAATTTAAATTCTAATTTAATTTTTACTAAACCGAATGTGCAACTTAAATTTACATTTTAATTATTTAATTACTCAATAAATACTTTAGCACATAGTTAACTATGCAAACTAATAAATTAAAAATATTAAATAAATCAACTAGGCCATTTAATTTATATTAGGATTTAATAATTAATTAAACCCTTTAATTCCAAATTTGAATCTTTTAATTTAATCAAAGGTATTTAATCAACCTTAATAATTAAATGTTCTCTATATCAATATTTCCACATCATAAAATATAACTTATTCCAATACCATAATTACTCCTAATTTAATTATTTAAATCAAATAATTCACACAAGCAAAACCACTTGACTCTCAAAATCTGAAAATTAACTAACTCCATAACAAGCAAAGACCAAGGAAGGGTTCACAAATTCACGTCATCTTGACGCATTCAGATAGGGAACTCAATCGGAAACTTGTCCCTTAATTTAGTACAATATTGGCTTGGGTTGGGGTTTGGACCTGTGTGTTATCTCCTCTTTCTTACCATTTGAGATATTGCGATAGGGCACGCTCATCCCGACAATTCAGGGAAGTCAATGCCGGGTACCTGAAATCCTGCATAAAAGACAAATATGTAAATACATGTATAGATACATAACAGACAATGGTGGGGATCGACCGATCGTGTGGATCTCGCAAGCAAGTAACTACGACTTCGTCCCTCAACCACATCAAGCACATCAAACAAAAATTTAAAACACACACGCCAACCATACACATGCAAGTATGAGGTTAGTAACACCATAAATGTAAATAACATCCTAACATATAAATTATCATCAAAATATAACTATAACATATACATCATCATAAGCATTTAATTTGACATGAAAATAACCATATTCATCCATTTGAAAACACATGATATAACACATAATCCAAAGGTTCATATTTAATCAAATTAATAATCCAAACATCACTGAAATAATTAACGCACACATAAAAGTGGCCTAAAAGAGTCTGACAAAGATAACTAAAAAAGAACAACTAGGGGGCGGGGGGGAGGGCGGGCACTACATCAACATAGTTCTTTACTATTATCTTATGTAAATTTTGAGTTTTTAAAGTTTCAATTTTTTGATTCGTTTATTATCAATGAACAAGCCTACTATAAAAATGATTATTTTGTGTCTCTTTTGTTGTGCAATGGAAATGATATGTGGAGTTTTTCTTTAAAATAGTATTTTTGAGCAACTATTAAATTCAACGACAACATATGTTGGTGGTTTTGGTGCACTCTCAAATTTGTATATTATATCTTAAATATATTTTAGAGTTTGAATTATAAGTTATACTTATATCCAACATAATTTATGCTTTTGATATGTGAAAGTCATGATTTTTATCTTCTTATTAGTTCTTCCCTACCACAAGTATACTATTGCATTTGTTTGATGCAAATTCTCATTTAGCTCGATCATAGTGTTCGATATTTTTTCAAACATATATGTATGTCGTATAGTTTTTTTTAAATTTTTGCGCATATTTAAAAATTCTTTAGAAAAACTACTTATTTGTGTCTCTATTGGTTGTTAGTGGAAAGAGAAAGGAGAAAATTCAAATTTGTATACTTTAATAGGTCAAAAATATTTAAAATTGACAATGAGAAACGAACAGTAGCGTGCACATCATTTAGTAGAAGTATGTTGAAGTGTCAAAATCTTGTACGACCATATTAAATGCACATGAATTAGAGAGGCCATGTATCCTTTGTACTATAATTATGAGAGGCTTTGTTGTGTTGGTGGAAATACGTAGAAAGACTAAGTAGCTAGTTTAGGCTTGAGAATAGAGGCTTGTCACTCCTAAAATTGCAGTAGATTTTTTTATTTAAAATTGTATTTCCAATCAACTATTAACTCAACCACAACATATGTTGGTGGTTTTGGTGCACTCTCAAATTTTTATATTATATATTGAATATATTTTAGAGTTTGATTTATAAGTTTTACTTATATTCAATATAATCCATGGAGTATTTGCTTAAGATGGTGCTTTGTAATGGCTCCTCCCGCTCGGTTTTCATTTTAAATTTTGAGTCCTCTACGTCTTTTCCCTTGGCTACTGTGACAGTCTCTCTACCCATGGATGGGTTTGAGGCTCTTGCTATGGTCTCCCTTCTCTTATGGGTGTTGTTGGTGGACCGTTTTCTATCGTGACAACCAACGATGACCCATTCTCTTTGGTTGGGATTTGACCTCCTCCTCCATTGCTCAGTGTTAATGTTGATTCTATTGGTGCTCCTGTTGCCAACAGTGCTCTACTACCAGATGGTGATTGCTGACTGCCTAGTCATGGTTTGGCACTTGCTGCTTCTGGTGGGTCGTCTGCTGCCAGCCTGAATGTTTTGGGGGTTTCAGTGAGTGTTGGTGGCTTGTGCATTGAGCCATCTCCTTCTCTTCCTCCCTCTGCCCCCCTTTCTGTGGCTAGTACTTATGTAGCTAGTGCTCATGGCCTCGACCCCAAAGTTGTGAAGGGAGGGGTCCCCCCCCCAAAAAAATTTCTATGAATGGTAGCAAGAGCTACGCCCATACTTCTAAGTCTATTACTAAAGACCCTCCAAGAGAGAATGCTCATCCCATTTCTTATGCCAAGGCCTCACTTGTGGTGGTTTGTGGCCTATAAGTGGTGGAGAATGTTGATTTATACTAGCAACGTAGGTTGGTGGGTAGATTTGCAAGTCTTTTTTCCTCTCTCCTGGATCTACACAATTGTGTAACCAACTATTGGAAACCCTTTGTTGCTGGTGATGTTGAGCTTTACTTCCGACCCTTGTGCCAAGGGATTATTCATTACTTCTTTCTCTTCTTATGAAGATCGAGACTTGATACTGAATAAGGTATGGGTTTAGGGGAATCATTCCCTTTCTGCCAAACCTTGGATAGCCTCTTTCAACTCTCTCACTGAACCAATCAACATGTGTGCAATGTGGTTTCACCTTCCTAATCTCTGACTTCATTTCTAGGAGATGTATTGCTTTGAGGTTGTTGGGAACTCCCTTGGCCAATTCTTGAAGGAAGATGAAGCTACAACAACCTTGGGCCATACTACTTTTGCCCATATCTTGGTTGATTTGGATGCGTCTCAGCCACTCCCTAGGGACGTGGTGCTCATGGTTGGGGATAGACCATGGACACAAGCATTGGATTATGAGGGTCTTCCCTTTTGCTGTTGGTGGTCCTTCTCCATTGGTCTCATGGCTTCTGACTATTCTCTTCTGCACCACAAAGGTGCTGCTTCTGGGTGAAAGAATACTAGTAATGATCATTTGACTGTTCGTACTAATGAGTCCCTTTCGAAATCCTCTTTTAAGGACTTGCAGGCTACCGTCAAATAAGTTACCCTTGCAAAAAATCTAGATGAGGCTCTGGCTGCTGATGGAGCCTAGATCTCTGATGTCGATTGTGTACTAGCTTATGGTGTTGTTCCAAGGCTTCCTCCTACTGCATCCCTTTTTGATGTCCCCAACTCTGTTGGTGATTTTCCCTCAGGCAAGGAGGGCACTTCTTCTCCCTCTATTATTTCTTCCTTGCACCTTGGTTCTGCTAACGATGTTCAACTTCTACAACACTCTGGTCGTTGTGCTGAAAGTTTCCCTAGTGGTCTCTCCTTTGTTGGGGAGCCTAAGGATAGTATCACCTAGAAAGTTGTCTGAAGGCATACAAAGAACTCACCCTTCTTCTCTAACGGCGTGAGTTTGGCCCTTCTTATTGGGCATTTCCCTCTTTGTTTAGTGTAGGTTATTTTATAGTTAGCACCTTTTGTGTTGACTAAGTGTTGATGGTGGCCCGACAATCTGTTGGGTTTTGCTTTTATAATAGGCCAGTCCCCTTATTTTTGGCTACTTTATAATAAAAAACATAAGCTATGCATTCTTAATGATTAATAAATATACACGAAGGTCATCATTTTTATTGTCTTATAAGTTCCTAATACCATAGGTATGCTATTGCATTTGTTTGATGCAAATTGTAATTTAATTCAACCAATAGTGTTTGAGAATTTTTTATACATATATGTATGTTGTATAGTTACATTTTTTCACATATTATAAAATTCTTTAAAAAAGCTACTTACCCGTACTTCTATTGGTTGTTAGCAGAAAGAACAAGGAGAAAATTCAAATTTGTATACTTTAATAGGTCAAAAATATTTAAAATTGACAATGAACAACAAATAGTAGCATGCCCGTCATTTAGTTGAAGTGTCAAAATCAAGTACAACCATATTAAATGTTTGGGAATTAGAGAGGTTGCAGATCTTTTGTACTCAAATTTTGATAGGCTTTGTCTTGGTGGTAGAAATACGAAATAAGGCCAAGTAGCTAGTTTAGGCTTGAGAATAGAGGCTTGTGAATTCCAAAATCGTAGTGGTGTTTGGAATGTAGGAAAATCAAGCTAATACAAGTGCTTCTCGTTAGAAGTATTTGTTTAGATAAAAAATATATGTTATTTTTTTGATGATCTGTATATGGTGTTATTGAAAATTTGATATTGATAAGAAGCATAAGGTGGGGGTGACTCATTTCAACACAACTTTCTTTGGGTGTAGTTGCAATGAAGTTTTGAGAACTTGGCAAGTAGTATTAAGGGAACCCTTAGATTGCATTGTTAAATTACTATGTTGTGTTAAGTAATTCAATTAATTTACAAGGTGTTCTTGATATTGCAATTTTTGGGTAGTTTGATTTATCTATTATCTATTAGTAAAACAAAAACTCACATTTGTGAGGTTTTGTTTTCTTCAAAAAACAATAGGTAATTATGACTATTTCTCTATTTGCTTTGTATATCTAGTTGAGCTAACATTTATTGATTTTTTTTAATCTCTTATGCTTATGCTTTTGATTTAAATATGTTCTTTTAGATAATTTTATTGTTCATGTTTGGATGTGTTGGTCTATTTGTCTAGTTTACCTAGGGTTTTTGCATTTGATCCGTATTCCTAATGCACCGAGGGTTTATTGATTTCTTTTTGTTGTTGCACAACAAAGCTTTGAGAACTTGAGAAGTAGTATTAATGCATCCCTTGGTTTGAATTGTTTAATTACTATGTTGGATAAAGGCATTCAGGTAATTTACTCAATGTTCTTGGTATTGCAATTTGTGGGTGCTTCATTTTATTTGTTAATTCATTACAAGTTTGTGAGTTTTTATAATCTTGAAAAAGTCGTGAGTAATTAGTGAGTTTTATTATTTTTCACCTTTCAGCTTCCATTATATGACAATTTTTTTATTTTCCCTATATATCTAGTTGGCCTAGGGCTTTTTGATTTTTTTGTTCTCTCTTGCTTTTCCTTTTGATTCAACTTTTTGATATTAGATAATTGTTTATCTATTTTCTATGTGTATCTAGTTTTGCTAAGATTTGTTCATTTGTTTTCCTCTCTGATTATTTTTCTTTTAATTTGCTTGTTTCTTGTGTTTTGTTCGCAAAATATTTAGAAAAGTCAAAAAAAGGCTCAATAATTGAAAAGTTTCATGATTCAAAGTTTGTATGCATTTTTAGTTATATGTATCATACAATATACACTCAATACAATTAGTCATTAATCATGTTCATTGATTTGTCATAGTGAACAATTAGAGACATGTTTATGTAGATAATGAAGAGAAATGTTGTGGATGATTAGTTATTGTAACATGGAACTATGACTTTAAAGGTTATATTCCTGAAAGAACTGGTAAGTTTATGATGAATAACTAGTAGCTTAACAAATATAACCTTTTGAGCCATAGATGCGTGTTATTTAGAGTTACCAATTTTCATGATATTCTTTGAGTATGGATCTTTGAAAACTTTGTATTGATTTTGTAGAAAACTCTACCTAGAAAGTAAGCACGATGTCAGTGAAAAGATCTATTACATTAAAGAGTATGGATCTTTGAAAACTTTGTATTGATTTTGTAGAACACTCTAACTAGAAAGTAAGAAGATATCGGTGAAAAGATCTATACATTTAATGTAATATACTAAATCAATCTTTTAATAATAATGTTTGTAGAGATTTTAGTAGTCAGTGTTTCTCATAGAATTGATTTATGCAAAATGATTTTATGTAATGAATATTTTTGCGTGGAAGTGAACATGATTTGTTTTATATACTTTGAAGGTTACTTGCACACACTAGGGTGCCTTGATTTGCATAGTAGACGATCTGTAGCTTCAACTCCCCCCTTCATTTTTCTCTCAAGGTATGTTTTAACAATTTCTAGTATTTTTTAGGTCAAACAAAGGCCCAATTTTTATCAATCTTTGTTGAATTTATAAAGGAAAACACAAAAAATTAATAATCTGTCTACAATGTTTGAACAAAAGTATGAAGTAAAAATGAAAAGCATGGAGAGATTTTGTAATTAAGGTAAGAAGGTATACTATTGTATATATTTAATGTAAATTACCATTTAATTCAAGCAACAGTGTTCGATAATTTTTTAAACATATATGTATGTCATATGGTTTATAATTTTGTGCATATTTAAAAATTCTTTAAAAATCTACTTATCTATGTTTCTATTGGTTATTAGCAAACGAGCAAGGAGAAAATTCAAATGTGTACTTTAATTTGCCACAAATATTTAAAACTGACAATGATGGATGGGCCTAGTACAATCCTATTAAATTTCTAGGAATTAGAAAGAATGTGTGTCCTTTGTTTTAAAATTTTGATAGGCTTTGTTTTCTTGGTTGAAATATGTAGCGAGGCTAGGTAGCTAGTTGAGTATTTTTTTTTCAAAAAATTCTATTCCAAGTTTCTCTCTAATACTTTGGGCATAATAAGAAAAGCATTTCAATAATTATATAAGATAAACAAAATTATTATATATCACATAAACGAGGAAAATAAGAAGGAAAAGGAACAAAAGTTAAAAGAAGTGGAGAAACCCTAGCCAAACTAGATATATAGAGAAAATGGACAAACCCTCGCTCAACTAGATATTGAGAGAAAAAATAAGACCACAAGATATCAAAAAAATAAAAAAATCGTCGCTTGAATAGATATATAGATAAAAAGAAGAAACACTAAAGTAAGTTAGATATACATTGTGATACCTCTCAAGGGGTAAGCTAAAATCATCTAAAAATAGGAAGTTCTTAGCAAACAAATTTATCATACCTGTAAGCCTCACCGTTCACACACCTCTACGTTCACGGTCAAATATCCCCCATGAAATCTCCACCAACTTGGAAAATGAGACCAAGAAAAATAAACCTTCACTGAAATTACATGCTAAAGAAAAATAGGTTTTAAAAATGAAGAAAATCTAGATGAACTAGAAATATAGAGCAAATGCGAAACTATAATGTACAAACATGACAATAGTTTCAAAATAAAATTATTATATATCACACATAACACAAAAATCCAAAGGAAAATCAACATAGATCAAAAGAAATGTAGAAATGCTAGCTAAACTAGATGTACAAAACAAATGGACAAATTGTGAGTCAATTGGATACAGAGAGAAAAAATAAGAGAAAACGAGATCAAAATAAATCAATCAACCTGATGCAGGGGCATTCTAGGGTACTTGGTGAATCTGCATGGTGGTGTGTTGTTTTGGTTATGTGGTACTCAGTTGCAGCTTTAACTGATGGTTTCAGTTATTGAAGGAAGCTCAGTCGCTAAAGGAACTCGGTGAAACTTCTTGCGCTCAATGGAACTTATGCTCAGTGATGCTTGTGTTGCTCGGTGTTTCTTGGCTTGGTCAGTTGTTTCTTTGGCACTTGGTAGTTTTGGTTTACCGACTGGAGTTCTTGGTGGTTTGGTTGGCTGAATTGGTGCATTTATTGTTGGTATCTTTTGTTGTATTCTCCTATGTAGATCAAGTATGGCTGACATGGAGAATTAAATGTTTGTAAGGCTATTTGAGAGCCGACTGTTGTTGCATTTAATATTTGTTTGTAATAGGAGCCGACTTGGCTTAGGAGTTAATTATGTCATCCAGCTGGCTTGTGGCTGAAGATTAGTATTTAAGGAGTGTTTAGCGTAGTTGTTTAGGGAGTCAGTCAGTGGAAGCAGTGGATAGTGATTAGATTTGGATCTTGCGAGATCTTGAAGATCAGATTGTTATATGATAGTTTTTAATAGCAGAGCTAGTGGTTGTTTGCTTGGAGACAAGGAGATTTCTTGGAGGCTTGCGAGCTCAGGTTTAGATCTGCCTTAGGGTTTCCATCAGTTGCTAATTATTTTTCAGAACTGGACTAGTTGGGGTTAGGGCTTGGATCTTTGTTGATCTTGTAGAACTGTTTCTTGATTTTAATTGGCCATAACCCGGAAGGCCTTACAGCCAGGCATGTTAGTGAAAATTTAGTTAAAAACATTATCCTATTGTGTAATTCCACATTGTGGTGTTTGGCTGCTTGTTTGGACTGTCCTTAATTGGATCCTCCTTACCTGTCCTGCGTCACAACCATTGCCTGACTATATATAGAAAGAAAAAATCATGTAAATACAATGTTTTTGGAGCATTGGGCTAATGTAAGTGCTTTTAGTTTGAAGGGCTTTGCATTGTTAAATTACTATGTTGTGTAAAGGCATTTAGGTAACACACTGTGTTCTTAGCATTGCAATTTTTGGGTTGTTTATTTTATTTGTTAATTGATTACATGTTTGTAAGTTTTTTTAATCTTCAAGAAATTATGGGTAATTATAATTGCTTCTCTAATTGTTTTGTATATGTAGTTGAGCCAAGGTTTGTTGGATTCTATTGAACTCTTCTACTTTTTCTTTTAATCTAAATATGTGTTTTTAGATAATTTTAGTGTTCTTGGAGGTGTTGGTCTGTTTTTCTAGGTTACCTAGGGTTTTTGCATTTGCTCCATATACCCAGTGCACCTAGTGTTTGTTGATTTATTTTTGTTACTCAAAATTTGATCTTAACGAGAAGTCTTAGGTGGGAATGTCTAATTTCAAAATAGCTTTCATTGGATGCAGTTTCAAGGTTTGCATTGTTTAATTACTATGTTGTGTAAAGACATTCATGTAATTTACACGTTTGTGAGTTTTTATAACCTTCAAAAAATTTAGGTAAGTAGCGGGTTTTATATTCTTTTCACTTTTGGGTGTCCATTATATGACATTTTTTTTCATTTGCTTTGTATATCTAGTTGAGAAAGGGTTTTCTATTTTTTTTTTATCTTTTCTGCTTTCCTTTTGATTTAACTTTGTGATTTTAGATAATGGTTTGTCAATTTTCTCTCCATGTCTAGTTTAGCTAGGGTTTGTTCATTTATTTTCATCTTTGCTTGTTTTTATTTTTATTTTTCTATTTATTTCATGTTTTGTTTGTAAAATGTTCATAAAAGTAGAAAAAAGGCTCAATAACTGAAAGGTTACATGATGCAAAAGTTTGTACAGATAACAAACTCATCTACTTGTAGTGGCTTGTTTGTTGTGAACAATAACTGTGATGGGATTGAGAAAATTTGTCAAGTCATAATTTTATTTTTTAGTTACATGTGTCATAAAGTATGCACTTAATACAATTAGTCAGTAATCACGTTCATCGATTTTCTATAATGAATAATTACGCATATGTTTATGGAGGCAATGAAGAGATATGTTGTGGATAGATACAAATTTCCATTTAATTTGAGTAATAGTGATAGAGAATTTTTGAAGCATTTTTGTATGTCCTACAAGTTATATATTTAAGCATATTTTAAATTATTTAAAAATATTGTTATCTGTGTTTGTGTTGGTTGTTAGTGGAAAGAACAAGACAACAATTTGAATTTGTACACTCTAATTGGCCAAAAATATTAAAAAATGACAATGAGGGATAGACAACTGTGTGCATATCATTTAATCAGAGTACTTGGGTGTATATAAATCTAGTATAGCCCCATTAAATGTCTAATAATTAGAGTGGACACATATCACTTGTTCTATATTTTTGATAGGCTTTGTCAAGTGGTGGCGATAATAGGCAATAATGCCAACTACCTAGTTGAGACTTGATAATAGAGACTCATGACTCTCAACATCGCATTGGTGTCTAGGATGCAGGACAATTGACCTAATGTAAGTGATTTTAGTTTGAAGGACTACTTTGGATGGCAAAATACTACATTGTTAAATTATTGTAATTTGTAAAGGCATTCAAGTAATTTACAAAATGTTCTTGGCAATGCAATTTCTCGATTTTCCATTTTATCTATCAATTCATTACATGTATGTGAATTTTTGGAATCCTTAAGAAAACACAAGAAATTAGTGTCTTTTATTTGTTTCTCTGTTACGGGCTTCTATTATATGATCATTTCTCCACTTTCTTTGTTCATCTAGTTGAGGTAGGGTTTTGTCAATTTTTTTGATCTATTTTTCTTTTGCTTTTAATTTCTCCATTTCTTTTGCGTCTTTGTACCAAAAGCTTAATAAATATAACCTTTAAGCCATAGATACATGTCATTTTGAGTTAACAATTCTAAAAAAATATATGTAATAGTAACTTGCGCTTACCAATAAAAAAAACAAGCCACTACAAGCATACATATGACTCTAGCGTACATACATATGACTTTGAGAAATACTAAAATAACATTGAGGAAACATTAGATGACGAATTGCATCTAATGAGTATTACTTTTTAGCTCTATATTATTGGTTGTTGCTAGCGACAGGTGTACTATTACATTCATTTGATGCAAATTGCTATTTAATTCAATCAATATTGTTTAATTTTTTTAAAACATATTTGTGTACTTTTTGGCTCCTTATTACATCAATCCAACAAAGATTTTCAATACAAAACATTGGAATGATGCAAAAACATCACATTAATTCTTCTCAGGTAGGGTAATGAATCCCAATTTTCCTCTTAGATACTCAAATGTATCCTATGGTAGTGGCGTAATAAAAATGTCTACAACCTGCTCCTTAGTTGGCACATACTCCAACTATACTTCTTTCTCCTGAACTCTCTCTCTAAGAAAATGGTACTTAATTGCAATATGCTTGGTCTTAGAGAGAATCATAGGGTTCTTCGATATGTTAATAGCATTGATATTGTCAAAATAGATAACCACCAGTTTAATTACCCTTTCCTTAATTCCTTCCAATAACTGCTTCATCCAAGCAACTTGAGTGAAATCAATAGAAGCAGTAACATATTCTGTCTAGATACAGTAGACTGAGAAATACAATTTTTCTTCTTGCTTGTCCATGACACAAGTCTCTTTCCAAGAAAGAAAGATACTCGTGCTCTTCTTATAATCCACATTACCTTCCTAGTCTGCATCAGTGAACACACTCAAGAAAAATCTCCTTTGTGATCATACCAAAGACCATAGTTTTCAGTCCCTTTTAAGTATCTAAATATTCTCTTCATGGCCACCATATGAGATTCCTTTGGATTAGATTGAAATCTTGCAACAATCCCAGCTGCATGTGCTATATCAATCCGATTGTGAACAACATAATGCAACTTACTGATCATGGATTTGTATAAATTTGCACTCACCTCTTTAGAATCATCTTCCTTGGATAACTTACAATTGGTTACCATTGGAGTTCCTACCGGTTTAGAATCTTCTAACCCAAAAATCTTCAATACTTCCCTCACATACTCTGTCTGGTTAATGTAGATTCCATCATTGAGCTAAGATACCTACAGTCCAACATAGAATTTGATCTCACCAAACATCGACATCTCAAATTCTTTCCTCATTTCATCTGCAAATGCAATGCTCATCTCATCATTTCCACCAAAAATGATGTCATGCACAAAAACTTCAGCAATAAAAAATTGGTTATCCTTCTTAATCTTCAAGCAAACATTACTATCCTCATCTGTCCTTATGAAACTGATCTTGATCATATATGAGTTAAGTCTCTCATACCATTCCTTTGGTGTCTTCTTCAATCCATAGAGCGCCTTTGGTAACTTGCACACCATGTCTTCATCTTCTGATAGTGAAAAACCATTAGGTTGTTCTATGTAAACTTCTTCTTCCAGAATTCCATTCAAGAATGGAGATTTGATGTCCATTTGAAAAAAATAAAATCTTTTATAAGAAGCATATGCTAGAAAAATCCTTACTCCTTCAAGTATAGGCACTGGTGCAAAAGTCTCTCCATATTACAAGCCTTCTTCTTGTGCATACCCTTTAACCACAAGTCTTTCTTTATTTCTGACTACTTCACCAGCTTCACTGAGTTTATTTTTGAAAACCCACTTAGTTCATATCACAAGATAGAATCATAATCATTAGAGTAACATGACATAGAAGAGAAACTTCAACCCTTGGAACACTATTATCATAATTCCTAAGTTCATAAGAAATCAACTTTCCAATTAATGGATCAAGAGTGACAGTTGCAGTTCCTAAAGATCTTAGCTCTTGACTAATAGAGACCTTAATGGCATAAAGAGGTAACAAGGTTCTCAATACTTTACTTACCACACCATATTCATTAATAGTTCCACCAACACTTTTGATAGCAACAACCACTTCTTTGATTCTTTGACCATACTTCTCAATGTTTTCACCTTCAACCATCCTCATGTCATCAAATTTTCCTTTCAGACTGTCAACCTTATCTTTCTGCACATATTTGTCTCCAGCATACATTAACTTCAACTTCTCCCACACAACATAGGCGATATTAAGATTTTGGATATCAACAAACTCTACATTAGATAATGTACTTGCAATGGCTTCCATAGTTGTAGTATTATCTTGTTGTTCCCTTAGCTGATTTGCATTGAGAGGACCAGATGGAATAACATACTAATTAACAACATGATTCCAATACTAGCTACCCATACCTTTTAGATAAAGCTTCAATCTACCACTCCACAATGAGTAGTTCTCCCTAGTGAACTTAGGACCTTCCTTTCTCATCATTCTCGGATCTTGACCTCAAGCTGATAAAATTCACCGCAAAGAGGACCAAAGCTCTAATACCAATTATTAGTCCTAAGGGTCCAAGATTACTGAGAGGGGGGGTGAATCAATAATCTAAGATATCTGATACTTTTTATTTCTTTTAACATAGAGATAACATTCACTATTTTACCGATTGGTAAGCAAATGAAACTTAACCAAATAAACACAACCACCACAATGCATGCAACACATAACACATAAATTTTTCCTGTGGAAACTCAAATGGGTGAAAACCACGTGTGAGATGAAACTCACAAATTGTTTACTCTTCTGAAGTACGCCTTGTTAGGAGCTTAACCCCATTAGGAGTTTTACAAAGACACTATTAGGTGCCACCCAATTATGGGATTTTCCTCTAGCCGTGTTAGGATATTTACCTTGTTAGGAGTAGTCTTGTTAGAGGACTTTAGACACTAGCTAAAGTACCACCCTGTTAAAGGATTTAAAAATAAGATCTGTTACGATCTACCCGATTAAGTGATTTACATATAAGAAACCTGTTAAGGTCTTGTGATATGAAAATAGAAACTCCTTTTCTTGATCAGATCCTCTATAACACCTTCAATCTTTCATTTGACAACTCTGGAATACCCTGACTTGATCACATCATCACACTCATGATCAACACATACAAATCTTCGGTTCCATGATATAAATATCAGTGGTCAAGCCCTAAACTGCCACCGACCTAAAACCTCATCTAACACGTTTGAAATCACTTTTCCAATCTTTGCACCTAGAGAGATCATTCCAAAACACACATCCCAATGTAACAACCATCTTTACCAAACAGTTCGGCTAGAGGATACACCCTTACAATTTATTTTATCAAGAACATTCAAACATTTTTTGACTAACTCAACCTTCATCTTGATAAAACATCTACCTCAATCAATGTAATGTCAACACGTCATCACAAATGAATTTAGACACATCAACAAGACAACTGGAATACAAATAAGTCATTACAACTCGATCATCGATCACCAATAGAAGATTTACCATCGATAGCTCAAGAACAGTCACCTTCCACAGAAACAACTTTTGTAACCATAAAACATGCTTATCGATCATCCAAATCAGTTGCGGTCATAACCATTAGCTCAACATATCATTAACAATATAATTCTATGATCACACCACCTAACTCACCATATATTTGATAAACCAATCAAATCACTTATTTCCAGTCGTAGATTGTTCTAGCAGTTGCACTGTCATACTTCAATCAAACATAACTTATAAAAATCATACATTCAACATATGTGATCATACAATTATCATGTAGAGACATTCACAAGTCCCCCTTAAGAATCCCGACCACTAGAACCACTTGAAACACACTATTCATTCTTCTTACATAATTGGCGACACACTAAGAACACTAGGTCAATACCTGACATCAACAATGACACAATAACTAATAATCTCAATCACCAAATATGTACCATCATTGTACCATCACATCATCAGTTATGCCAACATAGGTCAATCATTTATTGTTTATATGTTACTCACAGACTATTTTAATTGTTTGCATAGTCGTCCCTTGCTAGTTACGATATCAAATAGTATGGGTTGATTGATTATTGTAATAAATAGTGATGTATTTAGATAATGATGGGGCCCACGATGTAGCATGTGGTGCACTAACATTATTTTCCCAAGTGAGACATTCTTACAATTTTTTATGATTGTGAACAAAGAGGTGGGATGATGCATGTAGCACATTACATCCATTTCCAATTTACCACTTGTTCTTAATGTAAACATTTGATGTAGGTGTGGATCGTTTGTATTGGATATATGTGATCTGTGTATGAGCTAGTCATTATTGTACTTGTGATGTAAAAATGAACTAGTCACACTATGTAGAAGTGGTCCATGCTTGATCCAATCATAAGGTGAACTTGAAATTACGAAATGATATGACCTTTGTGTGAATTTGTGTGTTTATACACTAATAATTGGTATGAAATAAAAATTGATGATAATTTTTTATTATTCTATTGTAATTGGGATTAAATTGAAAGCTTATGTTTAATAGTAAATATTTAAAATGATATTAAATATTTCATACAAGAGAAGATGATGAATTTCCCCTATCATTGGTGTATGAACTATGAATCCTCCGATTGATTAAAGGGGATACACGTAGAAAGGGTCATCATAAATGAACCCTTGAGGTTGTGTCTATGGATGCCCTTGATATCTAAAGCTTAACACTTTCTAGTGCAAGATTATGAGTGGTGGCATGGAGTTATCACCATAATGATGGCTAGAGGAGTTATGAAGTCGACATTATTAGATTAGTTGTAAGATGCTAGGTTGAGGGTGGCTGCAAGAAGTTGGGTGCCAATTTTTGGCAAAAAGTGGAAGAATTTTTCCTGTTTTTCAAAATTTGTGTCAATTGATGTCAAAAATTGAGGCACTTAGAGATTGAATCTCAAAAAACTTCACTAATAGAAATTATAGTACTCGGAGTTAGCTTTTCAAATATGTAATTTATTTCAATACCCACATTGCATAAATTAATTTTGGTAGGCATATTTAAAAACCACTTTTTCAGAATGCCCGTTTCAGGACCATACCTCACCCGTGTACGGCCACCCTTTTTTGACACAAATAAATCAATATATGTTAATCCTTTTTAGGAAAGATACCTAAGACACTATAGATTGATGAGTATATTTTTCCTTTTTTTTTTTTTGTATATTTTTTTTTTAATTGATTTTTAAATGACAATAAAGTATATTTTCAAAACCTCTAGTGTACGGCCACCATAATTTGATGAAATGTTCATATTTTTCAAAAACCAAAAAATTTATCTTGAAAAGAATAGAATGTAGATTGATGCCATATAATTTTTTTTTGCAGAAACCTTAAAACAAAAAAGTTATTAAAAGTTTAGTAAACCTCCGTGTTTCACATTTTCATACCTTTTGCTATTGATAAATATAGGAAAAATAGTAAAATTTATTATATCATCAAAAAATTTACATTTATAGAATCAGGACAATGAAATCTATAATGGGTTTTTGTTTCATCAAAAAATTCAAATTGAAAGACGCTCAAAAAATTCGTTGAAGACAGAAAATTAATGTTAAAATAACTTAGTCAAATTTGTGGAGGTGAAGACATAGGGTCGGTGGGACCAAGCCTAAATCATGCCTATCCCGTACCAAAAACTGAGGCAAGTTCAGTTTTCCCGCCCCAAGCTTTTAGAAACGGGTGCCTGATTTGAAATTTTAAAAAACGGGTGCCCGTTTCAAAAGTAACCGTTAACAAAACAGGCACCCGTTTTGTTAAAAAATGGGTGCCTGTTTCTAATGAGTCCGTTGGAAAACAACAGGTGCAGAAGTACAGAGGTCCAATGATTGAATCATTATTCAATCATTGTACAACTGTACCCGTGCGCAGACAGAATGTTTTAATTAATTTAGACCTGGTTTTGTCTTGTTCTGGATTTGACACTTGTTGGATTAAAAATTCATCCAAATATGGGATCAAAGCAACGTAGAAAGAGACAAAGGATAGAAAATACAGAAAAGGAAGCAAAACGTCAAAGAGAAAGAAGAGCAAGAATTAGAGAGGGTAGTAATGCCGGAGCTTCGAGTTCAACAGTAGCTTTAAAGGAAGAGAGCATTGAGAACACTATAATGGATGAAGAGCCAGAAGAAGGAAATACAAATCAAGAAAATCTAGGTGCATCTACTAACCCAGTATTGGGTACTGGTATGTCTTCACAACCCTGCATATATTCTGAAAATGAAATTCGTGATTTTTTTCAATCGGGCTACGAAATAAATGATTTGGATTTTATTCATGGAAGTACAGTAAGAAATGAAAGTCAAACACCAATTGAAAAAGAAATTGAAACCCCACCTATGACTGAAAATCAAACCCCAACTGATGGTGAAAATAAAAGTACAGCTAAAATTGAGAGTGTGGATGTAGACATGGAAACACCAGTTGAAAATGAAACATGTTTAAATGATAATGAAATGGGTAATATTTTTCAATTGAATAGTGGTGTGTTAGACAATCTTTGTGGCTTGGTTTCATGGAGGCAGATTAGGACATATTCTAACAGATTGTTCAAACAATTTTTTTATAACAAGAAATTTGGCTTTCAATGTCAATTGATGTTACAATTAATGAAAATGACGAAGATGCGGAAAGTGATGAAGAGGTTAGGAGTCAATGTGAAAGAAAAAAAAAAGGATGAGTCTTTGAAACAAGTTGTTTCGACTATTGCTAGTGCCTTTGATACAATTGGAAAGAAAAGTCGTTCTAAAGATAGAAATGCGGCACGATGAGCAATAACAACAGCTTTAGTAAACAAATCAACCCATGATAAAAGAATGATGAGTAACATAAGTGGATATCTTAATATTCATCGTAAAACTTTGGCAAAAGCTGTGAAGAGAAGAGTTGACTTTGAAAGTGATCCAGCTAACAACTTATGGACCTATAGTGGCAGACTCCCGAGATTTGATATGAAACTTACTAGTGAAGTGAAAACATTGATTGAAAGATTTTGGAAGGATAATACAAGAGTATCGCCAAATGCTAGGGATGTTCTAAAATTAAGAGTTGGCTCAAAAATTCGTGAACCACATCCAAAACACCTTTTGGACATGACTCAAACTGAATTATACAAAAAATTTGTAGATGAAAAGGTGTTATCAATCAGCATAAGTCAAAGATCATTTGAAAAGTGTAAACCTTGGTATGTAAGGGTAAACAAGGAAAGAGTCACATGTTGTTGTAAAACTCATGTCCAATTTCATTACCATTATGATTTATTTCAATCTATACGTGGTACCATGCATACTAAAGAAATGTTACAAGAATGTGGTATCCAAATTCCACCTCAAGTTATAAAGGAGTTCATCTCAAGTTTGTTTTGTAACCCACATAATGACCAATATTTTCTTTTCAATGCATGTGTTTGTGGTGTATGCAATATATGTGGCAATCTTGCATTATTAGATGAGTGTTTTCATGAAACTCCTACAACTAAATTCGGACAACAAATGATTGATCTGCGAAGATTTAAAACTGTTGAATATCCATTGAAGGATGGAAAGGTTGGAAGACGATGTGACCTAATAAATGAAAGCATTAGTGTTCACGCATTCATGAATGAATTCAAGTGTAAGATCATACCTAAATATGTGAAACACTCTCATAATGCTAGATGGCTTGATGAACAATTTCGCATGTGCAAGAATACATTCCCAGTGGGTAGTTTACTTTCAGTAGTTGACTTTGCAGAGAACTATACTCTTGCACCACAAGATGCGATTCAATCTCAATATTATAATTCAGTACAAGTAGCCATTTTTGTTCATATTGTCTATAGGCATGCACCTGATAGTACAGAAGATGATAAATTTTTTTTGAGGGAGTACCACTTCTATATGAGTGATAATAAACTACACTCATCAGAGTTTGTGCAATACTACATGGAGACATTTTACGACAATTTAAAGGAGAGACAAATTCAAATGACACAACATCTAATATGGTCAGATAATTGCACAGGTCAATTCAAGAATGCTAGAATGTTTTATTGGTTGAGTAGGACACATAAGAAAACCAATGTCGAACATATCTGGAGTTTTTTTGAAGCTAGACATGGGAAAGGAGAACATGATGGTGCTGGTGCATGTGTTAAGAGAGCCCTTGCAAGAGAACAACTCAAGTTTGAAGAAAAATCCAAATTTAAAAACGCACGTGAAATTGTTGAATGGTGTAGTACAAGTTTATCTACAAGATCAAATCAGAATTCTACAATCAAACGTTTCTTCTGGCTAGTAGAAGAGAATTATATCCTTTCAAGATATGAGTGTGATACGATAAATGGGTCAGCAAAATGGCATTCATTTAGAAGTTCTGATTCTAACACTTGGACTATATGGACTAGGGAGCTAGCATGTTTTTGTCAATTTTGTGTTGCAGGTGAATGGGAACAATGCGAGAGTACAGAATGGGTTGAAGAATGGAAACAAAGATCCTTAACACCTACTGAGACACAAGTTCCAGGTGATTCAACTAGTGAAGACCCAGATCATGCATTTGCATCAGAAGATTATGATCATGTTTCAGATCTGATACAACCTGGTATTTATTTATTCAAATTTACATTTATAAGTGTAGGTTTTTTTACATACATGCATATGAAACTAATTATTTTTATAGGGCATGTGTATGCTGTTGTTGCACCTGAGGATAATGATGAGCAGACTGAGTACTGGCTTGCTAGATGTGTGGAACCTAAGAAAAAGTTGATATGTCATCAAGTAGATGATGATGGTTTTCAGTATCCAATTGGGTCTGTTGTGGTTGTTGACTATGGCTATGAAAATACCTAACAAGAAGAAATGGGTTACCAGCGTTTGAGGACTACCAATCAAAAAAGAAAATTATGCAGTATTCTCATTTAGTGGTGGCAACGAATATCAAATTAGAAAGATACAAAGGGAGGCCCACCAATAAAGTCTTATGGACCCTTTCGATGGAAGAGCATGAGGCAATCATAGAAGCATTACAAAAAAGAGAGGATGCAGATGGTACACTAGGTTGAATCAGATTTAGAGACATGTGAGTGCTTTTTAATTATGTTGAAAGTTTATATAGTTAGTTCTATTAGACATTAGACATGTACAAGTTCAATATATTATTATGTCAAATTTGGAGTTAGTTCTAATTAATTTCTTGTTTGAATAGGTATCAACTACAACTTTACACATGTGTGACACTCATATGCGGATGGTACACTCTAATAAATCACATGTGTACATGTGTAAGTGTTTTTTAATTATGTCAAGTTTATAGTTAGTTAGATATTAGACATTAGACATGTACAAGTGATAGATCTTATTATGTCAAATTTATAGTTAGTTGTGCATTAAAGATAGTTTTCTGACTCTCATAAGAAACAAGGGGCTCCTCATGTGGACGATTTCTGACTCTATCACTCAGCTTCACCCCAGGCCTGTCCTGAGGCATGCCTCTATCGACCCCCTGAAATGCTCTCATGTCAAAATAATTGGATTTTTTACCCAATTCAAACTTAGCCCACAATTTTCTCAAAAAGTACATGGGGACCTCGTGATTTGCGTGTGGTGGATGGTCAAATACCATCCACCACCGCTCCCAAAAGTGCTGTGAAATCAACGGGTGCTTGCACCAGTGAATAGGTATTCTTGATTTTTTGGGGTTTATTTCTTCACCTATTTTCGGATTCTTAAACCACCGAGCAAAATCTGCTTTGGTGATTTTAAGATCCTTCACCTCTTTATAGGTGAGTCCATCAGCATAGAATGTTCTCATGGAATCTCTCCATGAGCGATAACTGTCCAACTCATCATCAAGGGATTGGACAGAATATACTATGCCTTGCATAGTATCTGCAAGGCGTAGTAGATGTGCGGAGGGGTGGGGATCATGTCTAACCGTCTCAATGTCCTTGACAATAGAGGTGATATTACGCCTCATGTCCTCTCTAAGCTGCTTTGCGGTATGAGGAGGTGGTGGAGGTGGGGGTGGTGGTGGTGGTGGTGGGGGCTGACCTCCTGAATGCTCGTCCATCATGTGTAAACTGTACATATATAAAGTATTTGAACGTGTAAATGAAAAGTATTTAAACACAT
Organism: Chamaecyparis obtusa; assembly: GCA_027943335.1. NCBI lineage: Eukaryota > Viridiplantae > Streptophyta > Pinopsida > Cupressales > Cupressaceae > Chamaecyparis > Chamaecyparis obtusa. The sequence goes on along the minus strand of BSBK01001157.1, from coordinate 665,280 downwards.
GAATAATCTAAACATATATATCTCTATCTTCACATGTACACATTTATAAAGTATTTGAAAATGTAAATGAAAAGTATTTAAACACATGCATAATATATTAGGTCTTAAGGGTGATAGTAGGTCCTATTACGTCTTATGAGTACATACTCTAGCTCCTATTAGGTCTAAAGGGTACATAATAGGTCCTATTAGGTATTAAGGTTACATACTAGGTCTTAAGGGTCATATTAGGTCTTAAGGGTACATACTAAGTCTTAAGGGTCATATTAGGTTTTAAGGGTACATACTAGGGTTTAAGGTTCATATTAGGTCTTATTAGGTCCTATTAGATACTATTAAGGGGTTATATTATGTATATATTAGGTCCTATAAAGAGAGTTTACTTTGTAAATGTTTATTTCTTTTCAATAAGGTTATATTTTATATTGATTTAGTTGGTTTGTTAATATAATATTCTATACTTGCTACGATGTCTTTGTTTAAAGATATATAATGTATTCCTTTATTGGTCAATTTGAAAATAATTACTTTTTAGTACATTGAACATGACGAGAGAGGAGACAGAGAGAAGAAAGTTCAAGGGAGAGAGATGAGATAGCAGAGAGAGGAGAGACCTGAGAGAGGACGTGAGGAGAGAGGAGAGAGAGAGAGATCGGAGAGAGGAGCGAGCAGGTGAGGAGAGAGAGAGAGAGAGAGAGAGAGAGAGAGAGAGAGAGAGAGAGGGAGAGAGATGAGAGAAAGAGAGAGGAGAGAGAGAAAGAAGAGAGTTAAAAAGAGAGAGATAAGAGAAAGAGAGAGGAGAGAGAACACGATCAGAGAGGAGAGAACATTAGGTTTTTGTTTACAAGTGTCTACATTTTAGGTTTTCGTAAATACAATTTTATACATTCTAAGTTTTCATTTTCAGTTTTTAACAAATACATGATTTCTAAACAAATTGAAAAGTAAATTAAAACATAAATAAATGAAAAACTATAAACATACATTCATTTTTAAAATAAATTCGTATAATGCTATTTAAAAACAAAAATTAACTTTTTATATGTTTTAGGTTTTCGTTTACAATTTTAAATATGTTTTCAGTTTTCTACGTTTTAGGTTTTCGTTTTCAGTTTCATTTTAGGTTTTGTTTTCAATTTCATTTTAGGTTTTCATTTTCGATTTCATTTTAAGTTTTTATTTTTTGTTTTCATTTTCGGTTTCATTTTAAGTTTTCATTTTTAGTTTTCTACGTTTTAGGTTTTCATTTTCAATTTCATTTTAGGTTTTCGTTTTTCATTTTCAGTTTCATTTTAAGTTTTTGTTTTCAGTTTCATTTTTAGTTTTTGTTTTAAGTTTTCTACGTTTTAGGTTTTCTTTTTCAGTTTCATTTTCAGTTTTCATTTTCGGTTTTCCACGTTTTAGGTTTTCATTTTCAATTTTCTCCATTTTAAGTTTTTGTTTTCAGTTTTCTACTGTTCAGGTTTTTGTTTTCTACTTTCTTACGTTTTAGGTTAAATTGTTTTCAATTGCACATTATTTCTAAACAAATCGAATAACAAATAAAAACATACATTTCATAATCTAAGAAAATACATTCATTTTTAAAACGCAATCTTAAATAGCTATTTAAAACTAAAATTTAACATTTTACTACTGAAAATGAACACGAAAAATAAAATAAAACAAGTCAAAATGATAAATACGTACTTGGAACTCGAAAAAATGTGTTTGTGGGGTCGGCAGGCTTCTAACAATCGGGTAGGCGATGTTGAAAAATTGTAGATCCCATTCTCCTGTCGCTAGAAAATGACAGGAAATGCTGTCAAAAAAATAAATAAATACTTTTAAAAAACGGGCACCTGTTTTTTGTCAAATCGGGTGCCCATTTTGGCTCGGTTGACCGAACCGAAACGGGCACCCGTTTTATTAAAGATCGGAGTGCCGAACCAAAACGGGCAGCCGATTTGGAAAAAAATGGGTGCCCGTTTCTAGCGGTGCATTTTTCCAAGTCGCGGACTTCCACGGAATTGGCACCCAACTTTTTGCACGTACCCTTGATTAAGTTAGTTTGTGTAAGTTAAAAAAATAGAACGATAAGCAAAGGACAAATTTTATAGTCTTAAATGGTAGAGAAAAGTGAATGATTCATATTTATAAATTTCAATGTATATTTTATTCATAGATATAACAATATTGTGGGATCACCCCCTTATCATAAAACTTTAATGTATTAAGGTGATTATAAATTTAAGTAGAAATAAGGTTATACAATATTGTGAAGCTATAAGGTTTGAATATTCTAAATTGTACATGTACATTGGAGTAGTATGGAAAATAACTTGTTATAAAGATAATTTGGTTACATTGTAGAAGGTTCAGTTTTAGTTGAACTTGACACCTAAAATGAAATTGTTTATTATATCACCTTATTCTTGTACTTTCATAGCCATCTTAAGTACACCTGATATTGCTCCCAAAGACACATGCAATACTAAATGGATAAAATGTAATATGGTTATATTAGAGGTTAGAGGCAATGAAGCTTGGAGAATTTTCATCATCTCAAGTTAGCATCTTGCTTGGAGATTGTGCTTTGTGTGAGAAACATATATTTTTCTATCCTTTCTAATACTACTGGTATTAAAGAATGCATCTCTTGTGAATTTTTCTTTTTAGAGAGAAGAAGAAACTAGTGTAAACTTAAAATGGATTGTTGCCCAAATGATTCAAGAATATGGAGATCTTAGGAATTATAGTTTTCCAAGGTTACAAGGCAGCAACATTATGGACATAGCTAGACATGGATTGTTGTCCAATAGTTTAAGAGATCCATAATTTGAAAGTTCGGAGAGATTATAATCCAAGAACTCTAGAATTAAGCTTGGGAGCTACAACCTTCGAAAAGTTACAAGACAACTTGATGGAGTTCTTCCTAGTCTGAAAATGTTTTTTCAAAAAAGCTTTCACAAAATACTTTTTGTGTTTCTATCAACATATTTTATTGTATGTAATGTAAACCTTAAGAGGCTTGAAAACTATGACTTTTTTTTTTTTTAGATCGATAAGAGGCCGAAGCTGAAAGATTTCTATTAATAATATTATGTTTTAACAGATAATAAGTTCAAGTCAGAAGAATCTGCAAATAAAATATCAGGGGTACCCCAAATGAAAGAACAACATTGCTCAGTACCTCCCCAAACATCCGAAAAATAACTTCCCAAAACCATGACTTTTATTAAAATAGAAATATTTATTTAGTTGGGAGCTGATTTCCCATAAGTGATTTGATGTATGCATTAAACATGGGAAATACAATGCTTCGCGTTATAAGTATTTGCAGGTTTTATAGAGATTTGACATGTACTGGTCTGGTGATCTTCATCTTTAAAATGTCCCCACAAGTTTGAGGCAAGTACATGAGAATTGGGCTGATGAATTCTCAGGTACACAACCTCTGCCTGAGCAAGAGCTAACTTGGTTTGCAAGACTGAAAGTTGCTGCTGTAATGAGAAAATTATGCCTGCACATCCATACACTGGATCCCTTATCCTTGAATTTGCTTCATACACCATGCTGTTAACTGCATCAGTTCTTTGCTGCACTGGAAGCTCCTGTCAAAACAATATTTAACACAATATCAGATACAGTGCTATGAGTGAACTACTGTGCTAAATTTCTTAGACCAAAATCATTACATGTTCAATACACTAACACATCAGGCTAAACAAAGTTCAATTGCTACATTTCTGGATTTAATTATCTCATATTTTTTCTATGAGGATGTAATAATTAGAGATGAGTCATGAAGTATGATAAAAAATGTTGTAGATGAAATTTTTTTTATACAGTTAAATTTAAAAGAAAATATCAATTTTATCATTATGGACAGTGGAAATTACACGAATTTAAACAAAATAGAGTTCTTGAGTAATTAATAAGTGAATTGCATGTCTGAACATATGATCAAATGAAAATTTTCATCATCAACATTTTGGATCATACTTCATCATTCATCGTCAGAATGAGATAATTAATAATTACAGATGGATCATGAAGTATGATCTAAATTGTTGATGATGAAAAACTTCGACACCGAAATCCAAAATAATATCAGAATGAGATAATTACAGATGGATCATGAAATATGATTGATGATAAAAAAACATTCTACTCCTAAATAAAAAAAATATCAAAACCATCAATATGAACTATGGAAATTACATGACTAAAAACAAACTCAGTTCTTGAATAATTAGTAAGTAAATAGCAGGATTCAAAACATACGATCAAATGGGTAGAACATAAGATTTTTTCATCATTAACATTTAGGATCATACTTCATGATTCATCATCAGAATGAAATAATTAAATAAGCGTCATAAAGTATGATAAAAAAATATTGACAATGAAAAAATCTACACAGTTAAATCCACAAGAACATCAACTCTTTAACTACGAAATGTAAAAATTAAATAACTTAAACAAAATCGAGTTCTTGAATAATTAATAAGTGAATTGCATGATATGATCAAATGGGTGGAACAGAACCTTGAGCATCTTGTTTACATTACTGGCTCCAAATACTCTGTGCACTGTGGCAAATTTGTGAGGATGATCAGATGGAAATAATGGAGCAAACACACAGTCTTTTGCACACCTCCTTCTCAGCAGTTTGCAGGCTGCACATGGTGATGAACTGTTCTGCTTTTTCTCTGCTCCTTCCCTACTCATTCTTCAAATCTTAATCAATTTTACTTTTTTCTTCTATTTTAGTCTTATTTTAAATTTTATGAAACATTTTTGAATTTTATTCCTGGCAACAAATTTCAATCTGCCACTACTAATTAGCAGCTGCATGATTGTCAGATGGAAAATAACGTTTAGAAATTCAAAAATAAAAAAATGTTGGGTGTTAAAATGGCAAATTGGCTATATTTAATTTCAATTTTCACCAACCAACCCAAATATAGAACAGTGATTAGGCATATATTTCAGCTGCACTATCTGCAATTATTTGCTACATATATATACAGTCCCCAATTAGTTTACCAGTTTCTATTTCTTGCTAACATTAAATTTTAGCAGATTAATATAAAAGTTGCGAGGACTCTTATTTTTTTACACACCTGATTTTGATTTGTTCATATTGTATATAAAAATAAACTTTTCTCAATTTAATAAAATTTATAAATACGTATATTGAATTAATGATAGAGGATTTAGTGTAATAAGATTTTTATAATACTTAGGAATATTATTTGTAGTTTTTAAATTTGATTGTTGTTGAAATTTTTCTACATCAACATTTCAGATCACACTGTAATCTATCATCAGAATGTAAAAAAAATAATCCTAATCCAAAACTTTGATGAAAGTCGCTCCTTTTTGAAACGCCTTGACAAGGTATCGAATGGTAAAATGTACAGATCTTACAATCACACTCACCACTCTAATAATTAGTAAAAGGAAATAAATAAAATTTGTGTTTGATTTTTATGGTTACAAAATCAATTTAGATGATTGTAAATGAATATGGTGTAAAAATATAAATTTTGTAAAGCTAAAATTATTGATTGTGATTCTTTTCTTTTCATGACCTATCTTATAATGCTAAAATATGATTTGATGTTTTAACTTTTATTTCAATTTTTGACATTTACATATTATTTACATACATCTTATTATTATTTTTTAGAATAACATCTAATATTGATTTATTGTCATCAACCCATTTACCCATATTTAGTTTTGCATTAGAAACACTTTTCATATTTTGACTTATTACAATATTGGCAATTTATTAGCATTGGTAAGTTTGACCATGGATTGATATGTAATATATGATTTTACATTCTATTATTCTTTTAGTAGAGGTTAGTAACATCTTCATTATTATTGGCTATCATTTTTTCTAAAGTTTGCAAATATTGAATTGTTTAAATCCATGTCATTTGATGCAACTTACATCATCAACAACTTATAGTTAGGGTGTAGTGTATATATTTGTAGGTGAGTTTTGATAATGATGATAACTTACATCGTTCAAGTTTGCATTTTAAGACAATGAGTAATGGTGTATTTAACATGTTGAGATCTAGTCATTCCTTATTTTATAATTTTTAGATTGAGATTCCCTCGAGTATAAACCAAGAAAATACTTAAATATGGTTTCTAGAAAGCGAAAATACTTAAATATGGTTTGCATGTATGAGGCAATGTCAATCCATCCATAATTAATAAAGATGTAAAGGTAGGGATATGGAGGTAGAAAGGGAGAGCATATGAGTTAGAGAGAGACATAGGGAGTCACAAAGAGGAAGGGAGTGAGAGGAAGAGAAATAGGAAGAGGAGAGAGGCAAGGGGGAAATGAAGAGATAGAATGATAAAGATATACGAGGTAATAGATAAATAGATAGACTAATAGGAAGAGGCTAGAGAAGAGTAGGGGGATGAAGAGATAGACCGATAAAGATATATGAGGTGATAGATACATAGGTAGGTAGGTAGGTAGGTAGATAGTTTTGATTAAGGAAAATCAGGTTTTGAAGGGGCCCCGAAACCATGTACATAATGGTCTAAAAAGATATTAAAAAAAATTCAAACATGGAACAGTTGAAGACCATAGAACATTTAAGTCCAGCAGCCCTAAAACTTTCAGTGGACATCAAAGAAAATATATCCAAAAAAAGGTCTAGCTGCTCGGAAAGAAAAACCAAAGAAAAATTCTTTCTTTCTTGACTGGGAACGAAGGGACATCTCAAAAGAGGGTAGATGTTTAGATTTTTTTTCCCTTTCACAGAAGTCCACCCATCTTCCGCTTTCTTAGCCAAATCCTACCAAGAGAACGAATCAAGAAATAGAGTAGATCAAAGAGAAATAGAGGAAATGTGATATATATAGAGAGAGGTGAAAGGTAGAGAGGGGTAAGATAAGATAGATAGTTAAATAGATAGATAGATAGAGTAGATCAAAGATAAATAGAGGAAATGTGATATAGAGAGAGAGAGAGGTGAAAGGTACAGAGAGGGGTAAGATAAGATAGAGATAGGGAGGGAGAAAGAAGTGTCTATGTGTGTGAGTAAGAAAGATATAAAGGTGGGGATAGGGAGGTAGATAGAGATAGTGTGTCAGTTAGAGAGAAACATATGGATATAGAAATAGAGAGAAATATAGATCTATGAATAAACCATAATATTATCATTTGATATATATTTTACTATCAATGTAACCATTGCATCCCTCAAAGGTACAAGTGCTAGCAAATATGTTCATTTGAAATGTTTATACAAATAATGTACAAAGCACAAAGACAAAATTATGGAATTGTCATTTGTCAATATTTAAATAACACAAAATATTTTTCCTTCAATGAATCCAATACATTTTAGCAAAGATATGTTGGTGAAAGAATTCCCTTTTCACAGCCACATCTACGAGTTCACTAAAGTCTTCTTAACTTTATTACCACTTCTCGGTATATTTATCCATAGCTAGTCTTTGTTTATGATTCTCTAGAATCAATGCTTTATAAGCATCTAGACCATTCATTATACAACCTTGTATATATTTAATATATCATATTACTATTTCATATTACTATTATTATGTAATTATGTTTAGATTTCTAGCAATATATACAAGTAGATTTTTGTGCCTGCAAAAATATCTTTTAGATCATATTATAGCTAAGTCACCATTTCTTTTTAAGGATAATTTTTAATTATTTAATTATTCACCTTGTAGACTAAAAGACACACATCTAGTTGATTTGAGTCTATTTGTATGACATATTGAATACTTTCCCATCTTTCATGTATGTTTTACATTTCTCAATGATATTTTGTCAATAGCTCAAGTGCTTTGTCTAAGCATAAAAATGACTATCATAAGAGATCTTTAAGCATTTTATGTTAGTTGAAATATGTAGACTATCATTTGGAACTATATTAAGACTTCACATTATTGTCATATTGTGACTAGATCTTGGGTATAACTACCCTTATTGTTAGTATATTTATCTTAATTGTAATATTTATTCTACCATGTTAATATCAAACATGAATTTTTAAGGGTTTTCTCATTAGTTTATATAGTGGTTCAAGACGTCAAGAATCCATAAACTTCTGATATCAATGATACCATATCACAATGTATGATATTGTATTCTAATTCTAAATAGAACTCTATGTTATACACTACAATGTATTATAATTAAAGTACTAAATGTTGCACAATATCCTCGATATATAATTGAAGCATTATGGGTGCTCACATTGAATTAAGATTAATACAAGTGGAAGACCAAGTTGAGATCTAATGTCCTTGTTGAAAGTTCCTCAATATAGGTTCATTATATTGTAAGCTTAGTTAAATATTTTCCTCCCTATTGCCAAGCATTAATAACTGAGAGGAGACATTAATAAAATCAAATGGTCAAGAATGTTACTATTAGCTATATTATTAAGGGGACAACGCCATATGATGATCAATAGGCTATACGATCATCAATTGTGTTAAGTATGATCTTGCCATTTATAACGCCTAAAGCCAATTTGTAGTTATGGACCTGTATGTTTTTTTGAGGCTTAAGGTATTATTTATATCTAGTCTTGTTGATGCATGCTATGCTCCATCTTGGAGGATGCCATAAATTATTATAATGATTTATAAAACTATATTGTTGTGGAACCTTGAGCACTTATATCCTTGTCAAGCTTCTTGCATTATTGATGTCTGATACCAATATTTGACTAATACTATATAAGGATGCATATACTTTATTAATCTCCTATTCATATGCTTTATTAATCTCCTATTCTAGAGATGGAATTCAAATTTCCTAAGAACCTCACACCTATGTATGCTTAATTGGAGAAATAAGGGACCCCAACCTTATGTTGCTTCACCTAAGGGTTTTGTTCATTCTTGTGAACTAGCCAAATAAAGCCCAATATGGATTTACATTAGAATATAAATTTCGGATGTGCTAATTCCAACAATAATAATGTAGCTTCATATTTTATTTATCTACTATGGCATAACATCTTTGCCCAATGATATATATGGTATGTGCAAACAAAAATAATTTATTTTTAAGAAATCAAGCTAACCTAATCTATGTTGAAGAGCTGACGTATATGATATTTTGTGATGCTCATGTTGAATTAAGAACAATAAGGGTGATGAGGTTTGATTTGAGATTTCAACATTCTTGGATGAAGTGCCATGAAATAGGTTTTCTAAATTGGGAATATGATTGGCTTTATTTGCATATCCAGTTAAGCATCATTTAGAATCAATAAAATGAGCTCTTTTTTGTATGAAATAGAAACCCAATAAATTGGGGTTTGTGATTAGTACATAAAGTTGGTTGAGTTAAGAACAATAAGGGTAGTGAGGTTTGATTTTAGATATCAACATCCTTGGATGAAAGTTCCATGACATAGGTTTGATAAGTTGGGAATAAACTTGTCTTTCTCTGTACATGGTTAAGAATTATTAATCATTAAGAATCAGTAAAAGGAACCCTACATGAAATAGAAACCCAAGAAATTGGGGTTTATGATTAGTATATGAAGTTGGCAATTTATGGCTTGTTTAGGATTAGACATTGGAAAATAGTGATTTGTTACATAGCTCAATCTTAAACCCTTATAATATTTTCTTTTTATAATATTCAATCTACTTCAACCCCTTGATTAATGGTATTTGAGTGGTTATGAAATCTTGGGTATGAGAATCTAACTATATGGTCCTTAAGAGAGACCATAATGGGAGAACTACACATGGCTGAATTTATTTGAGAGTGGGTATGCAAATAGTCCTCAGATGAAGGATGCCTTTGCAAATTCAAGTCTATAGGGTGATGGTTAGGGGGATAAATCTAAGGTTTTATGATGTTCCTAAACTCATTCAATTTCCTCTCTTTAGTAGGCTTTGATTTAAGATTGAAATTTATGTAGATGGTTATGGCCGAGTTAAAGAAACTTGATAAATTGTATTTAATAATGTATCATAAGGATAATAGGAACTAAAGAGGTGAACAATAGAATTTATTATGGGCTAATGATGGTCCACTTGTTGTAGCTATGCACTTGATTTGGATTTAACTTGGGATGATCCTTAAGATTGTCTATGTAGTTTGTCGACCAAATTTATGAATTTTATTAAGGTTATATATTTTCCCTTTTTACCTGTCTAATAAAGAATTTATTTTTGAATATTGTGTTCCAGGTAAAATTCTAAATGAAATGATTATATTTAACTAGTTTATACTTGGTATTGGGTTAGTGGAAGATCAAGGGGGTCCAAATTAGGCCATTAAGTGGCAATGAAAATTCACAAAAACAGAGTTAGGAAACTTCACATAAAATTTTGAATAGGTTATTAACATAATATGAAAAGTATGTAAGATCAAAATTTGTAGAAAACTAAGTGTACTTTTTAAGCCACTAGTTACTTTTTGTAAAAAAAATATATTTGGTAAAAAATTGAAATTTCAATGTTGTAGTACTAATTTTCAGGATAAAAGGTAGCTATATATTTGATCAATCTAAGTACAAGCAAAAAATAGTATTTATGTTTTGAAACTTCAATATAAGTAGAGAACATATGCCTAGATGTGTTGCAATTTTTTTTTGTGAGTAAATAATTAGTTAACAATTTTTAATTAGAACTTTTTAAAAATATTATAACTTGTATGTCTATTCACCATAACTTGGTCATAACTATATGAAAATAAAAATCCTATAGTATGGGAAGCATAGATGATATGTGCACCAAGATGGTGAACAAAAAACTAGCCAAAAGAAATGAACGAAACATGTACATTTATTTTAAAAAAATCACATGTGTTATAGCTTAAGAAATCCAAGCCAAAAATACATCTTATTTGAATTAAAAACACATATATGTTATTTGAAATAAAAATAGTACGTGCTTTTATGAGAACAAAACACATATGCGTTTTGTTGAACAATCATAACGCATATGTGTTATATTAAACAAGAAAAATGCGTACACATTTATGTGAATAAAATATAGATGAAAAACATGATGCAACTCAAGTTTTTAGTTCCTAAAAACACATACGTGTTTTGAATAGTAATTATTTTGTCTTCCTCGTAGTATTTTCTCATTAGGATACTTACATAAAATATAATATTTAAGTTATATTTTCTCTTTGTTTTTTCCTTTCTTATGCTTTAAGTTATATTTTAATATATATATTATCATAATGCTTGAGAATGGTTTCAGATATCAAGGAGTCATAATGAAAATTCTCGACTTTAAGAGATCGCATAATTTTTCAGACAATCAATTTCAAAAATAAAAAACTCCTATCCTCGTTCTCTTGCTAGATCTCTCTATCTCATTCTCTTTGTATCCACCAATATATAGACCTATCTATTTCCCTATCACTCTCATTCTCCTCCCTCTCTACCTCTCTTATCTTACAGTCTCCTCTCCCTCAAGCTCTAGATCTAATAATTTCTCAAAATTAATCAAATTTCAATATTCACTAAGCTCATATCATAACTCTCTCTCTCTCTCTCTCTCATAAGTGGGATACAAGTGAATGAAAGAGAATGAAATGCAAGTACTTGGTATGAAAATGAGATACAAGTGCATATATACAAGAGGGGTTACTTCTTACTCATAAGTGGGGTTTTAATTCCAATTACAAGTCATTTGGAGGGAGTTTTCTACTTGCAAACAGGTTTTTAAAGTTCACTTGCAGGTTGGAAAGAGACTTCATTTGTGCTTTGAAAACACTTGCAAGTGGGGTTTAAAGTCCACTTGGAAGTAGGGGAAAAACTTAGCTCTTTTTACAAAAATAAACTTACAAATGGGGTTTTTAATTTCGTTTGCAAGTGGGGAAAATATGCACTCTTGAAGTTCTTTCCTGAGGGAAAGATCTTTGTATTGCAACTTGCATCATTTGGGGAAAAACTCATATTGTTAACTTGCATTTTTTTGAAGGGGGAAAAGAACATGCATTGCTTGTGAGAACAATACTACACAAATCTCCTTTGCAAAACCAAAATGCGAAGAAAAAGATGATTGAGCTTTGAAGAAAAAGCCTCAAATCTCCGTTGGTTCGAATTTAGAGAATGACCTCAAAATCTTGATTAAATAAGCAACAAGACTTAACAAATCTCCTCAACAATCAATGCAATTCTAAGTCTTTGTTGATATCTTGACAAATGGATGAGAAAGTAAATCGTAATGCTAGAAAATAGCACTTCAAAGACTGGTTCAAACACACAAAACGTTGTTTCAAATTGTGATTGCAAGAAAAATTACAATAAAAGCAAAAAAATAGAGCCCTAGGGAAAAAACATAGTTTATGTTTGTCATTACAAGGTGCAAATGATTTGTCTTTACCTTGGACAAGCTTCTTCAATGTCGGTGCAAGTTTAAAACACACTCTCCTTTACCAAAAAATGTTGTAAATGCCCTAGACGGGCTTTTGAATTCAAAATACAAGTGTTGAATGTGTTTATTCCTTTTAAAAACTCTTGCAAATGCCCCATACATGCTTTTGATTCAATGCCACAAGCTGCAAAATGCTTAGAAATTGAAAACTAAGCATTCAATGCCCAAGGCAGGCTTTCTTATCATGATTACAAGTGCCAAATGTGTCTTTGATACACAACAAATGCTAAGACCTTTCATTAAAAATGATCTTTTTCCATGTTATTACCAGAATTGGAAGTAATCAATATGCATGAGAAGAGAAGACACACTTTTTAAATGACATTAGAAGTCTTTTTAACCTCTAAAATAATAAACATATGGTATGGATGGGCTTTTGGATTCAAAATGCAAGTATATTTATGTTTATAAAGTCATAATGAGTTGCAAACGGGCTTTAAAAGCCCACTTACATCATTCAAACTTTTAAAATGAAGACATGTAATGCTTTAGAAAAATAACTTCTTTATGCAAAAAGGTGGGTTGTAATTTGTCTTTTACATGCATTTTGAGTGAAGGAGGAGACATGTAGTCGTGCTTAAAAAGCCCACTTACATCATTAAAAATTCCACCATGTTTACATATTTCCTTTCAAAAATGTAATGGTGGACTTTATTTTCCTTAATGCAAGTAAAAGACACCCAAGACAAGTTGCAATGACTCACAAAAAGCCCAAATTTCATGACTTAAGAGGCCTTGGTGGAATTTTTGACTCCACATCACAAGCTTTTAAACAAAGAACAAGAACTTGCAGTCGAGCTTAAAAACCCACCTACAAGTAGCTTAATTCCTCATTATCTCTTAACATATAGCTCTGAATTAGACCTACGATAGCTCGAAATGAGCAAAATTTGAAAAGAAAAGAATCTAGGATGAAAACACAACCAAAAACAAAAAAAAAAACCAAGAAAAATGAATCAAGGACTTGAAGGTTGCCAAACATTGAGTACTTGCAATCAGGGAAGAAAAACCCGTCATTGCAAGAAAGACAAAGAAAAACTTGACGAAAACCTTTGAAAATGGCATCCATAAGATGTAAGACTAAGGCCAAGGCATGGTGTAACCCATTGCCTTTAAAATTTGATGCCAAACCATCTATCTTAGAGAGAAAACCATGATTTTGGATCAAATTTTGCATGGGTTGTCTCAATTTTGAAAATTCAAATTTGAGGACAACATGTCTAAGTGAAATAGGCATGGTGGATTTTTAGTGAAATATAAATGTAAAATTTGTGGTAAAAGAAAAAGGGTAGCTAGAAGCATATGAATGCATAGTTGACAAGATAGGGAGGGCAATTTGAAAGAACAAGACAATCCTTGCACAATTTGATAGAGAATATGGTAAGGGACGCCATGAAGACAATCTACACAGTAATACCATGTTGAGAAAGAAGACAAGTACAATTGTATGCCAAATGGATTACACATGGTTTTTTGACAAAAAATTCAAAGATGACAAAATGAAGGTCTAAGGGAAGATTCAACATTAATAAAGGGAATGGTCATTGGTGCATCAGAATGAAGGAACAAAAATGACAGCGAGCATGAATGATAATAGAAGGTTGTGCAGTGTTATGAGATATTGACAAACACAAAAGGTCTTGATATTGTTTGATTAAAGAAGTCATATGATTATCATGAGAAAGAGAAAAGCTAGTCTTATGTCACTACATCAGAAAAGAGACAAGCTTCAAGAAGCGTTTATAAGATTCACAAGAAGAGACAATGAGGCTGCTCAATGAATCGAGATACAGGGACAGTTCTAGCTATCACTATATGCTTAAAGTGTCACATGGTAGAGAAAAATGACTAAGGATGAAAAACAATAGAAGGAAGTCCAAGGAAAAAATCTCAGGCATGAGATGGATAGGGCATGATCATCAACATTGACAACCTACAAACCATAACTAAGACAAGTCAGGTGTAAGATGGCAAGAAAGTGTAACTAATTGTTCATGAAAAGTGACAAAACGGTCAAAAGTAAATCTAGAGGTCCTACAGTCCTAAATGCACTCATAAGAGTAGTATATGACAGGGGTCATCAAACAAGAAGATAGTGTTCACAAACCAATTACCAATGTTGTCTATAATACCATTTCATTGTCATTATTTGACAATAAGTTATCTTAAGGGTATCAAATCATGGCAGCCATGCAAGGAAGTATCACAATCATAGTGATTTGAAAATATCAACTCCGAGTGTGTTGATTTTAAGAAGAAGAAAGTAGCATTGTCAAAAGAATTGAAAGTAAAACATTGCACTGAGAAAGAAAGAGGGTTCAACGTGGTCAGAAAGTGAGTCCTAAAAGTTAGGGTAGTTTGATATTGAAGATGAAAGCATGTTCCTATTTGTGTGCAAGAAAATCTAAGTGGATAAAGAAGTATTTTATAGCAGTTAAAAATACGTACAATAGTCCACAAGTCTTCTAAGAATCTAGGGAGCAGTCTAGTGCAGGAGCACCTAGCCATTGAGATGACCTATGAGGTCAAATTGAATTTTTATTTGTTTGTAATGTTTCATAGATGATTTGTAAGGTCATAAAGTCCATTTGGTATCAAAACAATCCAAGTTGTAAGGCTTGAAGAGCCATTTTGTTCAAAATGACCTATAAGGTTGTGACAAAGTCAAAGTTGGTCAAAGGGTCAAAATATCCAAAAAAAATAAAATAAAAAAAATAAAAAAAAATTGGAAAAGTTGTAATTGGTCACATTAATTCCATTTTGTCATGTTTAACATTTCTAAGGATGATAGGGTCAGATTTGGTAAAAAATGCAAAAAAATTGTAAAAGTTGCAACATTGCAACATTGCGAAAAGTGTAAAATGATGTAAAAATGCAATCCATCGGTCCAAGAGGTGGTTAGACAGTTATGGGAGGTTGAAGATAGTTTATATATGCATGTTTGGTCAAAATCAAAGAGGGAGGGCAGTTTGCAGGGGATTTGCTAAGACAAAATCATTAAACCCTCAAACTGTTTTATAGTTTTGAGTAGTTTGTAATAGTTACAGAGCCATGGAGGCTCATTTTTTATGTAATTTTATTGTGTAAGCATTTTTGGATGATAGATTAATGAATCAGATTTCTAATGAATCCATTCTTGTGCATTTTCATGAAGTATTTTGTGAGAAATGATTGTTTTTCTAAAAACTGTCAATACCCTCTTCTAGGGTAATCAGAGAGCATAGAAAATGTATATCTTTCAATTTGTATGGTGGAAACAGCTGATTTTTGGTGAAGTGTAGGGTCTATATATATATATATATATATATATATATATATATATATATATATATATATATATATATATATATATATATATATATATATATATATATATTAATATGGCATAATGGCATATTGTTTTTTTCAAGTTTTGTTGATAAACCAAGAAGCCCTAGGATTGTATTATTTTTATTGTTGGTTGTTAAAGACAGGAATAGGAAAATTGCAGAGAGTTGTACGGACATGTACAACCTATTTTAGGCATGAAACGACTTGGAATTGTTGAATACAAAAAATAAATTTCATTTTTTTCAAGTTTCATTGATTTTCATGGAGAAATGGGTAAGTTATGATCATTTCTGTGAAGGCAGCTTGTTCAGAAAATGTTTCCAGAATTTGCAATTAGGAAAATATGTTAGTACAATTATATGTGGCAGAGTATGGACCTGTAACCTGGTAAGTAGAAGGATAATGATGTTAGAAACAAACTTTATTATTTCCAGAAAAATTGGTTGTGCAATTTGAGGGTCAAAAAAGTCAAGTTCTAAAAACTCTCATTTTCTATGAGTTCATGTCACTGTTGCTATAGGAGGGTGGTAGAAATATGTTATATGCTCTATTTTTGATCTTGGTTGTGATCAGTTATTTTTGGTGAAGGTCTAATGAATTTTGGAGACTACTTTATATCAGATTTGACAGTAAGGAATATTTCTTCTTTCTTGTAGTTGTCAAGGTGCAAAGGGTAGTGTCGAGGTGTATTTTGTGATCCTTGGGTCAGGAATGCAAAGATATGGTGTGTTGAACCTTGTGAATAAGTGAAGTTACTATTATCATTGATGGTGATGGTCAAAAGAACAACTTAATCTTGTTAGATGCCTTATCAAATCAGGTTAAAGATCTTGAATTAGCTTTGGGTCAATAGCACTCTTCAAGGTTTTATGGTTTGTGTTGGACGCTCTGCATCATAGTCACAGCAGTTGCAAACATTTAGCATGGTGAATTAGAGTAGTTTGGAGAAATTTGAGAGCATTCGTAACAACATTGAAGATTTGTCTAGCTATCTAGGTGGCATTTGACCAATCATCCACCTATCTAGGGGAATAGAGGAATAATTTATAGAGTTCAAGGAGTTCTTGGATTAGATTTAGAAACTTTTTCAGTTGACAAGGCCAAATGCAAATAAATCACTCATTCCTCAACGCCACCTTGGAGCATTTAAAATAGTCAAAACAACAAAGGCTGTTTCCCAGTGCTAAAGTACAAGTCAAATGGTCAGCATGAGGGATAATAGTTATAAGATACCTTTAATGCACACCCAGGTTTCTCTTGCACCTGAGGGAAGGAAATATAGTGACTCTTAAAACTCATTTTGAAGGTAGTTCTTACAATTTTTTCACATTGTAGCTGTTCCGAAAACCTCTTTTAGCAGAAAACACAGTTTGTAACTCATTTTTCAGTCATTTTAGTGACTATTTTGTCAATGTAATACACCATTTTCGAGTAATTTTCAGACTATGTACTGCTACAAAACACATTTTCTCAATATAAATCAGCTTTCCCTTCAATATGTGTTTTCTTTTTGTGTGTTGAAAAAATATATATACATTTTCTTGTTGTCTCTTTGTGTGTTGACAAATTATGTATGCATTTTCTTGTGTATTATCTTAAAAATCTTAAAATATGTCTATCTTGAACACGTATAGACAGAAAAACAAACTAGTATGCAGGTTATAGATTGTACAATGCATGTAATGAGTTGTTAAACTGTGAAAACTCCTTCTTTTCATTCAAATAGTCAAAGATAGGATTTTCTACAAAACACTGATGCATAGGTTCTTGAAATCAGAAGTTGTGCAAGATAAGAAGATTTTATGACTCACTGTGTGTTATAAATAGAAAAACATAAGTCCAAACATCATGTAGTGCATTACCATAGTAGTTTTAGGTCTTATTTAAACTTCTTTATTTTCCCCTTTCTCAAAAAAATAGTAGGTGAGATGAGTTAGGTGAAGTACTAAAGGAACCAGCCTTCTTTGGAGATTCCCTTCAACATACAAGCAACCCACAAGCCCTATGGCTAAATAGAGCATTTAGTCAGACTGCAATTTGAGTGGTAACAATTACCTTGTTGGAATTTATGGAATTTGTCTTCAACATAAAGGAAAAAATATAGATTTGATCCTAGAAAGATGTATTGTCATGTATATAAATTCACTCTATCTTGGTATGTGCTTGAGTTAGATGCTTGTTGCTTCTATTTTCTACTTATTTGCACATCATGCAGTTAAATTAGTAAATCTAAACTTTATACTCTAGCAAATAATGTGGCATATGATTTCTAAACATACTTCAAAACTTGTTAATATCACACTTAAGTAAAAATATTATGTGTTCTGAATTTAAAACAAGAATAGCATGAAGATCAATAACGGCTCCACTGCTTGACTAAACTATATTTTTTATTACAACAAATGCAATAGAATATTGTATTAAAAATATCATTACAAAAAAGGGAAATTATTGATAAGAATATGATGACACTCAATCTATAAGCTATTCCAAAAGTGTTATATTTTCACTCAATTAGTTGAAACTCATAAACACAAGACATAATAAATCTTATGTAGAGTATTGATGCTCCCTCATCAACAAGTTCATGTGAGAGTGTGAGTCATCAATGGTGCCACTCCAAAGGCCTCTAGACAAGCAAAGGCTAATGAAATGCTAGGTTTGAAAGCCTTACATTATGATAACATCATGAGAAATGGCGGTTTATACACCTTTTCTATGGTGATTATTCATCATCCTTTGTCATCTCCCCTAGTTAGGATGGACCTATTCTATTTTGTTGTTAGCTCTTATGGTCCCCCGAGAGCTAGTTACACAAACAAAGGGGCCCATTCAAGGAGGCGGAGTAGTGCCCCACCTTGTTTAGTTAGGAGCTATTTTTCTAATTTGAATTTGGGCTCCCACTTTTGGGACTACCAACTTTGAGATTTAGCTCATAGAATTGCATATTTAAGTTAGTTTCTTGGATGTCCATGATCATCATTCACAACATATCACTTTTTGTGTCTACAATTCCAATTGTGAAATCAACATTGTAGAGTAGTTTTGGAGGTGAGAGATCCTCCCTAATTTGTTGATTTCTCTAATAACATGAAGTCACTTTGTGATCTTATTGGACTAACAACGATATCTTTCATTGTAGATCAGTATCAGTAATCCATCCCAAATAACATGGTATATGGATTCTAAACATTCTTCAAAACCTATTAATCTCACACTAAACTAAAAATAAAAATGTCACGTGCTCTCAATTTAAAATAAGAATTGTATGAAGACCAATCATGCCTCCACTACTTGACCAAACTATATTTTGCATTACAAAAAATCTAATAGAATATTCTGCTAAAAATATCATTACAAAAAAGAAATGATTAATAAGATTACGACGACACATAGGAGTTGGTCATTATGATTCAATGTGTTTGAAATGGGAAAGGGGTCAAAAGGGGTCAAATGATGTATTCATGATGTGCAATATTGTTCAAAGGTTCATTTTGACCTAATTATCTATGTTTTGGTTATTATGGAGTCATATGAAGTGGTTTGGTAAAGTTTCATAAGCATTAGATCAAAGATGTAAAAGTGGTCAAGAACTTGTAAAAGTTGCTTGACAACTTTTGTAAATTTGGTATGCAAAATGTTTCAAATCTTGTAACCAACAGTTCCCTATTTGAAAATTGGTTGGGAACCATTGGAAGTTGGTTGTGTATTTTTAAATAGCCACTTTTGGTTGAGGCAAGGTTGATTTTGAAGTTTGGGGAAAAGTTTCAATGTACAAAATGATGTTTCTTGATTTTCAGACTGAAAACTCCTTGTTAATTTGATTGCTGCTCATTGACCGTACATCTTTGTATCACAAGTCTTGTATGGAATGAAAGTAGAGTGAATCTACTTTATTTTACAATTGGTTTGGTGCAATTTGGTTATAGAACAAGGAATTCACAAGGATTTTACTAAAAACTCTCTTCAAACACTCACAAACAAGGGTTATGACTACATTTTGATCATATCTTTTTATTCCGCCGTAGGAAAAATCTAAAAGTCAGTGAAATGGAAGCCATTAGAGTCCCCTTTGAGATGGTGGTGGTCAGATATCTAAAGATGGCATGTGGAAGGATAAACTTGATACCCTAGGCCTAGTATTCCATATGTGACAGGCTTGTTTTGGGACTATGAATACAAATTGTTCAACCTGAGATAATTTGAGAGGTTTGGGCACCCAAGAATAGTTTAAAGCATGTATTAGAGATGGAATACAGCTGTTAGAGGTGTTGGTTGAGTTTTGGAGCAAGTTTTTAGAATACTTCCTTTGGAAAAGTGGGCTAATTATGCCCTTAAAACCTATAACAATTCGCTTTTGGTCCTTATGTTTCAAAGAAACCTAGAGTGGATTTTATACATGTTGTATAAACCCCTAAAGGGTATCTCAAACTATTATTCATTTGTGCCTAAGGTAAGGGATCTGGGAGTTATGTCTCTAAAACTAGTCAGTGAGGGCTACTAGGCTTAATCACCATTTGTGAAGGTAGTATAAGCCAATCTTGTAAAAGGGGTTTGCAGAGAATCTTTGTTTGGGTTGTGTGGGGTGTAAATAGGTCACCAAAGTAGTAATATACCATTAGAGAAGAGAATTTCATGTTAAGCACATGTATTCTTATAAGGGCTCATGTTAGGTTGTCAAGTTGAATCACAGTTGGATACGACATTTCATGAATCATCCCTTCAAGGCCTTTGCATCAACTGGTATCAAAGCATTTCTAATTGATAAGAGAAGAGAGTTTGGTGCGTGAAGAAGAGTAGGTGGTCTTGTTAAGACAAAATTCCTCCAAAAGGTGGGGAAGTGATGGCTAGGAGATTGAAGGCCCTAGAAGATTAGATTCAAGCAATGAAATTCAAAGACAAAAGGAGAGAAAGGGGTGAGGAATATGAGAGTGACCCTGAAGAAGAAGAGAGTGAAGATGGAAACCCTCTAGAGAGACCTCAAGAAGAGGAAATGGCTCATGAGAAAAGAAGGCTTATCAATGCCTTGAAATCATTAAGAGGAGAGACTTCTGATGTCAAAATGGACCTTCCCATGTATGGAGGAAAGATGGATGTTGAGGAGGTAATAGAGTTAGTTGATGCTCTAAACAATTACTTTAATTACAAGGAAGTGCCAAAGGACAAAAAGCTAAAGTTTGATAAGACCAAGTTGAAAGGATTTTCCTTAACATGGTGGAACTATACCCAAGGAAAGAGGGTGAAGATGGGTAGGTCTGTGATAAATTTATGGGATGGACTGGTAATGAAATTGAAGGATTAATTCCTACTTGCAGATTATGAGTTCCAAGTATTCAAAAAGTGGCAGAACTTGAAGAAAAGAGATATGTTCATGGAAATCTATACTAAGGAGTTCCATAAACTCAGTATTAGGTCAGGGCATGTGGAGAATGAAAAGGAGAAGGTGGTGAGGTACTTGAATGTCCTAAAATTCAATAACCAAGATGAAATAAGTCTTATCACTCCCAAGACAGTGGAAGAATGTTTCCAAGTGGAATGTAGGAACGAGAAGTTGAATAGAACACAACACCAATAGAGGAAGAGGAAATTCCTATGAATACCAAGGAGATACAAACACA
Organism: Chamaecyparis obtusa; assembly: GCA_027943335.1. Lineage (NCBI taxonomy): Eukaryota > Viridiplantae > Streptophyta > Pinopsida > Cupressales > Cupressaceae > Chamaecyparis > Chamaecyparis obtusa. Next base: position 643,912 of record BSBK01001157.1, on the reverse strand, counting down.
ATGAATAGGTTGCTGATCAGAGAGGTAGTTTTAGAGGCACTAGAGGCAGATTTGGTGGGGAAAAAATTCAACCAACTTTTCAAAGAGGTTCTATAATTGTAATGAGTTTGGTCACCAAGCATTCAAGTATCCTAAAAGGAAGGGTTCTACTTCAAGTGGTAGTGAATGGAGAAGAGAAAAGATAGTGCAGTTGGTACAAGAAGATGAAGATGAAAGTTTCAACTCTCCTAGTCATCTTGTTGCTCCAAAAGTGGGAGAGGAATTTGTTGGCATTAAAGGATGGTAACCAACACATGGAAAAACTGGTACATGGAAAAAGAGGTATTGTCATTGATTTCCGAAGAGGTGTTGGCATTTGTGACTAAGGACACCAGTGTTAGATCTGTGAAGCAAGATAGGCACAACTGACAACAACAAGTGTGAGGATAGACTAGTTTGGCAACCAGTGACACTGTGCAAGAAAGAAGATCCTATATCTGATCATTAGAGAAACCGGTCACTAAGAGAGATGCAAATGGTAACCAACAAGGGAGATGCAACAGGTAACTGACAACAGAAACTAAGGTAAGGATGCAACCAATATAGCCAGAGGAAGGGAAGGTGACAGGTCAAAGCTCTTACCTATGCAAAACTTAAGGATCTTTACCAATCAAGTGAAGATGTCATCATGATAGATGGACCGGGGAAAGTCACAGTCAGCAAATAGTTATCTAACTCTTTGATCGAGAGTTACTGCACTAAATTCAGTAGTCTTTGAGTTGTCAAGACAATCGGTACAAGGCACAATTGAAGGTTTTAATGCCGGAGTTTGTGACATTGAATCATGGAGATATCTCTTGAGAAGGAAAGATTTTGACACACATCTATCATTTTCGTTCATAAAGAAGATAAAGCATAGCATGCATCAGATGTTTCCTAAGTGAACTAATACTCCACTGGGTGATGGATCCAAAGGTGATCTTTAAACATGTCATGCATGAGAAAAGCAATTAGGGCAAGAAGTCTATATATTCCTCTGCCTAACAAGAATATAGTTTTCCCTCATTCTACCAAAGTAAAGAGTGAACCTGTATGCTGAAGAAGCTAAGGTGAAGATAAAGGAGAAGAGAGAAGAGTGTGCAGAGAAGCACAACAGGAAAGGAGAACATACCTACAACGACCGGTGTTGTTTCTTAGTTGAGTATAACATAGATCTTATCAGGCTATGAAAAGTCATTTCTAAAAGGTCAAAATTCTCTATTGTTCTCTAACAATTACAATAGCTAAATCCCAGTATTTTGGGTGGACTTTAATAGGTCCCTTGTACTAAATCCCTTAACCGGGTGACATCTGTTCAGGTGTTCTAAGTCCCCTAGTAACCAAGCAGGCTCTAACAGGCCTTATTGTATCAAATCCCTTAACCGGGTCGTATCTAATAGTGCATTTGTAATCCTTTAATAGGGAAGGATCCTAATAGGGTGCACTTTAGAAGAGTGCAAAATTTGTGAGGTTTCCTCACACTGTGGTTTTCTCCCAATTTGGGTTTCCATGTGATAAATTTGGTGTTGCCTTTTGGTTGATTGCTTGATGCTATTTTATATGCTAGAATCTATTTTTCTTATAGTTGTAGTATACTACATCAGATTTTTTTAAAAAGTTTTATAGGTGGTGATTCACCCCTCCCCTCTCAGCACCGGTTGGGACTGTCAATTGGTATTAGAGCCTAGTTTCTTTTTTTTGCTACTTAACCACAAAAAGAAAAAAGTCAAGATGATGAGAAAGGAAGAACCAAAGTTCTCCAAGGAAAACTTTACTCTATGGTGTAGTAAAATGAAGCTGTACATGAAGACCATTGAAAATCAATATTGGACTAATGTAACCCATGTTTACATTGCACCCAATGGTACCCTGAATCCTGATGAATTGAAGATGAAGACAGAACATACAATTGCAATGGATATGATAGCAAACATGCTACCTAACTACGTCTATGTAGAGATTGAAAATATAGATATTGCTCACAAGATGTGGGCCAAGCTGCAATTAGTGTATGATGGTGACCCACATGTACAAAGAGATAAGGTAGAAAGCCTCAAAGGAAAGTATGATGACATGAGGATGAATGAAGGAGAAGACATTGAGCAATACAACAACAAAATCAAAGAAGTGATTAACTCCATCAAAAGCGCTGGAGAAAAACTAATTAAGGAGGGGGTGGTAAGAAAAATACTGAGAATGCTAAGGCCTCAGTATGCTATCAAGATCTCAGCCATTCAGGAGCTCAGATCAGTGACCATAGATCAAGTCACTCTTGAATCCCTAATCGGTAAGCTAACTGCATTTGAATTGAGCAATTTTGATAATAGATTACCCATGTAGGAAGCTTCTTTTAAGTCTTCTATAAACACCTCTTCCACCAAGAAAGGAAGAGAAACCAGTAATAGCTCTACCGGTAAGATTGGAAGTCTTGTTGAGAATATTCTCTTAGAAGAGATGGAGCAAGATGAGTTTAAAGCACTCATCGCTAGGAGATTTCCCAGAGGAAAAGGGAAATACAAAGGAAAGCTCCCACTAAAATATTTCTCTTGTAATAAGATAGGACATATTGCTGCAAGATGTCTAGACAATGATAATAAAGACAAGAGCAACTGATTCAAGAACAAAGCAAAGAAGGAATGCTACCTTGTAGAAGGAGTCATAGACAATGAATCTGAAGACTTTGAAGATCCAAAAATTGCATTTGTTGCAATAACAGAAGAAAGCTCGATGATAAGTGAAATGACACTTATATCAAGTTATCATCAGCATGATGATTGGATCATTGACAATGGATGCACTCACCACATGACTGGTGATAAGAACAAGTTCATCAGCTTAAAGCTCAATGATGGTGGATCAGTAACCTTTGTTAACAATGTCCCATGTGCTATCAAAGGAAAAGGCTCTATTGCACTTAGCAATAATGCTGTATGTGAAGATGTGTACTGGGTAGAAGGACTTCAGTACAACTTAACAAGCGTTGTTCAACAAAACAACAAGGGATTCCTGTTGGAATTCAAGCAAGGTTCTTGTGTTGTCAAGAACCAATCAAGAGCTCTTGTTACAACTAGTAGACAGAGCAAAGGGAACTTGATCTATCTAGACTCAATGAAAGGAGCCAACCTCATAGCATCAGTCAAAGGAGAAACAAGCAAGATATGTCTTGTAACCAAAGAGGACAATAGTTGGTTGTGGCATAAGAGGCTCCGCCACATAAACTTTGACAATATTGTCAAGGTGAGAACAAAGAAATCAGTAAGAGGACTTCCTGAGATTACCGGTTATGGATGCTGAGAAGACAACTCCTAAAGGCATCCAAGGAGAAGGACATGACCCAAAAAAGAACATTGTTCAATACCACATGCAAATGTAAGGCCAAGGTATGTAAATTTTTCATTGATTCAGGAAGTACTAAGAACATAGTGTCTAGTGAGATGGTTGAAAAATTGAATTTAGAAAGGATACCTCATGGCACTCCATATAGAGTGTCTTTGTTGAAGGATGATCAATCCATTCTGGTCAATGCACAAGCCATAGTTGAGTTTCATATTGGAAGTTATAAGAATAAATTAGTTTGTGATAATCTACCAATGGATTGTTGTCATCTTTTACTTGGGAGGCCATGGTGATTTGATAGATGTGCATTATATGATGGATGGGCCAACAAATTCACCATTCAAAAGGATGGAGCCTCTTTCACACTACTTCTATTGTAGGAGGATGGTAGAGAACAAACTAAGAAAGAAAAGTCATCATGCCTGCTAAAAAGGAGTTTGTCAAGTTTGAGAAGGATGACCGTGATGAGTTTGTAGCCACTCCAAAGCTTGAGGATGCCAAGGGAGAAAGTATGAGCAGTGATTCAATGTTGGAAAGAGAAGGTAAGATGGTGCCAAAATCAAATGAAAAGAAGCCCAAACATGCATTTCTTGCGGAAGGGAAAGATAGGTTACTGAAACATGATGAAATCTTGGTAGGAACAATACCTTGTTCCTCAGTTCCAAAGAAAATCAATAAACAAAAATTTTTTGCCAAGGAAAAGGTGTGTGAACCTAATAGTACATGGGTATTAAGGGCGGAAAATTTGAAGACAAAGATAAACAAAAGGGATGAAGTAAGAAAGAGAAAATGGTAACACCAAATTGGGAAGTCTAAGCATGTTTCAGGGCTCAAGAAGGGTTCAATCAAGGAAAATCATTCAAAGGACATGTGTGTGGGTCTTAAAATTATTTCTACATTCGTTTGTGGTAGGAAAAGGGGAAAATGATAGTTATGCTCCCATTGTCCAGAGAAAGAAGAATGTCAAGGGGGTATCCAGTTGAGTAGTACCAAGGGTGGTACAAGATTAAAGAATATGATCCAATGGGAAGGAAAATTAGACAAAGCCAACATCTGGAACAATAATGCTTTGGTGCAGCACAGTCCTCAATGGAGTTGCGAAAGAAATCCTACCTGGGGTGTATGGTACAGGAGAGCCCCATTGGGATCATACCTCCATGAGGCTAATTTGGGTCTTTTTAGTTTTGTTTCATGTTAAGGGATACAATAAGGTCTTATGGACCATTTTTGTAAAGTTGTGAACTCCAAGAAGGAGACATGTGTAATGGCCTAAAATGGCAATGTTGACCTTGTAATAGCAGAATGTGCCCAAAGCGGTCAAATGATGTGTTCATGATGTGCAATCTTGTTCAAATATTCATTTGGACCGAATTAGTTATATTTTGGTGATTACTGAGTCATATGGAGTGCTTTGGTAAAGTTTCATAAGCATTAGATCAAAGATGTTAAAGTGGTCAAGAACTTCCAAAAGTTGCTTGACAACTTCTGTAAGTTTGTTATGCAAAATGTTGATAATCTTGTACCCAATGGTTCCCTATTTAAAAATTGGTTGGTAGCCATTGGAAGTTGGTTGTGTATGTTTAAATAGCCACTTTTGGTCGAGGCAAGGTTGATTTTGATGTTTGGGGAGAAGTTTCAATACATTAAACATTTTTTTTTTCAGATTGAAAACTCATTGTTCACTCAATTGTTGCTCATTGGTCGTACATATTTGTGTCAAAAGTCTTATATGGATTGAAAGTAGAGTGAATCTACTTTCTTTTTTAGTTAGTTTGGTGCAATTTGGTTATAGATATAGAAAGTTACATAGATTTTACTAAACTATCTTCAAACCCTCACAAACAAGGGTTATGACTGCATTTTGGTCGTATCATTTTATTCCACCGTAGGAAAAATCTGAAAATTAGTGAAATGGAAGCTATTAGAGTCCCCTTTGAGATAGTGGTATTTAGTGATCTCTGCAGATGGAATGTAGAAGAGAAACTTGATGCTCGACGCCTGATATTCCATATGTGGCAAGCTTGTTTTGGGACTGTGACTGTAAATTGTTCACCTTGAGATAATTTGAGAGGTTTGGGTGCCCAAGACCAGTTCAAAGCATGGATTGGAAATGAAATACACCTATTAGAGGTGTTGGTTGAGTTTTGGAGCAATTTTGAAAAATACTTCCTTTGGAAAAGTGCGCTAATTGGGCCTGTAAAACCTGTAACATTACATTTTTTGTTGTTATGTTTCAAAGATAACCTAGGGTGGAATTTATACATATAGTATAAACCTCTAAAGTGTGTCTCAAAATATTCTTTGTTTGTGCGTAAGGTTATAAATATGGGAGTTATGGTTCTAAAACCAATTAGTGAGGGCTACTAGGCTTAATCACCATTTGTGAAGGAGACACAAAGAAAACACACAAAATATACAAAGCATAGAGTGAACACATAAGATATGCAAGGTAATTAGGAGGCATTGAATCAAAATGATAATGATACACAACATGATATTAGAGATTGTTATTGTGATTTAGAAAATGAAAGCAAAATTGAGAACCAGATACAAAGAGAAAACTAGGACAAAATGTTGAAGCTAACGGGGCAGTGATCTAGTGCTAGACCCTACTATCCTCAAGCCATTCTAACAAGACCATGTGTCAGGAATGATTAGAGGAAACACTCTTGTTGCCTCTAAATTTGGAGCCAAGACGGTAAGATAGAAGTTATGGTTGTTAATGACCTAGGATTTTGTATTTTTCAAAGTCTATAATTGTTCATTGTAGTCCTCTCTATCCATCTATGTCACTTTCTTAGTCTAACTATTTCAAATTTCCAATTGCGCAAATAAAATACTATTGACTAGAAATACAAAATATGAAGAGAAGACATAGGGAATAAACTATACACAAAGAAAACATAAATCATACATGATGTGAATGCGTAAGGCACAAAGAATGTACCAAACACAGGGAGAAAGAATACAAACCATGTAACAAACACACAAAGCATGTAGGACACGAACCAAACACAAAAAAATTGCAAGGTGTAGAGTAAATATAGGACACACAAAGACAATTAGGAGGCATTCACTGAAAATGATGATGATACACGTAGAAACCATTTAAATATTTCTATCATGATTTAGAAGATGAAAGAAGATTTTAGAATAAGATATAGAGAGGAACTTAGGACAAAAAGGTGAAGTTAATAAAAATGTAATCCAACGCTAGGCCCTAGTGTACTCAAGCTATTCTAACAAGAGCATATGTCAAAATGATCTAAATAAACAGTGGTGCTATCATCTGAAGCTTGAGCCAAGATAAGATAATAGAAGTTATGGTTTTTAATGATCTAGAACTTATTATTGTTCAAAGTGTATAATTGTTCGTCATAGTCCGTTCTATCTATCTATGCCACTTTCCTAAGTCTAAATCCTTCAAATTTACAATTGCACACACAAATACTCTAAAATGTTGAGTTGTATAGAGTCTTACGTTGATCTAATTGTAATGTCCCCTTTGTAGAACATAATCTAATGAAAACAACCAAAATATAATTTTAAATAATTAAATAATAAAAAAAATCTAAATACATAAATATATAATTATAATTACATTGATTAAATTAAATAAATAATAATAAAATAATAAATAAATAAATGATAATACAATATAACTATAAGATAGAATAAAATAATAGATATTAAATAATAAACATAATGTTATTCCTAACTGGTTACTGAGAGGGGGGGGTGAATCAGTAAATACTATTTCTACTTCAACTTGAACCTTGTATGCAGATTCTTTCAAAATAAACTATATGAAATTAAACATTCATGAACAAAAATAGAAATACTCATATCAACACATCATATATACGTGGAAACCCTCGATTAGAAGGAAAAAACCACGGTGAGACAGAGCTCACAACTTCACTACTACAGTAATAAATACGCCCTATTAGGAGCTTACAAAGCACTTGCAATAGTGCTACCTGGTAAAGGGATTTGGTAGAAGATCGGTTAAGATCTTGACTCTGTTAGGAACCACCTTGTTAAAGAACTTTCAACATTAATTAAGATGCTACCCAGATAAAAGATTTATACAAAGAGCCTATTAGGGTTCACCCTGATAGAGGGATTTGAATATGCTTTAACAGGATAAAAGAAATGATCTGAATTGACACTCTTTGTCTGATTAGATCATACCTATTGACCTCCCTGTTCTGCTTGGCTATTGATCCTTTCTGCCTTTCACCTCTGTGACCGTAGCTTCTCTTAAAAGATATCTTTCTCTTGCTATGTATATTCAACAACTCTTATTTTTGTGTTCTATGACCTGTATTTATAAGAAATTAATTTTATTGAAACCTAACTCATAGAACCGCTAAGCTGTAAACTCACCCAAAAATTATGCAGCAAAAAGCTTTGCGAGATGATCTTGAGTTTACCTTGAAACATCCGCGTAGAAATAAAACTAACTCCTGTTAAAAATCTAACTCCAGTTCTAAACAGTGGATGCTCCGTATAATCTGGTTTTAAATCAGACAGCTTCGCATAATCTGGTGCGCATTATTATACATTTGACTGGTATTAATCTTATACCCGGTTCATCCCTTGTATGCACTATAAGTCTGTTACTATGAACTTTGTTAGGTCTACTGGTGCATATCATCTGTTTAGTCTATTGGTGCCTATAAAGTAATATGAGTGATCTACTGGTGTACTTATACCGGTGGGAATGGTGTTTGCATCTAACTTCACCAATGACAACTTAACTTTGCCATGGTGTTTGCATCTAACTTCACCAATGACCTTAACTTTGCCAACACACAAATAATAAATACAATATAATTACAATATTGATGAATTAGATAGATGCGTACTTGCCTTTTATGAATAACTTGGTCTTCAGATGTATTTGAATATGGCAGTGAGTATTATCCCATCCTGGATAGTCAAATTGAGTAGTGGTAATCCAGCCATGAAAAATCATTTTTTTTATATAACTTTTTGAAAGCTTTCGAAAAAAAAACTAAGTGTTTCCCCTTCGTATGGTTAACAATTTTTGTGGCTGCATAGACACTGCTGTCAAATTGTCGCATATGTTCTGCACAACCTATGCATTCACATATGAATTCTACAAATTGAATGAGATTCTCCTATTGAAGGGGCAATAGCCTTTGATGTACCAGTTTATCATTATTTCCTCCAAGTGACGGTGGTTGACACCATACATGAGCCATTGAAAACATTGTTATCGCCCCCACTATAGTCTCAGAGTTGATCCTGGTTTGACTTGGACAAATACGTATTGTAATTCTTTAAATCCTTATAACTGATTTAAAGAAAACAAATACACAACGATCACCATAACCAATTAACTATGTGTTAAGAGTATAAGGAGCATTGGTGAATGTTTTGACTTACCAAAGATTGTTGAATGGATTAATTAATAAATCATTGGTTTTTAAAGAAGAATGGTTTAGTCAAATAAAAATAAATGTTTATAAATCCGTTTATATGACAGACTGATAATTGGATGAGAATCTACAATCACGATTATGCTATCTACATTCCAAAAGATGTTAAGATCAAAGGTCTTCAGATATGGTCGAAATCATATATGATGATTTATCGGGGAATTCAATGAGCAGTGGTCAAGCTCAATCTTCGATAAGCAAGACAAGCTAACCACTCATCAATCACTTGTGAAGAAATCATAATGTTGATTGTCATTTATCAATAACTATACAATATTATAATTAATCGATGCCTAATTGATTTCTTTAGAAAGTAAAGGGTACAATAGTCATAACCATTGGTTTTAAAAGTTGTTACTGAAGGGTTATGTGGGAGATATATGGAGTAAAATATAAAGGGTAAAAATCAAATCATTTTAAGGGAGGAGGACCATTAGACAAGCAATAAATATATAGGATTCAATTTATTCAATCAATAGAAAATTCAGTTTTCATCTAATATAATCATTGAATTTAATCAATACACAATGTCATAAAGGAGAAATATAAAACATGAAGAAGACACATATAGAACATAAAATATACAAAAAGAGGACATGAATTGGACATGATGTAAACAAGTAAGGCTCAAAAAATGTCCAAGGCACACAAGAAATAGAGAAAACACGCTACACAGAGAGAAAACACACATGACATGCAAGCAATTAACAAGTATATAATGAAAATTTTACTAAACAAAGACTTGTTGAAGAGGTGAAGAGACATAAATAAGAAAGATTCTCTAAATACCAACTATCATCCACCGAATACAACAAACACATTAAAAAATTTAATCAATACACAATCTCAATGGCTGAAAATACATCATATGATGAATACACACGTAGGGTATAAACTATACAGAAAGAAAGCATGAATCACACATGATGCAAGCATGTAAGGTACAAAGCATATACACAATACACAGATAAAATACACAAAATTGAGAGCAAACACAACCACGTATGACACAAAAAAAACAATCAAATGATGCAAGGCAAGAGGAAACACATAAGACATGCAAGTCAATCAGTACACATTGAATGAAAATGATGATAATATACATAGCAAGAGATTAGGGATTCCAATTGTGGTTTGGAATATGAAAGTAGATCTGAGATTGTTTTCTTGAAGACTCTACAAACTTGGTCAAGCCCCTTGTTGCTATTCCCACTACAAAAAATATGATGACGATATAATAAATGTCTTCTATTAGCAAGCAAATGCGAAAACAACTAACATAAATGTTAATGATTACCTGAGATGTCAAGCCCTTCCTTCTGCTCCATATAAATAGTTTGTGAGCTCCCACAAATGTTAATACACAACATAATAAAAATAGTAAGTAACAATATCACTAGATTGCAAATGACATAACACTTGATAATATCCTTGCACTTATTATTATTGATTTTGACACATTTCTATAGAGATTATTTAGAATATTAAATAGATTATCCAAACATGCTTTTCAAATAATGAAGCAATATATTCATATGCAACTAAAATCTTTACGTAAGCTATAATTCAAAAAATGTCATCTACAAGGTTGTGTCAACTACAAGCCCAAAGCCAACATTTGAACATTATAATTTGGAGTCAAATTGGCAGGACACCATAGGTGCATGCTATTGTCCTACCATGTTTGGCAGCTCAGAGTGTCAGAAACTATAGGATAGGGATAAGATGACCAATTTAGGCCCTCAAGGAAAGAAAATTGTTGCATGTCAATCTAAGAACAATACAAGCTCAAGAACTTATCAATCCAAAATGTCAACGAGAATTACACAACATTAAGAATACATGCATAGGGAGTAAAGTATGCACAAAAATGACATGAGTCCAACATGTAAGTCACAAATCATACATGTGAGACAAGAAGAAAACACGCCAAACATGCAAGAGAGGTAGCACACATGACATTCATGAAAATTGGAAAGTATATAATGTAAACAATAGAAAACAAAGATTCATAGTTGTAGAGGTAATGAGACATGGACATGTAAGCATCTGGTCATAGCAATTGTCAACCCAAAAATATAAAAAATGCATTGAATAATTTAATCAATACACAATGTCATTCAGGAGAACTATAAAACATGAAGAAGACACATATAGAACACAAAACATACAAAAAGAAGACATGTATTGGACATTGTACAAACACATAAGGCTAAAAGTATGTCTGCAATACACAGAGAGAGAACACACAACACACAACACACATAACAAAAATAAAAAAACATGAAACACATAGAGAAAGAACACACGACATGCATGACAATTAATAAGTACATAATGAAAATGTTAACAGAAAAATCTTCCAAATCAAAGAGGTAAATAAACATAAATATGTAAATTTCTCTAAATACCAACTATCATCCCCAAAATATAACAAACATGCTGAAGAATTTAATCAATACACAATGTCATTAGCCGGAAATATAGAACATGAAGAAAAGACACAAAGGGTATAATGTATACACAAAGAAGACCTATATCAAACACAACGCAAACAAGTCATATGTGCAATACAAGAAGCAAACACGCCAACCAAGAAAGAGAGGTAACACACATGACATAAAAGTAAATTAAGTTTTATATAATGAAAATGATAGTAAACAAAGATTTTGAGTTGGAGAGGTAATGAGATAGTTATGTGAGCATCTCTTCATACCAATTGTCATCCCCAAAATACAACAAACACATTGAAGAATTTAATAAATACACAATGTCATTCAAGGGAAATACTGAACATGAAGAAGACAAATATAGAACATAAATCATACAAAAAGAAGACATGAATAAGATATGTTGCAAACACGTAAGACACAAAGCATATATGCAAGAAATAGACAAAGCACACATAAATCTGACATGTAAGACACAAGTCGTATGTGCAAGACAAGAAGCAACATGCCAAACAAGCAAGAGAGGTAACACACATCGAAGAAAAGTTAATTAAGTTTTACATACTGAAAATGATAGAATTTTTTTTTTTGATTTGGATAGGTAATGATACAGGTATTTCATACCAATTGTCATCTCCAAAATGCAAAAAACACGTTGAAGATTTCAATAAATACACAATGTCATTCAAAGGAGATTCTTAACATGAAGAATACAAATATAAAAACATAAATCATACACAAGAAGACATGTTGTAGACACGTAAGACACTGAGCATATATGCAAGACATGGACAAGGCACACAAGAAATAGAGAAAACACGCTACACACAAAGCAAACACACATGACATGTAAGAAATTAACAAGTATATAATGAAAATTTTACCAAACAAAGACAAGTTGAAGAGGAGAAGAGACATAGATATGAAACATTTTCTAAATACTAACTATCATCCACCAAATACAACAAACGCATTAAAAATTTGATCAATAAACAATCTCAATGGCTGAAAATACAACACATGATGAATACACATGTAAGGTTTAAACTAGACACAAAGAAAACATGAATCACATGATACAAGCATGTAAGATACAAAGCATATACGCAATACATAGAGAAAACACACAAAACATAGAGGAAACACATAAGACACGCAAGTCAATCACTACGCATTGAATGAAAATGATGTTAATACACATAGAAAGAGATTAGGGATTGTAATTGTGGTTTGGACGATGAAAGTAGATTTGAGAATGAAATTCAGAGAGGAACATAAGACAAAAAATTGAAGCTAACTAGATTGTTATCAACCGCTAAGTGAAAATTTTGGAAAAATAATTATAATATCACTTTCAAAATATAGATTTATTCTTCTTAATGGAAGTGACTTTACAATACTTATATTGTTGGCACCAAGTAAAGTCACTTTTTTAAAATATAGTATTAAACTCATAATTTTAACAAATAAAATATAAGTTGCTCCACCATGAACTCATTGCTCCACTCTAACACAACATAAAATTTTAAGTCTATCAACTTACATTACCTTTTGAAGTAACCCAACAATTATACAAATTACCATATCTCATATCTTTTCCTCTACTTATATTCTTAAAGTGCAAGCATAACTCATCAAGTCAATATCACAAAATTCTAAAATTAATGTTATTGTAAATCATTTGAATTTTTTCTCTTACATTGACTCCCAAAAGTGATCAATATGATAGAAATAATCGTCATGTGATACCCGTAGAGTCCAACTCCTTCCACATCTCAAATTAAACCTATCTTTCTAATCCACCTGTATGTGTGTAATTGAACTGAAGTGATGATTTATTTACACGATGACATCAACACTAAGACTAAAATTATCATCCATAATCCTCTAAGGTATACCACTACTCTCTTATATTCTTTTTTGGTGATCCCTCACCTAAATACTCAACAATGTATTAGTTAGATTTAAAAACATTACATTCTTCATCGGGATCTTGTGGTCGTATGAGAATCCCCAATGAAAATAAGGCCATTGAGACTATGAGAATCACCAACATCGAGGTAGAAAAAATAGTATACTAGAGGGTAAACCACTTGAGTTGCACATGTAGATGAAGATGTCGAGTCTTCAAATTGTAAAGAAGCTGAAAGGGGATGTTCTTGTTATAGGAAGAGCCTTGTTGAATGATCATAAATAACTAGCCCATAGGAAGAATTTGTTTCGCACAAGCTGTAAGTGTAATGGTAAATTTTGCAATGTTATTATAGATGGCGGTAGCTGGTGTAGGGTAACCCCATTGGGATCATTCCTCCATGAGGCTAATTTGGGCCATTTTGGGATACAATAAGGTGCTATGGATCATTTTTGTGAAGTTGTGAGCTCTAATAAGGAGACATGTGTAATGGCCTAAAATGGAAATGTTGTCCTTGTAATGGCACAATGTGTCAAAAGGGGTCAAATGATATATTCATGATGTGCAATCTTTTTCAAAGGTTCATTTCGACCTAATTAGGTATGTTTTGGTGATTAGGGATGATGCAGAGGCGAAGAGATTCACTAACTTCCACCAAGACACAAGGTCTTCATCTTTCTAGTTTAGTAACAACACCCACTCCAAATGGCTTCAAGAGGAACTTACACCTTCACAGCTTTCAATATCAATAGCTTAGAAAATCCTCACAAGATCCCTTCATAAATGCTTCAAGGTCTTGTCAACAAAAAGAGCTTATAAGGACAAAACAATAACCCATACCCTCTATCAACCTTGTTCTAACCATGAAGAAACTCTCTTCACAAGGTTTCACAATGGTGCAGTGGATAGATATTGATTGATACTTCACGTCAGATGGATTTACTACAAAACTGAGGCACCATAGATCCTTCAAGGCAATCCTTAATAAAACTTCCAAACTTCTGGTTCATGTTGAACAGTATAAGGACTTTTTCAGTACTCACAACACTATTATACCCCTATTAGGATAGTCATGTTTTAATCAGATCATTAATATAAAAAGGAAATCTCACCTTTGGGACTTAAATAAGTCTTTGGTAATGTCCCTTCCATCATGAAATAACAACATCTAATGATCCAAGTGACAAAGAAAACAATAAACTTTTAATGTTCATCTTATCTTCGTCAAACCTGATTTTTCACTATACAGATCAACACTCTGTCATTAATAACTTCCACACCAATCACCATGAAGACAATCTCTCCTGTGAGATTGAGGAAAACTTATTTATAAACATTATTCCCAATTTATATGCAGATCCAATGGTTAGAATGAAAGTTATGCTACTTTTACCAAGACTGGTAATGACTGTCATAAAAACAAGTAAAATTTGTTGGTACAGTCAGCCTAGGGCCTGACATTTCTCCTAATATACAAAGGTACCCACCCCGAGTCTTACACCATTTGAAAGGCTATTGAAAAAACTAAAAAATACAAGAGAATCAAATTTATCCAATGGTGACAACATGGCTTTACAGAGAAAACTTTATCAAGGCCTTTAGAAATGAGGGTTTCTTAACTATTTTTAAAGAAATACTTGGATCTCTTACTCGTGATCAAAGAAGACCCTCCAATTTGACTTAAATGAAAGAAAAATCCTCATATTTCAATGTCCAATAGGTTTCAGACACAAATCTATCAATGTGGGAGAGGAATGAGTGAAGGAACAGCCATGAAGACAATAGATTTGTACAAATAAACCACATTTCCATTAAAATTCTTCCACCAAACTCATTCTTTTCTCCTCCTCTGCATTCCCTCGACCAAAAAATGGAATTTGAACCTCTTTCAATCAATTACAACTGAAATTGATCAACCTTTATGATTGTTTGATCCATTTGGAAAACTCTTAATAAGATGTTGCAAAGTTGCAAAGCACCTTGTGCAACATTTTTACAACTTTTTGATATCTTGTCATTAAAATATCTAATAGACCTTATCACATCAAATATCCATCAAACATACCTTAAATGACTCCAATACAAAATTTCTATGTTGGCCTACCCTATTTGACCATGTTTACCAACTTTGACCTATTGGTCCTAATAAACCTTACAATGTAGATTTGACTTATTAGCCTTACAAGATGAATTCATTTCGTTACAATGAACATCTAAATGATCCCAAAAGATCTTATTACATATTTGAGTAAAAAATAGATGCAAAATCCTTCATAGGTCTTCTGATCCATGTGTTCTCCTACACCAAGGGCCCAAGAGGGGTACAATCTAGAACAAGAATTCAAGGGACATTCTTGCAGGTCTTAAAATCATTTCTACATTTGTTTGTGATAGGAGAAGGGGGAAAGAACAATTAGCAGCCCAATGTGCAGAGAAAGAAGAATGTCAAGAGGATATCCAGTCAAGTAGTACCAATGGTGGTACAATATTAAAGCATCTGATCCAATGGGAAGGCATATACGACAAAACTAACATCTGGAACAATTGCTTGGCCAAACAATAGTATCAAAAACCTAGAGCAATGGACTGCCTATTTCATGATTTGACACCCCAAATGATTCCTAAATGCATTATTTGGTCTCATTTAATTATCGACCAGGGATGTAAACTTGGAATGGTATCTGCAAAGTATATGCTTCAAACCTCCTCTTCTAAGCCTATCTAAGGAATTCAAATGCTTATGCTTCAGGAAAACTATACTAAAACTGGTAAGCAAATGTATTCTAATCAAAGTAGGAAATCACAGTTAGGAACTACTCCAACTGACTGTGCTGCAGGAACAGGCTACTGATTCTGGTATTAGTAGCTGTAGGAACAACATAGTTCTAAAACATATAAATGAATAGGAAAATGAACTCTACACTAACAAAACAATTCACTCATCAAGTGGGCCCCCTTGAATGAGTGAATGAGAAGTACAATCAAGATGAAAGTTGAAAACTTGAACTAAACATTCTATTCATCCATAAAATGATTACACTTGATTGAAACAGTATGCAAAAGATCTATTAAAAACTAGTTTGTTCGACTAACTCCCAAAAGAGTCACAACAGTCGATTATTTAAAAGAAAGCAACAACTAACTCCTAAATCTACGATCACTTCATAATTGAGGATCGGTTACAAGTCATAAAGTTTCATAACAAAAATATTATTGACTATAAACATTCCTAGAATATAGCACACACTAAATCTACGCATTGCATGCAACATAAAGTATTGACTTGCTTACAAAGATTCTGCAATCTACGATTGGCTTTGATGACTCCGCGCCAGTATGCTGATCTTTGAATATCCACGATCAACTCCTACAAAACAATCAATGCACACATATCCAAGCATATACATATATATATCCACATCATCAATATTAGGAAAAGGTGTAAGTCTTAATTATCACTCTTGCAAATCTTATGGCTACAGGAGGTAACTACCCAAAACATAGCTTAGGAGAGAAAACATCCATTAACATGTATAGCTATTATATTCACCATTCCTGTCCATGAATTTAAGTAGATATTATGTCTTTAGAGGTATCCACATTTCCAACTTATGTTCACACTCACATATATAACATATACATAGAAACCATAAGTTCATATGCTTAAAACCATAAATCCATGTTTATGTGCAATCAACTTGTTCTAGAAAGAGCATAAAAAGTAGTGAAAAAGATGGCTATTTAGGAGCCCATCATTCCCCCCAATTGAACTATTGCTAGTCTCCAACAATCATAAAGTTCTAAATCCTGGCACAGACCCTCAAATCACTAGCTGTTCTATGTCTAGACTCATCATGAACATAATCAAAGTATCCATGAGTCTCTTTGAATTTTTCCCAACCTATAACTTCAGAGGCCATGTCATAATCTGCTGCACTGTTGTTCATTGCAAGCAATGGCTGAAGGAAGAGTGGAGGTTGAAACCTTAATGGAAACCAACAGTTAAGGAGTGTCCTTCCCAACATAATATACCATGGAGCCCTTCTTGTGGCAAGGGTTAGATTGTGTGGTGAATGAGGTTCCATTTTCTTTAGATCCTGTGACATCCTTATCCAACTTTGCCTAGAGGCATTAATTGTTGTAGAAACATCTCGTGAGGAATGCTGGTCCCATTCTGCAAAGGCTTGTTCTCTGACTGGATAGATATTATTGGCTCCACTAGTGTTTTCTATGATAGAAAGCCAGTCAAAATATGTCCGCCTGGAGTGTTGAACTTCAAGCCTCATCATCAAAGGAGCTGACATTTCTTTTTCTTTGTATGGCACAACCTGGTGTTCTCTACTTATCTCGTTCTGCATCCATGACATAACTACTCTTAACTATACATCCCCCACATAGAGGAGTGAATTCCACTCTGTATCATCAGGTACTACTAGGTTATGCAAGTACAATTCACACAATAGGTTTTTTAGAGTCATTGGGGCAGACTAAAAGGCATAGTAAAATTCATGGGGAGTTGATATGGATGGATTGAGGCCTTCTACAATTCTTGTTAATTTGAAATTAACAAGTTTTTCTTGAAGGAATATTTCATACATTGGTGAGGGTGATTTGCATTCCATCAGCTGTGGAATTAACCTTGTAATCTAATCAATCCTCCGTTTCAATATCTCAATCTCATCTGATTTCTACTCCAACTGAGAATTCTGCTCACTAATGACTCATTTTAATTTTTCCTTTTCTAAATTCCATTATGTCTTTTCCCATAACAACTGTTGGTATAAATTGATCCCTGCAACAAGGGGTGTAGATAAATCTGGTGGGGGTAAAGGTTCTTGTTTAAGTATGTCCACCCAGCCAGATGAAAATTAAGGAGTTTTAATTGTTTTCTTTGGTGTAGAGGACTTCCCCTTCCACAAAGCAATTGTCTTTATTACATTGGTTTCCTCACTAACATTAGCTACCACTTTAGCCAGTGTTTCTAACTTATCTTGACTGTTCTGCTAGGGTACTTCTATAATTTTAGTTCCAAAGTCAAGAATTTCTTCTGAATTCATACTAGTGTCCTGCTCGGTAGTATTATCTTCAAATTCCTCTGTGCCCTCAGAGTCCTTGTCACTATCAATCAGAATGTAATTAACTCCAACTCCAGGATTAACCTCTATTTCTAGATTCTACTCTCTTAATATAGTGTCACTGGCTGTAGGTTGATGAAACAATTCCTCAGAAGAGGAATTTTCCAAAGACTCATTTTCTACTGATTCAAAAGACTCAACATTAATAATAGGAACAGAAGCTTCAACATCTTTCTCAGAAAGCCTTCTACTTCTTCTCTTAGGGTGTATGGATGAGCTTAAAGGACTCTTCAGTTTCTTTTTCTTAGTGACTACCTCCTCTGCCACTGCTTCAAGAGGGTTCTCAGAATTCTCTTCAAGATGAAATTTAGGATTCTCTTCCCTAGGGTTCTCAGAATTCTCTTCAAGAGGGAATTCAGGATTCTCTTCCCTAGGGGAATGTAGGGTTTCTTCTATATTATCAAGATTATCACCAGGCTGAGGTTCTAATATTTCCTCTTCTAGCTCTGTTATTTTACCCTTACCCTTCCTAGATGCAAACCTTGTCCTTATGAATGTGAAGATTCAGGAATATTAGGAGCTTGTGCACTTTTTTTTTTCTTCCTCTGAGAAGTAGAGGCTCTAGCATTGAAAATTCTTTTTCTAGGTGACCTAGAAACGGAAGGAGAGGCTTCAGGATCATTCTCAATTCTTTGAACAATTTTAAGAACCCCAGAAGATGTTTTCTCTCTCTGACCAACACCATGACCTCTAGGGCCGACTATACTAGGTTCAACCTCATTTATTTGCAAAAATTCCTCCCATGTCCCAACCTTTTGTCTATTCAACTTCCTTTCTACAATTAATTTTATTAAGAAATGATGTGAAATAGACTGGTTGCTTCTTGACTGGACTAACAATGCTTGTTTTTTCATAATATTAAATAAGAAGCTGGGAAGATTTACCGATCTGTTATCATGCTGAAGATGATTGAGAATTTTGAAGTGCAAAGCATGTAGGTATTTGTAGCATCCCTCATAGGTGAAGTACCGAATAACAAATGCGGCTGGCTGGATGAACTCAAAAGGAAAAGATAATCACCAAGTTCCTTTCTTCTTGTTGACATCTAACTAAGGATCACCGTGCATAGTGAACTATGCTCTCGCTGAACACAGGTCAAAATCTTTCACCCATTGTTCACCTTCCTGAGGTAAACCAGTCACTTCAGCTTCTACATCTTCTGTGAACTCAATTTTCAAACCTTTAACTTTTGCAAACCCATCCTTCAAGGTGGAAATAAATTGTAGAGCAACTTCCTCATTAAACCCTTTAAGGCTTAAACAATAATCCAACCATCCTCTCCTTCTAAAAATTTCACAGGTGGGCACATCATTTAACAAAACCCTATGGTCCATTGGCTCATGCCGTTGAAGGTCACCCCCCTTTACTACTCTGAAACAAATTTTGAATATGGGGAACTAAAATTCTCGCAACGTTCAACAATGGAAAGTCACAGACCTCAATGCTTTTACAGAACAAAATGTTGCAGAAGAAAAGACAACATACAAACTGCAACTTGATTCATAAAATTAAATATTTTATTGCACGAAATCTAATGATATGAGTTTTGCATAACATCTCATAAAAGCTTGCACATGCCAAGGTTGCCACCCTGAACACATCATAGCATATCATTAGAAATCAAGATTGATTTTTAATATCTTTAATTCACTTTAAATGTGATGATGCAATCACAAAAGGACAGATCATCAAGTCATGTCGCAAACATAATTCAAAGACACGAACTTTAATTTTACATGCTAATTTGAAAATTTGAAAATAGAATACTTCCCCCCCCTAACTAAGTAATGGCATGGGTCCCACCAAGCTAGGTTAAGCAAGAGTGAAAAATTAAAACAACATGAAATCCTAAAAATTAATGAATAAAAATAATATATGTATGAGTATATGTGGCATGAACCTGGAAGCACTGCAGGAAGAGTTGTTCAAAAAACTGCACCTGCATATAAAGTGATGGGATGAGTTGGATGGGTGGAAAAAAGAGAGAAGGTGAGATGAAAATTTATTATGGAGAAAGTATTCCACAAGATGTGAAATATTTATTATGGTGCTCTTGAATGGAATCAAGAATCGACAAAATCCTGGGTGGAAGACCCAAATTCTTCGGCTACAGGATCACTTACTTTAGTTGTGCTATGGAACTGCTTCAGGAACTCATCACGGCTAATAGGTTTATGGTAAAGTTTCAATTGATGCCCACTGACAAGTAATTTAAATTGAACAGGATCAATGGTTGAAAGTTGTACTACTTCATTATCAAAGACTGATATGATCTCATAAGGCCCAAGCCATCTAGTGTGAAATTTCTCGGGTGTGTGCTGGTATCTAGAATCATATAACAGGGCCCAATCTCCGACATAAAATTTATTATCACAGATGAACTTATCATGCCATTTTTTCCTTTACTGCTGTATCAACTCTGTATTGTGGAGAGAAGACTTTCTATATTCATTCAATCCATTTAATTGCAATAACCTGTCTTGTTGTGCTTTGGTGATATTTATATCTAGTTCTAAAGTAATGCAGAGTGTTTTATGCTGGAACTCAATTGGCATAGAGGTAGATTTTCCATATACCAACTCAAAAGGAGTAAACCCTATGGTGGTTTTCCATGTGGTGCAGTAAGCCCACATGGCTTCAGGAAGATGGGTAGCCCAATCCTTTTTATGCATAGCTACTATTTTTGTGAGAATGGATTCGATCTCCCAGTTTGTGATTTCCGCCTGGCCATTGGCCTGAGGATGGTAAGGTGAAGATTTTCCATGATGCACCATGTATTCTTGCATCAACTCTGTGATAAGGTTAGAGGTGAATTGTGCTCCTTGATCTATGACAATTTCCCTTGGTACTCCAAATTTGGTGAATATGCATTCATAAAGAAACTCAGCAACTTTGTGATCTCTGGCATGTCTCATGGCTTTGGCTTCAACCCATTTTGTTGCATAATCAGTACATACTAAGATGTAATACTTTCCATGAGAAGAGGGCTCAATAGGTCCAATGAAGTCAATACCCCACTTGTCAAAGGGTGTGACAACTACCTATGGCTGCAGGGGCATTTTATTAGTCTTTGAAGGTCTTCCCATATGTTGACACCTATCACAATGCCGAGTATGTTTTGCTGCATCCTTATGTAGGCCAATAATACCTAGTTGTCAAAATCTTGTAAGTTTTCCTCTTTGCGGAAAAGTATCCCCCGCAAGGCTCATCATGGCATGCCCAAAGGATGTCATAAGTTTCATCCTCTCGAATGCATCACCTTGTGACTTGGTCTGGTCCTGTATAAAACATGAAGCTTGAAATCCAAGAGAAGTTAAAGCTCTTTTCAACTAACAGACGATGATGTTTTGGAGAAAAGTGAGGTGGCATTCTCCCTGTAGCAAGGTAGTTGGCTAAGTCTGCATACCATGGATTAAAAGAATCAATAGAAAATAAGTGCTCATTAGGGAAACTATCATCAATTGCTGCCAGATCATCTGGCACTTGCAGTCATGACAAGAAATCAGCCACTACATTAGCCTTTCTTGGTTTGTCTATGATCTTTACATCAAACTCTTGCATGAGGAGTAACCAGCATGCTAGTCTACCACTAATGGCAGGTTTATTCATTAAGTACTTGATAGCTGAATGATGGGTATAAACAAATACTTCATATCTTGTGATGTAGTGCCTAAATTTATTTAGTGCATAAACAACTGCTGCTAACTCTTTTTCAGTAATAGTATAATTTAATTCTGCTCCTTGCAAATTTTTACTAATGTAGTAAATTGCATGTTCAATAATACCTTCTTTTTGTCCCAGAACTGCTCCAATAGCATAGTCAGATGCATTCGTGTGGATATGGAATGGAAGCTTCCAATCAGGTCCTTTGAGAATAGGTGTTGTTGTTAGAACATCTTTCAACTTCTGGAATGATGCTTCACATTCCTCTGTCCATGCAAATTCAACTTCTTTCGTCAACAAATTATATAATGGTGCCGCAAGTTGGCTAAAGTCTTTTATGAACCTTCTGTAGTAACCAGCATGGCCAAGGAAACTTCTGACATCCTTCTGCTTAATTGGTGTGGGTTGTGTGTTGATAACTACAATTTTTGTAGGGTCAACCTGAATTCCAAAAGATGAAAGGTAGTGTCTTAGGACTACTCCTTCCTCCATCATCATGTAGCACTTCTCACTATTAAGAGAGAGATTGTAATCTTGACATCTCTTAAGAACCTTTTCCAAGTTTTCTTGTGCTTCTTCAAATGTGGTTCCATGATTTGTAAAGTCATCCATATAGATTTCAACACAATCAGTAGCTATATCAGAGAAAATACCTAGCACTAATCTCTGGAAAGTAGCTGGAGAATAACATAATCCAAATGGAAATACTAAATAAGAAAAGGTTCCCCAAGGGCGGGTAAATGTTTTTTTGTCTTGGTCTTATGGTGATATTTGTATCTGATTATACCCACTAAAGCCATCTAGAAATGAAAAGTACTTTTTACCCGCAAGATTGTTAAGCACTTGGTAAATGAAAGGTAGTGGAAAGTGATCCTTCTTAGTGGCTTTATTAAGTTCTCTATAGTCAACACAAACTCTCCACTTTCTTCCTTTCTTTGGAACAATTACAAGAGGAGAAACCCACTGACTATCAGAAATAGGATAAATGAAACCTGCACTAAGAAGCTTCTGCAACTCGGTCTTAACTATATCTCTTAAAGCAAGGTTAATTCTTCTTTGAGCTTGTCTCACTGGCTTGTATTCTGGGCTTATGTATATTCTGTGAGTACAGAGTTTGGGATCTAGCCCTTTCATGTTAGTGTAATCCCATGCAAAGGCTTGCTGACTATCTTGTAAAAGTTTGATAAGACTAGACATCTGGGATTCAGTGAGGTTTTTATTAACAATCAGCTCCTTTCTTGACGCAATTTCAACTTTCTTAACTATTTCTAACATCTGAATTTCTAGTATGGAAGGAGACTTTATTTCATGGGGTAATAAGGTATGGAGATAATCAGGTGCTGCATGAAGCTGAGATGTGGGTTGCTTGGGTAGTATTGTTTGAAGGGAACAATTTGGATCATCACAAGATGACTCCTCAGAACCATATTGATTGGTAAGGATTTCTACTAGTATATCATCTTCTTCTTGTGATACCATGAATGGATTTCTATCAATGACCGTGAGTTTTTGCACAGATCTTACTTCAAGGGAAACATCTCCTAAGTCTGGCTAGACAATTTGATCAAGTTCACTTTGGGGTTTTGCAGGAGAATACAAGGTTAACTTCTTGGTATTTATTCCATCTGATATGGTCATCTTCCCTGAATGACATGTAATGAAACATCAACTGTGGCTAACCAAGGTCATCCTAGGATTAGTGGATATCCTCCTAGGGTGGCTTTGGGTGACAAGACTATAAAATCAGAAGGGTAATCTAAGGAATCCAAAGTAACAATAATATCCTCAACCATACCATCAGGCTTAATTGTGGAATTATCAGCTAACTGTAATATTGTTGGCATGTCCCGCAAACCAATGATACTAAGTTTTACTAGAACTTCTCTAGTTATAACATTAATTGATGCTCCCAAGTCAATGAGAATATTCTAAATTTGGGTACCATTAATGAAGATGGTTACCACTGGACTTCCTGGATCTGAATACTTGGGCATGACAATTTTTCTTAGCATGAGATCAAAGAGATGGCCTAAGACATGGACAGTATCAGGGTCTTTCTTTTTCCTTCTAGGTTGTTTGATACAGGCTTCTTTAATTGCTTTGGTATAGACTGGAATTTCTTTAAGTGCATCCAACAAGGGAATCTGCACTATCATTTGCTTGAGCTGATCAATCAAATCAGTGGCTACAAGATTCTCTTTTGGAGGAACGACCTGAGATAGTCTTTGCAGATAAGGAGGATTCTTAGGTAGTGGTGTAGTTTGAGCAACATGTGGAACATCAATAGGCTTGTTCATGGGTATGTCTTCAACATCAACAACTTTGGTGATTATTGGCTCCTTGGCTACAGGCAGTGTAGTTCCTGATCTAAGATGGATATCATTTACATGCAAGGAATAAGCTTGTTGCTTATAATTAGGATTTGGAGTGGGCTGAGCTGGAAGTTGAGTTGGCTTTTGAGGATTTCTATTTTCTATAAGAGGTGGTGACATAATAGCTTGCTGTTGAGGTGGAGGCATTAGTGCTTGTTGTTGATTAGGCTGATTGAGTCCCCACTGAGGTTGTGGTTGCCAGCTACCTTGAGGTGGCCATTAGCTATTCTACTGCGACTACTGATAAAAGTTATACTATTATTGGTATGGGTTAAATGGTGGTTGCTATGAATAGGCTTGGTTATAGTATGATTTTTGATTGGACCAGTTGTGATTCCAATTCTGACCCTGAGGAGTAGAAGTTTGGGGGTTTTGGTTTGGCCAATAGCTATTATTATTATAACCAAAATTATTTAGTGGGTCCGGAGGCATACCTTGTCTCTGAGCCCATGGATGCCTTTGAGCAACGTAGAAAAATTCTCCATTCTCCTCATCTATGGATTTGAATTCAGTGGGCATTGGGCTAACATCCACAGATGCAACTGTCTTACATTTGCAGTTTCTCTTCTTCTCTCTGCAATGAGAACAAAACTCAGCAAGCACAACATCTACCTCTTCCTTTTTCCTCCTTGCTTGCATACTATCCAACTAAGTTGTGACATCATTAATGATGGCTTTCTTGAAGTTAGAGAGAAAATTAGACAACTCCACTTTGGATACTCCTGAACCACCACTGGACTTATATGGTAGGTCTCTAAGTCCCCTACCCTTTTTCAAAGTGGCCCTTGAATAATTTTGACATATATTCTTTATGTCAACCCAACCTTTTTGTGTTTTCCATTAGGTCTAGAGCCTCAATACTTCCATCATTCACACCTTTTAGGAAGAGGTGTTTCTGAGATGCCTCATTTAGTTGGTGCTGTGTATTATGCTGTAGGTTGAACATAAATTTGGATACATAATCCTCTAGTGTTTCATCCTCCTTTTGAGACATTTCAAAAATGTCATCACCTTTCAAATCTTGACCTCTATAGTACTCTTTGTACTTTGTAAGAAACATTGTGCGCATGGCATTCCAATCTGCTATAGCATTGGCACCCAACCCCATGAACCATCTCAAAGCAGCTTCTTTTAGAGTTGATGGGAACAACTTTAGCTTGTGGGCATCAGTGGTATAGTCATAACGCTGATAGAGAATATCAAATTCAAAGAGGAAGGTCTTAGGGTCCTTTGTAAGGAGGCCATAAAATTTGGGAAGTGCAATAGTAGGTATATTTTTCAAATTTTGGTTGCCTTGCTATTGAGGTATAGGAAAAGGAACCTGAGCAACCATTCCGGGAGGAGGACCTTGTGGTGGTGGCTGATATAAAACAAGAGCAAGTGGATTATCTTGATATTCAGGTTCAGTAAATAGGTCATTTAAATGTAGTGATTCCTCAGATGATGAAGAGGATATGTGTTCCTGAGCATCAACAAATGGATTTTCAAAGGGTTCTTCTTCTTCGTTCTCACTTTGTGGTTCTTCAACTTGAGGATTAAATAAATCAAATGGCTCTCCTTGGTAGTTATGTGGAAGAAATCTCCCAAGGTGATCTCTCCTTCTATGCATAAAAATGCTTACTTAAGGACTAGATTAAAATTGAGACTGCAACTACAAGGATTAGTTTGAATTAACACCATCCCAGGCAGAGCTGCCAAAAATGCTTGGCCAAACAATAGTATCAGAAACCTAGAGCAATGGACTACCTATTTCAAGATTGGACACCCCAAATGATTCCTAAATGCATTATTTGGTCTCATTTAATTATCAACCAGGGACGTAAACTTGGAATGGTATCTGCAAAGTATATGCTTCAAACCTCCTCTTCTAGGCCTGTCTAAGGAATTCAAATGCTTATGCTTCAGGAAAACTATACTAAAATTGTTAAGCAAATGTATTCTAATCAAACCAGGAAATCACAGTTAGGAACTACTCCAACTGACTGTGCTGCAGGAACATGCTACTGATTTTGGTATCAGTAGCTGTAGGAACATCAGAGTTCTAAAACATATAAATGAACAGGAAAATGAACTCTACACTAACAAAGCAATTCACTCATCAAGTGGGCCCCCTTTAATGAGTGAATGAGAAGTACAATCATGATTAAAGTTGAAAACATGAACTGAACATTCTATTCATCCATAAAATGATTACACTTGATTGAAATAGTATGCAAAAGCTCTATTAAAAACAAGTTTGTTTGACTAACTCCCAAAAGAGTCACAACAATTGATTATTTAAAAGAAAGCAACAACTAACTCCTAAATCTACGATCACTTCATAATTGAGGATCAGTTACAACTCATAAATTTTCATAATAGAAACATTATTGACTATAAACATTCCCAGAATATAGCGCACACTAAATCTACGCATTGCATGCAACAGAAAGTATTGACTTTCTTGCGAAGATTCTGCAATCTATGGTTGGCTTTGATGACTCCGCGCCAGTATGCTGGTCTTTCAATATCCATGGTCAACTCCTACAAAATAATCAATACACACATATCCAAGCATATACATATATATATCCACATCATCAATATTAGGAAAAGGTGTAAGTCTTAATTATCACTCTTGAAAATCCTATGGCTATAGGAGGTAACTACCCAAAACATAGCTTAGGAGAGAAAACATCCATTAACATGTATAAATATTATATTCACCATTCCTGTCCATGAATTTAAGCAGATATTATGTCTTTAGAGGTATCCACATTTCCAACTTATGTTCACACACACATATATAACATATACATAGAAACCATAAGTTCATATGCTTAAAACCATAAATTCATGTTTATGTGCAATCAACTTGTTCTAGAAAGAGCATAAAAAGTAGTGAAAAAGATGGCTATTTAGGAGCCCATCAACAATAATGCTTTGGTGCAGCACAATCCTCAAGGGAGTTGAGAAAGAAATCCTACCCAGGGTGTATGGTGCAGGAGCACCCCATTGGGATCGTGCCTCCATGAGCCTGATTTGGGTCTTTTAAGTTTTGTTTCATGTTAAGGGAAAACAATAAGGTCTTATGGACCATTTTTTGTGAAGTTGTGAACTCCAATAAGGAGACATGTTGTGTAATGGCCTAAAATGGCAATGTTATCCATGTAATAGCACAATGTGCCAAAAGCGGTCAAATGAAGTGTTCCTAATGTGCAATCTCATTAAAAGATTCATTTGGACCCAATTAGTTATAATCTTGTGATTACTGAGTCATATGCAGACCTTTGGTAAAGTTGCATAAGCATTAGACCAAAGATGTTAAAGTGGTCAAGAACTTACAAAAGCTGCTTGACAACTTTTATTTATTATGTAAAATGTTGATAATCTTGTCACCAATAGTTCCCTATTTGAAAATTGGTTGGGAACCATTGGAAGTTGATTGTGTGCTTTTAAATAGCCTCTTCTGGTCAAGGCAAGGTCAATTTCAACTTTGGGTAGAAGTTTCAATGCATAAAATGTTTTTTTTTTTTTTTTTCAAATTGAAAACTCATTGTTGACTTAATTGCTGCTCATTGGTCGTACATCTTTGTGTCACAAGCCTTATATGGACTGAAAGTAGAGTGAATCTAATTTCTTTTGCCATTAGTTTGGTGCAATTTGGTTACAGAACAAGAAAGTTACAAGGATTTTACTAAAAACAATCTTCAAACCCTCACAAACAAGGGTTATGACTACATTTTGCTCAAGGGTGGTGACATGCTTGTTTTGGGATTGTGAATGCAAATTGTTCACCCTCAGATAATTTCAGAGGTTTCAACAGCTAAGACCAGTTTAAAGCATGGATTGGAGATGGAATACATGTGTTAGAGGTGTGGTTGAGTTTTGGAGCAAGTTTTTAGAATACTTCCTTTGGAAAAGTGAGCTAATTGGGCCCGTAAAACCTGTAAGGGTCCACTTTTTGTTGTTATGTTTCAAAGAAACCTAGGGTGGACTTTATCAATATTTTATAAACCTCTAAAGGGTGTCTCAAACACTTCTTTCTTTGTGCCTATGGCCATAGATCTCAGAATTATGGTTCTAAAAGTAATTAGTGAGGGCCACTAGGCTTAATCACCATTTGTGAAGGAGACATAAAGTAAACACAAAAAAGATACAAAGAATAGAGTAAACACATAATATATGAAAGATAATTAGGAGGCATTCAATCAAAATGATAATGATAAACATAGTATGATAGTAGAGATTGAATCTATTGTGATTTAGAAAATGAAAGCAGATTTGAGAACCTGATACAAAGAGGAAAATATGATAGAATGTTGAAGCTAATGGGGCAGTGATTCTGTGCTAGACCCTTATGTCTTTAAGCTATTCTAAAAAGACCATGTGTCAAAAATGATTAGAGGAAACATTTATGTTTCCCTCTAAATCTTGAGCCAAGACGGTAAGATAGAAGCTATGGTTGTTAATGACCTAAGATTTTGTATTGTTCAAACTCTATAGTTGTTCATCCTAGTCCTCTTTGTCCATGTATGCCACTTTCTTAGTCTAAATATTTAAAATTTCCAACTACGCAAATGAAATACTATTGACTATAAATACAAAATATGAAGAGAAGACATAGGGAATAAAGTATACACAGAAAATATGATGCGAACACGTAAGGCACAAAGCATATACCCAAGATAGGGAGAAAACATACAAAACATGTAGCAAAAACACTAAGCATGTAGGACACGAACCAAACACAAAAAAGTTGCAAGGCATAGAGTAAATATAGGACACACAAAGACAATTAGAGGTGTTCACTGAAAAATATGACAAAACACGTAGAAAGAGTTTAAAGATTGCTATCATGATTTAGAAGATGAAATAAGATTTAAGAATAAGATATAGAGAGGAACTTGGGACAAAAAGGTGAATCTAACCAAAATATAATCCAACGCTAGACCCTAGTGTACTCAAGCTATTCTAGCAAATGCATGTGTCAAAATGATCTAAAGAAACAATCGTGCTATTATCTAAATCTGGAGCCAAGATAAGTTAATAGAAGTTATGGTTTTTAATGATCTAGAACTTAGCATTGTTCAAAGTGTATAATTGTTCATCACAGTCCGTTCTATCCATCTATGCCACTTTCTTAGTCTAAATCCTTCAAATTCGCAGTTGTACACACAAACTACTCTAAAATGTTGTGTTATATAGTCTTACGTTTGTCTAATCCTAACTTGGTGTTCCCACATCCACAAAAACTGTGATAATCAGAATAAAAACTATGTGCTCTTATGGGAGTAGGGGAAACCGAAAATAACTTAAACTAAAATGATTACTTTATTTGTGAACCATTTGATTTTGTAAAGTTTTGCATGGATTTTTATTGAATGTTTCCAAGTGTTAATAAAAAACAACATTACATTTATTTAGCATACGCTATGAACTAAGTTAGAGATGTCTAAATTTAACAAGTTGAATATAATGTAGGAAATATATAACACAAGCACAAAAGAGGAAATCAGATCTCATAAAGAGATAAAGATAGGAACTTGGAATTGAAAGTTGAAGCTGACTTGGTAGGACTCCAACACTAAGCTCTAGTATCCTGAAGATGTTTTCACAAAAGCCAATGTGAGAAATGGTATAAGAAAAATTCTGTGTAGCTATACACAAAATATGAAGTCAAAACAAGATTACAAAAATGTTGAGCACTAATGTCATACAATGTTATATTGTTGTAAGTCAGATAATGTTTCTCTTATTTTGCTCCCTTCACATGTGTCATTGTCGTAATCTAAAACCTTCTAATCTACACCTGCACACATGAAAGAGAGGAAAGACATGTTTTGTATAGCAACTTTCCTTGGTCAAGCCCCTTGTTGGTATTCCCACTAAAAAAGCTATGATGACGATATAAAAATGTCTTCTATTAGCAAGAAAATGCGAAAAAAACTAACATAAATGTTAATGATTATCTGAGATGTGAAGCCCTTCCTTATGCTTCGTATAAAGAGTTTGTGAACTCCCAAAAATGTTAGTACACAACATAATAAAAATAGTAAGTAACAATATCACTAGATTGCAAATGACATAGCACTTGACAATATCCTGGCACTTATTATTATTGATTTTGACACATTTCTATAGAGATTATTTAGAATAATAAATAGATTATCCAAACACGCTTTTCAAATAATGAAGCAATATATTCAGATGCAACTAAAATATTTACGTAAGATACAATTCAAAAAATGCCACCTACAAGGTTGTGTCAACTACAAGCCCAAAGCTAACATTTGAACATTAGAATTTGGAGCCAAATTGGTAGGACATCGTAGGTGCATGCTATTGTCCTACCATGTTTGACATCTCAGAGTGTCGAGCACTGTAGGATATGGATAAGGTGGCCAATTTAAACCCCAAAGGAAAGAAAAATTTCTGCATGTCAATCGAAGAACAATCCAATCTCGGGAACTTATCAATCCAAAATGTCAACGAGAATTGGTCAGCATTAACAATACATGCATAGGGAGTAAAGTATACACAAAAAGGACATGAATCCAACATGTAAGTCACAAATCATACATGTGAGACAAGAAGAAAATAAGCCAAACATGCAAGAAAGGTAGCACACATGACATTCAAGAAAATTTGAAATTATATAATGCAAGCAATAGCAAACAAAGATTCAGAGTTGAAGAGGTAATGAGACATAGATATGTAAGCATCTGGTCAGAGCAACTATCGACATCAAAACACAACAAACGCATTGAAGAATTTAATCAATACACAATGTCATTCAAGATAAATATAAAATATGAAGAAGACAAATATACAACATAAAACATACAAAATGCAAACATGAATTGGACATGATGCAAATAGGTGAAGCTCAAACAATATCCAGGGCACACAAGAAATAGAGAAAACACGCTACATACAGAGAAAACACACATGACATGTAAACAATTAACAAGTATATAATGAAAATTTTACCAAACAAAGACTTGTTGAAGAGGTGAAGAGACATAAATAAGAAAAATTCTCTAAATACCAACTATCATCCACCGAATATAACAAACACATTAAAAAATTTAATCAATACAAAATATCAATGGCGAGAAATACAACACATGATGAATACACACATAGGGTATAAACTATATAGAAAGAAAGCATGAATCACACATGATGCAAGCATGTAAGGTGCAAAGCATATAGGCAATACACAGAGAAAACACACAAAATAGAGAGAAAACACAACCACGTATGACACAAAGAAAACACACAAATGATGAAAGGCAAGAGGAAACACATAAAACACGTAAGTCAATCAGTACACATTGAATGAAAATGATGATAATACACATAACAAGAGATTAGGGATTCTAATTAGGAGGCATTCACTGAAAAAGATGATGAAACATGTAGAAAGAGTTTAAAGATTACTATCATGATTTAGAAGATGAAAGAAGATTTGAGAATAAGATATAGAGAGGAACTTGGGACAAAAAGGTGAATCTAACCAAAATATAATCCAATGCTAGTCCCTAGTGTACTCAAGCTATTCTAGCAAGTGCATGTGTCAAAATGATCTAAAGAAAAAACACTCATGCTATCATCTAAATCTGGAGCCAAGATACGTTAATAGAAGTTATCCTTGTTAATGATCTAGAACTTAGCATTGTTCAAAGTGTATAATTGTTCATCATAGTCCGTTCCATCCATCTATGCCACTTTCTTAGTCTAAATCTTTCCAATTCATAATTCGACACACAAAATACTCCAAAATGTTGTGTTATATAGTCTTACATTGCTCTAATCCTAACTTGGTGTTCCCACATCCACAAAAACTATGATAATCAGAATAAAAACTATGTGCTTTTAGGAGAGCAGAGGAAAAATAAAATAACATAAATTAAAATGATTACTTTATTTGTGAACCATTTTCTTTTGTAAAGTTTTGCATGAAATGTTATTGAATGTTTGCAAGTCATAGTAAAAAACAACATTACATTTATTTAGTATATGCTATGAACTAAGTTAAAGATGTCTAAATTTAATAGGTTTAATATAAAGCAAGAAATATATAACAGAAGCACAAAAGAAGAAATCAAATTTGATAAAGAGATAAAGATAGGAACTTGGAATTGAAAGTTGGAGCTGACTTGGTAGGACTCCAACACTAAGCTCTAGTATCTTGAAGATGTTTTCACAAAAGCCAATGTGAGAAATGGTATAAGAAAACTTTTGTGTAGCTATACACAAAGTATGGAGTCAAAACAAGATTAAAAAAATGTTGAGCACTAATGTCATACAATTTTATATTGTTGTAAGTCAAATAATGTTTCTCCTATTATGCTCCTTTCATATGTGTCAGTGTCGTAATCTAAAACCTTCTAATATGCACCTACACACATGAAATAGAGGAAATACATGTTTTCTATAGGGGCTTTCCTTTGTCAAGCCCCTTGTTTCTATTCCCACTACAAAAAATATAATGACGATATAATAAATGTCTTCTATTAGCAAACAAATGAAAAAACAACTAACATAAATGTTAATGATTACCTGAGATGTCAAGCCCTTCCTTCAGCTCTATATAAATAGTTTGTGAGCTCCCACAAATGTTAGTACACAACATAATAAAAATAGTAAGTAACAATATGACTAGATTTCAAATGACATAGCACTTGATAATATCTTTGCACTTATTATTGTTGATTTTGACACATTTCTATAGAGATTATTTAGAATATTAAATAGATTATCTAAACACACTTTTCAAATATGAAACAATATATTCATATGCAACTAAAATCTTTACGTAAGCTACAATTCAAAAAACACCATCTACAAGGTTGTGTCAACTACAAGCCCATAGCCAACATTTGAACATTAGAATTTTGAGCCAAATTGGTAGGACACCCTAGGTGCATTCTATTGTCTTACCATGTTTGGAAGCTTAGAATGTCAGGAACTATAGGATAGGGATAAGATGGCCAATTTAAGCCCCCAAGGAAAGAAAATTCTTCCATGTCAATCCAAGAACAATCAAAGCTCGAGAACTTATCAATCCAAAATGTCAACGAGAATTACACAACATTAAGAATACATGCATAGGGAGTAAAGTATGCACAAAAATGACATGAGTCCAACATGTAAGTCACAAATAATACATGTGAGAGAAGAAGAAAACATGCCAAACATGCAAGAGAGGTAGCACACATGACATTCATGAAAATTGAAAAGTATATATAATGCAAACAATAGAAAAAAAAGAGTCAAAGTTGTAGAGGTAATGAGACATAGATATGTAAGCATTTGGTTATAGCAACTATCAACCCCAAAATACAACAAACACATTGAAGAATTTAATCAATACACAATGTCATTCAGGAGAAATATAAAACATGAAGAAGACACATATAGAACATAAAACATACAAAAATAAGACATGTATTGGACATTGTGCAAACACATAAGGCTCAAAGTATATCCACAATACACAGAGAGAGAACACAAAGCACACAAGACACATATAAAAAATAAAAAATAGGAAACACACGGAGCAAGAACACATGACATGCAAGACAATTAATAAGTACATAATGAAAATGTTAACAGACAAAGCTTCCAAGTTAAAGAGGTAAACAAACATAAATATGAAAATTTCTCTAAATACCAACTATCATCCCAAAAACATAACAAACACGCTGAAGAATTTAATCAATACACAATGTCATTAGCCAAAAATGTAGAACATGAAGAAAAGATAATGGGCATAATGTATTGATACAGGGGCATCCAAGGTTAAGGTAGGGGCATTCTTTGTCCTCAGTGAACTGCATAGAGTATTTGTATTTTAGCTGGTGTTACTCGGTTGCATGGCGTGTTACAATGTTACTCAGTTATGCCTAGCATACTTGGTTAATTCACTATTTCTTGGTAGTTATAGCTTACCGACTAGACTTCTATGTGATTTGTTGAGCTGACTTGGTGCATTTATTGTTGGTAGCTATTGTTATAGGCCGACATGCTGAATTAAATGTTTGTATACAATTGTAAGCCAACTTGTATGGCATTTAATTATTTGTTTGGGGAGTTAAGGGTTTCATCCAGCCGACTTGTGGCTGATGACTAGTATTTATAAGATGTATGGGTAGATCACTACTACATTTGGGGCCAAATTTTGACAGAAGTTTCCGACGGGTAACTTTTTCTTATGAATTTGGTGTTTTTTTTTTCTGATAGGCCCTGATGATGTCGGTATTTTGATGGGTGTTTAATTGACCATCGAAACTCTGACAGATTCGGGGTATACATTTAAAAAAAAAGTGAAACAACCTCATCATTTTTATTTCATTTGGAGAGTGGGAGAAAAGGAGCGAAAGCTGAGCGCGGGAGAAGGTATGTGATTTCTTCATCTTTTGAGCCTCTGGCATCATATTCAAATGCATTTCATTTTATTGTTGAGGGAGTTGCTCTCTGAAATGACCACATTCTACTAGTGTCGTGCCCTACCCAGTGCTATATCTCTATTATTTGATGTTATTGGTGCTTGTGCT
This sequence comes from Chamaecyparis obtusa, assembly GCA_027943335.1. Classification (NCBI taxonomy): domain Eukaryota; kingdom Viridiplantae; phylum Streptophyta; class Pinopsida; order Cupressales; family Cupressaceae; genus Chamaecyparis; species Chamaecyparis obtusa. Next base: position 609,014 of record BSBK01001157.1, on the reverse strand, counting down.
CATGGATATTGATTCACTGTATTCAAATGTTTGGATTCATGTTTGTTGATATTACTGGCATATGTGTTTAATGATGCCATTGTATATTGATGTCACTAAAATGATTGCATTCTACTGGTGTCATGCCCTAGCCCATGCTTTAACTCCATTATTTGATGTTATTGGTGCTCGTGCTTAAGGATATCCATTTTTTTGAAATGTTGACTGTGGTTATCAAATGGACAACCCATGAGCTTCTAGCTAGGTGCCATTTGTATTGATAGCTTAGGGCATCAAATGTATTGTATCATTGATAGTTGAGACTTTGTTAAAAGGAAATAGGACAAAGAATGATTTTTATTTAGTTTCTCTATTTTTATCCCTAAGTGGCTTACAACCCTAGAGAAGTATATGCAGATTTACAGATCCAGTTGCAGGATACATAGCAGCCAATAATTCACAAGAAATCCATGCATCCAATTTGAATAGAAATTAATACAAAGAACTAGGGTCTTCCAATGACCCAATCATCTGGACCTTGACTGTCCCCTCAACAGTGACCCTTCAAAACCGGGTTATCATGTAATCAGTGAGTGATCCTTCATTCTCCTGGTCTGCCCTGCATCCAAACATATTAGAAATACACAATACAATGATAAGAAGTCTTTCAAAATCCCCCTTCCCCCAAGGAACACTATCAACCATCCCTTCCACATAGCATTTCACTATTTTATGAGTGGATTGTGTAGGAACAATTAACATTAAACAAGGAGCAAACTCCTCAACACATCTTGGAAACCATTGAATTCAATAATAAATGAAACCTAACACCAACACTATTCCTTTCATAGTTGCAGGATACATAGCAGTCGATAATTCACAAGAAATCCATGCATCAAATTTTTATAAGGATATCCTACTAATCAATAGGAATTTTCTTGATATGACCAATGATTATGCATTTTGATGGCAGTGTGCTAGTTCAAAAGGATAATATAAATCTGAAATAATTTTTTCTGATTTTCTCAAACTATAAATGTGGTTAAAGGGAAAATATTATGTGGAAAACCCACAAACCAAGCTAGCAAATGATTGTACATCAAATTATTCCTATAATAATTCAAGTATTGCTATGCTTCAGCTACCTGACCTTTGAGATTCATCTAGAGGAATGTGTAGCTTTAAGATAGAGTTACTTCTTGGGCCTTACAATAGGGTGGAATATGATCAAGATTTGTTTAGGTTGTATCTTTCTTAGTTCCATTGTTAGGTTCTTACGGTTCATGGTTTGAATCTATTATGGTTGTGTAAGGGATTTGTAGATGCTTTTTCTAACATAATTATTGGACACCATGATTGGAACAACTGGTTGTTGGCTATTGTACACATGAATCATAATTGTCAATGGTTCTTTGTGTTCAAGAATTCATTGATCAATATTTGAGATTTATTGTCCCAGCTTTAAAAAAGTGATAAAAGATATAGTGAGTGCTATCTTTTCCAAGTGTTTTGTGGGTGCCATTATCTTCTAGGAGTAATTGCTAGAACCAAATTATGTTCTTTGCCTCTAGTAAATATTGCAGACACAATCATATTCTTGGTGAAGGGTTTCTTCCATCCCCATGAGGCACTAATGCATGGTTTCCATTCCCTTGTAGTATAGTGAACCTAATTTAATACAAGTGTGCACTATTTTGGGATCCATAATTTATGGCCCCTACACTATGGTTGTTAGCCTAAGATAGGCCTACCTTTGCATATAATAAGAGGCCAACATGAAAGAAACATCCAGAAGTTAGGGGGTTGTTCCTTGTCCATAATTTATTATTTAAGTGCTAAGTGATGATGGGTATACCGTGTAATTCATACCTAGTGTGTCTCTTTCTTTCTCTCCACATTTCACATTAGGAGTATATGCTATAAAATACCAATGAAATCAACTATTGGTCAAATCTAATCAAAATTGTAGTATAAAGATTAAAATAGATCTTGAAGAAATATGGGAACCATTTTTGACAGATATTGTACAAACGAAGATAATACTCCCAAGAGGAAATGCTTCAATGTGGAACAATTGAAGGACAATATTTTACTTTTATATGCACATCTACAATGTTTTTGATATATTTCTGAGATAACAAAACCATAGAAAGAATAGCATATAGAAGAAAGTAAAGAATAATGATCATATTTTGAGATATTGTGGAAACTTAAAGGAAAGAATGCTTGGTGGGGTTATCATGCAATCAATGAGTGATCATTCATTCTCCTGGTCTTCCCTGCATCCAAACATATTGGAAATACATAATACAATGATAACAAGCCTTTCACAATCCCCCTTCCCTCAAGGAACACTATCAACATCCAGACCTTGACTGTCCCCTCAACCAGTGACCCTTCAAAATTGGGTTATCATGCAATCAGTGAGTGATCCTTCATTCTCCTGGTCTGCCCTGTATCCAAACATATTGGAAATACATAATACAATGATAACAAGTCTTTTACAATCCCCCTTCCCTCAACAAATTACTATCAACAACCGGACCTTGACTATCCCCTCAACCAGTGACCCTTCAAAACTGAGTTATCATGCAATCAGTGAGTGATCCTTCATTCTCTTGGTCTGCCTTGCATCCAAACATATTGGAAATATACAAGACAATGATAACAAGTCTTTCACAATCCCCCTTCCCTCAAGGAACACTATCAACAAGGGACCCTTCTTCTTATCAGCCATATTTTCATTGAAGTCATGACCAAGAATGAAGGTCACCTTACCCATACCATTCATGGATTCTGAAATGTTGTTCCAAACTCCTAAAAACTTTTCTATTTCTTCTTGTTACTTCTTTAAATACTTCTTCTACCACAATGTCCTCCTACCCCATCTTCTTGATCTTCCTGGCTAAAGCGGATGAATCCACACACAATAACCCAAAATGAAGGGTTTTGTATCCTTTAATGAATCTCAGTCACTGGTAATGCATGGACAGTCAAACCAGTAGTCTCCAAAGCATTCAATAAGTGAATATGAATGTTTGAAAACTTTCCTCTCAACTTCCCCAACCACTCCTAATCGGTTAGAGGGATATTTCTAGAATCTCCACTATTCGTATCCTTACCAACAATTCTTAAACATACTTTATCTGATATGATAATAACATGCTAAACTGAACCAATGGCATGTTCTTTGTGTGGTACAAGCAAGATTTGGCTATCAAATCTTCCTTCATGCAAGCTGAGTGCAAGAGAAGGTATGTGATTTCTTCATCTTTGATTGGTATCTTTGACGAGAAATGTCTTTCGAGCCTCTAGCATCATATTCGACCGCAAATTTCAAATGCATTGCATTTTATTTGATCATGATTGCTCACTAAAATGACCGCATTCTACTGGTGTTGTGCTCTAGCCTGTGCTTTATCTCCATTATTTGATGTTATTGGTGCTTGTGCTCAAGGATATTGATTCACTATTTTCAAATGTTTGGATTCACGTTTGTTGATATTACAATTCATCATATCAGATAAAGTATGTTTAAGAAGTTTTAGTGTCTAAACACTCAACTAATCCCTCTAACCAATTAGGAGTGGTTGGGGAAGTTGAGAGGAAAGTTTTCAAACATTCATATTCACTTATTGAATGCTTTGGAGACTACTGGTTTGATTGTCCATGCGTTAATGTTTAGAAGAGATCAATGAAGTATTTAAAGACATTCTTACATGTTTGGAGAGGTTTAAGAGGCACTTATCATGACTGTACCCTCACAAACAGTGGCATAGACTAGTTTTACCAAGTTTCCTTTCTCTATTTTGAGGTTTCCTTTCTCTGCCCCAGGGGTACAGTCAAAGGGTTCATTGACAAAATGATCTTTTGAATGGTTACTATGAATATGAATGATTTGATATAGCATATTTCTCATTTTGCTTGAAGTTTGGAATAGCTTGTGCAAGGGTGAAAGTAGTTTTGATCATTTTGGTTGTGACTGTTCCTCTACATAGTCAGAAAATGTAACTGTCTAATGATTATATGTAATGTTGAATGGATTAAATGATTTATTCTTGGTAGAAGTGAATGGAAAGAATAGTGTTGGTGTTAGGTTTCATTTATTGTTGAATTCAATGGTTTCCAAGATGTGTTGAGGAGTTTGCTCCTTGTTTAATGTTAACTGTTCCTGCACAATCCACTCATACAATAGTGGAATGCTATGTGATTGACAATTTCATACAACTAGTCCTTTGGCATGTATTAAATACAATCCAGTCACTTATTGAATGCTTTGGAGACTACTGGTTTGACTGTCCATGCGTTACTAGTGTCTAAGATTCATTAAAGGATACAAAACCCTTCATTTTGGGGTTATTGTGTGTGGATTCAAATGTAGGTTTGATTTGGTTAATGTTTAGAAGAGATCAATAAAGTATTTAAAGACAATCTTACATGTTTGGAGAGGTTTGAGAGGCACTTATCATGATTGTACCCTCACAAACAGTGGCATAGACTGGTTTTACTAAGTTTCCTTTCTCTATTTTGAGGTTTCCTTTCTCTTCCGTAGGGGTACAGTCAGAGGTTCATTGACAAAATGATCCTTTGAATGGTTACTATGAATACGAATAATTTGATATAGCATATTTCTCATTTTACTTGAAGTTTGGAATAGCTTGTACTTGAAGTTTGGAATAGCTTGTGCTTGTGCTGGAATTCTTGGTAGAAGTGAATGGAAGGAATAGTGTTGATGTAAGTTTTCATTTATTATTGAATTCAATGGTTCGCAAGATGTGTTGAGGAGTTTGCTCCGTGTTTAATGTTAACTATTCTTGCACAATCCACTCATACAATAGTGAAATGCTATGTGATTGACAATTTCATACAACTGGTCCTTTGGCATGTATTAAACAAAATAGAATTTTTAGCATATTATTATAATTCTATTTCTTTGTTGTAAACATGCCATTGGTTCAGTTTTGTAAAAAAAAATTTGTGCACAATTTTTTTTTTCTATTTTTTCTATTTGATAACCACAGTCAACATTTCAAAACAGTGAATAACATCAAATAATGGAGATAAAGCATGGGCTCGGGCACGACACTAGTAAATTAAAACCGAACCAATGACATGTTTACAACAAAGAAATAGAATGATAATAATATGCTGAAAATTCTATTCTGTTTAATACATGCCAAAGGACTAGTTGTATGAAATTGTCAATCACATAGCATTTCACCATTGTATGAGTGGATTGTGCAGGAACAGTTAACATTAAACATAGCCAGTGTTCTCTTTACTTTCTCAAATCTTGATGCAGGAGCATCCTGGGTGTAAGAGCAATCTTGCATCACCCAAAAATATTTCTGTTTTTGTATTGAATAAGGGCTATCTTGTGCAGAGTTGCTATTTATGAAAACTTGCTATTTTTAGTAAGTTGGTCTTACGATCTCGAAATGTTCTAATTTTACATATGGAGGTTCATCTCAGTCATATCAGCCTGCCAGCAAAGTTTCATGGCTAGATCAGGTCTAGTTTTGAAGATATTGAAGATTTTCGGTATTGGCAGCAAGGTATAGAAACTTTGAACTCAGTTTTGAAGGCTTTAGAGGCCTCGGATGAGGTTGAAAATTTGGGTGACAGGCACTTTACACCATTCAAGCCTGTAGAGCGCTTCGTGGCATTTCCAGAATGGGGTTATAATAGCCAATCGGGTCAACGGGTGATGACTTATGGTCTTCAAAAATTAGGTCACCTGAAATGGCAGAAAATAATTTTTCTTCAAAATTTCTGTTTGGATTTCAAAACTCATTTTGAGCCGACTTTGATGTAATAAATTGTAAAATAAAATAATTCTAAGTTTGGTTGGCCCTAAAGGCTAAATTTCTAGAACCTTCTCGGGCGGTGGAAATTGCCTATATAAAGAAGGCCCGTAGTGTTGTCTAGGGCAGTTCTGGGTAGTAGATTTGGGTATTGATTCGAGGCTTTGTCCTATAGAATATTGTAAGGGAATGCCCATGTGGATTTGCATATTGTAATTCTGAAAGTTTGTAATTCCACATTTGCGGAGATAATAAGAAGCCAATTTTTTGTTCTTGCATATTATTGTGGTTGTTTCTCTATTTCTGTTATGTGTTTGTGGTATTAAGGGGAGCACCTTTCATCAAGTGGTATCAGAGCAGAAGTTCTTGAGTGTGTAAATAGATCACCGACTGTGAGGCAGTTTTCACCAGGACCATGGTTAGGGTTTCAGCGCGCATCGTAAAAATGCCTCCACGAAAAGAACGTGGTGAAAGAGCTGGTGCTGTGACACGTGAGGTTAGAGAGCTCCAGAGATAAGTGCGAGCATTGCAAGAAGAGATTCACAGAGGAATGAATCTTAATGTCAGAGATGAAAGTGAGGATGAAGCCGAAGAAGAATATCAAGAAGGAGAAGCTAAAATTGTGAACCAGGAGGAAGAAAGACTTTTTCGGGTGATTTCCAAGATTGAGAAAAGACCTAAGATTGAGGTTCCTACATTTTCTAGAAATCTTAACCTAGAGGAATTGATCGACTAGATCAATGAATGTGAGAAATATTTTGAGTATGAAGATGTTGAGGATCCTGATAGGGTCAAATTTGCAAAGGCCAGATTGAAATGTCATGCGAAGATCTGGTGCCAAGAAATTCAATTGGAGAGAAATAGAAGAGGGAAAGATAAAATCACAAGATGAGATCGGATGGTGGATAAATTGAAGTGACAGTTCATTCTTATTGATTATGAGCTTGATCTACTAAAGAAAATGCAAAGTTTGAAGCAAGCAGGAAGATCTATTCAGGAGTATACAAAGGAGTTCTATCGACTCCTCATCAAAATAGGCCATGCAGAAGCTGATAAGGAGAAAGTTGCCCAATACCTTAATGGGTTAAGGCCAAGCATTCAAGAGGAGTTGAATCTATTTCGAATGAACAATATTGAGGAGGCATACCAGTTTGCCCTAAAAGTAGAGGAAAAACTGAACAAGAAGTTTGAGAGCAGACAAAATGGAAGAGGTCGTGGTGGAAGATCTGGCGGATGGTCGTATGGTGGCCGAAATGAAGATCCAAAAAAGAAGGATGAGGCTAGTAGCAGTTAGAATCAAAGAGGAAATAATTCTAATTATTTCCACGATCAAAGTAATAGAGATCAAAGAGGAAGAGGAAGAGGACAAGGATCTGGAAGAGGAGGCTTCCGTGGAACATGTTTTCACTGTGTAGAAGAAGGTCATAGGGCATTTGAATGTCCTCAGCACCAAGGCAGAATAGACAAGAGAAATGAAAGCCAGGCTAGAGTTGCACATATAGATGAAGATGCTAGATCGTCAAATTTTGAAGTTGCTGAAAGAGGAGAAACACTAATTAACAGAAGAGTCTTACTGAGCGGTGAGAATGTATTTGAACAAAGGAGGAGCCTGATTCACACTAGATGCAAGTGTGAGGGTAAATGTTGTGATGTGATTATCGATAGTGGAAGCACTGACAATTTGGTGTCAGAAGAGATGGTGACAAAGTTGAAGCTCAAGAGACAAAAACACCCACATCCATATCGGATTGCCTGGGTGCAGGATGACCACAAGGTCATGGTCAGGGAACAGTGCCTAGTAAAGTTCAAGATCGGCGGGTACCAAGATGAGGTACTATGTGATATCATCTCTATGGATGCATGTCATATGTTGTTGGATAGACCATGACAGATGTGTTGTACACGATGGTTGTGTGAATACCTATTCCCTGACAAAGGATGGAGTGCGACATAAGTTAAAGCCATTGAAGGAGACCGAAGAAAAGGTATGTGGTAATGCAAGAATAACATTTGTTGATGGAAGAAAATTCCTAGATGGTATGAGGCATGAGCATATATGTTTTGCTTTAATTCCAAAAGTTGGTAAAGAAGAAGTAGAGGATGTACCTGTAGAGGTTGCAGATTTGTTGAATGAGTTTCAGGATATTGTATCTGATAATGTACCTCATGGATTACCACCGGTAAGAAAGATCAGTCATTAGATGGATTTGATTCCAGGAGCTAGTTTGCCAAATAAGGTAGTACACAGAATGACACCAGTAGAAAGTGAAGAGTTGAACAAACAAGTACACGAGTTATTGCAGAAGGGGTTGATTCAAGAGAGTCTGAGTCCCTGTGCTGTACCAGCGGTATTAGCACCTAAGAAGAATGGAGAGTGGAGGATGTGTACAGATTCAGAGCAATAAACAAGATCACAATCAAGTATAAGTTTCCATTGCCACGAATGGATGATATTATGGATTGTTTGAGTGGAGCTGTGTATTTTTCAAAGATAGATCTGAAGAGTGGATATCACCAGATTCGGATCAGAGAAGGAGATGAATGGAAGACTACCTTCAAGATAAAGGAAGGACTATATGAGTGGTTGGTCATGCCTTTTGGGCTAACCAATGCACCGAGCACTTTCATGCGGCTCGTGAACGAGGTTCTGAAAGAATTTCTGGGTAAGTTTGTCATTGTTTACCTAGATGATATTTTTATTTTTAGCAAGACATTGGAGGAACATATGATGCATATTCGTATGGTGTTTGAGAAGTTGAGAGATGAGAAATTGTTGATTAATTTGAATAAGTGCAGCTTTGTGAAGAAAGAGTTAGTGTATTTGGGATTTATAGTTTTAGCAGAAGGTCTAAAAATAGACCCAGAGAAGGTACAGGCTATCCTTGAATGGCCTACTCCAAGGAGTGCTACCGAGGTAAGATCTTTTCATGGTCTAGCTAGTTTTTTAAAAAGTTTATCAGAAATTTTAGTGATATTTGTGGACCCTTGACTAAAACAATGAGAGGGGATAGAAAAGAGTTTAAGTGGATTAATGGGGCAGAAAAGAGTTTTCAATTGTTGAAACAAAAAGTTACAAAACAACCTATTTTAGCACTTTCAGATTTTAATAAGGTGTTTCAAGTAGATTGTGATGCTAGTGGTACTGCAATAGGAGCTGTTATGAGCCAAGAAGGTAAACCTGTTGCTTATTTCAATGAGAAGTTAAATGATGCCAAGAGAAAATATTCTATTTATGATCAGGAATTTTATGCTATAGTTCAGGCATTGAAAAAGTGGAGGCACTATCTGCTTCCTAAGGAGTTTGTTTTGTATACTGATCATCAAGCTTTGCAATATTTGAATAGTCAAGGAAAGTTGAATCAGAGGAATTTGAAATGGGTTATGTTTTTGCAGAGTTATACATTTGTTTTGAAACACAGAAGTGGAAAGTCTAACAGGGTTGTAGATGCTCTTAGTAGAAGGCAACTATTGCTGACAAAGATGCAGATTGAGGTGGTTGGGTTCAAGGAACTCAAGAATTTGTATCGAGAGGATCCTGATTTTGGTGAAGCTCGGAAAGCTTGTACATAACCTGTTACTCTAGACAGGATGAAATGGCTAGATTTTATCATCCAAGATGATATGCTATTCAGAGGGAGTCAGTTGTGCATTCCATGAAGTTCTATGAGGGAGAATCTCATCAAGGAGAAGCATAGTGGAGGATTGGCTGGATATTTTAGTCGTGATAAAACCCTTGCTTTGGTTGGTAAAAATTATTATTGGCCACAATTGCAGCAAGATGTGAAGAAGTTTGTACAGAGTTGCAGAGTATGTCAGATGGTGAAAGGAGTGAAGCAGAATATAGGGTTGTATCAGCCATTACCTATACCAGAGAATCCTTGGGAGGATATCAGTATGGACTTTGTTCTTGGTTTACCGAGGACACAGCGGGGACATGATTCAATTTTTGTAGTAGTTGACAGATTTTCAAAGATGGCACATTTCATTCCCTGCAAGAAGACTAATGATGTTGTTCATGTAGCAGAATTGTTTTTCAGAGAAGTGGTGAGACTACATGGTTTGCCAAAGACCATAGTGTTAGATCGAGATACTAAGTTTGTTGGATATTTCTGGTGGACATTGTGGAAGAAGTTGAAGACAAATTTGAAGTTCAGTTCATCACATCATCCACAGACTCATGGATAGATAGAGGTGGTGAATAGAAGTTTGGGAAATTTGCTGAGATGTTTAGTTGGAGATAAGCCAACAGGATGAGATTTGATTTTACCACAGACATAATTTGCATACAATAATTTTGTCAATAGGAGCACTAGTAAATCACCATTCTAGATTGTATATGGAAGTAGTCCAAGAAATGCATCTGAATTGAGAAAGATAGATAAAGGAGAAATAAGTAGTGTTGAAGCTGAGGATTTTGCAGAACACTTGAAGAACATCCATGAGGAGGTGAGGAAGCATATTACCAAGATGAATGCGCAGTATAAGGCTAAGGTAGAGGAGAAAAGGAGGCATAAGAAATTTCAGGTTGGGGATGAAGTCATGGTTCATTTACGGAAGGAGCGATTTCCAGTTGGTACATATAACAAGTTGAAAATGAAGAAGTTTGGACCATGTAAGATATTGAAGAAGCATGATTTAGGAAATGCATATGAGGTAAAATTGCCTAGTGAGCTGAATATTTCACTAGTGTTTAACAGTTCAGATTTGACAGAGTATCATGAAGGAGGTGTTGAAGATGAGGTTGCAGCAACACAGTGGAGTATTCCAGCAACCAGTTCAGATTTCAAGGAGATTGAAGACATACTGGATAGTCGTGTTGGCACAAGCATAAGGAACAGGACATATGAAGAGTATTTGGTCAAATGGAATGGACGATCCGTTGAAGATTCATCATGGCTAACAAAGGAGGAGGTTAACCGTCTTGGTTTTCCTCTGCACACTTGAGTTGTGACAGGGTCACTTCTCAAATTACCCCGGGTGTCTGATGCAGGAGCGACCTGGGTGTAAGAGCAATCTTGCATCACCCAAAAATATTTCTATTTTTGTATTCAATAAGGGCTATCTTGTGCAGAGTTGCTATTTATGGAAACTTGCTATTTTTAGTAAGTTGGTCTTACAATCTCAAAATATTCTAATTTTACATATGGAGGTTCATCTCAGTCATATCAGCCTGCCAGCAAAGTTTCATGGCTAGATCAGGTCTAGTTTTGAAGATATTGAAGATTTTCGGTATTGGCAGCAGACTACAGAAACTTTGAACTTAGTTTTAAAGGCTTTAGACACCCTGGATGAACTTGAAAATTTGGATGACAAGTGCATCGCAACATTCAAGTCTGTAAAGCGCTTCATAGCATTTCCAAAATGGGGTTATAATAGCCAATTGGGTCAACGGGTGATGACTTATGGTCTTCGGAAGTTGGGTCACTTGAAATGGCAGAAAATAATTTTTCTTCAAAATTCATTTTGAGCTGACTTTGATGTAATAAATTGTAAAATAAAATAATTCTAAGTTTGGTCGGCCCTAAGGGCTAAATTTTTAGAACCTTCTCGGGCGGTGGAAATTGCTTATATAAAGAAGGCCCGTAGTATTGTGTAGGGAAGTTCTGGGTAGTAGATCTAGGTATTGATTTGAGGCTTTGTCCTATAGAATATTGTAAGGGAATGCCCATGTGGCTTTTCATATTGTAATTCTGAAAGTTTGTAATTTCACATTTGTGGAGATAATAAGAAGCTAATTTTCTATTCTTGCATATTATTGTGGTTGTTTCTCTATTTCTGTTATGTATTTGTGGTATTAAGGGGAGCACCCCTCATCAAGTGGTATTAGAGCAGGAGTTCTTGAGTGTGTAAATAGATCACCCACTGTGAGACAGTTTGCACGAGGACTGTGGTTAGGGTTTCAGCGCGCATCGTGAAAATGCCTCCACGAAGAGAATGTGGCGGAAGAGCTAGTGCTGTGACACCTGAGGATAGAGAGCTGTAGAGACAAGTGCAAACATTGCAAGAAGAGATTCATAGAGGAATGAATCTTAATGTCAATGAGCAAAGTGAGGATGAAGCCGAAAAAGAATATCAAGAAGGAGAAGCTGAAATTGTGAACCAGGAGGAAGAAAGACTTTTTCGGGCGATTTCCAAGATTGGGAAAAGACCTAAGATTGAGGTTCCTACATTTTCTGGAAATTTTAACCTAGAGAAATTGATCGACTGGATCAATGAATGTGAGGAATATTTTGAGTATGAAGATGTTGAGGATCCTGATAGGGTCAAATTTGCGAAGGCCAGATTGAAAGGTCATGCGAAGATCTGGTGGCAAGAAATTCAATTGGAGTGAAATAGAAGAGGGAAAGATAAAATCACAAGATGGGATCGGATGGTGGATAAATTGAAGCGACAGTTCATTGCTATTGATTATGAGTTTGACCTACTAAAGAAAATGTAAAGTTTGAAGCAAGCAGGAAGATCTGTTTAGGAGTATACAGAGGAGTTCTATGGACTCCTCATCAGAATAGGCCATGCAGAAGCTGATAAGGAGAAAGTTGCCCGATACCTTAATGGGTTAAGGCCAAGCATTCAGGAGGAGTTGAATCTGGTTTGAATGAACAGTATTGAGGAGGCATAGCAGTTTGCCCTAAAAGTAGAGGAAAAGCTTAACAAGAAGTTTGAGAGTAGACAAAATGGAAGAGGTCATGGTGGAAGATCTAACGGACGGTTGTATGGTGGCCGAAATGAAGATCCGAAAAAGAAGGATGAGGCCAGTAGCAGTCAGAATCAGAGAGGAAATAATTTCAATCATTTCCAAGATCAGAGTAATAGAGATCAGAGAGGAAGAGGAAGAGGACAAGGATCTAGAAGAAGAGGCTTCCGTGGAATATGTTTTCACTGTGGAGAAGAAGGTCATAGGGCATTTGAATGTCCTCAGTGCCAAGGCAGAATAGACAGGAGAAATGAAGGCCAGACCAGAGTTGCATATGTAGATGAAGATGCTAGATCATCAAATTTTAAAAATGCTGAAAGAGGAGAAATACTAATTAACAGAAGAGTTTTGCTGAGTGGTGAGAATGAACATGAACAAAGGAGGAGCTTGTTTTGCACTAGATACAAGTGTGAGGGTAAATGCTGTGATGTGATTATCGATAGTGGAAGCACTAACAATTTGGTGTCAGAAGAGATGGTGACAAAGTTGAAGCTCAAGAGACAAAAACACTCACATCCATATCGGATTGCCTGGGTGCAGGATGACCACAAGGTCATGGTCAGTGAACAGTGCCTGGTAAAGTTCAAGATCGGCGGGGTACCAAGATGAGGTACTATGTGATATCATCTCTATGGATGCATGTCATATGTTGTTGGGTAGACCGTGGTAGTTTGACAGATGTGCTGTACACGATGGTCATGCAAATACCTATTCTCTGACAAAAGATGGAGTGCGACATAAGCTAAAGTCATTGAAGGAGACCGAAGAAAAGGTATGTGGTAATGCAAGAATAACATTTGTTGATGGAAGAAAATTTCTAGATGGTATGAGGCATGAGCATGTGTGTTTTGCTTTAATTCCAAAAGTTGGTAAAGAAGAAGTAGAGAATGTACCTGTAGAGGTTGCTGATTTGTTGAATGAGTTTCAGGATATTGTATTTAATAATGTACTTGATGGATTACCACCGGTAAGGAAGATCAGTCATTAGATGGATTTGATTCCAGGAGCTAGTTTGCCAAAAAAGGTAGCACACAGAATGACACCAGCAGAAAGTGAAGAGTTGAACAGACAAGTACATGAGTTATTGCAGAAGGGGTTGATTCGAGAGAGTCTGAGTCCCTGTGCTGTACCAGTGGTATTAACACCAAAGAAGAATGTAGAGTGGAGGATGTGTATAGATGCTAGAGCAATAAACAAGATCACAATCAAGTATAAGTTTCCATTGCCACGAATGGATGATATTATAGATTGTTTGAGTGGAGCTGTGTATTTCTCAAAGATAAATCTGAAGAGTGGATATCACCAAATTCGGATTAGAGAAGGAGATGAATGAAAGACTGCCTTCAAGACAAAGGAAGGACTATATGAGTGGTTGGTCATGTCTTTTGGGTTAACCAATGCACCGAGCACTTTCATGCGGCTCATGAACGAGGTTCTGAAAGAATTTTTGGGTAAGTTTGTCATTGTTTACCTAGATGATATTTTTATTTTTAGCAAGACATTGGAGGAACATATGATGCATTTTCATATGGTGTTTGAGAAGTTGAGAGATGAGAAATTATTGATTAATTTAAAGAAGTGCAGTTTTGTGAAGAAAGAGTTAGTGTATTTGGAATTTGTAGTTTCAGCAGAAGGTCTAAAAATAGACCCAGAGAAGGTACAGGCTATCCTTGAATGGCCTACTCCAAGGAGTGCTACTGAGGTAAGATCTTTTCATGGTCTAGCTAGCTTTTACAGAAAGTTTATCAGAAATTTTAGTAGTATTTGTGGACCCTTGACTAAAAGAATGAGAGGGGATAGAAAAGAGTTTAAGTGGACTAATGGGGTAGAAAAAAGTTTTTAATTGTTGAAATAAAAAGTTATAGAACAACCTGTTTTAGCACTTTCAGATTTTAATAAGGTGTTTCAAGTAGATTGTGATGCTAGTGGTACTGCAATAGGAGCTGTTATGAGCCAAGAAGGTAAACCTGTTGCTTATTTCAATGAAAAGTTAAATGATGCCAAGATAAAATATTCTATTTATGATCAGGAATTTTATGCTATAGTTTAGGCATTCAAAAAGTGGAGGCACTATCTAATTCCTAAGGAGGTTGTTTTGTATACTGATCATCAAGCTTTGCAACATTTGAATAGTCAAGGAAAGTTGAATTAGAGGCATTTGAAATGGGTTGAGTTTTTGTAGAGTTATACATTTGTTTGAAAATACAGAAGTAGAAAGTCTAATAGGGTTGCAAATGGTCTTAGCAGAAGACAACTATTGCTGACAGAGATGTAGATTGAGGTGGTTGGGTTCAAGGAACTCAAGAATTTGTATCGAGAGGATCCTGATTTTGGTGAAGTTTGGAAAGCTTGTACAGAACCTGTTACTCTAGACAGGATGAAATGGCTAGATTTTATCATCCAAAATGATATGCTATTCAAAGGGAGTCAGTTGTGCATTCCACGAGGTTCTATGAAGGAGAATCTCATCAAGGAGAAGCATAGTGGAGGATTGGCTGGACATTTTGGTCGTGATAAAACCCTTGCTTTGGTTGGCGAAAATTATTATTGGCCACAATTGCAGCAAGATGTGAAGAAGTTTGTATAGAGTTGCAGAGTATGTCAGATGGCGAAAGGAGTGAAGCAGGATACAGGGTTGTATCAGCCATTACCTACACCAGAGAAGCCTTGGGAGGATATCAGTATGGACTTTGTTCTTGGTTTACCGAGGACACAGCGGGGACATGATTCAATTTTTGTAGTAGTTGATAGATTTTCGAAGATGGCACATTTCATTCCCTGCAAGAAGACTAATGATGTTGTTCATGTAGCATAATTTTTTTTCAGAGAAGTGGTGAGACTACATGGTTTGCCAAAGACCATAGTGTCAGATCGAGATACTAAGTTTGTTGGATATTTCTGGCAGACATTGTGGAAGAAGTTGAAGACAAATTTAAAGTTTGGTTCATCACATCATCCACAGATTGATGGACAGACAGAGGTGGTGAATAGAAGTTTGAGAAATTTGCTGAGATGTTTGGTTGGAGATAAGGCAACAGGATGGGATTTGATTTTAATACAGGCAAAATTTGCATACAATAATTCTGTCAATAGGAGCACTGGTAAATCACCATTCCAAATTGTATATGAAAGTAGTCCAAGAAATGCATCTGAATTGAGAAAGATAGATAAAGGAGAAATAAGTAGTGTTGAAGCTGAAGATTTTGCAGAACACTTGAAGAACATCCATGAGGAGGTGAGGAAGCATATTACCAAGATGAATGCGTAGTATAAGGCTAAGGCAGATG
Source organism: Chamaecyparis obtusa (assembly GCA_027943335.1). Taxonomy (NCBI): domain Eukaryota; kingdom Viridiplantae; phylum Streptophyta; class Pinopsida; order Cupressales; family Cupressaceae; genus Chamaecyparis; species Chamaecyparis obtusa. The sequence goes on along the minus strand of BSBK01001157.1, from coordinate 593,250 downwards.
AGAAAAGGAGGCATAAGGAATTTCAGGTTGGGGATGAAGTCATGGTTCATTTGCGGAAGGAGCGATTTTCGGTTGGTACATATAACAAGCTAAAAATGAAGAAGTTTGGACCATGTAAGATATTGAAGAAGCATGATTCAGGAAATGCATATGAGGTAGAATTGCCTAGGGAGCTGAATATTTCACTAGTGTTTAACATTTCAGATTTGACAGAGTATCATGAAGGAGGTGTTGAAGATGAGGTTGCAGCAACACAGTGGAGTATTCCAGTAACCAGTTCAGATTTCAAAGAGATTGAAGACATATTGGACAGTCGTGTTGGCAGAAGCACAAGGAACAGGACATATGAAGAGTATTTGGTCAAATGGAAAGGATGACCCGTTGAAGATTCATCATGGCTAACAAAGGAGGAGGTTAACCATCTTGGTTTTCCTTTGCACACTTGAGTTGTGATAGGGTCACTTCTCAAATTACCCTGGGTGTCTGATGCAGGAGCATCCTGGGTGTAAGAGCAATCTTGCATCACCCAAAAATATTTCTATTTTTGTATTCAATAAGGGCTATCTTGTGCAGAGTTGCTATTTATGGAAACTTGCTATTTTTAGTAAGTTGGTCTTACGATCTCGGAATGTTCTAATTTTACATATGGAGGTTCATCTCAGTCATATCAGCCTGCCAGCAAAGTTTCATGGCTAGATCAGGTCTAGTTTTGAAGATATTGAAGATTTTCGGTATTGGCAGCAGGGTACAGAAACTTTGAACACAGTTTTGAAGGCTTTAGAGGCCACAAATGAGGTTAAAAATTTGGGTGATGGGTGCATTTCATTGGTTAAGCTTGTAGAGCACTTCGTGGCATTTTCAGAATGGGGTTATAATAGCCAATCAGGTCAACGGGTGATGACTTATGGTCTTCGGAAGTTGGGTCACTTGAAATGGCGGAAAATAAATTTTCTTCAAAATTTCTGTTTGGGTTTCAAAACTCATTTTGAGCTGACTTTGATGTAATAAATTGTAAAATAAAATAATTCTAAGTTTGGTTGGCCCTAAGGGCTAAATTTCTAGAACCTTCTCAGGCGGTGGAAATTGCCTATATAAAGAAGGCCCGTAGTGTTGTCTAGGGCAGTTCTGGGTAGTAGATCTGGGTATTGATTCGAGGCTTTGTCCTACAGAATATTGTAAGGGAATGCCCATGTGGCTTTGCATATTGTAATTTTGAAAGTTTGTAATTCCACATTTGTGGAGATAATAAGAAGCCAATTTTCTATTCTTGCATATTATTGTGGTTGTTTCTCTATTTCTGTTATATGTTTGTGGTATTGAAGGGAGCACCCTTCATCAAATCTCTACAAGTCAAAAATATTAGAGTTGTATAATACATTGTTAGTATCCTTTTTCCATGGGTCCTAGGTCTTTGGATCCATGGAAAGGAAATAGATTACAAAATACACTTTAAAACAAAGGAAAAACTTAGCAAATTCAGTCTAAGTCACTATAGATGAAGGAACAGTCATGCTAATAGTTCCTCTAAGTCTTCTAAAAGATTTATTGAACTCCCCTAAAGTCCTATTGGATCCCCAAATTGCTTAATCCAATCAACTTACATCAGGATCATGAGAAACTTCAAAGGATTAAAAATATTATTTGGAATAGTCAAATCATTATGCTTTCAAATCAATTACCTATCGACATATCCCTTGTGAGGGTGAGAATCCAAACACATAAAAAACATGCACATAAACATGACAGCTAAAAAACTTAAATGGAATACACCAAGAAGTACCAAATGATGAATGCTCAATTGTTATAATGGCAAAGCATCAGAACCATCCATTTTTAGAACTTGATTTTATAGTCTAAATGATTTTTCTATAGTTGTAATGATTTTTCTAGAACTTGATTTTGTAGTCTTAATGATTTTTCTATAGTCCTAATGATTTTTCTATAGTACTCTTAATGATTTTTCTAGAACTTGATTTTCTAGTCTTAATGATTTTTCTATACTCTTAATGATTTTTCTTTCATCCTAATGTTTATTGCTCTTGATAAATTAGGCTTTGAATTTGAATTTTTGTTCATTGTTTTATTTCAGCTTGATATTTCATTCATTTTTCATATACACAGAGAGTACACATGCTGATAAAAAAATGAGCTATTTGATTAAGGTTAACTATTCATGATTGTAAATAGTCAATATTTCTGATGGTACTCCTTGGTGTATTTCATTTTAAAATAATCATGTTTCTATGGCTATGATAAATGTCCCTTTGTGTTGAGAAAATTAGAGTTGAAAAAATGGTTGCAAACAAATCATCCTTCTTCCACCAACATTCTAGTCAATGTACAAGTAACGAGTCATTCCATTCAAGAAAGACCATGTCTGACAATATCAATGCAGAACAAAATAAGGAGTATGCAAAATTTAGTGATTGTATCTTCCATTAGAGCCACTTCATATGCACAGGTGATGAACATGCATATTTACCTGAGTGCTATTGGGAGCTTACCCAATAGCATATACCTTCCCTGATCAACTCTTATATGCATAGGTGATGAACATTCAGATTTGCTTAAGTAGTACTTTTAGTAGTCCTCCTACACATGTACTATTGTGAAAATCATCACAAGTCCATTTGTTGGAGGGCTACTAAAAGTACACATGTTTGGAGGTCTAAAGGAAACAAGAGGATTTGAAGAGTCATGAGTCTTAAGATTGTACTTAATATAGCCAAGCTTCATTCAATGGTACATTCAAATATGAAACAAACCATTCTTAAACCAGATTAAACTAGTAAACCAAAGGACATACTGATTATAAGTAAACTAGTAAACCAAAGGACATGCTTTTACTACTAAGTCTCTATTTTTTGGGCATACTAACTATAAGTACTTGACATATATCACAAATGTTGCTAATTAAGGTTGGCAGGATGATTACGCCTATCTTGAAAAAATATTGTCAAATCATTATGCTTTCAAATCAATTACCTATCGACGCATCCCTTGCGAGGGAGAGAGGCCAAACACATAAAGAACATGCATATAAACACGACAACTGAAAAACTTAAATGGAATACACCAAGAAGTACCAAATGATGAATGCTCAATTGTTGTAATGGCAAAGCAATATCAGAACCGTCCATTTATAGAACTTGATTTTTCTATAGTCTGAATGATTTTTCTTATTTCTTGTCTGTGCTTGGTGACAGGATTTTGAACATTGTTGACATACTTAAATGGAGTACACAATACCAAATGATGAATGCTCAATTGTTGTAATGGCAAAGCATCAGAACCATCCATTTCTAAAATTTGATTTTGTATAGTCTTAATTATTTTTCTATAGTCCTAATGATTTTGAAAATTGTTGACAAAGAGTGTTTCTTTTTTTGATTGTAGTATAAATGATTTTTCTATAGTCGTAATGATTTTTCTGATTTCTTGTCTTTTGTCCCTTTTTGATTTCCTATGTCTGTGCTTCATGACAAGATTTTGTCACCTTCTTTTGATGGTATATTTCATTTAGTCTATGTAGATTGAATACTATTTTGTTCACTATTTTTTTTCAACTTCATATTTCTTTCATTTTTCATATACACAAAGACTACACATGCTGATAAAAAAATGAGCTATTTGATTTAGGTTTACTTTTCATTATTGTAAATGGTTAATATTTTTGATGGTACTCCTTGGTGTATTTCATATAAAAATAATAAATGTAGTAACGATGGTGCGGTGCATTATTGATATATAGGCTCGATGACTCTTGCCAATGTGCCAAACTATCGATGTGGTGGTGGGCAGTGTGTGTTGAAGACTTCACGGACATCGAACAACCCTAGACGATAATTTTGGTGCTGCCTAAATAGAAAAAAGGTTGTTGATGTGTATATATTTAATGTTTCTAATGTAAATACTATTCATTATAATATAAGAACTAATGTAGACTAGGCATCACAGGGAAATAATGGCTGCGAATACTTTAGTTGGGTCGATGACAACTCATCTACATCTATTCGCCCATCTCCACTTATCCATGATGAAGGATTTGAGTGCAAAATGTGTCAGGCTAGGGAAAATTCTGAAATTATATTTTTACGATGCCTTCTCTGTATTGTAATCGCATATCTTTGTTGCGACCATATGCAACGATGAACTCAGGAATTAGTTAGTTTAGTATTTTCATATTGTAACTAATATTTTAATATGGATATGACGTAACTTCTCTTTGCCTCAAGTGCACATATATATGGTTTACATCTTTTTTTAGAATAATTCTTCATGTTTATGGCTCCGGTGAGCCCCAATCTGCTATCAATCACATGATTTAATGTATAGTGTTTTTTTGGTTTTTCCATTTGTTCCTTGACCTTGACTATTCATTGACTATCATTTTCAAGCTTGAGCATGACTTCGTAACATGCACCATTCATAGATTTATACGCAACACTGATTTACGAACGTAAATAATGCATTGAACGTAATCTATGAATGTTGCATGTATGAAGTCTTGCTGAAGTTTGAGCGTCCTCCCTTTATTCCAGTGAGGGATTGGAATGAGTTCATTTTGGATGCAAAGGAGAAAGGGGATACTCAAAGAGTAATTACACCAGCAAATGGGAGAAGGTATAAATATTTTAATAGATTTTTATTATTAAATAATGAAATTTTCATATACTAGTGTTCTAAGCGTCCTCATTACATGATTTAAGGTCTTAGTCCACAGAAAAATTAAATTAGACTTACTATCCAAAATACATAAAAAACATGCACATAAACATGACAACTGAGAAACATAAATGTAGATTTCACAATAGCTGAGAAACATAATTGTAGGCATCATAGTCACAATCTTTTGGAGACAACGTAATTGAGTTGTGTACCCAAGCGATGTAGAGAAACTTCTGCACCCCCAATTCCAAGTTGAATACATCTGTTGGAGGACCTTGTATTCATGAGCAACAGATGTAGTCAACTTGGAATTGGAGGTGCAGGAGTTGCTCTCCACCGTTTGGGTATACAATTCAATTATGTTGTCTCCAAAAAATTGTGACCACGATGCCTACAATTATGTTTCTCAGCTGTTGTGTCCCAGGACCCCTTATGACCCTTTAAAATCATTTACGATCCCTAAGAATACATCTTAGAGGTCTTAAAATGTCATAAAGGGTCATAAGAGGATCCTAGGAGGGGCCAGATGAGCTTCCACCTTCACGTGGTTGGCCCTGTTAAGTAGAGAATGTTTAACTATTCTCAAAATAAAGAGAAGCTCAATAATTTAAGGTCTCAGTCCATCGAGATGCTTGAAAAATGACAGGAATCAATGATGGAGAGTTTTTAGATTTTGAGAAGACGTATATGGAGTGTAGGCCAAATTGAGTACCAATGCAGAGTGTTAATAATTATAGCCTTTTGGCCAAGATCAAACTGATCAAATAAATACCCTTGTGCGATTTATAATAATAAGGAGATTATTATTTCATTTATATATATGTGTTGGTTGAATTAGTTAAGGGCCCAAGATCGGCCTCTTGGCTTTAACATTAAATATACTTAATAAGACTAGGTCGGCCCTCTTGAAGATAATTCAATTCATATATATATGGTGTTGGATTCTAGGGATAGAAGCACCAAAAACATAACATGCTTCCCTCCCCCAAAACCTTGAGTCTTTGCCTTAAGAAAACTTAGATCAGCATATATTGGTCTAAAAGATAAGCAGCTTTGACTAATAGATAAGAACAAGTCTGAGCATGAATAAAGATTAGATTATGATCTAATCCATACAACCAACAATTAGTGGCAATGTTAACTGTGAGTTGATTAGGGCTAGAAGCCTTTGTTAGGACTGGACTCTTCCTCAATACACTAACACCAAGGTACTAATCAAGTTCTCCTTAGCACCTTTGTTAGTATAGTTGGAGGCATATAGATTGGAGTATACTTGGTTGATATCCGGGTATCTTCTATCCCTTCTTGTTTACTTTATTCTATGTTTACCTATGTTAGATCTCTATAGTTTGTTCAGTCCAGAGTAGAATCTGAAATATATCAACAAGAGATGATGATTCAGTAACCTACATCTAGAAAACCTTCACAATTATCCGTTCTTTGGCCTCCACTTTTTCTTCTTCTCAAAAACGGTTATCTAGAAAATTTGGAGCCTGCCGATTCTTGCTGTACACAACCTATGCGTGTTGATGACAATGAGGATGTGCATCACAGTAATACAAGTAAACATCTTAAATTGATTGGTGTAGTAATACAAATTTAATTGCAATTGGTGTTTGGATTAATGTAACAATTTGTATTGTAGCTGTAGAGAGTGTAGAGGCCATTGTTAATGAGCAGGTTGAGGTTGACGTCAAGGCCAGACAAACTGACCTCAATGTTGATGATGTGACTAGATCAGGTAAAGAGCTATACGATTATGAATGCTATGAATGCCTTTATTACCAAGGAATCACCGCCCGCCATTAATGAATATTAATGAACACTTACACCATGAAGAAGATAAATGATTAAACAGAAAGAGAGGACCAACTGAACCATCTTGTGGTCAGTCTATATCACATTGAGAAACAACGTCAAGACTTGAGAATCAAAACAATCAAAAGTTTCTTCAAGACCATGAATGATCAACAACATTCCATCAAAAAACAAAACACTAATCTATGTTATCATTAAGCCATAAAATATGTCTTTAAAGTTTAGAAGCATCACAAAAACTTTCAAGAAACATAGTACTATCCAAAATATGTCTTTAAAGTTTATTTCTAATGATTATGATGATGTTGATGTTGATGTCTATAATTTATTTCACTTACTGATGCTTGCCTAGATTGAGTTTTGAATTGCCAGGTCAGAGAATGCTTTCAAAGTTTAGGGTCTGTTCCACATGATACTCTTAGTTACAGCTCAAATGCAACTCAACATATTTTTGATGCTGGGCAACCCACTACAGAAACTCATCTACAGGTGAAATTTAATGCTGTGAATCTTGGCATTGTTAATGTTATTACTTTTCCTCACGTTTCATATTTGTGAAAATGTTTCTTGGCACTATCTTCTTTTTCAATTCCTATATTTGCAGCTTTTTAGATCATTAACTTAAGCATTACATGTCTTTGTTCAAAGTTTATTCTAACACTATATTATATCTTATTCTTATTACAATGTTCTTTGTTGTGGGGCAGGAGGTCAATCTTCATTGTCTTCATTGTGGGGGACAGTGAAGATTTCTCTGACAAATAGTAGGTCTTCTTTAGTATCTTATAATAACATGCTAAACTGATAAAGGTGTTATGGGCATTTAATCTGCAATTACTAATAGATTAAGCATATTATTACTATGCTTAATGTTCCATTTAAATGCATTTAACATGAAATTTTTTTTACAAAACTAAACTAGTGGCATGTTTACAACAAAGATGTGTTGAGGAGTTTGCTCCTTGTTTAATGTTAACTATTCTTGCACTATCCACTCATACAATAGTGAAATGCTATGTGGAAGGGATGGTTGATAGTGTCCCTTGAGGGAAGGGGGATTGTGAAAGACTTGTTATCATTGTATTGTGTATTTCCAATATGTTTGGATGCAGGGCAGACCAGGAGAATGAAGGATCATTCACTGATTGCATGATAACCCAGTTTTGAAGGGTCACTGGTTGAGGGGACAGTCAAGGTCCAGATGATTGAGCCATTGGAGGACCCTATTTCTTTGTATTAATTGCTATTCAAATTGGATGCATGCATTTCTTGTGAATTATCAGCTGCTATGTATCCTGCAACTACATTTGTAAATCTGCATATACTTCTCTAGGGTTGTAAGCCACTTAGAGATCAAAATAGAGAAACTAAATCAGAATCATTCTTTGTCCTATTTCCTTTTAACAAAGTCTCAACTATCAATGATACAATACATTTGATGCCCTAAGCTATCAATACAAATGATGCCTAGCTAGAAGCTCATGGGCTGTCCATTTGATAACCACAGTCAACATTTAAAAAAAATGGATATCCTTGAGCACAAGCACCAATAACATCAAATAATAGAGTTAAAGCATGGGCTAGGGCATGACACCAGTAGAATGCGATCATTTCAATGACACCAATATACAATGGTGTCATTAAACATATATGCTAGTAATATCAACAAACGTGAATCCAAACATTTGAAAACCAATGACATGTTTACAACAAAGGTCTAATAGAACTTCCAACAATTCTTAAACATACTTTATCTGATATGATGAATTCTTAAATAATTAAGGTTGGAGTAGACATAGTTATCACACATTTTTTTTGTGTGGTAAAAGGAAAATTTGGCTAGGTCAAATCTTCCTTCATGCTAGCAGTCTACAAAATTAGACCTTTATTAACAATTGATCATATCAGATAACTAGTATGTTTAAGAATTGTTGGGACTGGTCCTTTGGCATGTATTAAATAGAATATATAGAATTTTTAGCATATTATTAGCATTCTATTTCTTTGTTGTAAACATGCCATTGGTTTAGTTTTGTAACTTCACTATTGTATGAGTGGATTGTGCATGAATAGTTAACATTAAACAAGGAGCAAAATCTTCAACACATCTTGGAAACTCCATTCACTTCTACCAAGAATAAAGCATTTAATCCATTCAACATTACATATAATCATTAGACAGTTACATTTTTTGACTGTGTAGAGGAACAATCATGACCAAAATGACCAAAACTACTTTCACCCTGGCACAAGCTATTCCAAACTTCAAGTAAAATGAGCAATATGCTATATCAAATCATTCATATTCATAGTAACCATTCAAAGGATCATTTTTTCAATGAACCCTCTGACTGTACCCCTACGATAGAGAAAGGAAACTTCAAAATAGAGAAAGGAAACTTAGTAAAACCAGTCTATGCCACTGTTTGTGAGGGTACGGTCATTATAAGTGCCTCTCAAACCTCTCCAAACATTTAAGATTGTCTTTAAATACTTTATTGATCTCTTCTAAACATTAACCAAATCAAACCTACATTTGAATCCACACACAATAACCCCAAAATGAAGGGTTTTGTATCCTTTAATGAATCTCAGTCATTGGTAACGCATGGAAAGTCAAACCAGTAGTCTCCAAAGTATTCAATAAGTGACTAGATTGTATTGAATACACACCAAAGGACCAGTTGTATGAAATTGTCAATCACATAGCATTTCACTATTGTATGAGTGGATTGTGTAGGAACAATTAACATTAAACAAGGAGCAAACTCCTCAACACATCTTGGAAACCATTGAATTCAATAATAAATGAAACCTAACACCAACACTATTCCTTCCATTCATTTCTACCAAGAATAAAGCATTTAATCCATTCAACATTACATATAATCATTAGACAGTTACATTTCCTGACTGTGTACTAGAGGAACAGTCATGACCAAAATGATCCAAACATTTGAAAATAGTGAATCGATATCCTTGAGCACAAACACCAATAACATCAAATAATGGAGATAAAGCACGGGCTAGGGCATGACACCAGTAGAATGTGGTCATTTCAGAGAGCATTCATGATCAAATAAAATGTAATGCATTTGAAATTTGCAGTCGAATATGATGCCAGAGGCTCTCAAAAGATGAAGAAATCACATACGAAGAACATGCCATTGGTTCAATTTTGTAAATTTGTTTTTTGTGTAATTAGTAATTGGCAGATTAAATGCAGATAACACCTTTATCAGTTTAATTATCATGTTATTATCATATCAGATAAAGTATGTTTAAGAATTGTTGGGACTGGTCCTTTTGCGTGTATTAAACATAATAGAATTTTCAGCATATTATTATCAATCTATTTCTTTGTTCTAAACATGCCATTGGTTCAATTTTGTAGATTTGTTTTTTGTGTTAAATGCATTTTTTGTGAGGAGGGGTCTTGTTCTGAGGAGATTGATGAAGATTGTGTACCTCAAAAACCAATTCATAAGGTACCAATCCATGTTTCCTATTCGCTTATATTTTTGGTTTGGTAAATCTCCTTATAAGTTTCATGTCCTTTCTTTTGATTACTATGGATGAGATATATATCTTACATTTAACATTCAACTTCTTTACATTTTAGAATATGTAGTGTGTTTTTTGAGGATTTTACCAAATCAACTTTTAACATAAACCAAAAACACCAAATTGATATCTTGCCCTTGCAACGTGACAAAATATTTGCATTTGACCAATAACTGCAAGCAATTGAACGATAAGTCCACATCCTTGTATCTTTGTAAAATACCTGGAACATGAAAAAGATGGCTAAGTGGCTATCACCATGATTTTTATCTATTGAATATGGGAAATAAAAACACCAAAAGGAATCGAATAGAAAACATGATTGGTCATTTTAGAGAGCATTTATGATCAAATAAAATGCAATGCCTTCTCTCACTCTTGATCATCTTTCACCCGCTCATTTTCTCCCACTCCTTTTCTCTACAATTGAAATAAAAATGATTTGGCCATTTCAAAATATTGAATCGATATCCTTGAGCACAAGCAACAATAACATCAACTATTTTGATCTATGGGTACCCTAATGTTGGCAAGAGTTCTTTTATTAATAAGATTACTTTGCAAGCTTGAAGAAGTGATATATTTTGGCAAATGAAGAGTGGAAAGATGATGATGTTCCTGAGATCATGGATGGACACAATGTTGTAGATAGAATGGGAAGACATCTTTCGAGCCTGGCCCTAGATCCTTCAATAATTAGGGTAGGATCGAGACCCAGGCTAAAAAGATGTCTTCCTTTTTGTTGTGGAGTATAGGCTCTGCTATTGCAACAATGACAGACTACGATGTACATATCACAACAGCTGAGAAACATAAATGTAGGCATCATGGTCACAATTTTTTGGAGACACAACATAATTGAGTGCTATTCCTAGATGATGCAAAGCAACCACTACTTTGCATCGTCTCGAAAAACCACTCAATTATGTTGTGTCTCCAAAAAATTGTGACCATGATGCCGACATTTATGTTTCTTAGTTGTTGTGTCCTAGGACCCCTTATGACCCTTTACGACCATTTACGATCCCTAAGAATACATCTTAGAGGTCTTAAAATGTCATAAAGGGTCATAAGAGGCTCCTAGGAGGGGCTAGGTGAGCTTCCACCTTCACGTGGTTGGCCTTGTTAAGTAGAGAATGTTAAAATATTCTTGAAACAAAGAGAAGCTCAATAATTTAAGGTCTCAGTCCACGAAGATGCTAAAACAATGACGAGAATCAATGATGGAGAGTTTTTAGATTCTGAGAAGACATATATGGAGTGGAGGCCAGATTGAGTACCAGTGCAGAGATGATGATTCAGTAACCTACATCTATAAAACCTTCACAATTATCCCTTCTTTGGCCTCCACTCATTCCTCTTCTCAAAAATGGTTATCTAGAAACTTTGGATAGTGTTTTCTCATCCATGCACGAAATGTGCTAGTGATTGTATAAAATTAATTTAGGCCTCCAGTATTGATGAGATGTACAAGTGTAAAATGTTTTTGTGAGATTGTGATCAATTTTTGCAGTGTACATAAATGCAAGGCCATGATTATTCTTGACAATCGACAGGTAGCTAGGACTAAATATAACATAGCTCAAGAGACCATCATAGGTTGTCTCTTTCTTCAGTCTATATTATTGACAGAATGTTTTACCTTTCATTAGCTCATCAAATATGGGGATTTGAAAGAATTTCATAGAATATTTTCATGACAACGTATATTATTTAAGTTGACGTTGCATGAATTTATCTACTTCCTGCACTTGTATACTATGAAAATGGTGATAAAGAAGCATCTCCTCCCATGGCAATGCTTCTTTATCACCATCCTCATAGTCTACAAGTGTATGAAGTAGATAAATTTTTGTAATGTCAACTTAAATAATATACGTTGTCATGAAAATATTCTATTAAATTCTTTCAAATCTCCAAATTTGATGAGCTAATGAAAGGTAAAACATTCTATCAACAATATAGACCGAAGAAAGAGACAACCTATGATGGTCTCTTGAGCTGTGTTAACTTTAATGTGCCTATCCATCGGTTTTTTGACAATTCATAATTAATTCTGATAGAAGCACTATGCATTCGAAAGACAAAATGTTAGAAAAAAATAATTTACGACATTTCATGTGACAGTAATGCTATACGTTCGATAGGGATACCTGTCAAAGAATAATGCAGAACTGTCGCTATTCCGATAGTTTAAGTGTCATAAAGAGAAAATATTCAACAAAAGTTTTGATAGTGAGGCCATATCATCGACAGGTAGATCTGTCAGAATATGATGCTAACTGTTGGTATAACGATAGGTCTTGTTATCGGATTCCAATGGATGAACAGCAGGAAATGCCATTTCGAAGCTGTTGTCATTTGTAACTTTCTGACATGAGATGGTGTCGGTAAACTGACAGTTAGGTCTTCTGTCACAATATTCTATGCAAAAATGGTGATAGACTCATGTGTCAAAATTATAACAAATGAGCATTGAAAATCTGACAAATGGTCGTTGAAATTTGGCCCCAAATGTAGTAGTGGATGTTTAGGGAGATCAGAGAGATTAGGAGGATCATTTTGGAGATCATAGAGGTTCATGACTTGGAAGACTTAGTGAATCAGATCTGAGGTTCTAAAAGCTGAGGTTGGCGAAGTTGTGGAAAAGATCTTGCAGATCAGATTGTTATCTGATAATTGTTTGTAGCAGAGCTAGTGGTTTGCACACTTGGAGACAAGGAGATTGTTTGGAAGCTTGCGAGCTCAAGTTTAGATCTACCTTAGAGTTTCCATCAATTGCTGATTGTATTCGAAGCTGAACTAGCTGAGATTGTATTAGATCTATTGTGGATCTTGTAGAGTTATTTCTATTTGTAATTGGCCCTAACCCAAAAGGCCTTATAACCACGCATGTTAATGCAAATTACTTGAAATAATTGTTGTGTTATCTATTGTGTTGAGTATTCTATTGTGTAATTCTTTTAGCTACAAGGTTTGGACTATCCTTCATTGGATCCACCATCCTTGACTGCATCAGGTTGTATCAGAGTTGAAGGTTTGTTCCTATGGGAGCTGATAGTTGATCTTGTGAAGTGAAGGTTAACCTACAAAGGCTGATCTTGTGAAGTTGATCCTATTGGAGCATAGATTGTGTGCAATTTGGATTGTAGATCTAGAGCACTGAACTTGTGGATCTTGCCCTAGTTTTTTGTTTAAGGTGGTAGGTTGATATCTAACTTGTACACAACTTGGAGATTTCCACAAGGTGGTTGGTGAGGGTTTGTTGCAGAGGGTTATTTTTGCATATCTTTAAGGATGCCTCTGAGAAGATTGGACCCTAGAGCTATTATAGATCTTTGTGATGCTGTGGAATCAAAGATTTCTAATAAAGTTAGATCATATGTCAGATCTGAGATAGAATTGATGAAGAATGACATGGTCATCAAGATCATGAGAGCTATTGTTGGTGTACCTCAGAATGTTGGTACTGAAGATGGCTATGAAGAAGCTGCTAAAGAATTTGAAACTATTGGATCTAGTGGTGATGACCAGAGGAACAAATCTGGTGAAGACATAACTGTTTGGTTGCATATATCTGGAGCTCGGTCTGGCAGTAGTTACCGAATGGAAGTTTCTACTTTCTCTGGTACTTTGAAGCCCGATAATCTGATTGATTGGATTAGTGAACTTGAAGATTTGTTTGAGCTGGAAGAAATTGAAGATCCTCTTCCGGTGAGATTAGCACATACAAAGTTGAAAGGACATGCTACTCTTTGGTGGAAAGAACTACGAAGAGAGAGAGAAGATGAAGGTGAAACAAAGATCAATCGGTGGAGGTTGATGGTGACTAAGTTGAAAGCTAAGTTCACACCTTCTAACTATGGGCTTTAATTGTTTAAGAAGTTGCAGAATTTGAAATAGAAGGATTTATATATTGAAGATTATACAGAGGAGTTCTAAAAACTTACTATTTGGTCTGGACACTGAGAGCTTGGTAAGGAAAAGGTAGCTCAGTATGTGAATGGTCTGAGATTCAATATTCAGGATGAGCTTGGTATGCTGAAGATTGATTCTATTGAAGATGCTTATCAGTATGCTCTAAAGGTAGAAGATAAGTTGAAGAGGAAACAACCTAGTAACTCCCAAGGGAAGGAAAAGATTGATCACTCAGTGAAGGATAAGTCGACTGATGCAAAAGATGAATAGAAACCTGTGGAATCGAAGAAGAAGACAGGTAGAGTTATCTTTAAGGGTACTTGCTATGAATATGGAGAGGAAGGACACCATTCTTTTGAGAGTACATAGAAGAAGGTTGATCAACGAACTACTATGATGAATGAGAACATTTAGAATGAACCTGAATCAGAGAACTTGCTGCTTCGGTGAACATTGCTCAGTACAAAGCAGGAACCTTGTCAGAGGAGTAACTTGTTTAGAACCTGATGCAAGTCTGAAGGTAAACTCTATGATGTTATTGTTGATAGTGGTAATGTAATACCCCCAAATTGGCACCTAATAAATTCAATCAATTTTGGTGCATTTTCGTCAATTTTACATCATCAAAGTCCTAGTTTACTAGGAAAGTTTCTCTCTCCTACTTGACTTAATTCAACTTGATGTCAATTGCAAAAACCTAAAATTGCATTAATCAAATATTAAAATTAATTCCTAAAGTCTTTGACTTTTATTAGCTAAATTACCCCTATGATAAATTAATTTAATTCTAAAGTCCTAAGTGCTTTAAATTAAATTAAACCCACCCCATTTGGATAATATATATAAAAAGGAATTAATATTACTTGTTATTTGAATGGACACCTTTATTTGAATTAATAATTCAAATTATTCGAACGGTCACCCTTATGTGGCAATAAACATTCTTTTAATTAAGTAATTCATGCCTTTTTGTCTCAATTGGGAATGAAGAGTCAAGAGTTTCAAATCAAGAACCTCTTCATTCTCTCCCCGGGCTTGTCTATTTAATGAACCTCATTCTTCATTCAAAGGAGGAGCAATTTTGAGAGTAACTAAACCATAGCATTTTTTTGTCTCAATTTCATTCTTTCAAAAGATTTCATTACATATTTTAGATTAATTTCATTTAGTTTAATATTGCATCTTCATTATAATTAGTTTGTTTACTTGCTCATAGTTTAATCTCATCTTTATTTCAAGTTCTTTAGAGTAAGTCTGCATTTCATATTTCTTTCAAGCTTTTAGATTAATTGCACTTCATTCTAGTTTAATTTCAATTTGATTATCTTAGTAAGCTTTCAAATCCTCCATTGCACTACTGGTCTTATAGTTGTTGGCTCTTGTTCTGAGAGTAATTAAACACCTCATCTACATAGGAGGCAACAAGTCGCTTCACCATAGATTTTGAATTGAGTAATCAATACTCTCTTTCATAATTCGATCATGTGAGTAATGACTATGTTGCATGTGTAGTTGGATTAGAGGTCCACGTTCAACCACATACATTTTGGCGCCCACCATGGGGCAGAAAAGATCAATTTTTGGCCTCATTCTTGATTTTTATGATAGGAAATTTGAACTCTGTCGTGCGTCTGTACTTGTCTATGTACGGAATCTTGCATGAGAATCCAAAGCATACCGCACAAAGTTTTTCTCCTAGTAGCACTCTCTCACATGAACTTTTACATCCTCGTGTGACACCATGTGTTTTCTCATGTGCTGTGGAGTACTTCCTCACACGAGATTTGGATACAATTTTTAAAAAAATTTCAGTCTCTGTCTTTCCTGTTCCAAATTTCTGACAATTTCTATTTGCTGTTAAATTCCATTTTCTGTTTATCTTCACAGCATAACAATTTTCTGCAGGACGTTTGTCGAAGAATATAAAACATGCTAAGGGTTTTATTGTAAGACGATAGTCAAAGATCTCATAAAACATTGTGTTTGTTTCTTGCTTTCATTCACATAGTCTAATTAGGGCTCCGTTAAAATTTCTTGAGAATTTTGATAGTGTGTAGGGAATTTGGCTCTTCATTAGATGGAGGTGATGACCATGAATGAACTCAAAAATCTAATGATCCTACTAATATGACAGATTCTTGGGGAAGCGAAGAAAGGTAGTGAATCTTTAACACTTCTACTTGTCAGGGGATTATGCTCTTCTCTCTCTGAGAGAACCAGAAACCCAAAAGATTGTGGATTTGGTGAAGTGAAGCTAACTCGGTGATGAACTTGCTTGATGTGTTTGGGTGAAGTGATGAGGTAGAGAAGTATGCTCTTCTCTCTTTGAGAGAAACATAAAATCAAACCCTCAGATCTAAGCCAAGTTGTGTCACCTTTAGAGGGCCTGCCAGAAGTTGAACCTTTGGGAAGGACCCAAGTGAGTACGCACCTTTCACCAGTGATTCTGCCTCACTCTAATAAAGAACTTTTTGTTGAGTCTAAAGACTCCAAAACCATGTTAGCTTCCTTCTGAAGATTTTGACTATCATCTTGAGAAGGCTCCATCTGTTATACTGAGCGACACCGCTCCTAGCCCTACTTGCGGGGGTGTATGACTTTCGGGTGTTGGTGTGGCTGCAAGGCCTCAACCCTGTATTGGAGGCACCGAAGGTTAGCATGAACAGAATCTTATTAAAAAAAATTTCCTTAGCTAGTGGCCTACTTAGTTCACCTCCGAAAGGAGGCATAATCTTTGCGTAGGGAGGGGGAAGAATCTCTCCCATAGATTCCCATCATAGGCATAGACCTGGACGCTTGAAGGTGGTATACGGCACTAGCCCCTGCCACAAGGTTAACCTTTTAACATATACTATTGACTCCTTGGAAACACCAAAAACACGGGCGCCCTCTAGGGGGTGACACAACTGTGTGAGGTGCACATATGCGCATAAGCAATGGGGCAAAGGTTTTGTCTTCTCACCATTTTTTTTGTAGGACTAAGCTATGTGTTTGTTATTGAGTCTTAAAAATTGTCCAATCATTATCAAACAAAGACTCTCCTGATGCTATCAAGTTTCTTTGTCGTTGATTGGTCTGTTAACAACTACTTCTTATATCACAACTACTTGATCTAAACCTTTGTGTCTTTAAACGAATGCTTGAAACCTCAAAATGAGATTGTTGATTAAACTATTCTTTGAATCTGTCAGGAAACTAGATTTTCTGTCAGGCATCAATTTAGGTTGTGTCTCAGAATTCAACTTTTACCTTGAAAACTGTGATAAACTGTCAGATTTTAGACTTTTCCCACATGAAGTTTCACTTTTCAGAGCATTTTCTCATGCGAGACTTTGTTCTTTCATGTGAGGTTTGGTGTTTTCTCGTGAGGCCTGGTACTCTCTCGCGCGAGACTATAGCCAAGCTTTCAAAAATAGAGACTAAATTCCCATTGACTGGTAAAACTTTTTCCTGATCTACTTTTTTTTTGAGGTCTATTTTTCTATTTTCCTGTTGTTCATTGTTAGAACTGGTTGTCTCGAGTTAGGAATTGATTGATCTTTGCTTTGACTCATGTTGTCTCTCATTGGTTTACCTTATCTCTATATGCCTTTTGTATCTTGTGTTGCGATAGTCTTATCTCAGCTATTCTAGCCCCCCTCTTTTGACGATTCATACCAGGTCCATGTCACATCTTGGATGTTCTATCCATTTATCTCCTTTTCATTATCTTAGAGATAGAGTCTAGCATTATCCCAAGTCTTCTCTCATTTTATCTTCATCTATGACTGTCATGACTAGAAGTGGCAAGACTTATCCCATTCAGAATACTGATCAAGGTAGAAGTGAACCTCCTAATCAAGAAATAGAGCATCTGGAATCTGTTGTGAAATTTGAACTTTGTGAGATATCCTCAAGTTCCTCATTGAGTACTTTGAAAGATAGTCCATCTCAACCATCACCTCTAGTGTTCCAAGAGTGTTTTAATCCATTGTTTGAATCACAACTTGGTTTCTCGTTTCAAGAGCAAGACAACTCATACTTCCAAAACAACTCATTGTTTCATAACTTTGGAAGACCACTCCCTCGAAGGGCTCCTATCATTGAATCTATTGATACTAATCACGATATCTTCCCACCTGAATTTGTTAAATCTTTTGACCCTATTCATTCACCAAAAGTTACCTTAGCTGCGCCCTTTCAAAGTTGTTCATATCACTTTACTGAGGCTTCAATTGTTGCACTATCCCACATGACCAAGATGGGAGATCCGTTTGATTTCCAACTAGGCAAGTATAGTAAAACTTATGACCAATCCCAAAACAATCAGTATCATGGTCAATCCTCTAATGACCCATGTCATGCTCAACCTCGGAGTGAGTAGCCTCATGGTCAATCTCAACATGACCAAAATCAATCCCATAATGATGATCAATCTCAAAACAAACCTCAAGGCGATTGACAACTTGTATATTTCTATCGCCCTCCTCCGTTCAATCAAAACCAAGATGATTAGCAATAAGATCAGATTCTGAGCATTTATGAGATTCTTGGGAATGAAAATGATGTGATAAATCAACATGATATAAACATTGCCAAAGCTAATAAGAGTCTTGTTAAAATGATGGAGATCCTTCTCCTAAAGGAGAAAGAAAAATACTTCCTTGAGTTAGCTAAGCAAGGGGCCAAGTTACCCCTAGACTATCAAGTTGAAACACTCGTGGCCAAGGAAGAAGAAACTAAGACCACAAAGTTACAAAAGATGGTCTGAGACATGCAAGATCATATTAGTCAACTTGTGAAGAATAAAGACAAACCTGCTCAACAATTCACAATGGAGAGTATTTTTCCTTTCCCTTTTGATAGAAGTCTTCATATGCCACCTTTTCCTAGAGGTGTAGAACTCCCTAAATATGACAAATACTTGGGTGCAACCAATCCCCAAGATCACTTAAGGGAGTTTGGTGCATTATCTATGGAATTCATGCATGATCAAACATATCTTATGTGCTTATTTCCTCATAGTTTGGGTGGACCCATGATGGAATGGTTTTTTAGATTGCCTACTGGCATTAAGAATTTTGATGAAATGGATAATCTATTTCTCCAACATTACTCACACAATATTTAGCACCTGGTCAACATCTAGGACCTTTGCAATTTAAAACAGTGACAAGGACAATCTTTGCTAACATTCCTCCAAAGGTGGAGACAATTATGTACAAGGTGTCCTCACAAGCTACCAAAGTTTGAGAGACTCAACATTTTCTTGGACAATCTTGTCCCAGACTTTGGATACCAAGTGTAGTTGCAAGGTCCTCTAAATTTTGATAGTATGATCAAACAAGCAGTGCGAATAGAGGCCTTTATGATCAAGAAAGGTGAATTGACTTTGGGTAAAGACAACAAGAAAGGATCTTCAAACTCAAATACGGATAAAGGAAAGTTTGTTAACAAGAATAGAGATGTTTTCAATGATGGAGTGGTCAACAATGTGACCCTAAAACCTACTAAGTCTTTTTTTAATCTCTCATCCACCATACAAGTAGTTAAAGCGGTTGAAAAGCCTATGGTGGAAAATCAGCAACCTTCAAGGTTTTCTAGAAACAAACCTTGGGCCTCTTGACCCAAGCATGAACTCACCTCTTTGGGAGAGTCTCTTGATGTGGTCTATAAAACTCTTATACAAAATCAAGTTCTTAATCTTTTGGAAAAGCGTACTTATGACCCACAACCATGACCTCATTGGTGGAATGATAATGCTTACTATGACTATCACTAAAACATTGGTCATAAGACTTCTACTTCTCCAACTCAAGCATAAAGTTCAAGATCTCATTGACAATGGTGACATCCTTGTGGAGAACCATAATAAGAATTTGAACCATCAAGCTTTTAAAGATCCCTTCCCTCCCCATGAGAAAGGTGAGTCTTCAAATGCCAAGAATACCAATGCTAAAGTTAATTACATGTACACTAATGATGACAATGTTATTGGTATGATTGAACTTGTTGAGATAGAGTATTGTGATGTGATCACTTCCAAGAGGAGTGGCAATGCTCCCAAATCTAAGACTCCTTTCATCTTGTGTAGTTCTGTGTCTCGTTCATTTGAATCTGAACAACCTCAAGATTGTGCTAATGTTGTCACTCGATCATGAGGAAGAGTTTTTTTGAAAGGTCTCGATACTTCTACATTCACTCCAAAGAAAAATGCAAATAAGGGTCTTGATACTTCTACATCCACTCTGAAGCAAAATGCGGATAAGGGTCCTGATACTTCTACATCCACTCCAAAGAAAATTGTGGATAAGACTACTATTGGCCCTACCAACAAGAACACGAAATTTGTTCCTATATCTAGCTTGGCTAGTTATAGCATCTTAGATCAACTCCAGTGAACCAACACTTAGATTACCATTTTTGAGCTGTTGAAGATCTCACCTGCTCACATGAAGATTTTGGATAAAGCCCTCACCAAGGCAAATGTTCCCAAGGATCTTGATCTTAACCGGTTCCAATCCATGGTGGGTCATTTGACCTCACCTAACTATCTATCCTTCTATGAAGAAGATGATCACTCTTTGAGTCATCCACATAATGCTCCCTTGCATATAGAGGTCATGATAGGTCCTAAGTGTGTCCGTCAAGTGCTCATAGACAATGGTGCTAGTCTTAATATCTATTTCGCTAAGCTGCTTACTTAGCTAGGTTATGATGAGAATTGTGTAGACTCCCGCAAAAATATTACCATCAAAGCTTATGACGAGGAAGAACACAAGTCCCAAGGATAAGTTGTGCTACCTATCTGCGTAGGACCTCTTGAGAGAGATGTTACTTTTCAAGTTCTTGACATTCCTCTTGCCTACAATATCTTGTTGGGTAGGCCTTGGATTCATGAGATGCAGGTTGTTCCATTGATGTATCATCAATGCATTAAGTTTTTGTTCCATGGGGTAGAAGTCACTTTGCCTGCTAATACCAATTACTCTTTCTCTTGCAGAATCTACAGATAGCTTTGTTTCGGTGAATAGAGAATCCAATGAGTTTTATGATTCTAAGCTGAAAGAAATGGAATAAAATTTGAGACTTAAGGAAATAGGCATGGGAGAATACCGAATTGAACCTGTGCTATCACTTGCTACTCTATCTCTATCCCCATGCTCTTATGGGAGACCTTCTGAGAATAACCAACCTTCTAATGCTTCTCCTCAAATAGTTTATGATGGCACCTTTGTAAGAGCCTCTATACCTTTAGCAGATGAAGATGAAGAAAGGGCTATCAGAGCTTGGATCTATAGGGGAAAAGAGATAGCTGAAACAACTACTTCACCTCCAAACTTAGAGCAAGAACCATATAGTGAGGCCTTCAAGATCATGAAGTTCTTCGGCTATAAGGGGAGTGGTCCTATAGGAAAGAATGCTAATGGTCTGTTGAAGCCCATTGAAGCTACATGGTGCTGCGCAAAGGATACTACTGGCTTAGACTTCAAGAAGATCCCCTTTCATTTAGGGATTAAAAATTTTGTGCTAGAACCTGAACCTAAACAAGACATTGAA
This sequence comes from Chamaecyparis obtusa, assembly GCA_027943335.1. Classification (NCBI taxonomy): domain Eukaryota; kingdom Viridiplantae; phylum Streptophyta; class Pinopsida; order Cupressales; family Cupressaceae; genus Chamaecyparis; species Chamaecyparis obtusa. The sequence continues at coordinate 571,743 of BSBK01001157.1, read as the reverse complement.
GATGCCACTCCAAAGGTAAATCCAGAGGCCAACTCTAATGAAGACACATTTCCATATCCTATTCCTCTAGATCTTGCGGCACTCTTTGCCGAACCTGATGAGCCTATCATACCTGTCCATATGGTAGAGACTAAGACTGAGACTGATACTGATACTGATTCTGATAAAACCTCTTCGATATATCAATTCACATATGAGGAATGGAAAGCAAAATTAAATGATGATCCCAATTTTCAAGGTGAACAATATAGGCCACCACATTTTTTAAAGTATCTTGAACAAGAACAACTTCAGCAAGTTGTTAATTCCACAAGGAATGAAGATGAGTCAGGTGACACTGCTAGTACTAATGAAATTCCCACATCAAGAACTAAATCACATGAATATGAGTTTGACTCTTTGTTTGATGCTACTTATGATGTAGACATAGATACTGTTCATGTGTATGAAAGACTTCTTGAAGTAGGTGAAGGGTCCAGCGTTAGGCCACACAAATTAGATGCCACTGGTGTTAACTTGTCCTCTACTTCTGATGTAAGGTCTTATAGGGATTTGAATGCTCCTTTGGATGAGATCACTCTAGGTCTTGACTTAGTCATCCACACTTTTGATGGTTATACCATGAACATGATTGAACTAGTCACTACTTCCCTTTCACTCCGCCATCCCGATCTGATAAAATGGAACTCCTCTTTCGCATCCAATGAAGTCCTAACATTCCAGAATGATTATGATCTAGCATGTTACCTCCATGCTATTGAGTTTGTGATGTCCTCCACTAGTGAAAGCAGTGTTAGCATGACAAAGGCGGATATCAAGTATCTTAGTCAAAAAATTAAAAGAAGAAAAAATAGATGCTCTGATGGTGAACACCACTTTGTGGTAGTATCAGAGCCAAAAATAGTAAAAATAAAAGATGTATCCGAGGGTGAAAACCTCTCTGAGGTGCCCAAGGATGAGATACTTGATACGCTTTTGAGCCACTTTCAAGAGAGGTCATCAGTACTGATTGAGCTGACACAGCCGGTAAATTTGGGTACAAAGGCTGCTCCACAGATTATTCATCTAGCACAATCATTGTTTGCCAAAGAAAAAGAAGAGTTCACTAGCTTCTTTCAAAGCAAGAAAATAAACTTTGCATGGACCTACTCTGACATGCCTAGATTAGATCCCAATCTAATCATGCACCATTTTTCCATTGCACCAGGTATTAAACCCGTTAAATAGAAGTTGTGAAAGATGCATCCACATGTGGCCCTTTTGGTCAAAGTAGAGCTAGAAAAGCTTCTTAAGGTTGGTTTCATAAGAACTATTGATTATGAAAAATGGATTTCAAACATTGTTCCGGTCACCAAGCATGATAAATCCATTTGTGTGTGTACATATTTCTAGGATCTCAATAAGGTATGTCCAAAAGATGACTTCCCACTTCCTAATATTGATATGATAGTAGACATGACATCAGGATATGAGATGTATTCCTTGATGGATGGCTTTTCTGGCTATAATCAAATAAAAATTATGCCAGAAGATCAAGAAAATACCACTTTTACATGTGCTTGGGGAACCTTTTGCTGGAATGTCATGCCTTTTGGGCTTAAGAATGCTGGAGCAACATATCAAAGAGCTGTCACTACTATTTTCCATGATATGATGCATAAAACAATGGAGGATTATGTGGATGATACTTTAGCCAAAAGCATGCAGGGAAGAACTCACCTTACAGATTTTAGTCCCATCCTTGATCACATGGAACAATTTAGTCTCAAACTTAATCCAAAGAAATGTGCTTTCAGTGTCACTTCTAGGAAACTCTTGGGTTATATCATTTTAGCTAAAGGCATAAAAGTTGATCCTAAAAAAGTGCAAGCTATTATGTACATGCCTCCACCCAAGAATATCAGTCAAATGAGAGGATTACATGGAAGGCTACAATCTATTTGGTGCTTTATTTCACAGTTGGCCAACAAGTCACAACCATTCACTAAAACCTTGCATAAGGGTGTGACCTATGAATGGAATGAAGAATGTGACAAGGGACTCACTCAGATTAAACAATATCTTGCTAATCCACCTATATTGATGCCTCCTATTCATGAGAAGCCATTTATACTGTACATCTCAGTAACGAACACATCTTTGGGTTCTCTCCTAGCTCAATAAGATCAGAACAACAAAGAGAGAGCCATATACTATGTCAGCAGAACATTGGTTTCCTATGAAATGAACTATTAAGGCATTGAGAAGGCTTGTTTAGCAGTGGTATTTGCTTCTCAGAAGTTGTAGCATTATATGCTAGCTCATACTACAAGGCTTATTGCAAAAATTGATCCACTAAAGTAATTATTGAGCAAGGCTTCCTCACAGGTAGATTAGCGAAATGGGTGATGATACTTAGTGAATTTGACATTGAGTATGTGGAAAGAAAAGCTATTAAAGGACAAGCAATTGCTGATCAACTGGGGGAAACTCCTTTGAAAGATCACCAAACTTTGAGTATTGAATTCCAAGATGAATCCATCATGCTTCCCACACATCAATCTTGAAGCATGTTCTTTGATGGATCATTCACTCAGCAAGGATCAGGTGCAGGCATTCTGTTTATAACACCTCAAAGATACTCATTACCCAAAGCTTACAAATTGTTGTTTCCCTATACAAACAACATTGATGAATATGAATCTCTCATTAATGGTATGAAGATAGCCGTTGAATGGCATGTGGATGAGCTCAAGGTCTTTGGAGACTCTCAGTTAATCATCAACCAAGTCAATGATGTTTACCAAACAAAAGATGACAAGCAAGTTCCTTACGAAAGAATGGTGGATGATCTCAAACAGTATTTTGCACACATTTCTTTCCAACAAATTACAAGGGTAGACAATAAAGTGGCTGATGCTATGGCCACTCTTGCTTCAATGTTACAAATGCCAGAAAATGACTTCAGACATGAATTCCTGGTGGAGGCATTACACTACCTTGCCTATGATATTCCTGAATCCAAAATGATTTGTTCAATCATTGGACATGATTCATCCTTCTACCACCATATCTATTCCTACCTTCATGACCAGATCATTCCATACACCTATACCTAGAATGAAAAGCGTCACCTAATCTATACTGCTTCACGATATGTCCTCACAGAAAATGACTTGTATAGACGGGGTCTAGATGATACCCTCCTTAGGTGTCTAGAACCTGATGAGTCCAAATGTGTGCTAGCTGAGGTACACGAAGGTATCTGTGGGTCTCATTATAGTGGTCTAACGTTAGCCCATAAACTTATTAAAGCTGGTTATTACTGGCTAGACATGGAAAAAGAAGCTGTTCAATATGCCAAGACTTGCAAACAATGCCAATTTCACGGGAATTTGATTCATGCTCCTGCTAAAGAGCTTAGTCCTCTCGTCAGTTTCTAGCCATTTCAACAATGAGCCTTTGATTTGGTAGATTAGATACATCCTTCTTCTTCAAGAGGAAATAAGTTTATCATCACAGCTATTGATTATTTTACCAAGTGGGTTGAGGTAGTGCCTCTAGCTATAGCTGATGGGAAGTCTATGGCTATATTTATACTGAACTATATCATTTCTAGATATGGTGTATCACTAACAATGGGGTACAATTCAAGAATAAGGACTTGACAAACTTATGCACCAAATTCAGAATCATTCAGCATTGGTCGTCTATCTATTATCCTCAGGGTAATGGACAAGCAAAAACTTCTAATAAGACAATTCTCAAAATATTGCATCGAACAGTTCATAAATCTGGTAGAGATTGGCATCTCCAGATTAATCCGGCTTTGTGGGCCTATAGAACAAGTATCCAAACACCAATGAGGGCCACTCCCTTTGCCTTGGTTTATGGAGTAGATGTAGTATTACCTATTGAGGTTGAGATTCCTACATTACAAATCTCTCTCAGGGGCCTCATCACTGATAAAGAAAATAGAATATCCTGGCTTCAAGAGCTTGAGTTACTTGATGAATGTCGGAAGGTGGCGTTTGATCATCTAAGAGCATACCAAAAGAGGATGTCCAAAGCCTACAATAAGAAAGTCAAACAAAGAGAATTCCAAGTGGGTGATATCATCCTGAGAGAGAACCCCAAGAATCAGCAGCAATGAGTCCAGAAAGGAAAATTTGAACCAAACTGGCTTGGTCCATATGTCATTACTACAACATTTGGGTCTGGTGCTTATCGACTCTCCACTACTGAAGGAGAACAGCTCAAAGAGCCTATCAAAGCTCTTCACTTGAAGAAATTCTATAGCTGAGGCATTCATGTGTGCTCATGTACATACTTATTGGTCCTGAAAAAATCCTAAAAATGATATATTGCAAAAAATCCTAAAAATTGGAAAATGTCCTGAAAAATGATCTTAGTGAAAACCTGGTAAACATGCACTTTGATGTATCTATTATCGTGGTGAAAACTTGGTAAACATGCACCTTGATAATAATAATAAAAATTGAAAATTGAAAAAATACAAAAAAAAAGTGAAAGGATAAAAAATACAAAAAAATGAGATATTCAAAAATACAAAAAAAATAAAAAAAGAGAAAAGAACAAAAAAATTGAAAAAAGAGAAAAATGTGCCATTGATGAAAACCTGGTAAACAGGCATCATGGTAGCAAAAATAGAATCTCTGCCAAGATGGTGAAAACCTAGTAAACAAGCACCTCTTGTTTCCTAAAGCTATATCTCATCTCAACATTGCTTGGCTCTTAGTTTCCCGCTTTAGTTTCCTTGCATTCCTGCTTTAGTTTGCTTTCCCGCTTTCCTACTTTCGTTTGTTCCCTGCTATTAGTTCATTTCCTGCTTTAGTTTTCCAGCTCATGCACTTGCTTCCAGTTGTCTTTGAGATTTTCCTTGACTCTTCATGGATTGGAACTGGTTCATGCTTGGGGGCACCTTCCTGGTCTAGGGGACATTGCCCTATTTCTTTCAGAGACTCTCTTGTGCATCAGTCACCAACGATTCTCGCTACATCTGCTTGCTGGTGCCTAGCTACTTTTGAGATTTCTCTCCTTGAGGATCTCTCATGTATCAGTCACTAGTGGTTCTCATTGTGCCTACCTATTGATACCTAGCTCTCGCTCAAACCCCTCTCTTTTGGGATCTCTTCCTTACATTAGTCACCAGTGGTTCTCACTGTGTCTGCCTGCTGATGTTTCACTCGTGCGTTATTCTCTCTTTTGAGGATCTTCCTTATATCAGTCACCAGTGGTTCTCACCGCATTCACCTATTGATACTTGGTTCATGCTCTGATATCTTCTTGAGAATTTATCTCTCACGACGGTCACCAGTGGTTCTCACTACGTCTGCCTGCTATCGCTATCCTGTTGAGACTTCGAATGTTGTTCACTTCTGATTCAACTTCAATCCGCTTGAACACAAACATAAATTGAAATTAAAACTGAATTTGTGTTCCTTTGAAGCATGCTGAGATTTTCCTTTTCTTATTTGTTTGTTTTCTTTATCATTTCCCCTCGAGTGAATCTAAGACGTCTTTCTTGACTGAGAAACGCGAAGACTAGGGGCATGATCTTTTCTTGGCTTTCTATTTGTTGGTTTAGTCCCAATGATCCAAGGAATTTATTTAAGAGCGGTGTCCATCTGTAAGAGCCTTAATCTCATATTGGATGGCCATGCATACCTTGACTCCTTTTACATGGGCACTTTGGTGAGGTTGGTTCTTCTCCTTGTTTGTTTTGAGTGACTTCTTTCTGCTACAAGTAAAATCACAAACACTCGTCCTGCTAAGTGAATGTAAGGGTCACTGCAAGCAATCTTTGGAAAAATAAGGAACTCTTGTGTGTTTGGTGTGTTTGTCCACAAACAACATTCAGGTCATTCTAGCAATTGTGCTTTGATGCTTATGTTAACTTGATAAATCAAAAGGAATAGGTGTTCAGGTCATTCGGGCTTCTTGTGCCTTAATGCTTACATCTTATTCTAACAAATCTAAGACTTATGTCATATTCATATTCTCATGATTGCAATGTTAGTGAGGATTGTATGGCATTTTGCAATCATCCCGTGCCTAAATGAACTCGATGATGATAATACGGTGAGTCCAACAACCAAGTCCTAGGAATTGCATCCCCTCATTCTAGGCTTGCATTTAGCTTAGGCTTGCATCTTTCATGCTAGGCTTGCATTTGAGATGATATCTTGGTACTCTCTTGATTGCTTTATGTTCATCAAAGCTTCTCATCTTTTGTCCCAATTTCATCTTGGCTGCGCAAGTGTCTGGTCCTCGCTCTCAATCTTCGAAACGTATTCTTTTTTATTAGTACCTGTCATATATTGCAACAATCCTACATGAGATGATTAGTACCATATACATTACATATCCATTGCATTTTCATTTTATTTCCATTTGCATTCATAAATTCATTTGCATCTTCATATACATGTGCATCCATTATAAGCATAACTCAAATCATACATTACACATATGCATACATTCTATCCATCTATCACTACATTTCACATTGCATCATCATAAAATAAAACATGTGCATATTCATATTCATAAAAGGAAACATGTGCATTTCATACATTTCTATCCATAAATCTAAGCATCTAGGAAACATCTCATAAAAAATCAATATCAAAGCAATATATCAACAAGTACGATGATATCAAAACTGTCGAACTGATATATATATATATATATATATATATATATATATATATATATATATATATATATATATATATATATATTGAAACAATGTCATGTACAAAAGAGAAGGGTGCTACTTGAGTACAGTATAAAAAATGGGCTACAATATATATCAAAGTGTGCTAACTATGTCCCGCACCACCTAGAGGAGGTGGTGGCGGTGGTCTCTGTGGAAAAGGCATTGGTTGCTATGGAGGTGCTTGTGGAGGTGTTGGTGGTGGTTCCTGTGGAGCTCCAAAATACTCAAAAAATGGTGGCACCTACTCTGCTAGATCTGGAACTACCCCACAGTAAGCTGCATAGTAATAAGCTACCTAAGCAGCCTTGTATCTCATCTTGATCCTTGACCGTGCTAGCTCCTCCTATAGCTACTTGATCTCAACATCCTATCAGCTACGTGGGTCTCCTCTTTGATGACTCAGGTGTGGTAGTCACTCGCTCCCGCTGGACCTACCTCACTCTCTCATGACTCTTCCTGAGAGTCTCCTACAACTGTGGTGTCCCCGCTCCTACCAGAATATCAGGCATATCAGTGTCATCATCTGGAGGAGCCTACCGTGATGTATCACCTATCCAATGCCTAGTGGACCTCTGTTGGGCCCCACTGCTCCCAGCTCCTGCATTTGAACCCATGGTCCTCATTAGGATTCTAGTTTGTCCCGATCTAGGTCTCAGCACTCTCTGTTGTTGTCCTTGTGGTCCCTGCTATGCAACCTACTAATGTGCAGGTTGCTGAACTGGTTGTTAGTCCATTTTCCAGTCATAGCAAAATCCTATGAAAATGGCCTCTTCCCTGCAAATGTTTTTGTAAAAGTGTCCTGCACTGTGTTCTTCATGTTGTCACCTTGCTCTAGTCCAAATCGCATCTCCTGAATCGCAACACCCAGGGAGTTATTAAAGTTTTAAGGTCTGCAGGAAACAAGTTTTAAAATCTGCCACAGTGTCGAAAACCCACAGTGTTTTTAAAAATCCATGATATTTTCGGGCTATGTGAAAACCTTCATTATTTTCCACCTTGTGCTTCCTATTTTTGCACGCTTGTCTTCTGGCATCGAAAACTCTATGTGTTGTGTGTTTTCAACCTCAGTCTTAACTACGCAAGTGTGATCATTGGTGGGTCCCAGTTCTTTTCAGTTGCCCGGTGTGGCTAAAGTTCAAACAGAATCGGTGGTTGTCGCATGTTCGCATGGTGAAGATGCATGGTGTTTATCCTTCATGCTTTTGCGATAGCCATCAAATTTTCCTATGTGGGTGTGTCGTGGGTCCAAGTGGGTCTGCATGTCAGATAGTGCTGAGGTGCTCATTTCTAATTGGTCCATGTGGTGATGAGTCAAAAATGTCAGCGGGGCTTGTGTTAGTGATTTCAATCTATGGTCGGCGTGTGATCACATAGAATATTCTCACCCCATGCGATCATGCGCCCACTGTCCGATTGGATGCCGATGAGTTTGTTTGTAGTGGGCCCACTGTTAGAGGATTTTGAGGTGGCAAGGTTCTAGTGGATGCAGGGTAGAGATGTGGGCCCAGTGTCAGAAGGGAAGCAAGGGCGCATGTTCTTATTGGTTTTCGCATGATCCCATGTCAGGAATTTTTGACATGCGACCAGTTGACATTTGTCTTGTGGGGCCATTGGTGGAGAGGTGGCGTCCTTATGGCCTTGTCGCATGATCGCAAGGGCCATTTTCATGGCTTGTGACCATGTGACAAGGTTCTTCCTTGCTGAGGCCTGATGGCAGGTGGTGATGTGGCAGTTCATCAGTGGGCCCAAGAGATTCAGAGGGGAGGATGGCATGGTAGATCTAGTGGTTGGTGCATGATCTCATGGGAGGTGTTAGACCCATGCGATCATGCACCCGCCGTTCAATTTTGAAGGCTTATTTATGGGTGGGCCTTGTCGCAGAGATGACTCAGCGGTTGCAATGAGTGGTGGTGTGACATGTGGTGTATGGCAGGCCCAAGTCTAAGGCTTGGCGATTGTTGGCAGGGCTGAGGCATGGTAAGTAGTGGTTAGTTGCATGTTCACATAGCCTTTTTAGGGCTATGCGATCATGCAACTAGCATTTTGTGTTAACTCATGGCAGCAATGATTATGTGGCAAGGTAGAAGGGTGATGTGGAGGCTTTTCACATGTTCGCATAGCCCTTTTCCTGGCTATGCGATCATGCAACAACTCTTTGGACGTTGCGGTTGCGGAGTTAAAGGTGGGTCCGTGGTGCCCGTATTGCCAAGATGTTTGGTTTTGATTGGCTGCTTGCTGGTGAGGTGGCTGATGAATTTTCAAAGGAGCCTGTGACTATTGCTAGATTAAATGCCAATCACCCAATTTGCCAGGAAAGGAAAAGATCTATGGCCACGTTTTAAAATTTTGAAGTGACCGTTGGGATTTAATTCCAAATTCTGCAGAGGAATGTCTTGCCGTAGGGGAGTAAATGAAACAGTACCCTAAAGTGTGTTGCAGAGATCTTTTTGGCCTGACTTCTAAGGTTTTGATGATGATTTGGTACTTGGACTAGTACAGGGCTAGTTGGCTGTTGAAATTAGACTGTTTGAGCTTGCATGTTGCAGCTTGATCCCTGTCTTGTCTATGTTAACTCCTCGGTGGGATTAGGTGTTTTTGAATTTTTGATTTTGAAATGATCATTGTGCTTGCATTGTAACCCTGGTATAAAGGGATTTTTGTGATCATTCAAGGTTATTGGGAGTGAGGTTTTCAAACTTTTCTGGTTGTGAGTCTTCTGCCCAGTCTGAACTGTAATGACCTGTTTTGGTATATTTTGACAATAGAAAGAAAATTGTAGGTCTAAGCTGTAGTTTGCAAGCATGGTTCCTTTGGATTGATTGTATACACTTGAGGATTCTTCATACTTAATATAGGCACATGATTCTTATCTCTCCTTTGTGTCAACATAGATAAATTTTGAACTTTCTAGTTCATTGCATAACAATTTATGTATAGGTCTTCATTCTTGAGTTCGAATCCAGGATTAGATTAAATGATGCTCTAGATGGGACATAGATTTATCTCTTGTCTATGTAAGGATATTTTGTAAGTAGTAAAGGAGATTGTAAATGTGTTTATGGCTTTGAATCTCAGATATATTCTGGTGTGTGTGTGTAGTCTGTCTAAGAAACCTTGCCCAATGGATGAGGCACTGGCCTAGATAAGTATTTCATTGTTGACATGTCCTAATCAAGGTTGTCATGATTCAAACACATGAAATTAAGAACCATCCTTAAGTTTTCAGTATTTGGTTGTGTAAGGTTCCACCCCATAGTAATGGAGAGTCAATGAATGTGTGGTTATCATTTAGCACTTTCTTACTATCCTTTTATCTATTATTCAAACCCAGTCTTTGGTGTGTGAAGTATAGTTTATATTGGGTCAGGTGCACCCACCTTGGTTTTGCAGAGCTAGAAGTAGAAGAGGGCAGTCTTGTCCCTATAGTTGGTCTATTTAGCCTAAGACCTCATTACATTTTGGAGCTAACCACTCCTAAAATCCATCTGAGGGTATATTGGTAGCCTAAGTGGCATAAGCATCATTTTGGACACCAACACTGGTGCCTACTGAACTAGTACCTATTGAGCCAGTACCTACTACTTCTATGCAGGCTACTGCTGAGCTCCCATACTGACAAGATTAGTGAATCTAGGATGTGGTCATGCTATCAATTGATCTCTATATGCTGGTGTCACCCCTGCATTGGTGACATCCACCATATAGTCCCATCATGTAGGTTTTATACGCGCCTCTATCGCACATCATCCTAGATCAAGTCTTGCGTGCCACCCCTTATTATCCTCATCAGTGAGCAGACATAGGGGCAGTACTCATGTGATATATCTTGTTGCCTACCAAACTAGCACAAGACATGTGTGACAAGAAATCTCTCAATGATAGTAACACTCTGTCCAATCAGTGGACATGAAACAAACATGAAAGAAAGCTCTTGATGAACATCATCCTAGGGCTCAGTGGAAACCCAAGGTCTTTAGACAATAGCTACCATGTCATCCATCTGTCCTCTCCACTGCTCCATCTTACCCAACAAAGGCTGAGTCATCAAACCTATGTACCTATATATATAAGGCTCCAATACCTGTCATGTATCATGGAAAATAGGCTTGCAAATAGGGAGATGCTCCTAGGCCTAGATCTGCAAGACAAAAAAACCTACCACCATCGTCCTCATGCTCCGATACGTGATCTCATGAAGCTCATGGAACATCTATATGAGCATACACTTTCCTCATCCGAATTGAACTGCTAGTCTGGCTAGCATCCTCTACAACATTGTCCCTCAACTGTACTCTAAACCATGTTGACCTTGATCTGGAACAAGGTAGCATCTCAAGAACATAGTGAGTACAATAGCTAACAGGTGAGCACCACTATATCTATGAATCAAATCATCCTAGGCGATGGTCTGACCCATCACTAGATCATCTCAGAAGATCATCCTCAATGCTACTATACTTTGTCTAGGTTGTGTATCGTACTCTACTTGAGCACCATGGATGGGTATCTACAAGATCTTGTAAACATCCTTAGGAGTCACAGTCATCTCCCCCATCGAAAAATGGAAAGTGTTCATCTCCGAATGGAAACGCTCTACAAGGGCACCAAGAAGACCGTGATTTACCCTAATATTAGGTAGATCAAGCATGTATCCTAGACTGAGTCCCTCAATGTGAGCACTCTCTACATCTATCAGTCTTTGAACTAATGTAGTGATCACCAGATGGTGTGACCTAAATGCAACATCAGGGAAGTCAACTTGCAAAGCAAGGGATGATATTGATCAATATCTTGATATGATGGTTTTCAAAACAACAACAAATGCAGCAAGGCATCTACCCTAGGCATGACTCTGCGATGCTATACCTAGCTAATTTTATGCAAACTTGATAAGTTTTGACAAAGACATTCAAACTCTGTAGCAGCTTTTCGTGCGAGGAAACTATTTCCTCGCGCGAGACAGGACCTGTTCTTGCACGAGCAGGAGAAATTTCATGCGAGACCACCTTTCTAACTCAAATCCTCAAGGATCAAGCTTCATTCTGAAGATGGTTCTCGAAATCCTTTAGGTATTGGGGCAATCTAACCCTAATTCCTAGGAGTCAAGCTTCGTTCTAGAGATGGCTCTCGAAATCTCTTTTAGACAGTTATTTAGGAAATCTAACCTAGGTCTCAGAGGGCTAAGCTTCGTATTGGGGAAATCTAACCCTGATTCTGGAGACAGTCCTAAATCTGCATCTATCATCAATTGGTTTTGGGGCAATCTAACCCTGATTCCAGTTCTCTTTTAGACCATTATCTTTGCAATCTAACGTAGACTTCAGAAAATCATGCTTCTTTCTATTCGGTGTCTTGGCAACCTAACCTAGACTTCTGAATTTCTCGTCATCTGTCACTTCAGACTATTCTTTGAATCAACGTGCTATTCATACATCAATTCAAAGAGGGGCAAATGTAATACCCCAAAATTGGCACCTAATAAATTCAATCAATTTTGGTACATTTTCATCAATTTTACATCATCAAAGCCCTAGTTTACTAGGCAATTTTCTCTCTCCTACCTAACTTAAATCGACTTGATGTCAATTTCAAAAACCCTAAATTGCATTAATCAAATATTAAAATTAATTACTAAAGTCTTCGACTTTTATTAGCTAAATTACCCCTATGATAAATTAATTTAATTCTAAAGTCCTAAGTGCTTTAAATTAAATTAAACCCACCCCATTTGGCTAATATACATAAAAATGAATTAATATTACTTGTTATTTGAATGGACACCTTTATTTGAATTAATAATTCAAATTATTTGAACGGTCACCCTTATGTGGCAATGAACATTCTTTTAATTAAGTAATTCATGCCTTTTTGTCTCAATTGGGAATGAAGAGTCAGGAGTTTCAAATCAAGAACCTCTTCATTCTCTCCCCGGGCTTGTCTATTTAATGAACCTCATTCTTCATTCAAAGGAGGAGCAATTTTGAGAGTAACTAAACTATAGCATTTTTTTGTCTCAATTTCATTCTTTCAAAAGCTTTCATTACATATTTTAGATTAATTTCATTTAGTTTAATATTGCATCTTCATTATAATTAGTTTGTTTACTTGCTCATAGTTTAATCTCATCTTTATTTCAAGTTCTTTAGAGTAAATCTGCATTTCATATTTCTTTCAAGATTTTAGAATAATTGCACTTCATTCTAGTTTAATTTCAATTTGATTATCTTAGTAAGCTTTCAAATCCTCAATTGTAGTACTGGTCTTATGGTTGTTGGCTCTCGTTCTGAGAGTAATTAAATACCCCGTCTACATAGGAAGCAACAGGTCACTTCACCATAGCTTTTGAATTGAGTAATCAATACTCTCTTTCATAATTTGATCATGTGAGTAATGACTATGTTGCGTGTGTAGTTGGATTAGAGGTCCATGTTAAACCACATACAGGTAGTACTGATAACCTTTTTGCTTAGGACCTAGTTCAGAAACTTGGTTTGAATAGAATGAAACATCCTTGTCCTTATAGGATTGGCTGGTTACAAGATGTTCATGCTTTAGAAGTAAGAGAACAATGCTTCATTGATGTTCAGATTGGCCAGTACAAAGATCTTGTGTTATGTGACATTGTGAAGATGAATAGTTGTGATATATTGCTCGGTAGACCTTGGCAATATGATTGCAGATCTATTTATGACTATGTCAAAAATGTGTTTACTATTGAGAAGGATGACATGAAGTTTTCACTGATGCCTTTGCTAGATACAACACTCGGTAGGAGAAGCCTGAGTATTGGGAGCTGAGTTGAGATTATGGATCCAGATAAAATGAATGATTAGTATGGAGAATCGACCTGTGTGTTGTCAAGAAAAGACTTGAAGAGATAGAGGAAACTAAAGTGGAAGAATTTGCAAGAAGAAAAGATGGAGGACTTGTATGTGAAGAACCAGTTCAGGGTTTATGTGATAAATCCTGGAAGATGTTCTTCTCACATATGAACATCTTTTCGAACCTATGGTGTCTGATGTAGGGGCATCCAAGGTTAAGGTAGCGGCATTCTTTTTCCTCGGTGAACTGCATAGGGTGTTTGTATTTTGGCCAGTGTTACTCGTTTGCAGCCTTGACTGACGGTCTCAGTCATTGAAGAAAGCTTGATCACTGAAGGAACTCGGTATTCTTTGGCACTCGATGAAGTGTTACTCAATTATGCCTATGGTGCTTGGTCAACACTGGTGCTTGATAACGCCTGGTGTGCTTGGTTAATTCACCGTTGCTCGGTAGTTCTGGCTTACTGATTGGAGTTCTATGTAATTAGTTGAGCCTACTTGGTGCATTTATTGTTGGTAGCTATTGTTATAGGACAACATGCTGAATTAAATGTTTGTAAACAATTTTAAGCTGACTTGTATGTCATTTAATTATTTATTTGGGGAGTTAAGGGTTTCATCCAGCCAACTTGTGGTTGATAACTAGTATTTATAAGATGTATGGGTATATGTTTAGGGAGATCAGAGAGAGATCAGGAGGATCATTTTGGAAATCATAGAGGTTCATGACTTGGAAGACTTAGTGAATACAATATGAGGTTCTGAAAGCTGAAGTTGACGAAGTTGTGAAAAAGGACTTGCATGATCTTGCAGATCAGATTGTTATTTGATAATTGTTTGTAGCAAAGCTAGTGGTTTGCACACTTGGAGACAAGGAGATTGCTTGGAGGCTTCAAGCTCAAGTTTAGATCTACCTTAGAGTTTCCATCAGCTGTTGATTGTCTTCAGAGCTGAACTAGCTGAGATTGTATTAGATTTGTTGTGGATCTTGCAGAGTTATTTCTATTTGTAATTGGCCCTAACCCGGAAGGCCTTATAGCTAGACATGTTAATGAAAATTACTTGAAACAATTGTTGTGTTGAGTATTCCGCTATATAATTTTGTTGATTGCAAGGTTTGGACTATCCTTCATTGGATCCACCATCCTTGACTGCATCAGGTATACACCAAAAAGACGTATATCAAACATGACACAAACAAGTCATATGTGCAAGACAAGAAGCAAACATGCCAACCAGGAAAGAGAGGTAACATGCATGGCATAAAACTAAATTGAGTTTTATATAATGAAAATGATAGAAATTTTTTTTTGAGTTGGAGAGGTAATGAGACAGATATGTGAGCTTCTCTTCATACCAATTGTCATCCCCAAAATACAACAAACACATTGAAAAATTTAATAAATACATGCAATGTCAATCAAAGAAAATATTGAACATGAAGAAGATAAATATAGAACATAAATCATACAAAAAGAAAACATGAATTAGATATTTTG
Source organism: Chamaecyparis obtusa (assembly GCA_027943335.1). NCBI lineage: Eukaryota > Viridiplantae > Streptophyta > Pinopsida > Cupressales > Cupressaceae > Chamaecyparis > Chamaecyparis obtusa. The sequence goes on along the minus strand of BSBK01001157.1, from coordinate 556,702 downwards.
CAAACACGTAAGACACAAAGCATATATGCAAGACATGGACAAAGTACACATAAATCTGACACGTGAGACACAAGTCGTAGGTGCAATACAAGAAGAAAACACACAAGACATGAAAGAGAGGTAACACACATCGAATAAAAGTTAATTAAGTTTTACATATTGAAAATGATAGCAAACAATTTTTTTGATTTGGATAGGTAATGATACAGATATTTCATACCAATTGTCATCCCCTAAACACAACAAACACGTTGAAGATTTTAATAAATACATAATGTCATTCAAAGGAGATACTTAACATAAAGAATACAAATATAAAAACATAAATCATACACAAAGACGACATGTTTTAGACACGTAAGGCACTGAGCATATATGCAAGACATGGACAAGGCACACAAGAAACATAGAAAACACGCTACACACAGAGCAAACACACATGACATGCAAACAATTAACAAGTATATAATGAAAATTTTACCAAACAAAGACAAGTTGAAGAGGTGAAGAGACATAGATATGAAACATTCTCTAAATACCAACTATCATCCACCAAATACAACAAATGCATTAAAAAATGTAATCAATACACAATGTCAATGGCTGAAAATACATCACATGATGAATACACACGCAATTCAATCACTGTGCATTGAATGAAAATGATGTTAATACACATAGAAAGAGATTAGGGATTCCAATTGAAGTTTGGACGATGAAAGTAGATCTGAGAATGAAATTGAGAGAGGAACATAAGATAAAAAATTGAAGAGCTAACTAGATTGTTATCAACCGCTATGTGAAAATTTTGAAAAAACAATTATAATATCACTTTCGAACTACTGATTTATTCTTCTTAATGGAAGTGACTTTACAATACTTATATTGTTGGCACCGGGTAAAGTCACATTTTTAAAATTAAACCTATCTTTCTAATCCACCTGTATGTGTGCAATTGAATTGAAGTGATGACTTATTTACAAGATGACATCAACACTAAGACTAAAATTATCATCCATAATCCTCTAAGGTATACCACTAACATCTTATATTCTTTCTTGGTGATCCCTCACCTAAATACTCAACAATATATTAGTTAGATTTAAAAACATTACATGCTTCACCGGGATCCTGTGGTCGTATGAGAATCCCCAATGAAAATAAGGTCATCGAGTCTATAAGAATCCCCAACATCAAGGTAGAACAAATAGTATACTAGAGGGTAATCCACAAGTTGCACATGTAGATGAGGATGTTGAATCTTCAAATTGTAAAGAAGATGAAAGGGGACATTCTTGTTATAGGAAGAGCCTTGTTGAATGATCAGAAATAACCAGCCCATAGGAAGAATTTATTTTGCACAAGCTATAAGTGTAATGGTAAACTTTGCAATGTTATTATAGATGGCGATAGTTGGTGTAGGGTAACCCCATTGGGATCATTCCTCCATGAGGCTAATTTGGGCCATTTTATGATAAGGGATACAATAAGGTGCTATGGATCATTTTTGTGAAGTTGTGAGCTCCAATAAGGAGACATGTGTAATGGCCTAAAATGGAAATGTTGTCCTTGTAATTGCACAATGTGTCAAAAGGGGTCAAACGATGTATTCAGGATGTGTAATCTTGTTCAAAGGTTCATTTCAAACTAATTAGGCATGTTTTGGTGATTAGGGTTGATGTAGAGGCCAAGGGATTCACTAACTTCCACCAAGACACAAGGTCTCCATCTTTCTAGTTTAGTAACAACACCCACTCCAAAGGGCTTCAAGGTCTTGTCAACAAAAAGAGCTTATAAGGAAAAAACAATAACCCATACCCTCTATCAACCTTGTTCTAACCACGGACACACTCTCTTCACAAGGTTTCACAATAGTGCAATGGATGGATCTTGATTGATACTTCACATCAGAGGGATTTAATACAAAGCTAAGGCACCATAGATCCTTAAAGGAAATCCTTAATAAAAATTCTAAACTACTAGTTCATATTCAACAGTATAAGGACTTTTCAACACTCATAACACTATCATACCCCTATTAAGACAATTATGTTTTAATTAGATCCTCAATATAAAAAGGAAATATCACCTTTGGGAGTTCAATAAGTCTTTATTAATTCCCCTTCCATCATGAAATAATAACATCTAATGATCTAAGTGACAAACAAAACAATAAGCTTTTAATGTTCATCTTATCTTCGTCAAACCTGAATTTTCACTATACAAATCAGCACTCTGTCATTAATAACTTCCACACCAATCACCGTGAAGCCAATCTCTCTAGTGAGATTGAGGAAAAATTAGTTATAAACATTATTCCCAATTTATACATAGATCCAATGGTTAGAATGAAAGTTATGCTACTTTTACCAAGACTAGTAATCACTGTCATAAAAATAAGTAAAATCTTTTGGTACAGTCATCCTAGGGCCTGACATTTCTCCTAATATACAAAGGTACCCACCCTAAGTCTTAAACCATTTGAAAGGCTATTGAAAACACTACAAAATACAATATATTCAAATTTATCCAATGGTGGCAACATGGGTTTACAGAGAAAACTTTATCAAGGCCCTTAGAAATGAGGGTTTCTTAACTGTTTTTAAAGAAATACTTGGATCTCTTACTCGCGATCATGGAAGACCCTCCAATTTGAATTAAATGAAAAATAACTCTTCATATTTCAATGTCCAATATGCTTTAGACACAAATCTATCAATGTGGGAGAGGAATGAGTGAAGGAACAACCATGAAGACACCATATTTACACAAATAAACAACATTTCCATTGAAATTATTCCACCAAACTCATTCTCTTCTCTTCCTCTACATTCCCTCAACCAAAAGATAGAATTTGAACCTCTTTCAATTAGTTACAATTGAACTTGATCAACCTTTATGATTGGTTGATCAATTTGGACAACTCTTAATAAGATGTTGCAAAGTTGCAAAGCAACTTGTGCAACATTTTTACAACTTTTTGACATCTTGTCATTAAACTATCTAAAGGACCTTATGAAAATAAATATACCTTAAATGACTCCAATACAACATTTATATGTTGGCCTACCCCATTTGACCATGTTTACTACAATGTCCCCATTTTAGCAGGTTTCTGCAGCTTAGCATAGTTAGTTCATCAATGCGACCCTCGTGAGGTGACAGTGGGTTTTGAGGGTCTCTGTGACATATTTACTATTTTTAGTAAGTCTATTTTTATCAGTGGCTATTTCTGATAGGGTAGTTGCTACTCTTGGTTGGGCAGTTTGAACCTGGGCTTAGTCAAAAGTTCATTGATCTCAGTCAGACAGTTTAGTGGATTTATTTTTTAATTGTTGTTATTAAATTAAATTATTTTAATTTAATTTTATAACTTATAACTAATGACTTTATAAGTTTATGTTATAAAGTGGGGTTGTATTAAAAATCCATTTAAGTGAAAAAATAAGTAAAGTGATTTTTCAAAAAAACCCTATATATTCTACTAAAAAAAGCACTTTACTCATCTATTATTGAATTATTATTTTATTAGAAGTTGGTGAGAGAGACAACCTGGCTGGGGTTTTGAGGACTGAATCCTCTTCTTGCAATTTGAGCCATTACCAGATTGATGGTGAATTTTGCATATGTTATTCTGAAATCATAATTCAGTGCTGAGGTATACTGGTTTGTCAGAAGTCTTCGTTTTGCAAGAAAATTCGATTACTCTCCTAGGGCTCATTTTTCATCCATGCTGAGGTTCTAAAATTTATTGGGGAGTTACTGTGATTCTTCATTTGGTAATTGAATGCGAATTTGTTGAAGGTTTTCCCAATTATCAAGAGATATCGAATTATCTCCAAGTTGCGTTTCATGGAAGTGATTTGAAATTGATGCTAAGTATGAGTATTCATCATGCAAGGGCTATGTGAGAGTCTAGGAAGATCGTGTGAGGTGAATGAGGTTGTGTCACCTCTTTTCTAGCTAACGTGACTCCATCCAAGAGTCATTTTTGATACAACAAGGGCCTATGAATTAATTCCAGCCAGGCATGTGACTCCTATAGTAGTTATGTTAGTCTTCAAGGTGGCGGCTGACATTATTTTGGTGCTGCGTCAAGTTTGTTTGAAGATTATTACCACCTGCAGACATACAATAATTGTCAGGTGCCAATTATTATAAGGAATAAATTATTGTTTGTGTTATTTGATTTGAGACAAGATTTAATGATGATCATTGGAGAAATTTGAGTTGTTTTGTTTCGATATGTAAATTTGGTGGAAATATTCATTGAAATCTTGCTTTTACAAGACACTTTAAAAATTAAGTTTGCAAACATTACAAATTAAGAGAACAAATCCAGAAGGATCCAGTCAGGCTCTTCACATTTACCAACTTTGACCTATTGGTCATAATAAACCTTACATTGCAAATTTGACTTATTAGCCTTATAAGATGACTTCATTTGATTACAATGAACATCTAAATGATCCCAAAGGATCTTATTACATATTTGAGTAAAAAATAGATGCAAAATGCTTCATAGGTCTTCTGATCCATGGGTGCTCCTACACCAAAGGCCCAAGAGGGGTACAATCTAGGACAAGAATTCAAAGGATATTCTTGTAGGTCTTAAAATCATTTCTACATTTGTTTGTGATAGGAGAAGGGGGAAAGGACAATTAGTAGCCCAATGTGCAGAGAAAGAAGAATGTCAAGAGGATATCTGATCGAGTAGTACCAATGGTGGTACAAGATTAAAGCATCTGATCCAATGGGAATGCATATTAGACAAAGCCAACATCTGGAACAATAATGCTTTGGTGCAACACAGTCCTCAAGGGAGTTGAGAAAGAAATCCTACCCGGGGTGTATGGTGTAGCAGCACCCCATAGGGATCGTTCCTCCATGAGCCTGATTTGGGTCTTTTAAGTTTTGTTTCATGTGAAGGGAAAATAATAAGGTCTTATGGACCATTTTTGTGAAAATGTGAACTCCAATAAGGAGACATGTTGTGTAATGGCCTAAAATGGCAATGTTGTCTGTGTAATAGCACAATGTGCCAAAAGTGGTCAAATGAAGTATTCTTGATGTGAAATCTCATTCAAAGATTCATTTGGACCTAATTAGTTATAATCTAGTGATTACTGAGTCATATGCAGACCTTTGGTAAAGTTCATAAGCATTAGGCCAAAGATGTTAAAGTGGTCAAGAACTTGCAAAAGCTTCTTGACAACTTTTGTTTGTTATGTAAAATATTGATAATCTTGTCACCAATGGTTCCCTATTTGAAAATTAGTTGGAAACCATTGGAATTTAATTGTGTACATTTAAATAGCCACTTCTAGTCTAGGCAAGGCTGATTTCGACGTTCTGGGAGAAGTTTCAATGCATAAAACATTTTTTCTGATTTTTAGATTGAAAACTCGTTGTTCACTCGATTGTTGCTCATTGGTCGTACATCTTTGTGTCACAAGCCTTATATGGACTGAAAGTAGAGTGAATCTAATTTATATTGCAATTATTTTGGTGCAATTTGGTTAGAGAACAAGAAAGTTATAAGGATTTTACTAAAAACAATCTTCAAACCCTCACAAACAAGGGTTATGACTACATTTTTCTCATATCATTTTATTCCACTGTAGGAAAATCTAAAAATTTGTGAAATGGAATCCATTAGAGTCCCCTTTGAGATGGTGGTGGTCATAGATCTGAAGATGGCATGTGGAAGGAGAAACTTGATGCCCTAGGATTGACATTCCATATGTGACAGTCTTGTTTTGGGACTGTGAATGCAAATTGTTCACCCTCCAATAATTTGAGAGGTTTCGATGCTCAAGCTAGTTTAAAGTGTGGATTGGAGATGGAATACACTTGTTAGAGGTGTTGGTTGAATTTTGGACCAAGTTTCTAGAATATTTCCTTTGGAAAAGCGGGCTAATTGGGCCCGTAAAACCTGTAAGATTCCATTTTTTGTCATTATGTTTCAAAGAAACCTAGGGTGGATTTTATCGATGTTATATAAAACTCTAAAGGGTGTCTCAAAAACTTCTTCATTTATGCCTATGGTCATATATCTACAAATTATGGTTCTAAAACTAATCAGTGAGAGCTACTAGGCTTAATCATCATTTGTGAAGGAGACACAAAGGAAACACACAAAAGATATGAAGCATAGAGAAAAAACATAAGATATGAAAGATAATTAGGAGGCATTGAATAAAAATGATAATGATACACATAGTAGGATATTAGAGATTGAATCTATTGTGATTTAGAAAATGAAAGTAGATTTGAGTACCAAATACAAAGAGGAAACTATGACAAAATGTTGAAGCTAACAGGGCAATGATTCCATGCTAGACCCTTCTATCTTTAACCTATTCTAACAAGACCATGTGTTGAAAATGATTAAAGGAAACACTCATGTTTTTGTCTAAATTTTGAGCCAAGATGGTAAGATAGAAGCTATAGTTGTTAATGACCTAAGATTTTGTATTGTTCAAACTCTATAGTTGTTCATCCTAGTCCTCTTTGTCCATCTATGCCACTTTCTTAGTCTAAATATTTAAAATTTCCAATTGTACAAACGAAATACTATTGACTAGAAATAAAAAATATGAAGAGAAGACATAGGGAATAAAGTATACACAAAAAAAATGAATCAAACATGATGCAAACACATAAGGCACAAAGCATATACCCAAGAGGGGGAGAAAACATATAAAACATGTAGCAAAAACACTAAGCATGTAGGACACGAACCAAACACAAAAAATTTGCAAAGCATAGAGTAAATATAGGACACACAAAGACAATCAGGAGAGGTTCACTGAAAAAGATGATGAGACACATAGAAAGAGTTTAAAGATTACTATCATGATTTATAAGATGAAAGAAGATTTGAGAATAATATATAAAGAGGAACTTGGGACAAAAAGGTGAATCTAACCAAAATTTAATGCAACGTTAGGCCCTAGTGTACTCAAGCTATTCTAGCAAGTGCATGTGTCAAAATGATCTAAAGAAACACTCATGCTATCATCTAAATCTTGAGCCAAGATAAGATAATAGAAGTTATCATTGTTAATGATCTAGAACTTAGCATTGTTCAAAGTGTATAATTGTTCATCATAGTCCGTTCTATCGATCTATGCCACTTTCTTAGTCTAAATCTTTCAAATTCACAATAGTACACACAAACTACTCTAAAATGTTGTGTTATATAGTCTTACATTGGTCTAATCCTAACTTGGTGTTCCCACATTCAAAAAAACTATGATAATCAGAATAACAACTATGTGCTCTTATGGGAGCAGGGGAAAACAAAAATCACTTAAATTAAAATGATTACTTTATTTGTGAACCATTTGCTTTTGTAAATTTTTGCATGGATTGTTATTGAATGTTTGCAAGTGTTAATAAAAAACAATATTACATTTATTTACTATACGTTGTGAACTAGGTTAAATATGTCTAAATTTAACAAGTTGAATATAATGCAGGAAATATATAACACAAGCACAAAAGAGGAAATTAGATCTCATAAAGAGATAAAGATAGGAACCTGGAAATGAAAGTTGAAGTTGACTTGGTAAGACTCCAACACTAAGCTCTAGTATCCTGAAGATGTTTTCACGAAAGCCAATGTGAGAAATGGTATAAGAAAACTTTTGTGTAGCTATACACAAAATATAGAGTCAAAACAAGATTACAAAAATGTTGAGCACTAATGTCATACAATTTTATATTGTTGTAAGTCAAATAATGTTTCTCTTATTCTACTACTTTCATATGTGTCATTGTCATAATCTAAATCCTTCTAATCTGCACGTGCACACATGAAAAAGAGGAAATACATGTTTTGTATAGCGACTTGCCTTGGTCAAGCGCTTTGTTGGTATTCTCACAAAAAAATTTATGATGACGATATAAAAATGTCTTCTATTAGAAAGAAAATACCAAAAAAACTAACATAAATGTTAATGATTACCTGAGATGTGAAGCCCTTCCTTCTGCTTCGTATAAAGAGTTTGTGAACTCCCACAAATGTTAGTATACAACATAATAAAAATAGTAAGTAACAATATCACTAAATTGCAAATGATATTGCACTTGATAATATCCTGGCATTTATTATTATTGATTTTGACACATTTCTATAGAGATTATTTAGAATAATAAATAGATTATCCAAACACGCTTTTCAAATAATGAAGCAATATATTCATGTGTAACTAAAATCTTTACGTAAGCTACAATTCAAAAAATGCAACCTACAAGGTTGTGTCAACTACAAGCCAAAAACTAACATTTAAACATTATAATTTTGAGCCAAATGGGTAGGACACCATAGGTGCATGCTATTGTCCTACCATGTTTGGTAGCTCATAGTGTCGGGCACTATAGGATATGGATAAGGTGGCCAATTTAATCCCCCAAGGAAAGAAAATTCTTGCATGTCAATCCAAAAAGAATTCAATATCAAAAAATTTTGAATCTGAAATGTCAATGGGAATTGGTCAGCATTAAGAATACATGCATAGGGAGTCAAGTATACCAAAAAAGGACATGAATCCAACATGTAAGTCACAAATCATACATGTGAGACAAGAAGAAAACAAGCCAAACATGCAAAAAAGGTAGCACACATAACATTCAAGAAAATTTAAAATTATATAATGGAAACAATAGCGACCAAAGATTCAGATTTGTAGAGGTAATGAGACATAGATATATAAACTTCTAGTCATAGTAACTATCGACATCAAAACACAACAAACACATTGAAGAATTTAATCAATACATAATGTCATTTAGGAGAAATATAAAACATGAAGAAGAGACATATAGAACATAAAATATACAAAAAATAGACATGAATTAGACATGATGCAAACAGGTAAAGCTCAAAGAATGTCAAAGACACACAAGAAACATAGAAAACATGCTACACACAGAGAAAAAACACATGACATGTATGCAATTAACAAGTATATAATGAAAATTTTACCAAACAAAGACATGTTGAAGAGGTGAAGAGACAAATAAGAAATCTAAATACTAACTATCATACATCGAATATAATAAATGCATTAAAAAATTTAATCAATACACAATCTCAATTGCTAGAAATACAACACGATGAATACACACGTAGGGTATAAAATATACCAAAATAAAGCATGAATCACACATGAAGAAAACATTTAAGGTACAAAACATATACGCAATACACAAAGAAAACACACAAAATATAGAGCAAACATAACCACGTATGACACAAAGAAAATACACAAATGATGCAAGGCAAGAGGAAACACATAAGACACACAAGTTAATCAGTACACATTGAATGAAAATGATGATAATACACATAGCAAGATATTATAGATTCCAATTATGGTTTGGAATATGAAAGTTGTTAGGAATAAAGTGTCTCAACCTTGGATAATTCCTATTCTTATTATTTGTTTTGTAAAATGTATTTCTTGCAAATAATGTTGATGTGTCAGCATCTTGAATTGTGTGTAAGGAGATCATGGCTAAAACGGTTATGATGGATTCCTATGACACGTAAGAACTATGTCAGGAAGATTCAATGACAGGTGAAGACATGTGGCAACTGATAAATTTGAGTACTGTACACTCTTCCCCAATCGTAGAAGAGTAAAACCCTAATACGGTTATCTTTGGGAGTAGCCCTAAAAAGTGAAGTGCATGATATAAGCTTTTTTAGGGTTGCGAAGAGATGTGATGCGAGTGTATGGTTGGAACATTTTTATGCTACCGTGATTTGTTTTCAAGGTTTTGGAAATCTTCTGAAAGAACTTGCATTGCAAGTGTATTGTAAGCTGTAATAGTTTTGATCAATACATTGTGCAGGTTTTGGAGTGCTGGGGTTTTTACCGAAAGGTTTCCCTAGGGTATATCATTGTGTCATTCTCTATTTTTCTGTATGCATGGTATGTGGTTACAATATCTTTGTTAAAGTAGTTAACGAATCTGAAATTGTAAGGATTTATAAGAATTTGCACAATACTCTCCTATAGAGATTAGCGTAGGAAGCTATTACCGCACCTGAGTTTCCTTACAAAAGTAGATCTCAGAATGATTACTTGTGGACTCTAAAAACTTACTCCAAAACTTGACCAACACCTATAGCAGGTGTATTATTTTATTGTTAAGATAATAGAAGCTATGTTTGTTAATGATCTAGAACTTAGTATTGTTCAAATTGTATAATTATTCATCATAGTCTATTCTACCCATCTATGCCACTTTCTTAGTCTAAATCCTTCAAATTCACAATTTGATACATAAAATACTCTAAAATATTGTGTTATATAGTCTTACATTGGTCTAATCCTAACTTGGTGTTCCCACATCCAAAAAAACTATGATAATCATAATAACTACTATGTGCTCTTACGAGAGCAGTAGAAAAGGAAAATAACTTAAACTAAAATGATTACTTTATTTGTGAACCATTTTCTTTTGTAAAATTTTGTATGAAACGTTATTAAATGTTTGCAAGTCATAGTAAAAACACACTTTACATTTATTTAATACACACTATGAACTAAGTTAAAGATGTCTAAATTTAACAGGTTTAATATAAAGTAAGAAAATATATAACACAAGCACAAAAGAAGAAATCAGATCTAATAAAAAGATAAAGATAAGAACCTATAATTGAAAGTTAGAGCTGACTTGGTAGGACTCCAACACTAAGCTCTAGTATCCTCAAGATGTTTTCACAAAAGTCAATGTGAGAAATGGTATAAACAAACTTTTGTGTAGTTATACATAAATTATGGAGTCAAAACAAGATTACAAAAATATTGAGTACTAATGTCATACAGTTTTATATATTTGTAAGTCAGATAATGTTCCTCTTATTTTGCTCCTTTCATATGTCTCGGTGTCGTAATCTAAAACCTTTTAATCTGCACCTGCACACATGAAAGAGAGGAAAGACATGTTTTGTATAGGGGCTTGCCTTGGTCAAACACTTTGTTGCTATTCCCACTAAAAAAAATATGATGACGATATAATAAATGTCTTCTATTAGCAAGAAAATGTGAAAACAACTAACATAAATGTTAATGATTACCTGAGATGTCAAGCTTTTCCTTCTGCGTCTTATAAATAGTTTGTGATCTCCCACAAATGTTAGTACACAACATAATAAAAATAGTAAGTAACAATATGACTAGATTGCAAATGACATAGCACTTGATAATATCCTTACACTTATTATTATTGATTTTGACATATTGCTATAGAGATTATTTAGAATATTAAATAGATTATCCAAACACACTTTTCAAATAATGAAGAAATATATTGATATGCAACTAAAATCTTTACGTAAGCTACAATTCAAAAAACACTATCTACAAAGTTGTGTCAACTACAAGCCCATAGCCAACATTTTAACAATAGAATTTGGAGCCAAACTGGTAGGACACCGTAGGTGCATTCTATTGTCCTACCATATTTGACAGCTCAGAGTATCGGGAACTGTAGGATAGGGATAAGATGATCAATTTAAGCCCCCAAGGAAAGAAAATTCTTCCATGTATTGGACATTGTGCAAACATATAAAATATAAAACATACAAAAAGAAGACATGTATTGGACATTGTGCAAACACATAAGGCTCAAAGTATATACACAATACATAGAGAGAGAGCACAAAGCATATAAGACACATAACAAAAATAAAAAAACACGCAACACAGAGCAAGAACACACGACATGTAGGACAATTAATAAGTACATAATGGAAATGTTAACAGACAAAGCTTTCAAGTCAAAGAGGTAAACAAACATAAATATGCAAATTTCTCTAAATACTAACTATCATCCCCAAAACATAACAAACACGCTGAAGATTTTAATCAATACACAATGTCATTAGCCAGAAATGCAGAACATGAAGAAAAGATAAAGCACATAATGTATACACAAAAAAGACCTATATCAAACACGACAAAAACAAGTCATATGTGTAAGACAATAAGAAAACATGCCAACTAGGAAAGAGAGGTAACAGATATGGCATAAAAGTAAATTAAGTTTTATATAATAAATATGATAGCAAACAAAGACTTTGAGTTGGAGAGGTAATGAGACAGATATGTGAACTTCTCTTCATACCAATTGTCATGCTCAAAATACAACAACCACATTGAAGAATTTAATAAATACACAATGTTATTCAAGGGAAATACTGAACATGAAGAAGACAAATATAGAACATAAATCATACAAAAAGAAAACATTAATCAGATATGTTGCAAACACGTAAGACACAAAACATGTATGCAAGATGTGGACAAAGCACACATAAATCTAACACATAAGACACAAGTCGTATGTTCAAGACAAGAAGTAAACATGCCAAACAAGCAAGAGAGGTAACACGCATCGAAGAAAAGTTAATTAAGTTTTACATACTGAAAATGATAGAAAACAATTTTTTTGATTTGGATAGGTAATGATACAGATATTTCATACCAATTGTCATCTCCAAAATGCAAAAAACACGTTGAAGATTTCAATAAATACACAATGTCATTCAAAATAGATACTTAAAATGAAGAATACAAATATACTTAAAATGAAGAATACAAATATAAAAACATAAATAACACAAAGAAGACATGTTGTAGACATGTAAGTAACAGAGCATATATGAAAGATATGGACAAGACACATAAGAAACAGAGAAAACATGCTACACATAGAGCAAACACACATGACATGCAAGCAATTAACAAATATATAATGAAAATTTTACCAAACAAAGACAAGTTGAAGAGGTGAAGATACATAGATATGAAACATTCTCTAAATACCAACTATCATCCACGAAATACAACAAACGCATTAAAAAATTTAATCAATATACAATGTTAATAATTGAAAATATAGCAAATGATGAATACACATGTAGGGTATAAACTATACACAAAGCAAACATGAATCACATGATGCAAGCATGTAAGATACAAAGCATATACACAATACATAGAGAAAACACACAAAATAGAGAGGAAACACATAAGACATACAAGTCAATCACTATGCATTGAATGAAAATGATGTTAATACACATAGAAAGAGATTAGGGATTCCAATTGAAGTTTGGATGATGCAAGTAGATTTGAGAATGAAATTCAGGGAGGAACATAAGACAAAAAATTGAAGCTAACTAGATTGTTATCAACCGCTATGTGAAAATTTTGGAAAAATAATTATAATATCACTTTCAAACTACCAATTTATTCTTCTTAATGGAAGTGACTTTACAATACTTATATTGTTGGCACTAGGTAAAGTCACGTTTTTAAAATATAGTATTAAAATCATAATTTTAACAAATCAAATATAAGTTGCTCCACCATGAACTTGTTGCTCCACTCTAACACAACATAAACTTGCAACTCTATCAACTTACATTACCTTCTAAAGTAACCCAACAATTATACAAATTACCGTATCCCATATATTTTCCTTTACTTATATTCTGAAAGTGCAAGCATAACTCATCAAGTCAGTATCATAAAATTCTAAAATTAATATTATTGCAAATCATTTGAATTGTTTCTCTTACATTGACTCCAAAAAGTGATCAATATGATAGACATAATCATCATGTGATACCCATAGAGTCCAACCCTTCCACATCTCAAATTAAACCTATCTTTCTAATCCACCTGTATGTGTGCAATTGAATTGAAGTGATGACTTATTTACAAAATGACATCAACACTAAGACTAAAATTATCATCCATAATCCTCTAAGGTATACCAATACTCTCTTATATTCTTGCTTAGCGATCCCTCCCCTAAATACTCAATAATGTATTAGTTAGATTTAAAAACATTACATGCTTCACTGGGATACTATGGTTGTATGAGAATCCCCAATGAAAAAAGGGCCATCGAGCCTATGATAATCCCCAACATCAAGGTAGAAAAAATAGTATACCAGAGGGTAATCCATAAGTTCCACATGTAGATGAGGATGTTGAGTCTTCAAATTGTAAAGAAGCTGAAAGGGGACGTTCTTGTTATAGGAAGAGCCTTGTTGAATGATCAGAAATAACCAGCCCATAGGAAGAATTTATTTTGCACAAGTTGTAAGTGTAATTGTAAATTTTTCAATGTTATTATAGATGGTGATAATTGGTGCAGGGTAACCCCATTGGGATCATTCTGCCATGAGGCTAATTTGGGTTGTTTTATGATAAAGGATACAATAAGGTGCTATGGATCATTTTTGTGAAGTTGTGAGCTCTAATAATGAGACATGTGTAATGGCTTAAAATGACAATGTTGTCCTTGTAATGGCACAATGTGTCAAAAGGGGTCAGATGATGTATTCATGATGTGTAATCTTGGTCAAAGGTTCATTTCAACCTAATTAGGTATGTTTTGGTGATTAGGGCTGATGCAGAGGCCAAGGGATTCACTAACTTCCACCAAGACACAAGGTCTTCATCTTTCTAGTTTAGTAACAACACCTACTCTAAAGGGCTTCAAGAGGAACTTACACCTTCACACCTTTCAATATCAATAGCTTAGAAAATTTTCACAAGATCCCTTCACAAAGGCTTCAATGTCTTGTTAACAAAAAGATCTTATAAGGACAAAACAATAACCCATACCTTCTATCAACCTTGCTCTAACAATGAAGAAACTCTCTTCACAAGGTTGCACAATGGTGCAATGGTTGGATCTTGATTGATACTTCACATCAGATGGATTTACTACAAAATTGGGGCACCATAGATCCTTCAAGGCAATGCTTAATAAAACTTCCAAACTACTGATTCATATTCAACAGTATAAGGACTTTTCAACACTCACAACACTATCATACCCCTATTAGGACAGTCATGTTTTAATCAGATCCTAAATATAAAAAGGAAATATCACCTTTGGGACTTCAATAAGTCTTTGATAATACCCATTCCATCATGAAATAACAATATCTAATGATCCAAGTGAGAAACAAAACAATAAGCTTTTAATGTTCATCTTATCTTCATCTAACTAGATTTTTCACTATACAGATCAGCACTCTGTCATTAATAACTTCCACACCAATCACCGTGAAGCCAATCTCTCTAGTGAGATTGAGGAAAACTTAGTTATAAACATTATTCCCAATTTATACGCAGATCCAATGGTTAGAATGAAAGTTATGGTACTTTTACCAAGACTAGTAATGATTGTCATAAAAACAAGTAAAATCTGTTGGTACAGTCAGCCTAGGGCCTGACATTTCTCCTAATATAAAAAGGTACCCACCCTGAGTCTTACACCATTTGAAAGGATATTGAAAAAACTACAAAATACAATAGAATCAAAATTTTCCAATGGTGGCAACATGGGTTTACAGAGCAAACTTTATCAAGGCCCTTAGAAATGATGGTTTCTTAACTATTTTTAAAGAAATACTTGGATCTCTTACTCGCAATCATGGAAGACCCTCCAATTTGACTTAAATGAAAGATAAATCCTCATATTTCAATATCCAATAGGTTTTAGACACAAATCTATCAATGTTGGAGACGAATGAGTGAAGGAACAACCATGAAGACAAAAGATTTATACAAATAAACCACATTTCCATTGAAATTCTTCCACCAAACTCATTCTTTTCTCCTCCTCTGCATTCCATCGACCAAAAGACAAAATTTGAACCTCTTTCAATCAATTACAACTGAACTTGATCAACCTTTATGATTGGTTGATCAATTTGGAAAACTCTTAATAAGATGTTGCAAAGTTGTAAAGCAACTTGTGCAACATTTTTACAACTTTTTGACATCTTGTCATTAAACTATCTAATGGACATTATGACATCAAATATCCATCAAATATACCTTAAATGACTCCAATACAACATTTTTACATTGGCCTACCCCATTTGACCACGTTTATTGTAATGTCCCTATTTTAGCAAGTTTCTGGAGCTGAGCATAGTCAGTTCATCAATGCAACCCTCGTGAGCTGACAATGGGTTTTGAGGGTCTCTATGAAAGATTTACTATTTTTAGTAAGTCTATTTTTAGTAGTGGCTATTTCTGGTAGGGCAGTGGCTATTCCTAGTTGGGGAGTTTGAACTTGGGCTTTGCAAGAAGTTCGTTGATCTTAGTCAGACAGTTCAGTGGCTTTATATTTTAATTGTTGCTATTAAAATTAAATTATTTAAATTTAATTTTATAACTTATGAATTTATAACTTTATGTTATAAATTGGGGTTGTATTAAAAAACCATTTAAGTGAAAAAATAAGTAAAGTGCTTTTTCAAAAAAATCCTATATATTCTACTCGAAAAAGCACTTTACTCATCTATTATTGAATTATTATTTTATTGGAAGTTGGTGAGAGAGACAACCTGGCTGGGGTTTCGAGGACTGATTCCTCTTCTTGCAATTTGAGCCATTACAAGATTGATGGTGAATTTTGCATCTGTTATTCTGAAATCATAATTTAGTGCTGAGGTATACTAGATTGTGAGAAGTCTTCATTCTGCAAGCAAATTTGATTTCTCTCCCAAGCCTCATTTTTTATCCATGCTGAGAACCTGAAATTTATTGGGGAGTTACTACGATTCTTCATTTGGTAATTGAATGTGAATTTGATGAAGGTTTTCCCAATTATCAAGAGATATCAAATTATCTCTAGGTTGTGTTTCATGGAAGTGATTCAAAATTAATGTTGAGTATGAGTATTCATCACACAAGAGCTGCGTGAGAGTCCAGACAGATTGCGTGAGGTGAATGAAGCTATGTCACCTCATTTCCAGCTAATGTGACTCCATCTATGAGCTATTTTTTATACAACAAGGGCCTGCGAATTAATTCCAGCCAAGCACCTGACTACTACAGCAGTTACGTCAGTCTTCAAGGTGGCAATTGACATTATTTTGGTGTTGCGTCAAGTTTGTTTGAAGATTATTACCGCCTCCAGACATACAATAATTTTCAGTGCCAATTATTATAAGGAGTAAATTATTGTTTGTTTTATTTGATTTGAGATAAGATTTAATGATGTTCATTGGAGAAATTCAAGTTGTTTTGTTTTCGATATATAAATTTCATGGAAATCTTTATTGAAATCTTACTTTTGTAAGACACTTTAAAAATTAAATTTGCAAATATTACAAATTAAGAGAACAAATCCAAAAGGAGCCAATCAGGCTCTTCACATTTACCAACTTTGACCTATTGGTCGTAATAAACCTTACAATGCAAATTTGACTTATTAGCCTTACAGGATGACTTCATTTGATTACAATGAACATCTAAATGATCCCAAAAGATCTTATTACATATCTGAGTCAAAAATAGATACAAAATCCTTCATAGGTCTTTTGATCTATGGGTGATCCTACACCAAGGGCCCAAGAGGGGTACAATCTAGGACAAGAATTCAAAGGACATTCTTGCAAGTCTTAAAATCATTTCTACATTTGTTTGTGATAGGAGAAGGGGGAAAGGATAATTAGCAACACAATGTGAAGAGAAAAAAGAATGTCAAGAGGATATCCGATCGAGTAGTACCAATGGTGGTACAAGATTAAAGCATTTGATCCAATGGTAAGGCATATCAGACAAAGCCAACATCTAGATCAATAATGCTTTGGTGCAACATAGTCCTCAAGGGAGTTGAGAAAGAAATCCTACCCGGGGTGTATGGTGCAGGAGCACCCCATAGGGATCGTGCCTCCATGGGCCTGATTTGGGTCTTTTAAGTTTTGTTTCATGTTAAGGGAAAATAATAAGGTCGTATGTACCATTTTTGTGAAGTTCTAAACTTCAATAAAGAGACATGTTGTGTAATGGCCTAAAATGGCAATGTTGTCCGTGTAATAGCACAATGTGCCAAAAGCGGTCAAATGAAGTGTTCCTAATGTGCAATCTCGTTCAAAGATTCATTTGGACCTAATTAGTTATAATTTTTTGATTACTGAGTCATATGCAAACCTTTGGTAAAGTTTGATAAGCATTAAGGCAAAGATGTTAGAGTGGTCAAGAACTTGCAAAAGCTGCTTGAAAACTTTTGTTTATTATGTAAAATATTGATAATCTTGTCACCAACAGTTCCCTATTTGAAAATTGGTTGGGAACCATTGGAATTTAATTGTGTACATTTAAATAGATGCTTATGGTCGAGGCAAGGCCGATTTCGATGTTTGGGGCGAAGTTTTAATGCATAAAACATTTTTTTTCTAATTTTCAGACTGAAAACTCATTGTTCACTCGATTGCTGCTCATTGGTCGTACATCTTTGTGTCACAAGCCTTATATGGACTGAAAGTAGAGTGAATCTAATTTTTTTGCAATTAGTTTGGTGCAATTTGGTTATAGAACAAGAAAGTTACAAGGATTTTACTAAAAATAATCTTCAAACCCTCACAAACAAGGGTTATGACTACATTTTGCTCATATCATTTTATTCCACTGTAGGAAAAATCTAAAAATTAGTGAATTAGAAGTCATTAGAGTCCCCTTTGAGATGGTGGTGATCAGAGCTTTGAAGATGACATGTGGAAGGAGAAACTTGATGCCCTAGGCCTGACATTCCATATGTGACAGGCTTGTTTTGGGACTGTGAATGCAAATTGTTCACCCTCAGATAATTTGAGAGGTTTCAGTGCCCAAGACCAGTTTAAAGCATGGATTAGAGATGGAATACACCTGTTAGAGGTGTTGGTTGATTTTTGGAGCAAGTTTCTAGAATACTTCCTTTGGAAAAGCGGGCTAATTAGGCCCGTAAAACCTATAAGAGTCCATTTTTTGTCATTATGTTTCAAAGAAAACTAGGGTGGATTTGATCAATGTTGTATAAACCTCTAAAGGGTGTCTCAAACACTTCTTTTTTTGTGCCTATGGCCATAGATTTGAGAATTATGATTCTAAAACTAATCGGTGAGGACTACTAGGCTTAATCACCATTTGTGAAGGAGACACAAAGAAAACACACAAAAGATACGAAGCATAGAGTAAACACATAAGATATGAAAGATAATTAGGAGGAGTTGAATCAAAATGGTAATGATACACATAGTAGAATATTAGAGATTGAATCTATTTTGATTTAGAAAATGAAAGCAGATTTGAAAACTAGAAACAAAAAGGAAACTAGGACAGAATGTTGAAGCTAACGGGGCAGTGATTCCATGTTAGACCCTTCTATCTTTAAGCTATTTTAATAAGACCATGTGTCGAGATTGATTAGAGGAAACACTAATGTTGTCGTCTAAATTTTTAGTCAAGATGGTAAGATAGAAGCTATGGTTGTTAATGACCTAGGATTTTGTATTGTTCAAACTCTATACTTGTTCATCCTAGTTCTCTCTATCCATCTATGCCACTTTCTTAGTCTAAATATTTAAAATTTCCAACTATGCAAACATAATACTATTGACTAGAAATAAAAAAAATATGAAGAGAAGACATAGGGAATAAAGTATACACAAAACAAACATTAATCAAACATGATGCAAACATGTAAGGCATAAAGTATATACCCAAGACAGGGAGAAAGCATACAAAACATGTAGAAAACACACTAAGCATGTAGGACACAAACCCAACACAAAAAAGTTGTAAGACATAGAGTAAATATAGGACACACAAAGACAATTAAGAGACATTCATTGAAAAAGATGATGAAACATGTAGAAAGAGTTTAAAGATTACTATCATGATTTAGAAGATGAGAGAAGATTTAAGAATAAGATATATAAAGAGGAACTTGGGACAAAAAGGTGAAGATAACCAAAATGTAATCCAACGCTAGGCCCTAGTGCACTCAAGCTATTCTAGCAAGTGCATTTGTCAAAATGATCTAAAGAAACACTCATGCTATCATCTAAATCTAGAGCCAAGATAAGATAATAGAAGTTATCGTTGTTAATGATCTAAAATTTAGCATTGTTCAAAGTGTATAATTGTTTATCACAGTCCATTATATCCATCTATGCCACTTTCTTAGTCTAAATATTTCAAATTCACAATTGCACACATAAAATACACTAAAATGTTGTGTTATATAGTCTTACGTTGGTCTAATCCTAACGTGGTATTTCCACATCCACAAAAACTGTGATAATTAGAATAACAACTATGCGTTCTTATGGGAGCAAGGGAAAATGAAAATAATTTAAACTAAAATGATTACTTTATTTGTGAACCATTTATTTTCGTAAAGTTTTGTATCGATTGTTATTGAATGTTTGCAAGTGTTAATAAAAAACAACATTACATTTATTTAGTATACGTTGTAAACTAGGTTAAATATGTCTAAATTTAACAAGTTGAATATAATGCAAGAAATATATAACACAAGCACAAAAGAAGAAATCGGATCTCATAAAAAGATAAAGATAGGAACTTGGAATTGAAAGTTGAAGCTGACTTGTAGGACTCCAACACTAAGCTCTAGTATCTTGAAGATGTTTTCACGAAAGCCAATGTGAGAAATGGTATAAGAAAACTTTTGTGTGGCTATACACAAAATATGGAGTCAAAACAAGATTACAAAAATGTTGAGCACTAATGGCATACAATTTTATATTGTTGTAAGTTAGATAATGTTTCTCTTATTCTGCTCTTTTCATATGTGTCATTGTCATAATCTAAAACCTCCTAATCTACACCTGCACACATGAAAGAGAGGAAAGACATGTTTTGTATAGCGCCTTGCCTTGGTCAAGCCCCTTGTTGGTATTCCCACTAAAAAAATTATGATGATGATATAAAAATGTCTTCTATTAGCAAGCAAATGCGAAAACAACTAACATAAATGATAATGATTACCTGAGATGTGAAGCCCTTCCTTCTGCTCAGTATAAAGAGTTTGTGAACTCCCACAAATGTTAGTACACAACATAATAAAAAAAGTAAGTAACAATATCACTAGATTGCAAATGACATTGCACTTGATAATATCCTAACACATATTATTATTTATTTTAACACATTTCTATAGAGATTATTCACTATAATAAATAGATTATCCAAACATACTTTTCAAATAATGAAGCAATATATTTATATGCAACTAAAATCTTTACTTAAACTACAATTCAAAAAATGCCACCTACAAGGTTGTGTCAACTACAAGCCCAAAGCCAACATTTGAACATTATAATTTTGAGCCAAATTGGTAGGACACCGTAGGTGCATGCTATTGTCCTACCATGTTTGGTAGCTTAGAGTGTCATGCACTATAGAATATGGATAAGGTGGCCAATTTAATCCTGTAAGGAAAGAAAATTACTGCATGTCGATTGAAGAACAATCTAATATAGGGAACTTATCAATCTAAAATGTCAATGGGAATTGGTCAGCATTAAAGAATACATGCATAGGGAGTCAAGTATACCAAAAAAGGACATGAATTCAACATGTAAATCACAAATCATACATTTGAGATAAGAAACAAACAAGCCAAACATGCAAAAAAGGTAGCGCACATGAAATTAAAAAAAAATTAAAATTATATAATGCAAACAATAGAAAACAAAGATTCAAATTTGCATAGGTGATGAGACATAGATATATAAGCATCTGGTCATAGCAACTATCGACCTCAAAAAACTACAAATGCATTGAAGAATTTAATCAATACACAATGTCTTTCAGGAGAAATATAAAACATGAATAAGACACATATAAAACATAAAACATACAAAATATAGACATGAATTGGACATGATGCAAACAAGTAAAGTTCAAATAATCTCCAAGGCACACAAGAAATAGAGAAAACACGCTACACACATAAACAACACACATGACATGCAAGCAATTAACAAGTATATATAATGAAAATTTTACCAAACAAAGACATGTTGAAGAGGTGAAGAGACAAATAAGAAATATTATCTAAATACCAAATATCATCCATCAATTATAACAAATGCATTAAAAAATTTAATCAATACACAATCTCAACGGCCAGAAGTGAAACACATGATGATTACACATGTAGGGTATGAACTATATAAAAAGAAAGCATAAATCACACATGAAGCAAACATGTAAGGTACAAAGCATATATGCAATACACAGAGAAAACAGACAAAATAAATAGCAAATACAACCACGCATGACACAAAGAAAATACACAAATGATGCAAAGAAAGAGGAAAGACATAAGACATGCAAGTCGATCAGTACGCATTGAATAAAAATGATGATAATACACATAACAAGATATTAGGGATTCTAATTATGGTTTGGAATATGAAAGTAGATCTGAGAATGATTATTTGTGGACTCTACAAATTTGCTTCAAAACTCAACCAACACCTCTAGCAGATGTATTATTTTATTGTTAAGATAATAGAATTTATGCATGTTAATGATGTAGAACTTAGTATTGTTCAAAGTGTATAATTGTTCATCACAATCTGTTCAACCCATCTATGTCACTTTGGTAGTCTAAATCCTTCAAATTCACAATTCGATAAACAAAATACTCTAAAATGTTGTGTTAAATAGTTTTACATTGTTCTAATTTTAACTTGGTGTTTCCACTATTGGGCTCCTATAATGGTTTTAATAATTAGGCTTTACAACCATAACTTAGGGACTGGACATCCATACTAAGTAGTTATCTCATCATTATGAAGACACAGTTAAATTATCAACCCAAGGATGTATACTTGAAACAGGTCTACAAAGTATATGCACTATGAAATTCTCTAAGTTATTCTATCATTGCAAAAATTAAGAGTATTACAATGCTGGAAATAAATCTAACTACACAACAATGGCTGTAAGAAACTGTGTAATACATAAAATCTAATGAACAAATACTACTTGCTCCTCCTTTTTATTGATTAAAATTTTGAATATATAAGCTTATTGACTCCCTAAAAACCATCTAACATGTGTCTCAACATTTCTTTAAACAAGGAAGAGACTTATTCTAAAACTATGACTAAGAGAAAAAAGTCATATTACAACTTGTCTTCTTGACTGATTGGAAAAAGAGTTTGTTTGCACTCTTTTATGAGAAAGATAATTTGTTGGATATTTTTTTGTGTTCATAAATAAAATACAAATCATATCCAACCTCATTTTAAGTCATAACTGGAATTACAATAAATAGAAGAAGTTTAACTAAGTTTGCTGATTTTCTGTTCCACTTTTCCTGCAGCCAGATTCAAACGGATGGTGCTCACTTATTATTGTGAGTTATCTCAAATTCTTCTACCAGATTATGATCCTCCTTCTGAGCTTGCTAGATCATTTTAAAAATTTGTATTTCATTAAGAAACGTGGAAGTTATGATCATTTTACTAAGACTGGGTTTTGGCTGCCTTCAAGCTCTGCTATTTTTACTCAGTCAACTTTAGATAAGTGCTTCTCATTAACTATTGTGAATTGGATCAAACTCTTTTAAAAAATATTTCTCCTCTATTTCATCTTTCCAAATCATTAAGAAAATCTGAATTTCATTAAGAATTGAGTGAGATATGCCCATTTTACTAAAACTATTTTTTGACTTTTTCTACATTTCCTGCAACTGCTGAATATTGACAAGTGTCAACTTGCTTCTCCTTCTTTTCAGCTGCATGAATGACTCAAATATCTCACAAACAACATGTTAATCATCTCAAAATTTTTATTATTTAATAATAACCATTTATCATAATAAATCATCATAATTTAGCATTAACTAGCTACACATACAAATGCTAATCAATAAATCATTAATCATAGTAAATGCTTCATGAATCGAGGTAATGTATGGAAATGACTTGGAAAGGTATTATAAACATGATGTAAAGTGTTATAAAAAATTATATAAACATGACAAATTATAGGCTCATCATTCCCCCTAGCTAAACTCTTGCTTGTCCTCAAGCAAGGGATATGCATTAGATAGACATGAAGGCTATTAGCATGGAATTCCATGACAACTTCAATCTTTCATAGCACATGTAATGCATGTGTATTTTATCATTAAGAGGATTTTCATTTGATATGAATATGATTTATTCTCTTCTTCTCTATTGATTGTATCCTTAAGTCTTCATATCATACCTTTATATCATCTCCAACACTCACATTGTCATACTTTCTTCCATTTGTTATCTCTTCACAAGACATTCCATTTTCTTCACTTTATCATTCTTATTTTTTTGCATCAATAACCATAAATATAGGAGGTAGTATTAAAATGTATAGGAAAGGTCATCCCCCTATGGTCTATGACAACAACACAAGGTATACATGTGTTCCCCTAGCTAAAAAGTCATTTATCCTCAAATGACAATGTATGTATGAGGGTAGCAAAATAAATCAGTTATGAAGCATATAATTACAATAATGATAATTGAAAAACATAGTGCAATGCATAGATAATAAATTACTAAAAATGATAAATATTATGGATAAATAGAAATAATAAATGTAGTACCATTTGTGTTGTTGTGAGAAGCTTCAAACTTGGAAAATAGATGAAAGTACATGTCCCTTCATTGTTGAATATTCAGGTCCCTTTGAGACATTTATGTTGCATATTTAATATCAGTAGCTCTAGATGTCCTCATACTTGGTGCAAGTTACCTTTTGAATAACACAATAGTTACTGCAGGATGACTGTTCAATCATACAGTAGTGGCTGCAGGACTGACTGTTCAGTTACACAGTAGTGGCTGCAGGACTGACTTTTAGATCAGACAACAGTTGCTGCATGCAACCTACACTTTTCTCTCTTTATCCAATGACTTATAGTACAAATTTGGATGTCCATTATCCATTAAACAAAATATGATTAGACCAACTAGACACCGTCATTGAATAGACATTCTTTACATAATGAAGATAAGACTACTTAATGGAACTTTTTGACAACATGTACAAAGACTCTTCCAGAATTAGAGACTTGACTCACTCACACCCTTGAAAAATGATTTGAAAAATGAGAAACCAACCAGCTATAAAATCCTCCAAAATAGTCATGTAAACAAGAAGAACTAGGAAACAAACTAGACTAGACAACTACTAACTCTAAGACATTGTGTAATAACACTTATTGAATGAAAAACCTATCCTAACCTATACTAACCAACAAAAAATACATTATCAAACAAAACCATTGACTGGTTCTTTGAAGTATCTTCCTCTTCTCAAAAAATTCCAATGCTTCACATGCTTATGAGCAATGAGGAATAGTTTCAACATCAATAGAAACTTAATAAAAAACAACACTTTTGGAAAGATATTAACAAACTTACTTATCACTTCATGCTGAAAATACATACTGTTGTATTGAAGTAAATAAGTAAGATGAAAAATTTCTCCTGTAGGTGCAGTTGCATGTTTAGCTTCATCTTTAGTTGTAGCTTCTTTCTTTGTTGCAAGCATAACTTGTGATGATGTATTTGCCTCCATATGAATGAGATGTCTGATAGGACACCCTCTTGAAAGAACAAATTTTGAACTCTCCTTGTGATGCTCATAGTTTTTCACTACAAAAGATGTTGGTTTAGCATTTAAGGTTAAGAAAAACTCCTCTAAATCATCGCAAAACTTGTCTTCTTCAATAACTTCTTTACTTTTCAGCATGAGAGGACTGATTTTCACCTTATTACAACTCTCTTCTTGAAGTAGGAGCTCTGATTTGACATCACATTCATCTTGAGCAGTAACCTTGAGTATCGTGACTTCTTCATTTTTCAAAACAAGGTTGTCTTCATTTGCCTCCTCATAAATCAACATGTGAACAAAATTCCTCTATGATGCTAGAGAACATTTCTTCATTGATTTCTAGGCTTTTTGCAAATGACATTAGCTCTTGGTTGCTATTTTTCATGGATCTAAAATCCATTTTTCTACTGCCTGTGGTACTTTTGCAAACTTTTCTAATCCTAAGTACTTGGAATGAAAACTATGATACTATAAAAATGACAAAGAGCTGCTAAAAACTCAAAGACTCTCATAGCTTGACCCATCCCTGGCAACAGTGCCAAAAATGTTGGGCTCCTATAATGGTTTTAATAACTAGGCTTTACAACCATAACTTAGGGACTAGACATCCATACTAAGTAGTTATCTCATCATTATGAAGACACATTTAAATTATCAACCCGAGGACGTATACTTGAAATAGGTCTACAAAGTATATGCACTATGAAATTTTTTAAGTTATTCTATCATTGCAAAAATGAAGAGTATTACAATGTTGGAAATAAATCTAACTACACAGTAATGGCTACAGGAACTGCACAGTAATGGCTGTAGGAAACTGTGTAATACATAAAATCTAATGAATAAATACTACTTGCTCCTCCCTTTGCTTGATTATAATTTCAAATATATAAGCTTATTGAATCCCTAAAAACCATCTAACATGTGTCTCAACATTCCTTTAAACAAGGAAGAGACTTATTCTAAAACTATGACTAAGAGAAAAGAGTCATATTACAACTTGCCTTCTTAACTGATTGGAAAAAGAGTTTGTTTGCACTCTTTTATGAGAAAGCTGATTTTTTGGATTTTTTTTTGTGTTCATAAATAAAATACAAATCATATCCAACCTCCTTTTAAGTCATAACTGAAATTACAATAAATAGAAGAAGTTTGACTAAGTCTACTGATTTGTTGTTCCACTTTTCCTGTAGCCAGATTCAAATGGATGGTACTCACTTATTATTGTGAGTTATCTCAAATTCTTTTACCAGATTATGCTCCTCCTTCTTAACTTTCCAGATCATTTTTAAAATTTGTATTTCATTAATAAACGTGGAAGTTATGATCATTTTACTAAGACTAGGTTTTGGCTGCCTTCAAACTCTGCTATTTTTACTCAATCAACTTCAGATAAGTGCTTCTCATTAACTATTGTGAATTGGATCAAACCCTTTTAACACATTTTTATCCTCTATTTCAGATTTCCAAATCATTAAGGAAATCTGAATTTCATTAAGAATTGAGTGATATATGCCCATTTTACTGAAACTACTTTTTTACTTTTTCTGCATTTCCTGCAACTACTGAATATTGACAAGTGTCAACTTGCTTCTCCTTCTTTCCAGCTGCATGAATGACTCAAATATCTCACAAACAACATTTTAATCATCTCAAAACATTTATTATTTAATAATAATCATTTATCATAATAAATCATCATAATTTAGCATTAACTAGCTACACATACAAATGCTAATCAATAAATCATTAATCATAGTAAATGCTTCATGAATCGAGGTAATGTATGGAAATGACTTGGAAAGGTATTATAAACATGATGTAAAGTGTTATAAAAAATGATATAAACATGACAAATTATAGGCTCATCACCCACATCCACAAAAACTATGATAATCATAATAACAATTATGCGCTCTTAGGAAAGCAGGGGAAAAGGAAAATAACTTACATTAAAATGATTATTTTATTTGTGATCCATTTTCTTTTGTAAAGTTTTACATGAAATGTTATTGAATGTTTGCAAGTCATAGTAAAAAACAACATTACATTTATTTAATATACACTATGAACTAGGTTAAAGATGTCTAAATTTAATAGGTTTAATATAAAGCAAAAAATATATAACACAAGCACAAAAGAAGAAATTAGATCTAATAAAGAGATAAAGATAGGAACCCAGAATTTAAAGTTGGAGCTGACTTGGTAGGACTTCAACACTAATCTCTAGTATCCTGAAGATGTTTTCACAAAAAACAATGTGAGAAATGGTATAAGCAAACTTTTGTGTAGTTATACACAAAATATGGAGTCAAAACAAGATTACAAAAATGTTGAGCACTAATGTCATACAGTTTTATATTGTTGTAAGTCAGATAATGTTCCTCTTATTTTGCTTCTTTCATATGTGTGAGTGGAGTAATTTAAAACCTTCTAATTTGCACCTGCACACATGAAATAGAAGAAAGACATATTTTATATAGGGGCTTGCCTTGGTCAAGCCCCTTGTTGCTATTCTCACTATAAAAAATATGATGACGATATAATAAATGTCTTTTATTAACAAGCAAATGTGAAAATAGATAACATAAATGTTAATGATTACCTGAGATGTCAAGCCCTTCCTTCTGCTCCATATAAATATTTTGTGAGCTCCCACAAATGTTAGTATAGAACATAATAAAAATAATAAGTAACAATATCACTAGATTGCAGATGACATAGCACTTGATAATATCTTGGCACTTATTACTATTGATTTTGACACATTTCTATAGAGATTATTTAGAATATTAAATAGATTATCCAAACACACTTTTCAAATAATGAAGCAATATATTCATATGCAACTAAAATATTTATGTAAGCTACAATTCAAAAAACACTATCTACAAGGTTGTGTCAACTACAAGCCCATAGCCAACATTTGAACATTAGAATTTGGAGCCAAATTGGTAGGACACCATAAGTGCATGCTATTGTTCTACCATGTTTGGCAACTTGGAGTGTTGAGAACTGTATGATAAGGATAAGATGACCAATTTAAGCCCCCAAGAAAAGAAAATCTTCCATGTCAATCCAAGAACAATAAAAGGTCGGGAACTTATCAATCCAAAATGTCAATGAGAATTACACAACATTAAGAATACATCCATAAGGAGTAAAGTATGCACAAAAAGGACATGAGTCCAACATGTAAGTCACAAATCATACATGTGAGAGAAGAAGAAAACATGCCAAACATGCAAAAGAGGTAGCACACATGACATTCATGAAAATTAGAAAGTATATAATGCAAACAATAGAAAACAAAGATTTAAAGTTGTAGAGGTAATGAGACATAGATATGTAAGCATCTGGTCATAGCAACTATCAACCCCAAAATACAACAAACGCATTGAAAAATTTAATCAATATATAATGTCATTCAGGAGAAATATAAAATATGAATAAGACACATATAGAACATAAAACATACAAAAAGAAGACATGTATTGGACATTGTGCAAACACATAAGGCTCAAAGTATATCTACAATACACAGAGAGAGAACACAAAGCACACAAGACATAGCAAAAGTAAAAAACATGCAACACACAGAGCAATAACACACGACATGCAAGACAATTAATAAGTACATTATGAAAATGTTAATAGACAAAGCTTTCAAGTCAAAGATGTAAAAAAACATAAATACGCAAATCTCTCTAAATACCAACTATCATCCCCAAAATATAACAAACACGTTTAAGAATTTAATCAATACAAAATGTCATTAGTCAAGAACATGAAGAAAAGACAAAGGGCATAATGTATACACAAAAAAAACCTATATCAAACATGACACAAACAAGTTGTATGTGCAAGACAAGAAACAAACATGCCAACTAGGAAAGAGAGGTAATAGACATGACATAAAAGTAAATTAAATTTTATATAATAAAAATGATAGGCAACAAAGATTTTGAGTTGGAGAGGTAATGAGATAGATATGTGAGCTTCTCTTCATACTAATTGTCATGCCCAAAATACACAAATCATATATGTAAGACATGGACAAAGAACACATAAATCTGACAGGTAAGACACAAGTCGTATGTGCAAGACAAGAAGCAAACACACCAGACATGCAAGAGAGGTAACACACATCGAAGAAAAGTTAATTAAGTTTTATATATCAAAAATTATAGCAAACAATTTTTTTGATTTGGATAGGTAATGATACAGATATTTCATACCAATTGTCATCCCCAAAACGCAACAAACACATTGAAGATTTCAATAAATATACAATGTCATTCAAAAGAGATACTTAACATGAAGAATACAAATATAAAAACATAAATCATACACAAAGCAGACATGTTGTAGACACGTAAGACACATAGCATATATGAAAGACATGGACATGACAAACAAGAAACATAGCAAACACGCTACACATAGAAAAAACACACATGACATGCAAGCAATTAACAAGTATATAATGAAAATTTTACCAAACAAAGACAAGTTGAAGAGGTGAAGAGACATAAATATGAAACATTCTCTAAATACCAACTATCATTCATGAAATACAACAAACGCATTAAAAAATTTAATCAATACACAATGTCAATAAATGAAAATGTAACACATGATGATTACACACGTAGGGTATAAAATATACACAAAGAAAACATGAATCACATGATGCAAGCATGTAAGGGATAAAACATATACGCAATACACAGAGAAAACACACAAAATAGAGAGGAAACACATAAGACACGCAAGTCAATCACTACGCATTGAATAAAAATGATGTTAATACACATAGAAAGAGATTAGGGATTCCAATTGTAGTTTGGATGATGAAAGTAGATCTGAGAATGAAATTCAGAGAGGAACATAAGACAAAAAATTGAAGCTAACTAGATTGTTATCAACCGCTATGTGAAAATTTTGGAAAAATAATTATAATATTACTTTTAAACTACCGATTTATTCTTCTTAATGAAAGTGACTTTACAATACTTATATTGTTGGCACTAGGTAAAGTCACATTTTTAAAATATAGTATTAAACTCATAATTTTAACAAATCAAATATAAGTTGCTCCACCATGAACTCCTTTCTCCACTCTAACATGACATAAACTTGGAAGTCTATCAACTTACATTACCTTTTGAAGTAACCCAACAATTATACAAATTACCGTATCCCATATCTTCTCCTCTACTTATATTTTGAAAGTGCAAGCATAACTCATTAAGTCAATATCACAAAATTCTACAATTAATGTTAATGCAAATCATTTGAATTGTTTCTCTTACATTGACTTCAAAAAGTGATCAATATGATAGACATAATCATCATGCGATACCTGTAGATTCCAACTCCTTCCACATCTCAAATTAAACCTATCTTTCTAATCCACCTGTATGTGTGCAATTGAATTGAAGTGATGACTTATTTACAAGATGACATCAACACTAAGACTAAAATTATCATCCATAATCCTCTAAGGTATACCACTACTCTCTTATATTTTTTCTTTGTGATCCCTCACCTAAATACTTAACAATGTATTAGTTAGATTTAAAAACATTACATGTTTCATCAGGATCCTGTGGTCGTATGAGAATCCCCAGTGAAAATAAGGCCATCAAGCCTATGAGAATCCCCAACATGAAAGGTAGAACAAATAGTATACTAGAGGGTAATCCACAAGTTGCACATGTAGATGAGGATGTTGAGTCTTCAAATTGTAAAGAAGCTGAAAGGGGACTTGTTATAGGAAGAGCCTTGTTGAATGATCAGAAATAACTGGCCCATAGGAAGAATTTGTTTTGCACAAGCTGT
The DNA here is from genome assembly GCA_027943335.1 of Chamaecyparis obtusa. Taxonomy (NCBI): domain Eukaryota; kingdom Viridiplantae; phylum Streptophyta; class Pinopsida; order Cupressales; family Cupressaceae; genus Chamaecyparis; species Chamaecyparis obtusa. The sequence goes on along the minus strand of BSBK01001157.1, from coordinate 525,401 downwards.
AAGTGTAATGGTAAATTTTGCAATGTTATTATAGATGGAAATAGTTGGTGCAGGGTAACCCCATTGGGATCATTCCTCCATGAGGCTAATTTGGGCCGTTTTATGATAAGGGATACAATAAGGTGCTATGGATCATTTTTGTGAAGTTGTGAGCTCCAATAAGGAGACATGTGTAATGGCCTAAAATGGAAATGTTGTCCTTGTAATGGCACAATGTGTCAAAAGGGGTAAAATGATGTATTCATGATGTGTAATCTTATTCAAAGGTTCATTTTGACCTAATTAAGTATATTTTGGTGATTAGGACTGATGCAAAGGCCAAGAGATTCACTAACTTCCACCAAGACACAAGGTCTTCATCTTTCTAGTTTAGTAACAACACCCACTCCAAAGGGATTCAAAAGGAACTTACACCTTCACACCTTTCAATATCAATAGCTTAGAAAATCCTCACAAGATCCCTTCACAAAGGCTTCAAGGTCTTGTCAACAAAAAGAGCTTATAAGGACAAAACAATAACCCATACCTTCTATCAACCTTGTTCTAACCACGAAGAAACTCTCTTCACAAGGTTGCAAAATGGTGCAATAGTTTGATCTTGATTGATACTTCATATCAGAGGGATTTACTAAAAAATTGAGGCACCATAGATCTTTTAAGGAAATCCTTAATAAAACTTCCAAACTATTGGTTCATATTCAACAGCATACGGACTTTTCAACACTCACAACACTATCATACCCCTATTAGGACAGTCATGTTTTAATCGGATCCTCAATATAAAAAGGAAATATCACCTTTTTGACTTCAATAAGTCTTTGGTAATGCCCCTTCCATCATGAAATAACATCGAATGATCCAAGTGACAAACAAAATAATAAGCTTTTAATGTTCATCTTATCTTTGTCAAACCCGATTTTTCACTATATAGATCAACACTCTGTCATTAATAACTTCCACACCAATCACCGTGAAGCCAATCTCTCTTGTGAGATTGAGGAAAACTTAGTTATAAACATTATTCCCAATTTATATGTATATCCAACGGTTAAAATGAAAGTTATGCTACTTTTACCAAGACTAGTAATGATTGTCATACAAACAAGTAAAATCCATTGGTACAGTCAGCATAAGGCCTAGCATTTCTCTTAATTATACAAAGGTACCCACCTTGAGTCTTAAACCATTTGAAAGGCTATTGAAAAAAATACAAAATACAACAGAATCAAATTTATCCAATATTGGCAACATTGGTTTACAGAGAAAACTTTATCAAGGCCCTTAGAAATGAGGGTTTCGTAACTGTTTTTAAAGAAATACTTGGATCTCTTACTCACGATCATGAAAGACCCTCCAACTTTACTTAAATAAAATATAAATCCTCATATTTCAATGTCCAATAGGTTTCAGACATAAATCTATCAATGTGGGAGAGGAATGAGTGAAGGAACAACCATGAAGACAATAGATTTACAGAAATAAACCACATTTCCATTGAAATTCTTCCACCAAACTCATTCTTTTCTCCTCCTCTACATTCCCTTGACCAAAAGATAGAATTTGAACCCCTTTCAATCAATTACTACCGAACTTGATCAACCTTTATGATTGGTTGATCCATTTGGACAACTCTTAATAAGATGTTGCAAAGTTGCAAAGCAACTTGTGCAATATTTTTACAACTTTTTGACATCTTGTCATTAAACTATCTAATGGACCTTATGACATCAAATATATCTTAAATGACTCCAATACAACATTTATATGTTGGCCTACCCCATTTGACCACGTTCACTATAATGTCCCCTTTTTAGTAGGTTTCTGCAGCTGAGCATAGTTAGTTCATCAATGCGACCCTCGTGAGCTGACAGTGAGTTTTGAGGGTCTCTGTGACATATTTAATATTTTTAGTAAGTCTATTTTTAGTAGTAGCTATTTCTAGCAAGGAAGTGGCTATTCCTAGTTGGGTAGTTTGAACCTAGGCTTTGTCAGAAGTTCGTTGATCTCAGTCAGACAGTTCAGTGGCTTTATATTTTAATTGTTGTTATTAAATTAAATTATTTTAATTTAATTTTATAACTTATAAATTTATAACTTTATGTTATAAAGTAGGGTTGTATTAAAAATCCATTGAAGTGAAAAAATAAGTAAAGTGATTTTTTTTTAAAAAAGCCTATATATTCTACTTGAAAAAGCACTTTACTCATCTATTATTGAATTATTATTTTATTGGAAGTTGGTGAGAGAGACAACCTAGCTGGGGTTTCAAGGACTGATTCCTCTTCTTGCAATTTGGGCCATTACCAGATTGATGGTGAATTTTGCATCTATTATTCTGAAATCATAATTCAGTGCTGAGGTATACTGGATTGTGAGAAGTCTTCATTCTGCAAGCAAATTCGATTGCTCTCCTATGGCTCATTTTTCATCCATGCTGAGGTTCTAAAATTTATTGGGGAGTTACTGTGATTCTTCATTTGGTAATTAAATGCAAATTTGTTGAAGGTTTTCCCAATTATCAAGAGATATCAAATTATCTCTAGGCTGTGTTTCATGGAAGTGATTCAAAATTGATGCTGAATATGAGTATTCATCACGCAAGGGCTGCATGAGAGTCTAGGTAGATCATGTGAGGTGAATGAGGCTGTGTCACCTCATTTCCAGCTAATGTGACTCCATCTAGGAGCTATTTTTGATACAACAAGGGCCTGCGGATTAATTCCAACCAGGCACGTGACTACTACAATAGTTACGTTAGTCTTCAAGGTGGCGATTGACATTATTTTGGTGCTACGTCAAGTTTGTTTGAAGATTATTACCGCCTATAGACATACAATAATTGCCAGGTGCCAATTGTTATAAGGAATAAATTATTGTTTGTGTTATTTGATTTGAGTTAAGATTTAATGATGTTCATTGGAGAAATTCAAGTTGTTTTGTTTTTGATATATAAATTTGGTGGAAATCTTAATTGAAATCTTGTTTTTACAAGACACTTTAAAAATTAAATTTGCAAATATTACAAATTAAGAGAACAAATCTAGAAGGAGCCAGTCAGGCTCTTCACATTTACCAACTTTGACCTATTGGTCCTAATAAACCTTACAATGCAAATTTGACTTATTAGCCTTACAATATGACTTCATTTTATTACAATAAACATCTAAATGATCTCAAAAGATCTTATTACATATCTAAGTAAAAAATAGATGCAAAATCCTTCATAGGTCTTCTGATCCATGGGTGCTTCTACACCAAGGGCCCAAGAGGGGTACAATCTTGGACAAGAATTCAAAGGACATTCTTGCAGGTCTTAAAATCATTTCTACATTTGTTTGTGATAGGAGAAGGGGGAAAGGACAATAATTAGTAGCGTAATGTGTAGAGAAAGAAGAATGTCAAGAGGATATCCGATTGAGTAGTACCAACTGTGGTACAAGATTAAAGCATCTGATCCAATGGGAAGGCATATCAGACAAAGCCAACATCTGGAACAATAATGTTTTGGTACAACACAGTCTCGAAGGGAGTTGAGAAAGAAATCCTACCCGGGGTGTATGGTGTATGAGCACCCCATAGGGATCGTGCCTTCATGAGCTTGATTTGGGTCTTTTAAGTTTTGTTTCATGTTAAGGGAAAATAATAAGTTCTTATGGATCATTTTTGTGAAGTTGTGAACTCCAATAAGGAGACATGTTGTGTAATGGCCTAAAATGACAGTGTTGTTCATGTAATAGCACAATGTGCCAAAAGCGGTCAAATGAAGTGTTCCTGATGTGCAATCTCATTCAAAGATTCATTTGGACCTAATTAGTTATAATCTGATGATTACTGAGTCATATTTAGACCTTTAGTAAAGTTTCATAAGCATTAGGCCAAAGATGTTAAAGTGGTTAAGAACTTGCACAAGCTGCTTGACAACTTTTGTTTGTTGTGTAAAATGTTGATAATCTTGTCACCAACGATTCCTTATTTTAAAATTGGTTGGAAAGCATTGGAAGTTGATTGTGTACATTTAAATATCTACTTTTGGTTGAGGCAAGGCCAATTTTGATGTTTGGGGAGAAGTTTCAATGCATAAAACATTTCTTTTTCTGATTTTTAGATGGAAAACTCATTGTTCACTCGATTGTTGCTCATTGGTCGTACATATTTGTGTCACAAGCCTTATATGAACTGAAAGTACAGTGAATCTATTTTTTTTGCAATTATTTTGGTGCAATTTGGTTACAGAACAAGAAAGTTACAAGGATTTTACAAAAAAAAATCTTCAAACCCTCACAAACAAGGGTTATGACTATATTTTGGTCATATCATTTTATTCCACCATAGGAAAAATCTAAAAATTAGTTAAATGGAAGCCATTAGAGTCCCCTTTGAGATGGTGGTGGTCAAAGCTCTGAAGATGGCATGTGGAAGGAGAAACTTGATGCCCTAGGCCTAACATTCCATATGTGACAGGCTTGTTTTGGGACTGTGAATGTAAATTGTTCACCCTCAAATAATTTGAGAGGTTTCAATGCCCAAGACTAGTTTAAAGCATGGATTGGAGATGGAATACACCTGTTGGAAGTTTTGGTTGAGTTTTGGAGCAAGTTTCTAGAATACTTCCTTTGGAAAAGTGGGATAATTAGGCCTGTAAAACCTATAAGAGTCTATTTTTTGTGATTATATTTCAAAGCAACCTAGGGTGGATTTTATCAATTTTGTATAAACCTCTAAAAGTTTTTTCAAACACTTCTTTCTTTGTGCCTATGACTATAGATCTAAGAATTATGGTTCTAAAATTAATCAGTGAGGGCTACTAGGCTTAATCACCATTTGTGAAGGAGAAACAAAGAAAATACACAAAAGATATGAAACATAGAGTAAACACATAAGATATGAATGATTATTAGGAGGCTTTGAATCAAAATGATAATGATACACATAGTAGGTCGATATTAGAGATTGAATCTATTTTGATTTAGAAAATAAAAGTAGATTTGAGAACCAGATACAAAGAGGAAACTAGGACATAATGTTGAAGCTAACGGGGCAGTGATTCCATGCTAGACCCTTCTGTCTTTAAGCTATTTTAACAAGACCATGTGTTGAGAATGATTAGAAGAAACCTTAATGTTATCATCTAAATTTTGAGCCAAGACAGTAAGATAGAAGTTATGGTTGTTAATGACCTGGGATTTTGTAATGGTCAAACTCTATAGTTGTTCATCCTAGTCCTCTCTTTCCATCTATGCAACTTTCTTAGTCTAAATATTTAAAATTTCCAATTGTGCAAATGAAATACTATTGACTAGAAATACAAAATATGAAGAGAAGACATAGGGAATAAAATATACACAAAACAAACACGAGTTAAACATGATGCGAACATGTAAGGCATAAAGCATATACCCAAGATAGGGAGAAAGCATACAAAACATGTAGCAAACACACTAAGCATGTAGGACATGAACCAAATACAAAAAAGTTGCAAGGCAAAGAGTAAATATAGGAAACACAAAGACAGTTAGGAGGCGTTCAATGAAAAAGATGACGAAACATGTAGAAAGAGTTTAGAGATTACTATCATTATTTAGAAGATGAAAGAAGATTTGAGAATAAGATATAAAGAGGAACTTGGGAAAAAAATGTGAAGCTAACCAAAATGTAATCCAATGCTAGGCCCTAGTGTACTCAAGCTATTATAGCAAGTGCATGTGTCAAAATGATCTAAAGAAACACTCATGCTATCATCTAAATCTGGAGCCAAGATAAGAAAATAGAAGTTATCATTGTTAATGATCTAGAACTTAACATTGTTCAAAGTGTATAATTATTCATCACAGTCTATTCTATCCATCTATGTCACTTTCTTAGTCTAAATCCTTTAAATTCACAATTGCACACACAAACTACTCTAAACTGTTGTGTTATATAGTCTTACGTTGGTATAATCCTAACTTGGTGTTCCCAAATCCACAAAAAATATGATAATCAGAATACCAACTATGCGCTCTTATGAGAGTAGGGGAAAATGAAAAATAACTTAAACTAAAATGATTACTTTATTTGTGAACCATTTGCTTTCGTAAAGTTTTTCATCGATTGTTATTGAATGTTTGCAAGTGTTAATAAAAACAACATTGCATTTATTTAGTATACGCTATGAACTAGGTTAAAGATGTCTAAATTTAACAAGTTGGATATAATGGAGGAAATATATAACACAAGCACAAAAGAGGAAATTAGATCTCATAAAGAGATAAAGATAGGAACCTGGAATTGAAAGTTGAAGCTGACTTGGTAGGACTCCAACACTAAGCTCTAGTATCTTGAAGATGTTTTCATGAAAGCCAATGTGAGAAATGGTATAAGAAAACTTTTGTGTAGCTATACACAAAATATGGAGTCAAAATAAGATTACAAAAATGTTGAGCACTAATGTCATACAATTTTATATTGTTGTAAGTCAGATAATGTTTCTCTTATTTTACTCCTTTCATGTGTGTCGTTGTCATAATCTAAAACCTTCTAACCTGCACCTGCACACATGAAAGAGAAGAAAGACATGTTTTGTATAGCGGTTTACCTTGGTCAAGCCCCTTGTTGGTATTCCCACTAAAAAATTATGATGATGGTATAAAAATGTCTTCTATTAGCAAGAAAATATGAAAACAACTAACATAAATGTTAATGATTACCTGAGATGTGAAGCTCTTCCTTTTGCTTCGTATAAAGAGTTTGTGAACTCTCACAAATGTTAGTACACAACATAATAAAAATAGTAAGTAACAGTATTGCTAGACTGCAAATGACATTGCACTTGATAATATTCTGACACTTATTATTATTGATTTTGACACATTTCTATAGAGATTATTTAGAATAATAAATAGATTATCCAAACATGCTTTTCAAATAATGAAGCAATATATTCATATGCAACTAAAATCTTTACGTAAGCTATAATTCAAAAAATGCCACCTACAAGGTTGTGTCAACTACAAGCCCAAAGCTAACATTTGAACAATACAAGAACAATTCAATATCGGGAACTTATCAATCCAAAATGTCAATCCAAGAACAATCCAATATCGGGAACTTATCAATCCAAAATATCAACGAGATTTGGTCAACATTAAGAATACATGCATAGGGAGTCAAGTATACCAAAAAAGGACATGAATCCAACATGTAAGTCACAAATCATACATGTGAGACAAGAAGAAAACAAATCAAACATGGAAGAAAGGTAGCACACATGACATTCAAGAAAATTTAAAATTATTTAATGCAAATAATAGCAAACAAAGATTCAAATTTGCAGAAGTAATGAGACATAGATATATAAGCATCTGGTCATAGCAACTATCTACCTCAAAACACAAAAAACGCATTGAAAAATTTAATCAATATACAATGTCATTCAAAAGAAACATAAAACATGAAGAAAACACATATAGAACATAAAATATACAAAAAGCAGATATGAATTGGACATGATGCAAATAGCTAAAGTTCAAAGAATGTTTAAGGCACACAAGAAACAAAGAAAACATGCTACACACAAAGAAAACGCACATGACATGCAAGTAATTTACAAGTATATAATAAAAATTTTACCAAACAAAGATATGTTGAATAGGTGAAGAGACATAAATAAGAAATATTCTCTAAATACCAATTATCATCCACCGAATATAAAAAATCTATTAAAAAATTTAATCAATACACAATCTTAATGGTTGGAAATACAACACATGATGAATACACATGTAGGGTATAAACTATACAAAAAGAAAGAATGAATCACACATGATGCAAACATGTAAGGTACAAAGCATATAAGCAATACACAGAGAAAACACACAAAATAGAGAGCAAACACAATCACGTATGACACAAAGAAAACACACAAATGATGCAAGAAAAGAGGAAACACATAAGACACACAAGTCAATCAGTAAGAATTGAATGCAAATAATGATAATACACATAGCAAGATATTAAGGATTCCAATTGTAGTTTGGAATATGAAAGTAGATCTGAGAATGATTACTTGTGGACTCTACAAACTTGCTCCAAAACTCGACCAACACCTCTAGTAGGTGTATTACTTTATTGTTAAGATAATATAAGTTATGCTTGTTAATGATTTAAAACTTAGTATTGTTCAAAGTGTATAATTGTTCATCATAGTTCGTTCTATCCATCTATGCCACTTTCTTAGTCTAAATCCTTCAAATTCATAATTCGATACACAAAATATTTTAAAATATTGTGTTATAGAGTCTTACATTGGTCTAATCTTAACTTGGTGTTCCCACATCCACAAAAACTATGATAATCATAATAACAACTATGTGCTCTTAAGAGAGCAAAGGAAAAGGAAAATAACTTAAACTAAAATGATTACTTTATTTGTGAACCATTTTCTTTTGTAAAGTTTTGCATGAAATGTTATTGAATGTTTGCAATTCATAGTAAAAAACAACATTACATTTATTTAGTATATGCTATGAACTAGGTTAAAGATGTCTAAATTTAACAGGTTTAATATAAAGTAAGAAATATATAACACAAGCACAAAAGAAGAAATCAGATCTGATAAAAAAATAAAGATAGGAACCTGGATTTAAAGTTGGAGCTAACTTGGTAGGACTCTAACACTAAGCTCTAATATCCTGAAGATGTTTTCACAAAATCCAATGTGAGAAATGGTATAAGCAAACTTTTGTGTAGCTATACACAAAGTATGGAGTCAAAATAAGATTACAAAAATGTTTCAAGCACTAATGTCATACAATTTTTTATTGTTGTAAGTCAGATAATGTTTCTCTTATTCTGCTCCTTTCATATGTGTCAGTGTTGTAATCGAAAACCTTCTAATCTGCACCTACACACATGAAAGAGAGGAAAGACGTGTTTTTTTATAGGGGTTTACCTTGGTCAAACCCCTTGTTGCTATTCCCACTACAAAAAATATGATGATGATATAATAAATGTCTTATATTAGCAAGAAAATGCGAAAACAACTAACATAAATGTTAATGATTACCGAAGATGTCAAGCCCTTCCTTCTGCTCCATATAAATAGTTTGTGAGCTCCCACAAATGTTAGTACACAACATAATAAAAAAAGTAAGTAACAATATCACTAGATTGCAAATGACACAGTACTTGATAATATCCTTACACTTATTATTATTAATTTTGACACATTGCTATAGAGATTATTTAGAATGTTAAATAGATTACCCAAACACACTTTTCAAATAATGAAGCAATATATCCATATGCAAATAAAATCTTTACGTAAACTACAATTCAAAAAATGTCACCTACAAGGTTGTGTCAACTACAAGCCCAAAGCCAACATTTGAACATTATAATTTGGAGCCAAATTGGCAGGACACTGTAGGTGCATGCTATTGTCCTACCATGTTTGGCAGCTCAGAGTGTCGAGAACTGTAGGATATGGATAAGATTGCCAATTTAAGCCCCCAATGAAAGAAAATTCTTGCATGTCAATCCAAGAACAATCGAAGCTTGAGAACTTATCAATCCAAAATGTCAATGAGAATTACACAACATTAAGAATACATGCATAGGGAGTAAAGTATGCACAAAAAGGACACGAGTCCAACATGTAAGTCACAAATCATACATGTGAGACAAGAAGAAAACATGCCAAACATGCAAGAGAGGTAGCACACATGACGTTCATGAAAATTGGAAAGTATATAATGTAAATAATAGCATACAAAGATTTAGAGTTGTAGATGTAATGAGACATAGATATGTAAGCATTTGGTCATAGCAACTATCAACCCCAAAATACAACAAACACATTGAAGAATTTAATCAATACACAATGTCATTCAAAATACACATATATAACATAAAACATACAAAAAGAAGACATGTATTGGACATTATGCAAACACATAAGACTCAAATTATGTCCATAATACACAGAGAGAGAGCACAAAGCACACAAGACACATAGCAAAAATAAAAAACACACAACACACAGAGAAAGAACACACGACAAACAAGACAATTAATAAGTACATAATGAAAATGTTAACAGACAAAGCTTCAAAGTCAAAGAGGTAAATAATCATAAATATGAAAATTTCTCTAAATACCAACTATCATCCCCAAAATATAACAAACACGTTGAAGAATTTAATCAATACACATGAAGAAAAGACACAAAGGGCATAATTTATACACAAAGAAGACCTATATCAAACACAACGCAAATAAGTCATATGTGCAAGACAAGAAGCAAACACACTAACCAGGAAAGAGAGGTAACACACATGACATAAAAGTAAATTAAGTTTTATATAATGAAAATGATAGCAAACAAATATTTTGAGTTGGAGAGGTAATGAGAAAAATATGTGAGCTTCTCTTAACACCAATTGTCATCCCCAAAATACAACAAATACATTGCAGAATTTAATAAATACACAATGTCATTCAAGGGAAATACTTAAAATGAAGAAGAAAAATATAGAACATAAATCATACACAAAGAAGACATGAATCAGATATGTTGCAAACACGTAAAAAACAAAGCATATATGCAAGACATGGACAAATCACACATAAATCTGACACATAATGCACAAGTCGTATGTGAAAACAAGAAGCAAACACAACAAACAAGCAAGAGAGGTAACACACATTAAATAAAATTTAATTAAGTTTTACATACTGAAAATGATAGCAAACAAATTTTTTGATTTGGATAGGTAATGATACATATATTTCATACTAATTGTCATCCCCAAAATGTAACAAACACGTTGATGATTTTAATAAATACACAATGGCTCAAATGAGATACTTAATATGAAGAAGATGAATATAGAAACATAAATCATATATAAAGAAGACATGTTGTAGACACATAAGGCACATAGGATATATGTAAAACATGGAGAAGGGACACTAGAAACAAAGCAAACACGTTACACACAGAGAAAATACACATGACATGCAAGCAATTAACAAATATATAATGAAAATTTTAGCAAAGAAAGACAAGTTGAAGAGGTGAAGAGACATAGATATGAAACATTCTCTAAATACCAACTATCATCCATGAAATACAACAAACACATTAAAAAATTTAATCAATACATAATGTCAATGGCTAGAAATATAGAACATGATGAATACACACGTAGGGTATAAACTATACACAAAGCAAACATGAATCACACATGATGAAAGCATGTAAGGTACAAATCATACATGCAATACATAGAGAAAACAAACAAAATAGAGAGAAAACAAAAGCACATATGACACAAAGAAAACACATAAATTATCCAAGGCAAGAGGAAACACATAATACACGCAAGTCAATTAGTACACATTGAATGAAAATGATGATAATACACATAGCAAGAGATTAGGGATTCCAATTGTGGTTTGGAAGATGAAAGTAGATCTAAGAATGAAATTTAGGGAGGAACATAAGACAAAAAATTGAAGCTAACTAGATAGTAATCAACTGCTATGTGAAAATTTTGGAAAAATAATTATAATATCACTTTCAAAATACTGATTTATTCTTCTTAACGGAAGTGACTTTACAATATCTATTTTGTTGGCACTAGGTAAAGTCACTTTTTTAAAATATAGTATTAAACTCATAACTTTAACAAATCAAATATAAGTTCCTTGAAACTATTAAATTAGACAACTTAATTTATTTGATTATATTATTTTATCCTAATACCTAGGCTGAAAATGAAGCCATTACAATCCTCCCCAAATATTGCATGTCCCCAGGCAATCCAAATCAGTATGCCAATATCAAGATCTCAAATCAACCTCATGAATGCTCCACCATGAACTCATTTCTCTACTCTAACACAACATAAACTTGCAAGTTTATCAACCTACATTACCTTATGAAGTAACCCAACAATTATATAAATTATTGTATCCCACAACTTTTCATCTACCTATATTCTGAAGGTGCAATCATAACTCATCAAGTCAGTATCATAAAATTCTAAAATTAGCGTTATTGCAAACCATTTGAATTGTTTATCTTACATTAACTCCCAAAAGTGATCAATATGATAGAAATAATCATCATGTGATACATATAGAGTCCAACTCCTTCCACATCTCAAATTAAAACTATCTTTCTAATCCACCTGTATGTGTGCAATTGAACTGAAGTGATGACTTATTTACACAATGACACAATTGAATTGAACTTTGCAATCACATTACATTTGTTTATTCTTTGGCTCCCTTTCTCCCTTGGATTTTGTTTGGGGATTTCAATGGAGTTTGCAATTTGGAGGAGAAAAGAGGGGGGTGGCTAGATTAGAACCTTCTTCCATCCTCCTTAATGATAATATTGAGCTCTTGAATGTTATTGATGTGAAGCCAAATAATGATATATTTACTTGGAAAAACAAGATGTGTGGTGGATGTGATCTTGGAGAGATTTGATAGATTCCTTGTCTTTTGTTACTAGATGAGTTACATATGGATAACTAGTTTTGAGATCTTGGACTAGAGAAGTTTGGATCATTGGCCGACCAAATTATCTATGGTCTCTCCCAAAACTTTAAAAAAATCATTTTTCAAGTTTCAAATTATGTGGTTGCGGGATCCTTCTTTCCAAAATTTAGTTTCTGATTGGTGGGATGAAAGGAGGCCTTCTCATGGTAGGGCCATGTATTCTTTTGATAAAAGATTGCAATTTGTTGAATATAAGCTCAATAGGTGGAATAGGCAATGTTTTGGAAATTCACACGTTAGTAAAAGGGTTGTCCAAGAGCAACTTGATTATATAACTTGCTTGATCTGAGATCATAGTCTTAATGCAGATCTGACTTAGGAGGAGGCTATGGCTATGAAGGAACTGGAGGAATGGGAGCTTTTTGGGAAAGTTTTTTGGAAGAAAATGTCTCGAATTGATTAGTTACAAGGAGACAATAATAATGCCTTTTTTCATAATTATGTAAAGGCAAGAAGAATTGGAAATCTTATTACTTCTCTAGTCTTTAAATGGTGATCATCTCTCCTCTATGGTGGATATATCTTGAGAAACTCATCAGTATTTTCCTTTCTTATTCACAGAAGATCCCCCTCCTACTAGGGAATATGAAATTGCCATTTTGGATTGTATCCCCCCTTTGGTTTCTAATGAAATGAACAAGACTCTCATGCGCTCCATCTCATTGAAGGAATTTGAGAGTGTTGTTGTCCATATGAAGAAACATAAGGCCCCAGGACCTGATGGCTTTCCAATTGAATTTTTTTAGGAGTTCTAGGAAGTTATCAAATTGGATCTTCTAGACATTGTTTAGGAGTCACAAAGAAATAAGATGTTATGTGCCATGAATGCTACTTTTTTGGCCCTTATTCCTAAGAAGGATAATATGAATAAACTAGATCAATTCATACTCATTGCTCTCTAAAATATGGTTAGTAATATTATTACTAAATTGATTGCATAAATACTCAAGTTGTATCTCAGAGCCCTGATTTCTAATGAGCAAGGAGGATTTGTTGTCACCAGACAAATTCTTGATGGGATTGTGATTGTTGCAGAGGCCATTCATTCTATGGAAGCTTCTAAGGAGAAGGCCATGTTTGTCAAATATGACATGGAAAATGCGTATAACAGGGTTAAATGGGCATTCTTACAGAAGATTCTCTTGAGTTTTGGATTCAGTGGTGATTGGGTTAATTGGGTTATAATTTGTGTCTCATCTACCTCATTCTCAGTTAAACTCGGCCTCAAACAACCTCCTGAGCGCATCCCAAGAGACTATGGATGAAACATCTACTTCTGTGAACCAGTCGATGGTTGTACCTCGTAGAATTTTTGGAAATGCTCTCAACCAATAGTCCTTGTCAACTTGATTGTTTTCTACCTAGATATTCTTACACATCTTCCCATGCCTCATAGGGTCTTCTGACCCATCCCTGGTGAACTTTGGTAGTTTCTGTTGATCCAAATTCAGACTTGTCAAAGGAGTCACCATCTTTCTTTCGTACTTACCCTCTTGTGTGTTGGACCTTGGTGAAGTGTTATAACCACTACCTTTTGGTTCTTTCCCTGCACTCTTGGCCACATGCACGTCCTCTACACATTCACCTCTAGCATCCCCTACACCTTGGGTACTTGCAAGCTCTAACCCATTCTTTTACTTCCTCTGTTTGAGGGTCTCCAATTCAATACTCCAATTCTAAGTCCCCTTGAGATGGAAAGATTCTCAATGTGGTGGAGTATTTCTATTAGTTCAAGAACTCCTTCTTCGTACTCCTCATCTAACATTGTCTATACAAGTAGCTATCTTCCTTGGTTGGCAAGGTATGTTTTGTCAAATTTTTCCTGTAATCTTCTTCTTCATTATCTTTGTTTGACAACTCTTAAAAATCTCCTAATCACTTGATCTTGACCACCTTGTGGCCTCTTCACGCCCTTATTTGGATCCAAGGGCACAAATCACACAATGTTGACCCGATTTATTTTGAGGCAACGACCCCAAATGTTTACTGCTATACCTAGTAAATTACATAAATGAAATAATAATACAGATGAAAATACATGCAAGATATAGAAGTAAAATATATCTTTATTTGCTCATGAATTCATTGTTGAGAACAAGACCAAAGATGGCTGGCCAAGGATTACAATTCATTCAACTATACACCACTACCTTCCTTGGTGGTACATAACATATTTAAAGGAGTTGATGATTGCCAAGGGAAACACAACTATCAACCAACTAACACAACTACCCAAGAGTGACAACCAACAGACAATTAATACATTGATAGATAACCAATATTATCAAACATAATGATAGGTATTGTACACCGACTATGTTAGGAATAAGGTGTCTCAACCTTGGATAATTCCTATTCTTATTATTTGTTTTGTAAATGTATTTTTTGCAAATAATGTAATTAAGTGTGAGTGTACATGTCTAGTTGGCATGTTGATGTGTCACTCCACTTGATGTGTCGGCATCTTGTGCGTAAGGAGATCATGACTGAAATGGTCATGATGGATTCCTATGACGCGTAAGAACTATTTAAGGAATGTGCTATGACAGGTGTAAGAGCATCTTATGACTTGGGCCTATTTGGGCGCCCAAGAAGAAGTGGTTGGTGTGTGTAAGAGAATATGCCAAAAATAGGTTGGTATGACAGATTCTCTTACACTTCTCTTGTGACCGTTATTTTTGGCAGATTCTATGACAAGCTGTCATAGTCTATTCTAGGGATGGACACCTATTCTTGGGATTGCATGTAACAACTGTGTGCATGTGGCTTTGTGCATGGGCCTTGGTGGTTGTGCCTATTTTTGGGTCTAGAGGAGTCTATATATATGATGCTGCTCCTATGGGAGAGATATAACAGAAATTTAAGTCTTGTTGGCTTTGTCTCTCATTTCTTGAAAGAACTTGCATTGCAAGTGTATTGTAATATTTGTGTTGAAGATAATACATTGTGCAGGTTTTGGAGTGTTGGGGTTTTTTACTGAAAGGTTTTCCCCAGGGTATATCATTGTGTCATTCTCTATTTTTTCTGTATGTATGGTATGTGGTTGCAATATCTTTGTTAAAGTAGTTAACGAATCTGAAATTGTAAGGATTTATAAGAATTTGCACAATACTCTCCTATAGAGATTAGTGTAGGAAGCTATTTCTGCACCTGAGTTTCCTTACAAGTGGTATCAGAGCTTGATCAAATTTTGATCCTAGTTTTTGGGTAGGATTTTTTGAGCTAATCTCAAGTTTGAGTGGGAGTTTTTTGCAGAGCATTCTGAATCTTATTTGCAGATTGAGATGGTGTAATGACCCTTACTATAAAGGCCACTAAAAACCTCAAATCTGATCTTAGGAATTTTGTCAAACACTTGGCATGTAACTGAATAGAGCTGCTAAAATGTAAACTGCGAATAGGGCTAATTGTTGTGCAACAAATCCACACTTATACAATGACATAAATAGTGCCAAATAGATATATATCTTGTGCCCAAAAATGAAGAAATCAATAACAATTTCAGAATTTTGACAACTTTTAGATTTGATATTTTCAGAATATATGGACTGTGTGTCTAATGCGTATGCATATGAATATAGATTGATGACAATATGTAAACCCTCATAAATGCAGTCCTATTAATGCATGCAATCTAGTTACAACAACTGATTTAATGGACTGAACTGAACACATACATCAATGACTGGGTTACAACATCAGATTTTAGTGAACTGTCCAACTCTGCAATTCTGATTACAATATATCAAACCCTTGACAATGCAATGCTATGATATGGACCATAATCCAGTTCAGATTGGACTGATATTACAATAGCAATTAATGACTGATAATATTAAATTGATGCAATGACAGTGCTGACTGTTCAAACTACCAATATGCAATGCTTTGACATTCAAAAACCTCAAAATGTGCACCTGGAATAATCCGAATGGCCCTGATCTGAATGCCGAATCAAAACCCGCAAGATGCCTCCACAAATGTCTCCAAACTGCTGTGTTATGGTCTGCCAGTCCTGGCCGTACCAGGCCGTACAGGTACGGCTCCCCTAGAAAATAATGGCAAGGTTTTTAGGGCCCCAAAAAGGTATTAAAGGGGGTGCCTAGGGTTAGGTTATGACCTCCCAAAAGCATAAAAATGTTCTCCAATAGGTTGAGAAGATATGAGCAAATATTTGGTTCCAAATCCTGAGATGACAATTCTGAGAATGAGCCAAATTTGTCTTCAAACCCTATCCAAATGCTTCACCAATGCTAGGGTAAATCTGAAACCCTTATTCCAACTGAAATAAACCCTTCAAACAATTTCTCAATGAAGTGCAATAAGATGGCTGAATACCAACTCCAAATATGCAACCCTTCAGTAGATATTTCACTACCTCAGTTATGCCAATCCAAGGGAGTTATCGTTCCCAAAGACCGAATAGTATTTGCAGACCCAAAAGGCTACAAATTGCTCCACAATGGAAGAAGTAGAAGAAATCTCAAATCAAGCATGTCCAAATGAGAGGCCCAGCCCTCTATTTATTCACTTTTTTGAGAAGTTGCTAAGAACTTCTAGAAGTATCCTTTATAAAATCATATTATAATGCACTTTATAATAAAGTAACTTTATATTATAAAAAGTGCAATCTCAACTTAAAATTATAATGTATGGGCCCCACAAAACACATAATAATAAAATATAATCTCTTAACACTTCTTCAAGAGCAAATATGATCATCTGATCCGCAAAAATGACTCTCTCTCCAAACCATTTGCCTACGAGAGTCGATAATAGGCAAATCCATCCTGAAAGCACATGTCTCTAGAAAGGGGACATGACAGTCCGCCCCTCCCGAAATTGCTTGTCCTCAAGCAATCTCAAAGCTGGATGCTGCAAAATCTCCTCAGACTCCCCAGTAGCATCCTCAACAGGAAGATCTCTCCACTTCACCAAATACTCCCTGATAACTCTCCTGCGAAGCTGTTTCTCCCTGCTATCCAAGATGGACTCTGGCACCAAAACCAACTTTCCCTCGTCATCCAAGGGTGGTAACACTGTAGAAGGCACAACATGCTGTCCTAACGCCTTCTTGAGGCACGACACATGAAATACATTGTGCACTCTACTATCAGCTGGAAGCTCAAGCTCATAAGCCAACTCACCAACACGCCTAATGATCCTGAAAGGCCTGTAGTATCTCGGCTTAAGCTTCTCCGACCCACTCTTCTTGAGAGTAGACTGTCTGTATGGCTGAAGCATGAGGTAAACCATATCACCAACCTCAAAGCTCCTCTCAATCCACCTCTGATCTGCATACTACTTATACTGATTCTGTGCCCTAGCCATGTTATCCTTGAGAGCATCAATGATGTCCTTGCTCTCCTGAAGCAAATCACCGGCACATGGAACTCGCACATCTGACATCAACAAATCAAGAAAGCTAGGCGCATCATACCCATATAAGGCTCTGAAAGGTGACATCTGAATCGACATGTGATATGTGGTATTGTAACAATACTCACACAAATATATCCATCTCACCCATGCCTTCTGCTGACCAGCCACATAGTTCCTCAAATAGCCCTCCACCCACTTATTGACTATCTCTGTCTATCCATCCGTCTACGGGTGATAACTGGTGCTAGGTGTAAGCTCAGTGCCACAAAGTCTGAATACCTCCTGCCAAAAGTGACTCAAAAATCTGCTGTCCCTATCACTCACTATACTGCGAGGTATCCCATGCAATCTAAAGACCTCTCTGAAGAAGACCTTAGCTACCTGTGCTGCTGTATAAGTAGTAGTGATGGGAAAGAAGTGTGCATACTTCGTCAGTCTATCCACTACTACATAAATGCAATCCCAACCTTGGGCCTTAGGCAAGCCCATAATGAAATCCATGGATATGCACTCCCACTTCTGATCCGGAATGTGAAGTGGCTGTAGGAGCCCGGCTGGAAAGGTGTGCTCATGTTTGTTCTGCTGACAAATAGGGCACTCACGAACATACTGCAATACGTCTGACTTCAGCCCTTTCCAAGTGAACCACTCCTGAACCTGTCTATAAGTCTTGAAGTACTCGAGATGACCAGCTGTAGGTGAATCATGAAGTGCTCTCAATATGGACTGCTTCACCTTCGATCCTGGTACTAGAAATATCCTGCTCTTGTAGATGATCAAATCATCTACCAATGTATATCGGGTATCAACAACTGATCCGTCAACTATCCCTAACGCCCATGGATCTCTAGCATACTCTGCCACTATCATATGTCGCCAATCCTCTGATATCTCAATCAATGCGCTGAGATGTGGTCTACGTGATAATGCATCTACTACCACATTCTGAGTCCCTCTCACATATGATATGTCAAAATCATAGGCTTGTAGCTTACTCACCCACTTCTGCTGCCTATCGTTGAGATCTCTCTGACTAAGGAAATGCCTCAAACTGTTGTGGTCAGTTTTAATGCAAAACTTACCACCCACCAGATACTGTCTAAACTTAGCCAATGCATGCATGATGGCTAACATCTCCTTGTCGTAAATGCTGAAAGATCTCTCAGGTCCACGGAGTTTTCTGCTCTCATATGCAATAGGGTGCTTGTCCTGCATCAACACAGCACCTATACCATCTTCGGAAGCATCACATTGAAGCTCAAATGGCTTCGAAAAATCAGGCAAAGCTAACACCGGACATGAAGTCATGATCTCCTTGAACTTGTCAAAGCAAGTCTGCGCCTCTGGTGTCCAAACAAATGCCCCCTTCTTCAGCAAATCTGTCATAGGGGCTGCATGACGTGAATAACCGCTCACAAATTTGCGGTAGAAGCCACATAGGCCTAGGAACCCTCTCAACTGTGTCAGGTTCGCTGGGATAGGCCACTCTACTATAGCGCGGATCTTATCAGGATCCATCCGCACTCCATCTGCACTGATAATGTGTCCCAAATACAAGAGCTCTGTCATACCCAGATCACACTTGGACTCCTTGGCATACAAGGACTCCGACTGTAATATACTCAACACAGTCTCCAAGTGTGCTACATGCTCCTGCCAAGTCTGACTATACACCAAGATATCATCAAAGAAAACCAATACAAATCTCCTCAGCTGATGATGGAAGACCTTATTCATTGTGAGCCTAGATCTGTGAAAGAGGCTTTGGGCATGGAAGATGCAGGTTCCTGGATTGAGGCTATGGATGATGAGATGGCTTCATTGGAGAAAAACAAAACTTGGGACCTTGTACCTTTGCCTAAAAGGAGAAAATCTGTTGGCTGTAAATGGGTGTTCAAGAAGAAATTCTGTGCAGATGGTAGTGTTGAAAGGTACAAAGCTAGATTGGTTGCAAAGGGGTATTCACAGGTAGAGGGAATAGATTATGGTGAAATATTCTCTCCTGTTGGAAAGTTGACATCCATTAGATTTCTGTTATCTCTTGCTGCATCATATGATTTAGAGATAGAATAGATGGATGTGAAGACAACTTTCCTTCATGGTGATTTGGAGGAAGAGATTTATATGTCACAGCCTGAGCACTACATTGTTAAAGGTAAAGAATCTTTAGTTTGCAAATTAAAGAAATCTCTATATGGTTTGAAGCAATCTCCTAGGATGTGGTACCTTAAGTTTGATGCCTTTGTGTTGTCAATTAGATTTGTAAGATCAAAATTAGATCATTGTGTTTATTTCAGAGTTGAAAATGATCGCCTTCTTATTGTTGCATTATATGTTAATGATATGTTGTTGTTTGGGAAGGGTAAGGGTATGATTTCTGATTTTAAATCTCAATTGTCAGCACAGTTTGAGATGAAAGATCTTGGGGTAGCTAGGTACATCTTGGGTATGGAAATCAGTAGAGACAGGTCTAATAGAAAACTTTGGTTGAGTCAGAGTAAGTATGTGAAGTCTATGTTGGACAGGTTCAGCATGGCAGATTGTAGACCACTATGTGTTCCTATTTCTATGGGAACAAAGTTATCTGTAGATGATTGTCCAAAATCTCCTAGTGAGGTGGAGGACATGAGTAGAGTACCTTATGCTAGTGCAGTTGGCAGTCTTATGTATGCTATGGTCTATACTAGACCAGACATTGCCCAAGCAGTGGGAGTCCTAAGTCAGTTTATGGCTAATCCTGGACGGGTACATTGGGATGCAGTTAAGTGAGTATTCAGATATTTGAGGGGTACATTAGATTACTCCATATGTTATCATGGTAACTCTTTTGGATCTCTGCATTCAGTTTGTATTCGTGGGTTTGTGGATTCAGATTGGGCAGGTGATATTGACAGTAGGAGATCCACCGGTGCTTATGTGTTCACTATGTTTGGTGGTGCCATCAGTTGGATGAGTAAGCAACAACCTATGGTTGCTTTGTTCACTACAGAAGCTGAGTACATGGCTGGTACTCATGCTTGTAAAGAAGCTATTTGGCTTAGAAGATTGTGTTCTGATGTTGGTGTTGATGCAGAACAGATTACTATTTGGTGTGACAGTCAGAGCGCTATTTGCCTTGCAAAGAATCCAACTTTCCATGCTAGAACGAAGCACATTGATGTGCAGTTTCACTTTGTGAGAGATATGGTGGAAGATGGAAAGGTAAATTTGGAGAAGGTAGATACTGTGAAGAATGTTGCAGATGCATTAACGAAACCAGTGGAAACTGAGAAGTTCAGATGGTGTTCGGAGTCTATGGGCCTTTTGGCCTATAGCGGTTAAAGTTCCTGTTATGTTCCTGTTGCTCTTACAAGGTGTTCAACAAGTGGAAGAATGTTATGAATAAGGTGTCTCAACCTTGGATAATTCCTATTCTTATTATTTGTTTTGTAAATGTATTTTTTGCAAATAATGTAATTAAGTGTGAGTGTACATGTCTAGTTGGCATGTTGATGTGTCAGCATCTTGTGCTGTAAGGAGATCATGACTGAAACAGTCATGACAGATTCCTATGACACGTAAGAACTATTTAAGGAATGTGCTATGACAGGTGTAAGAGCATCTTATGACTTGGGCCTATTTGGGCACCTAAGAAGAAGTGGTTGGTGTGTGTAAGAGAATATGCCAAAAATAGGTTGGTATGACAGATTCTCTTACACTTCTCTTGTGACCGTTATTTTTGGCAGATTCTATGACAAGCTGTCATAGTCTATTCTAGGGATGGACGCCTATTCTTGGGATTGCATGTAACAACTGTGTACATGTGGCTTTGTGCATGGGTCTTGGTGGTTGTGCCTATTTTTGGGTCTAGAGGAGTCTATATATATGATGCTGCTCCTATGGGAGAGATATAACAGAAATTTAAGTCTTGTTGGCTTTGTCTCTCATTTCCTGAAAGAACTTACATTGCAAGTGTATTGTAATCTTTGTGTTGAAGATAATACATTGTGCAGGTTTTGGAGTGCTGGGGTTTTTTACCGAAAGGTTTTCCCCAGGGTATATCATTGTGTCATTCTCTATTTTTTCTGTATGTATGGTATGTGGTTGCAATATCTTTGTTAAAGTAGTTAACGAATCTGAAATTGTAAGGATTTATAAGAATTTGCACAATACTCTCCTATAGAGATTAGCGTAGGAAGCTGTTTCCGCACCTGAGTTTCCTTACAGACTACACTTCCATTGTGTAGCTTTCATAGTCAACAGTTCTCAAGGTCATGAGAAGCAATCCAGAATGAAGGAAAACTATAAGGAAAGGGGGACTGCTACTATAGTATAAGTTTCTATTAAGATTAGCATATCAAGCTATGGCCAGATTGCATCAACAACCCATAGAAGGGGGTAGACTTGAGGATTGTGCAACCAACTTCCAAATGAAGAAACAATGAGCAGTCATAGTGCTATAGGAAGAGTTAAGTATCAGTCATTTGG
Source organism: Chamaecyparis obtusa (assembly GCA_027943335.1). NCBI lineage: Eukaryota > Viridiplantae > Streptophyta > Pinopsida > Cupressales > Cupressaceae > Chamaecyparis > Chamaecyparis obtusa. Next base: position 503,003 of record BSBK01001157.1, on the reverse strand, counting down.
AAGATAATGTAAGCATGAGTGTTATCTAAAGAGGCTAGTGGGAATTCTAGGACAATTATGTTGATCTTTAGAAGTCTAAGTGGCAATGTCAATAGGACACCAATGGTATTCCTAAGCATGCATGACAGTCATTACAGGTAAGAGTGTCACGAAGACCGTTGTCAAATCTATGAAAACTTATTGTTCAAGTATCAATTTTAAATTGAATATGCAATGTTGATTATATATTTATATATTTCTAACTGTGCTAAAGTTTATTGTAGAAATATGATATTGGAATGTAAGAACAAGTTTTGACTTGTATGAAATATATATTCACTATTGTGTTTACTGTTTACATTATGCCACACTTATTGATTTCAGTGCATTATATTGAACAATCATACCACCTTTATATTATCATGGTGACCAATGATGAGTCACGTCTATGATAGACGTGACTCCTTGAGGAGTCACACCTATCATAGGTGTGACTTAATAGTCACAACCAATGGCAAAGGATACTGACATGTCTATCAGTTGGCACCGTTTCAAACATAATACCGATTCAATGTAAATCAGGTTGACGCAAACTAAATACCAATTACGGTTTAATATATTTGGTCGATACTGACTATTAAACAATCTAGTTGGTCGATCATTCTTCATTATTGCAATCAGGTTTAATAGAGAATATAAAGCATGATGTGAATCATATTTATATATGTGCATGTATATATGAGGATAATAATAATTATCATCATATATATTGTTAGAATGATTTTAGAATGATTGAGAGGGGGGTGAATCAATTATCCTCAAGTCTAGATGTACCAATTCCACTTTTAAACACTTCAACCAACTTAGATCTATTCAACAATCCACTCGGTCTCTATAGCATATAACTAGTAACATAAACTTGCAGTCCAATGTCCAAAAGTAATCAACTTGCTAAATATAAAACTCTTAACAGTTAAACACATCAAATAACATTCACACGAGTATGATACCAGGATTTAACGTGGAAACCTAATTTGGGAAAAACCACCAGTAACATGCTACCAACTTTTCACTCTTCTGAAGTGAGCTCTATGAGGAGCCAACCCTATTAAAGATTACAATACACACTGTTAGGTGTGACCCTATTAAAAGATTTAATCACCCTGTCAGGAGTGGCCTTGTTAGACGACTTAAAAATATCCATCTACTTTGCCAAATGCCTAGTTGTATTAAAAGTAATAAAAAAAGGATTTTGTTGTTTGACCAAATTTACGGGCTTGTGAAAGGAGGGAAAATATTTTCATACTATCGACCTAGGGTATTCCCTAATCCTCTTTTCAAGCAGAGTCCTTCTATAGTGGTGACCAGCAGTTGGAGATGTGATAATAATTTCAGGATAAAGCTTTGCTTTGCAATTGCATGAAGCTTAATGATGATCAACATTTTGGGGAAGATTTTAATAAGAGTAATTAGCAGTTTCGTGTTGCAGGCAGAGAGAAGAAATGGTCTTACAAACACGTGTTGCATACAGTTTGGGAAATGTTGCCAGGTATTTTTAGTTTGGGTCTTATCTCGTGGGTGCCCTATACTGTCCAAATGAATGGTGTTTTCCTTTGTAAGGCGTACGGATTGAATGCTCATCTTGTTTTTATTTCATATGCTCTTAACACCATCTAGAGGTAATAGCAATAGGGAGTTTTGCCAAAGAAGTGTTATTTTTGTTAAGAGATGTTTTGTTTTAGCATACAAATCTTTGAAACCCCAAGTTTGTGAGTGCATAGATGCATTACCAAGTGAACAAACAGAGGTCTTCCCCATTAAAAAGAGTGCTAGAATAGTTTTATTGGACATAAAAAGTTGTATATAGTCTGGGCCAAAGAGAATTCACAGTTGAGGAAAGAGTGTTCACCACCATTTTTAGAGAAGGATCAAATGTCATGATCAAATGTGTGCATTATGAGAAGGATCTGATTGTTGTTCTAGTAAATATAAAGTGATAATAACATCAGATTTGTAGTAAAGATCAGAGTATTTCATGTAAAGAACATTGGCTTCCATGGCTTTCAAGAAGATATAATGCAATAGCTATTGTTCTAATGGTGAGAAGGAAGATATAACTGTTTATAATGGTAGTCTCAGTTAGAAAATGCCAAAAGCATCATAAGAGAAACACATACCAATGAGTTGTCACCAACATTTTAAAGAGGGAACATCATATTAATGTGAAAGATAGAAGACATCACAAAAGGACAACGAATTCTAAGATGAGCATTTGAACTTTCAAAGGGATTAGTAGCCTACGGTGACCATTTTAGTGAATAGATGCACAAATAGCTTCAAAAGTCACAGATAGAGGCATTTTCTTTTCCCTAGAAGCTTTCATTTTGTTAGTTGTAGGGGGTTTAGCATCTATTATTGGTGTTAATTACCTTGCTTCATGAGTAATGCATCTGGTTCATATACACCTAGGAGAAGAGTATATCTAGCAGAGCCAACATTTAGCATCAAGAATTCAAACGTATGATTAAAAAAGATTGTTCTTATATCAAGAGGACAGTTAGAGGTTGAGTGGACTATTTTAATGGACATGAAAAAGTTAAGTATACAAGAACTTGGGGGCAGTGTAATGTTGAACATCAGAATCTCTTAAGAGTAGAGATTTATGAGTGATAGTAATCATAAGATGTATAAATCAGTCAAAGAGGGGAGGTCTGTTATACCAAATTTACCTTCTTTTTTATGACAGTGACATTGCAACCAATGAAAATGTGACTTGTGAAACAAAGAGTGGCTAATGATTAAGGTGTTTAACATCAGTCTTTTTGGTGCTTGAAAGAGTTTCTTATAGAGGTATGATGGATGTTACAAACCTCATTATGGAGGTCAGAATGAAGAGTAAGATATCATGACACAAAGAAATACATTGTCTATAAAGACAATTATAGTATCTGAGGGATCCCAGGGTAGTCGTGACATATTTAAATGAGAGCCTTATACAAAAGTGCAATCCAAAGGGTAGTATACAATGGTATTTGATATTTAAACCAGTCACAAGGACCAAGAATATGTAGAGAAGTGACTATTCAAGAGAGTATTGATAGTCATAGTTCATATTACTACCCAAGTAGAAAAAGAGACGACAGTGAACGGGAAGCTGCTAAAAGGTAGAAATGATAGTCCACACATGACACTCAACCTGTGACTGGGGTTAGTGATGAACATGAATATCAAGAACGGTGATAGTGCTATTTTATTAGAAACAATTATTACTGCCATATGAAGGTCATTGCTATACAACATAGAGATAGTGCTCTTTCAATGATTCAAAAATAGTGACAAGCGTAAGACATAGAATCTGATCCAAAATTATGCATATAAAAACCATAACAATGGATAGACCATAGGTCATAACAGTGGCTTGTTGACAAAGGGGGAAAATGATGAATACATAGAAATAGAAGTGCCAAGAGCCATAGGATTGGAAGCAACAATGAAGATATGTACATGATGACAGCAACAAACACATGATTTTCAAGCTATAGAGGGTCCGTATGAAAAAGTAACAGTATTTTAGTTGCATGCGATGACATGGTGTATCTTGAGTACACAATTGCAAAAGATAAAGACAAGTGATTGAAAGGTTTGAAATAATGAGTTATGACAATGTCAAAGAGGACTACAAGTGGAAACATGGAAACCAAACCTGTAGATAGGAAGATAGTCTATGAGCAAGAGTATTCATCAAGATGAAATAGGAAAGGAAGCTCATGTTTAAGTCTTACAAAGGTCTTAAACTGTGATGAAAACATGATGGCAAGAACATCAAAAGGCATGGAGTCAAAAGTAGAGACTAAAGTTGTTGAGAGTAAATCAGGTTGACGCAAACTAAATACCAATTACATTTTAATATATTTGGTCGACACCGACTATTAAACAATCAGGTTGGTCGATTATTCTTCATTATTGCAATCGGGTTTAATAGAGAATATAAAGCATGATGTGAATCATATATATATATATATATGAGGATAATAATAATTATCATCATATATATTGTTAGAATGATTGAGAGGGGGGGTGAATCAATTATCCTCAAGTCTAGATGTACCAATTCCACTTTTAAACACTTCAACCAACTTAGATCTATTCAACAATCCACTCGGTCTCTATAGCATATAACTAGTAACATAAACTTGCAGTCCATTGTCGAAAAGTAATCAACTTGTTGAATATAAAACTCTTAACAGTAAAAAAACATCAAATAACATTCACACAAGTATGACACCAGGATTTAATGTGGAAACCCAATTTGGGAAAAACCACCAGTAATATGCTACCAACTTTTCACTCTTCTGAAATGAGCTCTATGAGGAGCCAACCCTGTTAAAGGTTACAATACACACTGTTAGGTGTGACCCTGTTAAAGGATTTAATCACCTTGTCAGGATGTCATCCTAAGTAGCACTATAAGGACAACAGTCCTATAGATATCCAATGTGATAGTTGAAAGAACATGAATAGCAGGATATTTCAGAGGCTCAAGACAGTCTAATATGATGGAAGTAATAGTAAGACAAGGTTGTCATTAACAACATAGATGAGGATAACATTTTCCAATAAGGGACTAAATCTATGGTGCAAAATGACAAAAGGTATGGTGCAATTAAGGTTTGAAATCAATGCCTAGGGGTAGTTTTCAAGGAGTTATTTTCCTCTCCAGACTATGTTTTCAATCTGAAGCCAATTCTTCCAAGGTTCGAAAATGGCATTCAATAGTCTTTTGATCTGATATATGTATTATGGACTACCCAATGATTTTTGGCGGGCACTCTTCAGATTTTCACAACAATCACATTATAATGTTTTTCACTATTCACTTTTTCACAATTGACATTATAATGATTGCTAACATCTAAACAAAATACGTATGCTAATATATCATGAATGTTAAATGCACTAGGAGAGTTTTAAGTGAGAAGTACAAACAAAAACCCTAACCAAAGCATAAGCTTGTTATACTTAAATTCTAAATATACACAAGATATTCACAATCTGCATTACCTATTCTATTGGTGCTTGGGAAAAGCTATTCATTGTTCCTAAAAATATAATTTGATTATCATGATGATTTCAAAAGCTCATAAAATTCACAAAATCAAATTATGCTGAAACCAACCTCTGGTAGTGTTGTTGTAATGCCCTGCACCGTGGGCCACTTGGGTACATCTGCACACCTTAGAAAGTGGTAGATCGATTCAGTAAGAGCATCTTAGTTCCATCCCTCCATGCAATTCAGGACATCTTCTGTGCATCCAGGGTGCTATTTATGCAACATTGTACGAATGAATCCAATCCCCCACAATCTCCTTCTTGCTAAATTACCACAGTATAAAATATGTCGTAGGTATTAACAAACTCAAATGTATTTAAAAAGGGTTAAAATAAAGAGAGTCACGGCTCACCTAGAAAGTTCTAAAGTCGTTCATAAGACAGCCTGTTTGACTGATGGGATTGTTTGTAGTAATCATTTTATTTATTACCGACTGCATTTCTTGCTAGTAACATGGCCTTGTAAGAAGCTTCATTGGCAAATTTAGAGACTACATTAGATTAATGTATCTAAACCATCTCAACCTTAAGAAAAGATTCATGAATTTAGATTTCCACTTAAACAGAGTGATGTTATCTTGATAGTAAACATTTTTCATCAACTTCGAATCATACTCCATGATTTATGAGCTGGCTGGTGAAGAGGATTGTTTCAATACTGTGTAAAATTAAAAAGTGTGGATGACAGTAATTAAATATAAAGCAATAGACAATGATGCTTATTAAGAATCAAAGACACAAATAGGTAGACATACAAACTTGCTTGCCAATGTGTTTACATGGCACATAGCTATAGAAAGAAATCAGAGCTACAGAATCTACAATTTTTAAGCAATCAATGTACATATTTAAGTAAGATAGGTTGTTGTGTACTGACAGGCACCTTCATTAAATGGATGGAAGTCAATTCATGTTGTGATGTTGAACTCTTACAATCTTACATCTAATACAGAATTGTTCTGAGATTGTCTGCCTCCACGACCAACAAATAGAGTATGTTTTAAGAAACCTTCATTCTCCAGCCTGTTCACTACTGGAAAGAGGCACACAATCTTTTATGCTTCACAACCCGTAATAATCCATAATAATGTCAAGAATCAATAAAGAGACAATGAAATTAACATCATGATACAACATGCTAGAACCAAATGAAATCTTTGCTATATACCATGCACATCAGTTATTATAGGTATGAGGATCACAAAGCCCATGAAGATGACAATGCTTAGCAAAGAAATGATGGCAAGGGGTAGAAGACAATCTTGCAGGCCTATTGTGATGGCAATAGAGAAATTGTGATTATAATATCAGAATCAGATGCATAGTAGTCCCACACAAATGTCACAATACAACAAAAGAACAACGTAGACACATATAAGCAAAAAATATCTTCTAGAAGGAGCACTAAGGGATAAAATTGCTGTCAAGAGGAAAACAACATGACAGTCCTAACAATCAACATGATTTCCCTCCACATGTCAAAGTGTACAAGGGAAAAGAAGCTTATGACAATGCAAAAGATTTCACAGAGACAAAAGAGACAAGGACACTTGGTAATGAAAAAAACTGAGAAAGAACAATGCTTAATAAGATGTGAATGAGTTGAAGACAGTCCAAGGTAGTGAAATAAAGATAAATGACATCAACTAAAAGGACAGTGGATTCATAAGAAAAGTAAGAAGAATCCTCATTCAAAGAAGAGCAACCACAATTATCCTTAACGAATACTAAAGGAGAGGGTGTATCTCGTGAAGAAATAAAGGCAAACAATAGGTACAATAGCAGTTTTAAACAAATATTCAACCACAAAAAATACTTTGTACACCATTGAGAGTCACATCATCATGGCAAGGAGAGATTGAATAGAATATGTATAGCAAGAAGGACAATGCCAATTGCAAAGAGGAAGTCTTAAGAAGTTTCATGAGCAGTTGGTATAAGGACTAAATCTATGGTGCAAAATGACAAAATTTATGAGGACAAGTGTCAAAGTATTAACTCCCAATGATCTCTCATGCCCTCCTAGGGCATTTAATCACTTTCAACCAGTTTTTCAACCATCTTCACAGGGCCTAAAAGATAGGAAACAATTATTGTAGTTGGAGAGAGTTAAGAGATAGTTGCCAACACATATGATAATAGTTGCAAGCATCCAAGAAATTCAAAGACAACTGTTGGTTTGGGAGGAACATCTGAAACATTTCATTTGGGAAATGCATTTCCACTTTAGAGAAGCTTCAGCAATCAAGTGAAGACGAAGGCCTTTTGAAGCACACAAGAAGGAAGGTTTGAGCCAGCAACCAAGGAAAATACTTATCACTTTTCATTCAAAGCATGATCCTAAATGCTAGGAAGCAGTTAGTCAATCTTTAAAATCAATGCCTAGGGGCATTTTTCAAGGATTTATTTTCCTTTGTACACTATGTCTGTAATCTGAAGCGAGTTCTTCCAAGGTCTAAAAATAGCACCGAATAGTCTTTTGATCTGATATATGGACTTCAGAATGATTTTTGGCTGGTCACTCTTTAGATTTTCACAACAGTCACATTAGAATGGTTTTTATTGTTCCATTTTTCACAATAGATTATAATGATTTCTAACATCTAAATGAAATACTCATGCTAATATAACATGAGTGTTAAATTCACTACGAGGGTTTTAGGTGAGAAGTACAAACAAAAACCCTAACCATAGCATAAACATGTTATAGCTAAATTCTAAATCTGCACAAGATATTCACAATCTACATTACCTATTCTGTTGTTTTTTGGGAACGTCTATTTGTTGCTCCTACAAATATAATTTGATTATCACGATTATCCTGAAAGCACATAAACTGACCTTTGTTGTTGTAATGCCCTGCAGAGTGGGCCACTTGGGTATCTCTACATGCATTAGAAAGTGGTAGATCAATTTAGTAAGAACATCTTTGTCCAGTCCTTCCATGTAATTTGGGACATCTTCTTTTGTGCATTTAGGGTGCTCATTTTTGTAACATTGTAACATTGTTGTTGTAATGCCCTGCAGAGTGGGCCACTTGGGTATCTCTACATGCATTAGAAAGTGGTAGATCAATTTAGTAAGAACATCTTTGTCCAGTCCTTTCATGTAATTCAGGACATCTTCTTTTGTGCATTTAGGGTGATCATTTTTGTAACATTGTACGAATGAAGCTAATCCCCACGATCTCTTTCCCTTGTAGTTACCACAGTATAAATATTTCTTAGGTATTAACAAACCCAAACGTATTTAAAAAGGGTTATCATAAATAGAGGAAAGGCTCACCTTGAAAGTTCTAAATTCGTTCATAAGACAACCTGTCTGATTTGTGTGGTAATCATTTTATTTATTACCGACTGTATTCTTGACTTCAACATCACCTTGTAAGAAGTTGCATTGGCAAATTTAGACACTACGTTACATTAATGTATCTAAACCATCTTAACATTAAGAAAAGATTAAACTAAATTAGATTTTTGGTTAACCAGACTGTATGTTAAGTTGACTGTAAACAATTTTTTCATCAACTTTTTGAATGATACTCTATAATCTATGAGTTGAGTTGGCTAGTGAAGAAAATTGTTTCAATACTGTGTAAAATTAAAAAGAGCAGATGACAGTAATTAAATACACAGCAGTAGACAAGGATGCTTATTAAGAATAAAAAACACAAACAGATAGACAATACAACACTGCTTGTCAATGTGTTTACATGGCACATAGCTATAGAAACAAATCTGAGCTACAAAATCTGCAATTTTCAAGCAATCAAAGTACATATTTAAGAAACCTTCATTAAATGAGTGGAAGTCAATTCATACTGTGATATTGAACCCATACATCTGATAGAGAAGTGTTCTGAGATTGCCTGCCTCCACGACCAACAAATTGAGTATGTTTTAAGAAACCTTCATTTTGTAGCCTGCTCACTACTGGAAAGAGGCACACAATCTTTTATGCTTCATAATAACCCATAATAATCCATAATAATGTCAAGAATCAATAAAGAGACACTGATATTAACATCATGATACAACATGCTAGAACCAAATGAAATCTCTACCATATACATGTTTGAATATTTTGTTTAATCAAGAAAATGCAGGGCAGCCTTCATCTGAAATGCCCTTGGCACTGGAGCATGGTACATATTTTCTCCCTATTAATTCAAGGAAATATTGTCTAATCCCAAGCACACGTATAGTAGCACTCTCATGAGTGCCAATCTTGCATCCAACCCAGCTGAAAGCACATAATTATGCCTTTTCCACCAATCTTTCTTGTATCTGTGGATACAAGAAAGAATCACGTTAGCATCCAGCTGGTGTAATTGAAAGAATCATTCCTGGTGCCCGATCTAGCACTGACATATTAATCAATCTGATCAATTTTTTGTCTGGGTATGCTTTATGAACCAGCCAAACCACAAGTGGAGCAATCGCACCAAATAAAAAAAATCCTTCCTATCAATCTGCATATTACAGAGGCATCAAAGAAAACAGATACTAATAGCACACTCTTTTATACTTCATAATAACAGATAATAATCCATAATAATGTCAAGAACCGAATGAAATCTCTACCATATACACGTTCGAATATTTTGTTCAATCAAGAAAATGCGGGGCAGCCTTCAACTACAATGCCCTTGGCAGTGGGGCATGGTACCAAAAGTCATCCCCACCAGTCCCAAGCACACATAATTATCAATCCTGAGTGCCAATCCTACATCCAACCCAGCTGAAAGAATCACGTTAGCATTCAGCTGGTGTAATTGACTGTTGTTGCAGGGGTCATCATTCCTATTGCCCGATTAATCAATCTGATCATTTTGTTGTCTGGTTATGCTTTCCTTTGTGGAGCAATCGCACCACTTTGAAAAAAATCCTATCAATCCCCATATTACAGAGGCATCAAGGAAAACCCATCACTTTCTCCACGACCTCTTGCAACAAACTAACTAACTAAATCGATTTCGACATCAATTCAAAAGAATGAAAAAGCGAAAAAGAAAACATGAAACAATAGCTAAACTCATGCTTTTTAAAATGGTAATATACAGTATAACAGTCTGATTCTAGCCGTTGTGCGGACTCCCTTATGAAGTGAGGTTAAATTTTGAAAAATAAAATCTCCATAGTTTCAGAGTCGTTGGCGCGCGCTCCCATATGGAGTGATCAAATTTTGAAAAAAATGCGTATTTTTTAATTAAAAGATTTATTTTAAAATTAATAGTATTTGTTAACATTTATAAGTATAATTTTAATTTTTTAAATGATTATTACTTAAATTTCATGTTTTAAATTATTATTTTTATATTTAGAAAATTTAATATTTTAAATAAAAAATTGTTGTTTTTATGATTTATTTAAAAACAAAATAAAGTAATTTTTATAAAATATCAAAATATAAAATGTCTTTATAGAATAGGGATGTTCAAACATTCAAAAAATTATATAGAGCATATTACCCAAAGTCCTTATGCATTCGACCACTACTATTGTTTTCATCACAATATATGCCATTGTATTGTTGTAATGACAAAATGGAGTAACTACAACCTTGAATCCCTACATTTTATACTTCCACTATATAACTCATGAAAAAATGGAGTTTCTGCTTCTACAACCCTATACCCCATATATTTATCAAATCCTATGACACAAAATAGAGGATTGCCATAAAAACTATAGCATAATTCTTCTAATCCCATTACACATCAAACAATAAACAAATAAATCACTTATTTTGTTACTTGTTGGGGAGGAGTCAAGGCATGTATTTTCACCCTTGACCACAATCTACATAATTATGTAGTGCCTTAGATGACCCCAAAGAGTCCTTATCAAATATTGTGTGTTTGTCACTCTATCATCTAGTCCTCATGTCATCTTTGTTGTCCATCTCTGCATCTAAGCCCTCTCTATAAAAGCTCGTTAGACCTCCTTGGATATATCATTGTAACCACCTGTCCCACTCTTCTTCTTCCAGCCCCAGCATCAACTTCATAAAAGGCATCTTGCGACCTACAATTTTTGGTCTATGTGGGATGATTGACCTGTCAAAGTAGTATATGGTAGGGTATTTTTCCACCTCACAATCGCACCTTCGAACCACACAAATCTTTTGGGAAAGCGATCCCAAATTCTCATCGATGCTCTCTAACACATCATCCAACTCTCCCAAAAGATTGTCTTTTGTCAACTTCTTGTAAATCTTCTTTGTCGTATCCTTTGTTTCCCCCACATCAATCATGGATGCCAAAAACATAGACACCACATTTGAGTTTACTCTGAACCGATGATTGGCCTAGGGAAACTTCATCTCCGGGACCATCCTAATGGCATGCAAAACTAAATAATGACTAGAATTAAAAATGCACCTAAACCTTTTGTCAAAGCACTCCCCCAAGAAATATGTCTTATTTGGCCAAGTAACTTTACTGGTGTATCCATCATTGCTAGCTTTTCTCTCACCAACATACACAAAATAGAATCAAAAAGCACATTCTCAAAGTTAAGGTTTCATAAATGGAAACTCCATTTATTCTTAATCTTTCTTCTCGATAGTTATCACTTCATAACCCCATCAATTGAGACATCTTCCCTATACTTGTCTTAATTTACTTCATCTATTGTAAGGTCACATGACATGTCTTCCAAGTGTATTTGCTCATACAAAAATTGGTAGTGACAACTATTAACCCACACCGAGATATCTCACAACCACACAAACTTATATTAGGCAAACACCACTGTAACGGTCTCCAATCAAATGTTCACATAACGTGAATCTTCAAACAATAGAATAATTGTGGTAATCTTTAATATCATATTATGTCACACAACACATGAGCCCTTCCAAGAATAAAGGATATGTCCACCTTTTCCAACACTAATTGTTGATGTCATAAATCATTGTTGACTCCTACTAATGTGTTTTTAAAATGCCACCTTGGCCAGCTCATTGGCCACATCATTGCCCTCCTTGTAAATGTGGGTTATTTGGAAGTTAGATAATTTTACATTCAACTCTTATTTTGTGTCAACCCATTTCTAGAGTTTCCAATTAGGGGTTGATCTCTATCTAATTGCATTGATAGTCAACAATTTGGGTCCCCTTCAAGATGCAATTTTTCCACTTTCAATTCCAAACTATATCTCACTCCACTCGAGGTTACTATAAATTATCTATCATTTGTTGGCATCACTCCCAATGGGATTGATCTCATCCCTAAGACTTCTCCCAAGTGATTATGAGCAACACAACCAATTCCACTCATTCTTAGATTCCCTTTTGATGCATCATTAAAGTTGATCTTGGTCCAGCCTGAATTTGAACTATTCCATTTCACCCCACTTCTAGGGTTCATCAAAAGATTATCCTTTTTGGTCTCATGAATGGGGGAACATGAAGCCCCACAAAAAAATCAGTAATTTTATCATCCTAGAAATTCATCTTCTTCAGGTTCATCTTCATTGTGGTAGTATTAATCAATTATATCATTAGCAAATCAATCTTCTTTAATAACACCTTTCAATCCATCTTAGCATTTGGAAAAACTCTCTAGTTTCTCTCTTCCCAAACTTCCTACACCAAACAAGAGGGAAGAATGAACCATAGACCATAGAAGAGTGATTTTTTCTTGATCTTGGGCTAAGTCAAAAATCACTACTTGAGACTTTGTGACAATGATGTTTTTTATCCAAGCTTATCCATAAATTATTTCCAACATCAATGTGCATTTTGAAAATTCAATAGTAAGTGATCAACTAATTCCTCCTCTTGTTTTTGTAGAATACATCTTTCAAGATCCTAATGTCATAGACCTTCAACCCATCTCTTGTGAGAATCTTATTTTGTAGAGCTAGCCAAGTAAACACTTCATCTTTGGGAAGGCAATAAGTTATGGAATTGGTTAATTTTCTACCTTTATTACTTCATCCTTAACTATCTATCCCACTTTACCTCATATTCTCTTGTCTTTGATCCACACCATATTATGAAATTCTCTTATAATGGAAGACAAACTAGCCTCTCCTTTAGAACCCTTTTTAGTTTTGCCTTTTGGTTATTGGGGCCATTCTGATTGTTCAGATGCTTCCATTTCAATTATGGCAACTCATTGACTTATGTTTTCTCTATATAATTCTCCACCTTAGACCCCCAAACTCTCATTGTTTCTACTTCTATTTCATTCAATTTTGTGGTTGTAACGAGCTCATAATGTATTCCCAATAATTAGACCAAAATGTTGATTTCTTCCCAATCTTGATATTCCAAGTAATGTGTTTTGTGATAATATCTTTGTAATTTAAAGTGAAGTACCATTGGCTAAACCCCTGGAAGGATTTTTCACAGTGAAGATCCACTTTGATTGATCTGCGTTGACATATTTTTTTTCCTAAGGATCTTGACCCACTTATGTGAACCCCTTGAGTATATATCCTCCAAACTATCTTGTCCCCCTTTATCAAATTTATTATTAAAATATTTTGAATACTAATCCCCCCTCCTTTAGAGAGAACACCTTTTCCAAGTAACCAAAGGGAAAATTTTCTAATCATTAGCACCTCTCCAAAGGAATTTTTGAATTACCTTGTTTAGCAATTTTTTCACTATTTTTGGGAGTTTCATGCAAGAAATTGAGTAACTCAAAATGGCTAATAAAATTGCCTTAACCATCATCAACCTCTTTTCTAATGATAGTCATTTCCCTTTCCAACACTCGAGTTTCTTCTTACAATTTTCCACCTAGGGATCCAAATATGATTTTTTGTTGATCCCTAGAAATAATGGTACCCCTAAGAATTTTCCAATAAAGTTAGCAATCTAAAGATCCAACATCATTTCTACCTAATAAAAAAAATGTGAAACATGGGAATACATTCTACAAACCCTTGACAGGGATCTAGGGCTCCAATAATGCAAAATCTAGAGAGACGTGTAGCTAGGACTAGTAATTCCTTCTCCCCATTAGAATAGAATGTGGAAAACCTCCCACCGTTTGTTCAAGAAGAAAACAAAACTATACTTGGTAAAATAAAAGTAATTTCGAGCACAAATTACGAGCCTAAGATCCTGACAGATGATTAAGGATGGCAAATTATTCACTCCAAGAAGGTCATGTGACAGATAAAAGCACAAGATAGGTCTTAGATTACCATCTAGAACAATGATGCTTCATTTAGGGTTGTCTTGGGAAATAGGGGCTTGTAGAATGATAGGCTTAAAAGGAGGCACAAGGTAGTTATTTCTATGGGAGAAATCTTGTTCCAGCAGGTCGACAAAGAATGCCAAACTTTGTAGTATCCCAACCAAACCCTAGATATGAAAACACTATTCAGATTGGGTCAAGAAAGCATCATATGATTGAAAATAATTTTATCTAGCCAGTATGGGACAAATACACTAATCTAGGAATCTTGGAAACATGGAGTGGAGAAAATATTAATTTCTCAGATATGAAGAAATAGTGGGAAAATAAATTTCTTGTTCAGGTAAGTATCTCTTTCCTGGGTAACAATGTTTTATTTATTTTATGTAAACATAAAGAAATCAAGAAAGATATTATGTATGGTAGCATTATATTATTTAAGGGATATTATTTTCACTTTATCAACTAGTCTTCACATTTTAACCCTTTCATATACAAACCAAAGGCTCTTTATAGATGGCAAAATCTAGATTGGCTCCTAGTTGAATATTGCATTTCATCTATTATAGATGAAATTAGCTCAAATTGGGTTACCTTCCTAGAGGGCGAAGGGATTTCACTTGATGAAATCTCAAATGAAGTAAGAGTACTTCTTCACATGGACCGTAAAATTGAAACCCTAGATCAATTCAAAATTGTGATGCCTGGGGGGTTCTTGAACATTGAGCCCTCATTTTACCATGGTGGCATTAATGTATCTGATATTATTAGCAAAAAGAGAGAAAATGAATCACTTGTAAATAATCTCAACAAATCAAGATTCGTAAGCAATGATATTCATCTAAAAATAGGTAATGTCGCTTGTAGACCAATAAGCATCGACAAAAGTGCAAAAACTAGGAGATAATCTAAGACTAACAATATTTGCCTCAAGAGTTTGATGGAGGACCCTAGAAAAGAGAATAGTAAAAATGTTAGTGTCCCCTCTAAATCTAATTAGAGTAGGGAGGAACCTAGAATCATGGGAGTGGATGATGGAGAGATAGTAGAAAAGGAAGATAGAACAATTCCTGCTAAGCCATTAGTAATCCATGATGAGTAGAAATCTAAAGAGAATATGGGCATAGTTGAGGGGGAGGAGAAACAAACCAATATTGAGGGAGTATTGTCCTCAATTTTGACATTGCAAAATTGTGGCAACCCTACGCAATTTTCTTATGAATTTGTAGGTGTATCCTCTACATTTTTAAAATTTTGGATAATATGTTATGAAGACAATTCGTCATCCTTGAAATATTCTTTATTTTGCATATTTCATGCATCGTTTTGAGGGTTCACGTCAAGTTAATCACCTTATCGCTTGTCAGGATGAGTTTTTCTTCTTTGACTACAAGCACTTGATTTTTGGCAATCTTCATGTTTATTCTTCATTTTTCCCTTTCTTGTAAGTAGTTTTTAATCTTTTTTTCCCTTAAGTCAATAGCCCTTTGAATTCTACTCGTTTCAAACTATCTTAGACGCCAAACAGAGTTATATAACTCAAGTTATGATGCAAAAGGTGGGGTTTTCAGGTTGACTACATGTTCTATGAAAAATTCTTCAAAAGTGGGACTTTTATGGTCAACTACACGAATTAAAAATATATTTAATATATAAAATGAATTTTGATGTCTATTTTAAAATTTCAACTCATTTCGAGTTGAACTGTAGTTTTTAATGTTTTTATGAAAAATAGCTCTTTTTTATTATCTAATTTCATGTTACTTTATTAAAACTATAGTTATATATTAAATTTAATTAAAATTTAATCACCTAAGTTTACAAGGGTGGGGTTTTGGTTATTATGTGCATATTATTTATGTGTAAATCACTTTTCAAAACCCACTTTTTGAGTTTATGTCATATAACCATTAAATACACACTTTTTATATGCAATTGCATATGTTTATATGTTTGTTTAAATGAAAAACATAATGGCTTTTTCTAAGCCAAAAGCATGTTCTATCAAAACATGCAGTTGTCCTCCAAAAGAGCATATTTAATCCTTTTTGAAATGCAAATTGTTGTTTCTATATGCAGAGACATGTCTAAACTGAGTATTTAAAGATAAGTCATGAAGTGGCTTTTTCTAAGTTAAAAACATATTTTTTCAATGTGTATTTACACTTGAAAAGTGTGTTTTTAATAGAAATACGTGAAAACACACCAAAGTATCATTTTTTAAACCAAATACATGTTTTTTTTATATGTTTTCAACTCCTAAAGTGCATTTTTTAAACCCAACACACTAGGGTGTCATTTTTTAAGCCATTTACATATTTCTTTTAACATTTTTTTACATGTTTAAAGTGTGTATTTAACCAAGCAGCCATGGACATCGAATTTGAAGGCATTTACATATCTTTTTAAACATGCATTTGCATCTTAAAAATGTGTTTTAACTTTCCTTTGGCTGTGCTTTTTAGAAGTGGTGATTTCTGAGAGGAAAACATGTTTTTTTACTTCAAAAACCCCACTTATTTGGGGGGGGGGGTTTGAGAAAAACTGAATTTTGAGGCAAAAAATCACTTGGAAAATGGTTAAAACTGAACCATTTTTGCTTCGTATAGGGTCGATTTGCACTAAATTTCCCAAGGATCATTCTTGGATCATCAAGATTGCATTTTAAAAGATGTTTTACTCACAAAAACAACCCATTTAGGGCATGTTTTTGGGCATTTTTGCCCAAAAATGACAAGATGACAAGATCAAGCTTTACTAGAAAAACCTATTCATCAGAAAATATTTTTGATTTGGTACATATTGATTTGTGTGGACCTATTGGACCATAAAGTTATTATGGTGATAATTATTTCATACTATTTGATGATGACTATTCGAGAATAATGTCAGTAATGTTTATGAAAGTTAAATATGATGCTCTTTATATGTTCAAGATATACAAAGCCAGAGCTGAAAAAGAAATAGGTAGGACTCTTAAATGTCTTAGATCCAATAGAGGAGGTGAATTCACTTCACATGATTTTAACACATATTGTGATGAAAATGGAATCAAGAGACAACTTAAAGCACCAAGGACACCTCAATAAAATGGAATTGTAGAAAGGAGGAACAAATCTATCTTAGAATGTGCAAGAACATTACTAAAACAAGGAGTGGCACAACAATTCTAGAGCAAAGCGGTAAGTACAATAGTCTATACTTTGAACAAAGTACAACTCAATAAAGGTACTAATAAGACACCTTATGAATTATGGTATGGACATACTCCCAATGTTAGTTACTTTAAAATATTTGGAAGCAAATGTTACATTAAGAAGGATGCTATGAATAGAAAGTTTTACACCAAAGGAGATGAGGGTATATTTCTTGGTTACTCCACAAGAAGTAAGGCATATAAGTGTTTGAATATAAGGACTAACAAAATTATTGAAAGTGCAAATATAAAAGATGATGAATTTGCAGAGAAGAATGAAGAAGACAACAAAAAGAAACTTGAAGATTACAGTAAGATCATATACAATGAACTAGAGGAACTTGAAACTGTACCACAAATGAATGCATGAGAAAATAATGATCAACCAGTGAATGATAATGATTATGATAGTGAAAGTGAAGATAAAAGAAATAACAATGTTGAACCAGTAACCCCAAGGTATGTAAGACTTAGACGTAATCACTTTGAATCAAAGATTATTGGAGATAAGGATGCTAGTATTATGGCAAGAAGTAAGGTTAAAGATACAACCTGTTTGTTATTAGAAGTTGAGCCCAAAATAGTTAAAGATGCACTAAAATATGATGATTGGATGAAAGCAATGAAAGAAGAAATTGATCAGATTGAGAAAAAAAAAACATGGACCTTGGCACCCAGACCTATTGAGAAAAATGTGATTGGTACTATGTGGATTTTTAGAAACAAGCTAAATGAGAAAGGAGAGGTAATAAAAATTAAAGCAAGATTAGTTTGTAGCGGATAAGCTCAAGAGGAAGGTCTTGATTATGGTGAGACTCTTGTCCCTGTTGCTAGATTGGAAGGAGTTAGAATACTTCTAGCTTATGCTGCATTCAAAGGATTCAAAGTATATTTGTAGACTAGGCTTTTGAGGGTACCTGCTTTGAAAGACTTCAAGCCAAACAAAGATTAGATGTTAGTCTAAGCATGAAATCAATGCAAAACAAATAAAACTCTACGCTAGCCACCTCAGATTGAAGCCTAAACAGGTGCACCTAAGCACTGTTTGATTTGCTCTTGCTTAAGGGGATGTGGGTGTGCTCTCTAATCACTTGGAGCATATTCCTTATGCATTTAGGACGGATTGAAATCCATGAAAACCCCAAAATGGCACAAAACAGGTATATAACACCTGATTTGCCTCTAAGGCCTCAAGGATCAAAATGATGCTGATATGAATATTAAGCTACATGAGATTTATGCTAAGATTGATTTTAAGCCAAATAGAGATGTGATGATGCTATGCTTATGCAAAACAATGAAATAAACTAAGTTAATCCATTATTACTAAATTAGGATGAGCTAAAATGCTTGAAAGTAAGTTAAATTAAGATGATTCTGCTAAGTCTAGAGCTAAATGGGCATGATAACAATGCATGAGAATAAAAGCTAAGCTAATGAATTTGCTCTTGAAAGGAGGAGCATTTATAGGATTTGGAAAGGAGGAATGAATGGCCAAGATCAAAATCCTTAAGAGAGGCCAAGATTCATTCAAAGGGGAGCACATGGATTGTGCTAGTTCAGGGCCACCTCCTTGTGACAAGTGTCACAAGGGCATTGGGTTGAAAGATGGGAGGAATGTGCACAATTTGGGAAATGTGCCTAAGGTCAAAGGGTGTAAGAAAGGGGTGAGGGGCTTCTTAAATGCATGTAAGAGGGATAAGGAGGCCTTGAATACACTTAATGCATGTAAGATAAGTCTCTAGAAGTTTGTTGACTTTGGTTTAAGCTTAGGAGTTGGCTAACCTTGGTTAGGGAATGTGACAGGATTAGGGGAGGGATTAGGATTAGGATTAGGGTTAGGTCTTTCTAGAAGAGTCTAGAATTTCCTTAGCATAAACATGGATTTTAGGAAATAAATAAAGATTTATTTATTTCCATGGTTTTAGGTTTGAGAATATTTATTAAAAATGAATTTAACAAATATGAGGATTAAATATTTAATCTTAATTAAATATTTTGAGTTGGGATTAGGGTTAGGAAATGATGGGATTAGCCTTTAATTAAAATTAAAGAAGGATTAGAAGATTCTGGAAGAGGTTAGTGGTCTTAAAGAAATTGGCCAAGTTTTGGGCAAAAAATAAATAAATTATTTATTTTGGGATTTTTGGTCAATTTATTAATTAAATAATTAATAAATAAGGAGATAATGTCTAAATAAGATTTAAACATTTTTGGGAGGGATTTCTTAATTAAATATTTTTAATTAAGATAAAAGGATTTAATGACATAAAAATAAATAAATAAATTAAATAATTAATTAATTAATAAATGATGATGTCATCAGAAATTTTTCAGAAAATAAAAATACTTTATTTTCTAAAAGATTTTTAGGTGTCTACATTTTGCCCCTCTTTGATGCGATGCCGCAAGTGGCATGGCATCAAAGACAAGAAAATAAGATGCCCGAGGCTAGAATTTAAAGGAATGAGGGGTTGTGCCCCCTCGAGAAAATAACGCAAGGAGTAAACGTTGTAGAATTTTCTCGAAAGGAAACAAAGAAGGAAGGGCCTAGGAAGAAGGGGAGATAAATAACCAAGCTTCCAAGAGCAAAGATGGGTGAATGCAAGATGAGATGAAATGCAAAATGTAGGATGCAGCTACATGAGAGATGCAAGATGCAGGGGATTTGGGGAAGCTCCAAGTGCAAATGTGGAGAGTACAACCTAGTTTAATATAGCAATGCTAGAGACCTGCCAAGGATACTGGGATCACGAGGCCTTGTCACCAGCGTTGCAGAGGACTGACGCTAAAAAGACACATAGGGTTGCCCCAGCATCACGCATGAAATCCAAAGGAGGCATGGTGGAAACGATGCTGAAGAAACCACAAACACACAACTGACTCACAGACAGAAGCAAAAGATCAAAAGACCCTGCCCCAGATTATCCTCATTCGCAGCGCACCATGATATAAAGGATCGTGGCGACTTTGAGTAGAGAACAACAAGAAGCTGTAAAAGATTAACAAGATCCAAAGGACAAAATCCAAGACCAAAATGATAACTCCAAAAAGACATCCTTTGCCAAGGAGAGAGATTTGATGTGACAGATTGATTGATGGTGGGAAGATTGGTCTGAACATGTGGAAGGATGCATCGACACAGACCGGGTGTGATTGGTGGAAGATTAGGTCAGACAGGAAGGATACAACTGAGGGGACCCGTGATTAGGCTTAGGTCAGACAAAACAGAAGTATATATCTGTGCGGACCCGATGTTGATGGGGAGAATGTGGTGTTGCTGATTGGCAAATGATGAAGTCAAAGAATAATCACTGGGATCAAGAATAGTCGACAAGGGATGTTGCTGAAGTACAAGGCTAGGTAGGACAAGATTTTTGATCAAATGTTGCTGCAGGACTGAAGAGGACGATGTACAACAAGACACGAGGATATGTACAACAGATAGGAAGATATTTACAACGGATAGGGACAAAAGCTCAGGATTGGGGATAGGAAGATCTCGCTATATAGGATATACAGGATATGGTACAAGATATGGTACAAGAGATGTGCAAGATATGGTACAAGATATGTGCAGGTGGGATTGCGGATATGCTGGAGGATTTATGAAAAAGAGGAATGCTGGGGGATGGTGGATGGGGATGGGGATGGAAGAAAAAGGATTGAGATGCTGGGATGGGGGGATGAGAGTTTGATAGATAATGACTCGGTCCACTATGTATGGCGCCTGTTTGCTAAGTTTTCACCAACATACTTGTCCAAGGCGCTTGAATTGCCAAGTTTTCACCATTGGACGATTTATTTTTTTTTCTTTTATTTTTCTTTTTTTTCTTTTATTTTTTATTTTTTCAATTTTTATGGATTTTCTGAATATGTAGGTCTGGTTCAGGCATAGAACCTCTTCAGATGTATGATGTTGATGGGATCATTCAAAGGCTCACCTTCTGATGTAGATAACTGATAAGCTCCAGAGCCGAAGCATGCTGTGACAACATAGGGGCCCAACCAAGTAGGCTCAAACTTGCCTTTCTTTTCTCTGTTTGCTTGGACTTTCTGATTTTCTTTGAGGACCATGTCCCCAACCTGAAATTGTCTGGGATGGACCTTCTTATTATAACTCCTTTTGATTCGATTCTGGTATGCAACCAGGTGATCATAGGCTTGTTGTCTCTTTTCATCTAACAGGTCTAGCTGTGTGAGACGGGCCACACGATAGTCTTCATCCGTGGTGTAGTTCTTCATGGAGACTCGCAATGATGGGAGCTCAACCTCGATCGATAGAATGGCTTCGGCACCATATACAAGGGAATATGGCGTGGTGCCTGTGGGAGTGCGATAAGAAGTATGATAGGCCCAAAGGGCGGGATTGATTTGGAGGTGCCAGTCATGACCAGAATCATTGACAACCTTCTTGAGGATTTTCAAGATAGTTTTATTGGTTGCCTCAGCCTGGCCATTTCCTTGAGGGAAATATGGACTAGAGAAACGATGATGGATGTGGAGTCTAGCACACAGATCATCCACATGCTGGTTTTCAAAAGGTGTGCCATGGTTTGTGAAGATGGTAGATGGTATGCCAAAGCAACAAATGATATGGTAAAGGATGAACTTGGATATTTGGATACCAGTAGTTAGGGTGAGCGGAATCGCTTCAACCCATTTGGTGAAGTACTCTGTGGCAGTTATTATGTACTTGTGTCCATCCGAGGAAAGGGGAGTGATTAAGCCGACAAGGTCAAAGCCCCAACATGAAAATGGCCAAGGTGGTGCTATGGGTTGCAAATCTTGTGCTGGTGCATGAATCAAATTTGCATGCTGTTGACATGGTAAAAATTTTCTAACAAACTCACAAGCATCATGTTTCATGGTTGGCCAATAATACCCAACTCGAAACAACTGCTTAGCTAGAACCATGCCACTCGCGTGGGCATCGCAAATTCCAGCGTGGACCTCTTGTAAAGCCAGGACGGCCTCGTTTGAATCTAAACGCCTAGAAAGGATGTTGTGATATCCCCAACGATAAAGGGTGTTGGCTACAAGAGTGTAGCGGGAAGCTCTGCAAATAAGGTTTTGGCGTTGGTTATTGGTGAGATGGGGAGATATGATACCATTCTTTAGATATGCATGGATGTCATGGTACCATGGGGACTGGGGACCAACCAAGACACACACCATTTCTGCATCGGCATTCTCATAAACTGGTGTATGTAGCTGCTCGACTAGGAATTCATACTGTGATGCGTCATGTGGGATTTCTAACAAGGATCCAATAGTTTCCATTGCATCTGTTGCTTTGTTCTGAAGTCTGGGTATCTGTGTGAACTGTATGCTCAGGAAATACTCTTTCAATCTATCCACGAGTTCTTTGTAAGGTAGCAGCTTGTCATCTTTTGTTTGATATTCATCTAGGACTTGCTTGATAATCAGCTGTGAATCATCGAACACTTGCAGTTCTGTGATATTCCATTGAATGGCTATTTTGAGACCTAAGATGAGTGCCTCATATTCTGCAATATTGTTGTTGGTACATGAAAATCCCAACTTGAATGATTTTGGGATGTAGTCACCTTGAGGTGTGACGAATAGGATTCCTGCCCCTAATCCATGTGATGTGTAGGAGCCATCAAAGTATAGTTTCCACATGGGTTGTTCTTCGATCATACATAAGTGTTCATCAGGGAATTCCATGATTAGTGGATAAGCATCCACCAGTGGTGCTTTTGCTAGCTGATCGGCAATGACTTGCCCTTTGATTGCTTTCTGATCTATGTACTGGATGTCAAACTCACTGAGTATCATGACCCATTTTGCCATACGACCTGTGAGAGTTGTCTTTGATAGTAGATATTTGAGAGGGTCCACCTTTGAAATGAGCTTGATTGTGTGACTGAGCATGTAATGTCTAAGCTTTTGAGTGGCAAAAACCACTGCAAGGCATGCTTTTTCCATGGGTGAGTAATTAAGCTCATAGCCGACAAGAGTTCGACTAATGTAGTAGATGGCTCTCTTTGTTTTCATCATCATGCTGAGCTAGGAGTGCCCCCAGTGTTGTAGTGGTTGCTGAGATGTAGAGTATGAGAGGGCATCCTGGAACTGGTGGCACTAGGATTGGAGAATTGGCTAGATACTCCTTGAGCTGATCAAAGCTTCTCTGACATATGGGACCCCATTTGAAGCTTGTGTCTTTGCATAAAAGATGCGTGAAAAGTTGGCACTTGTCTGCTAGTTGAGAAATGAACCGATGCACTGATTGAAGCTTTCCTTGTAGGTTTCTGAGCTGTCTGAGTGTTCTTGGGGGAGGCATTTCTATTATTGCTTTGACCTTTTTAAGGTCAATCTCTATGCCTCATCGTGATACTATGAAACCTAGGAGCTTTCCAGATGTAACACCAAAGACACATTTTTTTGGATTGAGCCGTAACCCATAGTGTTGCAGGCGATCAAACACACTCTCAAGAATGTCAAGGTGTTCATGGCGAGTTTTTGATTTTGCAAGAATATCATCCACATAGTCCTCTAGGATCTTGTGAATCATGTCATGGAAGATTGCTGTCATCGCTCTCTGATATGTGGCTCCTACATTCTTTAGACCAAAGGGCATCATGTTATAGCAAAAGGTACCCCATGGAGTGGTAAACGCTATTTTGTGTTGGTCTTCTGCTGCTATATGAATTTGATTGTATCCAGAGAAACCATCCATTAGTGACAACATTTCATGGCCCGCTGTAAGATCTACGATCATGTCTATGTTAGGTAGCGGGAAATCATCTTTAGGACATCCTTTGTTTAGGTCCCTGAAATCTGTGCATATTCGGATGTCGCCGGAAGGCTTTGTGACAGGCACCATGTTGGAGATCCAATTTGAATAATCTATAGCTCTGATAATCTTTGCATCCAGGAGCTTTTCTAGTTCTGATTTTACTAATAGAGCTACCTTGGGATGTATTTTGCGTAGCTTCTGCTTTACTGGCTTAACATTAGGGTCTACAGCTAGATGATGAATAACAAGTTTAGGATCAAGTCCAGGCATGTGTGGGTATGACCATGCAAAGTTCATAGTAGCTTCTTGAAGTAGCACAGTGAAAGCCATTTCTTCACCTTCTGTCATGTTGGCTGCAATGTAGGTGATCCTCAGACATTCCTCTGTACCTAAGTTGACTAGCTTGGTTTCTTCTATGATGATAGGTGACTGCTTAGGTCTGTAATCCTGGATGGGAGGAAGAGGCAAGTCTTCATCTTCTAGTGCTTGAATTGCCAAGTTTTCACTAGAAGATACGCACTTTATTTTTACTTTTTTGGAATTAGAATGTGCCCCAGAAGGGTTTTCACATAAGGACTCATGTTTTACTCTTTCTATTTCTCTTTTGCAGCTAAAGCTTGCCTCCTCTCCGAAGTATCCTTCTGGGTCAAGCTTATAGATGTGAGTTGACTCTGAATTGTGAACTAATTGTGGGCCTAATGCCCCCATGAATTCTAGGAGTGCTTCCATGCTTTGGAACTCATCAATGTGTGTAATGCTTGGTTGGTCCCAGTCTATGAGTTCAAGGTGGGTGAGGGGAAGTTCTATGAGATTGATGGCAAGTTGTCGGAGGATAAAAGTCCCCAGGAGGGTGTCATCGTCAAAGATATCATCGTAGGATCTGATTTCTTTCTCTTCAGGGATGTCTTCGATCTCTACGAGGTCATCCTGGCTATTTAAGAGGGGAACACTAGTCATGTTGGTGCCCCCAGTTGCGGTATTGGGCCCTTGTATATGTAGGCGAGGGGTATTAAAGCCAAGACCCTGATGTTTAGGATTCTTTGATGGTGTGATGGGATATTGGTTGCCACCTTCTTGTGGCCCTAGACCACTGCCTTGATAGTGCCATTGTTCAGTGGTATACTTATGTTCTTTTGGATATTTATCTTTGAAATAGCCAAGAAGTTGAGTGTCAAGTGATGGGGGATCTTTATACAACCACCTATTTATGTCAGGATCCATCTCTTGACTGTTTATGTTGCCATGGGATTCAAAAGTCATAGATCTGATTCTCTTGATTTCATGATGCTCTTCAATAGGCTTGCTTTGGTGATCTGGGCACCCTTGAGTATGTGGATCAAGCAGGAGGGCCCCTACGACAAATGCATCATGTAGGCTATATTCACCACAACCCTGGTTATTGATCTTGACGGAAGATAGGGTGGAGGTGAGAATGGTTTCTGGATCGCAATGGGATCAGGATGAGTTGGCAATAGAAGTACCAATGTCAGTTCCAGGACAATGAGTGGAGTGAGGGAATGATGCTTCCATCGCATGACAATATGCGAAGGGTTGGGGGTCAGCATGGATGGTAACCTCAGTGCCTTGATGCAGAAATTTGATGCACTGATGGTAAGTAGATGGTATAGCCTTAATGGAATGAATCCATGGTCGGCCTAGGAGGATATTAAATGGTAGGTCAAGATCAACAACATGGAAAATAGTATCCTGTGTTGCTGGGCCCAGCTGAATGGGCAAAGTAATGGTACCTTCAAAGGTACGCTCCAAGTTGTCATAGGCTTTGATAATGATCACTTCATGTGCTATATTGGCCTGGGTGAACCCAATCTGCTGAATGAATTTCAAAGTACACAAGTTCAGGGCTGAGCCATTATCTATTAAGACTCGTTTGATGGCAAAGTCTCTGACCATGATGGCGATGCGGAGAGGGAGAGTATGGTCAGGTGCAATGACTGGCATGTCGGATGGTTTGAAGGATAAAGCATAGGCTGCGGATAGATGTCCCACAAGGGTCTCAAACTGGGTGGTGTTAATGTTTGTGGGGACATGTCCTTCTTTGAGAGCTTGGTCGAGGATCTCCTGATGGAGAGGTGAAGTGCGGAGAAGGTCCAAGATGGATATTTGGGTTGGTGTATTCCCAAGATGTTCTATGAGGTTGTACTGTGCATTGTGTGCATTTTGTACTGGCCTTGGACGGGCACTAGCAACAGTTATCCGACCCCTACGGGTGGTAACAACACATTGACTGTCTGCTCCTCTGACATGGATGGTATTGACTGTGGGCTCAACTTGGGTTATACATCCAACAATATTGTCATAATTGATATAGGCAGTAGTGTGATCTTCTTGCTTGCCTTTGCCATGGTTTTGGGGATGATTGGTATTAGCTTGGTTCTTACCAGCATTGTGTTGTGGGAACACATTCTGATAAATTTGCAAATTGGCATTTGGCGAGGCTTGAGTAGGTGTATCTACTTGAATCTCTTTTTGATCAATGAGATCTTGGATATAGTTTTTGAGTCTCATACACTTTAGGGTAGTGTGTCCTTTGACACGATGATAATCACAGTACTCGTGATCTTTGTACCAATCAGGCTTGGGAGTGGTATCATCAACTGGCTGAATTGGTGGATATGTAATCAAGTTGGCCTTGGCCATCCGATGAAAGATAACATCCAGAGGTTCACCGAGTGGTGTGAAGGTCTTCTTCGGATAATTTTGAGCTCTGGGTTTGTTCTGCTTGGGAGCAATATTGACGGCATTGACTTGATTGTTTGGGTTATCTTGATAAGCTTGATGGGCTTGCTGCTGATAATTCTGCTGATTATTCTGAGAATGATATTGTTGCATGGGTTGTTGATGGACTTGAGGAGGTTGCTGATGGATGGGTGCTTGTTGTTGTTGGTATGCAGGAGTTGACGGAGGACTAGCTACAACAAATTGGACATGCTTGGTATCAGTGGCTCCATCAGTAACAACATTCTTGTTACGATTCCAGTAACGAGATTTATCATTGCTGGGTTTATGGGTATCATTTTTGAAGTGCCGGATTGTGCCTTCATCTAGGAGGGCCTTTTCAATACCTATCCCCTTGCTCTTGATATCTTGATAGGTTTGGAGACAATTCATTCTCATGAAGTGGGATAACTTAGGATGCAGATTATCAATAAAGATTTTGGTCAAATGCTTTTCAAGTGGCTGGTATGATAACCTGGTAGTAAGGTTCTGCCATCGTTGCAAGTATTTTGCTAGGCTTTCTCCATCTTTCTGTTTTGAGTTGCAGAGATCTAACAAGGTCAACTCATTCTCAACATTGTGGGCATAGTGGGCAATGAACTTCTCAAAAAGTTTAGCAAAGGTTGTGATAGTCCCACATGGTATTTTGTAGAACCATTCAACAACGGTTCCTCCCAAGCTTTTGGGGAATAGGCGTAGGAGATAGTTATCACTATAAGCCACTTCTTGGCATGCCATATAGAATTCTTTAATAGATTGACTGGATCTCCTTTTCCCCGATATTTATCAAATTTAGGTGTCTCAAAGTGCTTGGGGAAAGGTATAGCGGCAATGGACCGGTCAAACGGATAAGGACACACCTCCTCAAACTTGTAAGTTTTGTTCTCAATACCGGTTTGAAGCTCTTTAAGAGCGTTCTTCATGGCTTCCCATTCAACATTGATTGGTGTTTGAGTGGGTACTCCCATTTGAGGTGGGTATTGTGGAGTAGGATATGGAGATGGCCCAGCGGGATAGGTAGATTGGAGTGGATCTTGGAGTGATGCTTGCTAGGGAGGATATTGCTGATGTGGCATAGGGGGATATTGCGGTGATGGATATGAGACTGCTTGCTGGTGTTGTGGGATGACGGGGACTTGCTGCTGTGACTGATAGGAGGAAACTTGTTGCTACTGGGGAATGGTGGGGGTTTGTTGCTGTGACTGGAAGTATGGTTGTTGTGGGGGTGGCTGATGGAATGATGTAGCTTGCTGATAGGATGGTCCTTGTTGAACTTGGTTCTGTGGTTGACCGATATAGGTCAGGTGCATTCCCGCATTGCTTAAGGGTGGAATTGATGTAGGGAAGCTTGAAGCAAAGGGTGGCTAGGCGAGATGACTTGCAAAATGGGATGAACTTGGCTGTGGAGGTGGAGGAACTTGCTGAAAAGCATTGAGTGTTGGGAATGGATAGCTCGTGAAGGATGAGGTTGGGGGAGGTTGAGATGGTTGCTGTTGTGCTGCTTGTGAGAAGGTGGCTTGTTGGTTTGCAAATACGGATGTAGGAGAGTGAGTTGGTATTCCAAAGGATTTCATGTCTTCTTGAGTGAGACCCCAACGAGGACCAGTGTGAGGTGGGAATTGTGTTGCAGTGGATGCCAGGAAGGTAGATGTGATGGGAGTTTGGGACGTGAATGGTGGTTTTGAAAAACCCATGGAAGGCATCCCTGTGGTGAAGGCATTTTGCTGGGCTTGTGCCTAGGTAGATGCTTGTTGGGGGGGAAATGAAGAGAATGCTTGCGTTCCCCATGAAAAGGGTGATGTGGAAGTTTGCTGATTTTGAAAGGAGAATGATTGCGCTGCCTCCGGAGTAGATGATGCTGATGTGGAGGCTTGTTGGGAGAAAAAGGGAAACGATTGCGTTGACCCCTGAAATGAGGGTGTGGATGTTGAAGCTTGGGGATTGAAAGGAAAAGATGATTGCGTCCCTCTTGGCACAAAAGGTGTGGATGTGGATGCTTGTGAAGTGAAGGGGGAGGATGATTGCATCCCTCCCGGAGTCAAAGGTGCTGCTTGGCTTATGGAAGATGGCGGAACTACTTGTGTAAAGGCTTGTGTAAGAGGTGGGAGTTGACTTTGTGACAAGTGTTGGATTTGTGCAAGGGCTTGGGCGGCCATGGCGGATGATGAAGTACTTGTGATAGGGAATGGAGTAGATGGTGTTATAGCTTGTGTTACAGGATTTGCAAAGCTTCCTTGCAGAAGAAGGGGAATGGCGGAGGTTTCTTGGGATGTTTGTAAGGTTGGATCAAGGAACGGTTGGATAAATGGAGAGTATACTTGTGCTGAGATTTGGATAGTACTTATGGGAATGCAAGGATGGAGATATGGTGGAATGGAAGTCTGTGCTTGTGCAAAGTTAGTGAACATGCTTTGCTGGTTTTGGGCTATGAGTGCATTGAATACTGGTGGATTCTCTGGATGATTCACAAATGTTTCTATTGCCAGAGGAGCTGAGGGGATATTGGGATCATCCCATGTGTTTCCAGTTTGTATTTTGGGATCATAGGCTATCATTACGCTGGTAAAAATGTTGGGATCAGATGAACTGGTGATTGGATAAGGATTCATGTTCCTTCTTTTTCTAGATCCGGATCTTGTCTCGACAGGCATGGAGATGCAGATGTTAGATGTTTCCTAAAGGACTCTAAAGGATGGTGGATGCAAGCTTAAGGAACTTCTAAGGATGATGAACTTCTAGAATGCGATGCAAGGATTGGTGAAATGCTCGGATTTGGATCAAGGATGGTGGAAGATTGATGGGGGATGGTGATAGATTGGTAAAAAAGCTTGGTGATGATGGAGGCTTGTTGGGATGCTATGATTTGGGTCAAGATTGGGTTGAGGATTGGTGGGATGCTGGTGGAAGATTACTAAGTGTCAACAATGAGCTGTTGTTTTTCCCAATGGAGGATCAGTGATAGGATTTGGCCAACCTAGGATAGACTGATGATCTTCGATCAACTGGATTCTTATCAATACAAGCCAATCTCTTGCTCGAGATGATGAGCCTATGCAAGGACAAGTTGGATTTCCTTTAGACAATGCTCTGTCAAAAAGGGGATGATTTCTGATTTGGGATAAGGGATGGAAACAACTCAAAAGGTTTTGAACACTAAGTGCTTGTGGATTTGGATCTCTGGATTTGGTGCAAAAGGATGGTGAGTTCTGATTTGGATATTGGATGCTGGATTTTGGATGAAGGATATGAGACTCTGATTGTGGATTGCTGATGGAAAGATGGTGAAGGATGATCAAACAATACTTTCTCTAAAAGGATGATGCAAATGCAACCGGGATGGATGATCTATGATGCTGCTAGGAAGATGATGGTGAATGCAACTAAGAAGGTTTCTAGAATGCAACTAAGGTTTGGTGATGATGCGGGGATGAAACTAGGATGAGACTAGGATGAAGAACTGTTGAGATAGGATTTTGAGATCTGAAGGTAAAATGGACATGCAATGGATCCAGCTAATCTTCTCTTTCAAGGTTGACGTAGCGATGGTTCACTCAGAATTGGTAGGCAAACTGTTTGACTCTTGCGTTATAGCCAATATTATCAAGCTTTTCTTGATATTTTTCTTCTGCTTGGGTTGCTTGGATAGAGGATTGATGGCTCTTAAGGTTTCTTTTTGCAACTTTCTTCTCTTGATAATCCTTGGATTTGGGTAACTTAGCTTTCGGATGTTTGATCAAATTGGGCATAACTTGGGAAAATTCTGATAAGTTTGGTTTGAGACAAAAGGCTTTTTGGATATCTAATTCCAAGGGCATCTTTGCAAAATGTTCTGAGTATCTCGAACCGGGTTTGTTGATCAGTTTGATGTTTCCCAATGGCAAAGGATAGATTTCAACAAAGATTTTTGGAAAAGCAATCTCCACAAGGGACAAAGCAACCTTGTGGGATACAAACAAGATAACTGACTCTGATAAAGCTTTGAAAGTGTATGTTCCAACAATGTTTTCACGGAGTATTGACTGTCAAGCACTTCAAATAGATCTACCTAAGAAAGGTGAGTATCAAAATCGCTTGCCCATAGCTTGGTACCCCCTAGAAGGGAATACAAATGGTGAGTAATCTTGAGGCGACCCGGTAAACCCCTTGGAATCGGTCCTTGCACCAGGATTTTGATACTTTCGGATGTAGATAGGGTAGCCTCTATTTTATCGGGTTTTTAATAGTTTCGTGGAGTCTCCATACCCGGTTATGCTGACCGCCTGTGACTCACTTAAGAGCCTAGCCAACAACGTTGGGGGAGGAATATTTACCTGTCTCCAGACATTTGCATTTGGCACAAAACACCCGTGGATTAGGAGATATAAGTGAGAACTTTTTGCCTTCACTTTATTTATATACCTGCCGGGGGGGATACCGGTTTGAGGTCATTCTCCAAGGAGGAAGCACTTTTCTCCCTAGACAGGCCTTGCTAAAAGTAGAACAAGTGAACTTGTCCGAGTCCAAATGTTCTACGTTGCTTACTTTAACAGGATTTACAAAAAATGAAAGCTCCTAGATGCACATCAAGCAAGTTGTTCTTTTTCCCAAATTGATTAAGTTTGATTGAACTTTGAAATTGAAGACACAAGTGCTTAAGGTTTGATTTGTTCTTTCTTCAAAAGGTAAATGATTTGAGCGATTGCAAGTTCTTTCCTTTAAGCATTCAAGATTGAGATTTGCGTGTTGATTTAGAACTTTGAAGTGCTTTGTTTTGTCCTTTAGATCATTCAAGATTGAGTTTGCGCTTTGCTTGAATTGAAAAGGAGGGAATAGAGATGCTTGTTCTTTCCATTTTAGATCATTCAAGATTGTGTTTGATTTTCAAAATGATAATGACTTTTAGGACCTAAGTTCATTTCCCTTATTTCATTCAAGATTTGTTTTGACCTTTTCCTTTGATTGATTTTTTTGTACCTGCAAAAAGAACAAGAGTTTAGAATCTGCAAAAAAAATCAATTTTAAAGAACTTTTAAAAACATCAGTTTACCACTTTCTGGAATGAATGCGTAGATACAGATCATAGATGCGTAGGAAAAGGTGACAAATGCGCAGTTTTAATTTTGCCTATATGCGCAACAACATAGAATGCATGCGCAACTACACCTATTCTGCCAGAATGCTTTAAAAATGCTAATTTTCACAAAAAAACAAATGCGCAGCAAGTCTGAACATATGCGCAGCAAGTCTGCACATATGCGCAGCAAGTCTGAAAAATGCGCAATTTTAGTAAAAATGTGCAGTTTTGATGATAAATGCGCAGTTTTTCACGATAAATGCGAAGATTTTCAAAAAAAGTTACAAATGCGCAGCTGTGGGCAATAGATGCGTAGTTTCTGATATGATAGAATGTTGAAACCCAAAATTTTGAGAAAAAGAGGAGAAAAACAACCACAAAATGTTGATTTTGGAGTAGATGATCAGGACAGGGGTCCCACTAGGCATGCCAGAATGTAGACTAGGCTTTTGAGGGTACCTGCTTTGAAAGACTTCAAGCCAAACAAAGATTAGATGTTAGTCTAAGTATGAAATCAATGCAAAATAAATAAAACTCTAAGCTAGCCACCTCAGATTGAGCCTAAACAAGTGCACCCAAGCACTGTTTGATTTGCTCTTGCTTAAGGGGATGTGGGTGTGCTCTCTAATCACTTGGAGCATATTCCTTATGCATTTAGGACGGATTGAAATCCATGAAAACCCCAAAATGGCACAAAATAGGTATAGAACACCTGATTTGCCCCTAAGGCCTCAAGGATCAAAATGATGCTGATATGAATATTAAGCTACATGAGATTTATGCTAAGATTGATTTTAAGCCAAATAGAGATGTGATGATGCTATGCTTATGCAAAACAATGAAATAAACTAAGTTAATCCATTATTACTAAATTAGGATGAGCTAAAATGCTTGAAAGTAAGTTAAATTAAGATGATTATGCTAAGTCTAGAGCTAAATGGACATGATAACAATGCATGAGAATAAAAGCTAAGCTAATGAATTTGCTCTTGAAAGGAGGAGCATTTATAGGATTTGGAAAGGAGGAATGAATGGCCAAGATCAAAATCCTTAAGAGAGGCCAAGATTCATTCAAAGGGGAGCACATGGATTGTGCTAGTTCAGGGCCACCTCCTTGTGACAAGTGTCACAAGGGCATTGGGTTGAAAGATGGGAGGAATGTGCACAATTTGGGAAATGTGCCTAAGATCAAAGGGTGTAAGAAAGGGGTGAGAGGCTTCTTAAATGCATGTAAGAGGGATAAGGAGGCCTTAAATGCACTTAATGCATGTAAGAGAAGTCTCTAGAAGTTTGTTGACTTTGGGTTAAGCTTAGGAGTTGGCTAACCTTGGTTAGGGAATGTGACAGGATTAGGGGAGGGATTATGATTAGGATTAGGGTTAGGTCTTTCTAGAAGAGTCTAGAATTTCCTTAGGATAAACATGGATTTTAGGAAATAAATAAAGATTTATTTATTTCCATGGTTTTAGGTTTGAGAATATTTATTAAAAATGAATTTAACAAATATGAGGATTAAATATTTAATCTTAATTAAATATTTTGAGTTGGGATTAGGGTTAGGAAATGATGGGATTAGCCTTTAATTGAAATTAAAGAAGGATTAGAAGATTCTGGAAGAGGTTAGTGGTTTTAAGGAAATTGGCCAAGTTTTGGGCAAAAAATAAATAAATTATTTATTTTGGGATTTTTGGTCAATTTATTAATTAAATAATTAATGAATAAGGAGATAATGTCTAAATAAGATTTAAACATTTTTGGGAGGGATTTCTTAATTAAATATTTTTAATTAAGATAAAGGGATTTAATAACATAAAAATAAATAAATAAATTAAATAATTAATTAATTAATAAATGATGATGTCATCAGGGATTTTTCAAAAAATAAAAATACTTTATTTTCTAAAGGATTTTTAGGTGTCTACAATATCAAATGGATGTGAAATTTTCTTTTCTGAATGGAATACTTGAAGAAGAGATATATATAGAACAACTTGAAGGATTTGTTGCTGAAAAAAGTAAAAAACATAGTTTTTAGATTGCATAAAGCATTGTACGGATTGAAACAAGCTCTGAGAGCATGGTATGAAAGAATTCACTCTTATTTGATAAAAAATAAATTCACAAGGACTAGTGACAACAATAATGTGTATCTCAAAATTAAAAATGAGGATAATACTTTGATTGTTGAAATATTTGTTGATGGTATAATCTTTGGTGGGAATAAAGCATTATGCAGATAATTTGTAGATGAGATGAGAAAGGAATTTGAAATGTCTATGATCAGTGAGATAAAATTCTTCATAGGAATTCAAGTACAACAGATGAAGAGAGTATCTACATTACTCAATCAAAGCACATCAAGGAGATACTAAAAACATTTGGAATGGATGACTCAAAACTAGTTGGCACACATATGATCACAAACTACAAATTGTCTAAGGAAGATGATTCAAGGAAGGTAAATGAAACATTGTATAGATCAATGATAGGTAATTTGCAGTATGTTGTCCATAGAAGACCATATATAACTCATGTAGATGGCATAGTTGTTATATTTTCTTCAAATCCTAAAGAGTCTACTATGATAGAAGTGAAGAGGATATTTAGATATCTTAAGGGGATAAAAGATTATGGCTTATGATATGGAAAACAAGAAGATTTCAATCTAAATGTGTTTACAGATGATGATTGGGTGGGTAATTTTGATGAAAGGAAAAGTACTAGTGGAGGAGTTTTCTTTCTAGGAGAAAGATTAGTGTCATGGACAATTAAGAGACGAAATTGTATATCACAATCTACTACAAAGGTTGAATACAATGTTACTACTATAAATTGTCAACAGATAATCTGGATTAAGAAAATTCTAGAAGTTATTCATGAAAAGTTAATTGAACCAATTGTGATACATTGTGATAACACAAGTGCTATTAATATCTCAATAAATCCAGTGATGCACTCTAAGACAAAACATATAGGAATAAAATGTCATTTTTTAAGAGAACAAGTTCAAGAGAAGAAGGTCAGAATTGAGTACATCTCAATAAAGGAGAAGTAGCTAAAATATTTACAAACCCTCTACCAAAGGAGAGCTTTGAATATCTCAAAGGTAGATTAGGGGTCCTTCCCCTATATTCTATCAATTAGAGGAAAGATCAAGATCACATCAGTTCATATGTGCAAAACAAAATCATATGCATGAATTGATGTATAGGTGGACTAGTCCACTAAGAGAGAAGTCTTAGAAAAAGATAAGAGAGGGAAAGCAAGGACAAAACCAAAATCATTAGGACATGTAAGTGAGAATGTAAAATACTAAATGATTCACCTTTGGCATTGTTGTCAAAGGGGGAGAAGATTATTGAAGGAATGATAGAACACAGGACAATATTGAAGGGAGAAGAGTATTGAAGGAAGGATAGAACAAATGACATTATTGAAGGGAGAAGAGTCTTGAAGGAAGGATAGAACAAAGGATAGTATTGAAGGGTTAAGAGTATTGAAGAAAGGACATAACACATATAAGGACAAGTGTAATGTTGACAACAAGATAATAAAGGAGCACAATCTAAGGGGGAGTGAACAAATATCAACGAAGAGAAAACAATAAGTCAGGATAGAGAAAGTGATTGCATCAAAAGTAAAGTAAAAAAATAGGGATTTATAGTGTTGGAAGGAGTTATAGTGTTTCCATCAATGCCAAAGGGGGAGATTGTTGGCATAAATGATTAATGGTGATGATTGTTGTCACAAATATTAATATGATGTCATATAAAGAGTGTAGGATATGATTGATGGTGATTTGATGCAGACTGGAAGAAGATTTGATGATAGGTAAATCAGTTATATGATTTTCATTGATGTCAACTATTTGACTAAGTATTTTGGCATGTTACCACATATTCATTAGAACAAAGAGTGATTTTCACAATGAATTAAGTGTTGTTATTGCATAAGAAGCCTTATTGATGGGTTATAATGATATGTTTATGATAGAACCTATTTATGTCACAAATTGAGTAAGTTATGTATGATGGAATCAAACTAGGCAATAGATAAAGCAATCAATGATAAGCAGTTAAATGATTTGAGTGATATTTCAAATCTATATATAATTATCTACTGTGGTCATATATTATGGCTTATAATAATGTCTACATGATATGACTAAGATTGCATCTTAAAATTTTCAGAGGTAAAGGTCATTTGATTATTTGGAAGTGATGCTAATAGAAAAGGTGAACATGTAAGGTTGAACAAGTGAACTGAGAGTAGTGTGTAAAGATTTCAGAAGTGATAGTGAATGTTGATTTATTATTAGGATTGCTGATGAGTTTTGATGAGTCAGGTGGTATATGCATGACTTGAGGAAAGTATTGACAACACAAGAATAGAGACAATACATTCAAGGTTGAAATGGTGTAATGAATTGGAACAAGTTTTGGGGTACAGACTGGACCAGAGCCAACACGGTCAGGAGAAAGGATGAATGGTCAGATGTGAGTTGTGATTACCTAACGAATCTGGATCATTGGATTTAGGTTTTATTAAGGAATTAGAATGGGCTACTACTTAAAAGAAAAAAAAGGAAGAGAAGTGCTACTGGAAGCCAAAGGAATGTGAATTTGTAGAAGGTTTTAGTTAATCAGTAAGTGTTGGAATCGAGTGTGATCAAGGAAGAGTGTAGAGTATGGTATGTTGTTGAATTACAAAATGTAATTGCTTATTAGTTTAATTTGAGGGAGTTTAAATTTAATTTAGTGCTCATTGATTCTCCCCCCTCTTAGTGATCATTCTTATATTAACACATACCCTTATAATGTCAAAACATTCCTACATCCATTGAATCCTAAGAAAATTTTTTGAGCACACATATCCCATCTTGGACAAATCTACATACCAAGGAGGCTTCATGGTTTAAGAAGGTATGTACATTCTTAGGCCCTTTTGATGATTTTAATCTTTCTTTTGTCTAATCATATATGTTGTAAATAATTAGTATATTAGGTGTTTGATTCTTTTGAGCATTCTATTTACACACTATTTTAATTGCACACATTTTGATATGTCCACTAGGACCCACTTCTATGAGTCATTCTCATTTTCTCACTATCCTATTTTCAAAACTAACCCATAAACTAATGTTTTTTGTTGTTTAGTGTTTTTTACAAGGTTTATTGGTCTTTTGCAAGTTGGAAGGTGACATAGAAAGAATTTGCATTCGCTGTCATATCTCCAAATTTTACACAATAGTTAAAGGTCAGAACCAACAGGATTGCATGGACAAAAGATGAGAATTCCAGCACGGTGCATGGGATCGTGATCCCTCACTCTGGATCTTTATGTCCCACACCCTTCTCTATCTTCTTTCCTTTTCTATATATTTCTCTTCTTCTATAGTCAACGAGAATTTAGTTTGACCATGTAGGAACGTTTTCTGACTGGTGTAAGTCATACATAAAAAAAATCTATTAAAATCTTAATAACATTTGTAACTCACATGATCGTTGTTTGGCCATGCAAGAATGCATACACTGAATTAACCAAGCGGTATTTTTGGTATAACTAGTTAAGTCTCCTTATTTTCAAACATGTGTTATTATGCTTTTTGACAAACCTATGGGATCGATGGTATGGCCTATAAGATCGCCTTTTCCATTATTATATTTTTTGTATTGTGCAAGTGAGCGGGATAGTGGGTACATACGGTGGGATCACTGTCTAATTTTTTATAAATAAAATTTACTCACTTTCATTTGGTGCTTTAAAAAGAATCTTGCATGCACTCACATCCTCTCACATTTTGTTGTGGGCTTTAAAATTGAACAAGAAATCAAACATTTCAATTTGGGTATAAAATTAAACAAGAAATCGAACATTTCAATTTGGGTTTAAAATTGAACAAACAATCAAACAATTTGTTTTAGGTTCTAAAAATCGAACAAGGAAAATATTTGGATTTGGGTCTAAAATTGAATAAAGCACATCAAAACACTTGGAACTAATGCTTAAAAAGAATACCCTTACGAGTTTTCTTATTTTGTATGATTTACAAAGCATTGTCTAACTTGGGTGGATAATTAACCACATTCTTGAATTCTTTTGTGCACTTTCACAAAATTTGTAAGAGAACCTCACATTATACACTATCCTCTCCCACTGGATCTTGTGGTCATTGGTGCAAGATAAAAATGGTTGTGACTACTCAATTTTTTTCTTTTTAGAGGGCTTGTTGTAGTGGGAAAAAGTACTCACCCTATGAGAATGATCCAAGTGGGAAAAAATCTAAATCCAAGCTCTTCTGACCCATTATAAACAAATACCTTCTTGAGATTAAAGTCTCAAATGGAAAATTTATCTTTTGCCTAGTCTCCTCTAGGGGCTATAAGACCTAAATATCATTTACACTACCATGCGGCCTTGTATGATTCATAATATATCTTTGAATGGATGCACTTACTAGACACATCCTAGAGTAGTGGCCACCTGGTTTACCTTCGAAAGTGTCATAATATTTGTGCAAGGAGGGGGAAGAATCTCTCTTGAAGAATACACTCATCATATGTATCTCATTGAGTGATTTAAAGTGGATAATACAACATTGGATGTCTCATTGTATTGCAAAAGGAAAAAACACAGATTCCCTATAGGGATGACACAATCGTGTGAGCTGAAGGGATACCAAATTGTGGATAAATATTTTGATGAATCGGCCAATTCCTAGGGTATAAAG
Source organism: Chamaecyparis obtusa (assembly GCA_027943335.1). Taxonomy (NCBI): domain Eukaryota; kingdom Viridiplantae; phylum Streptophyta; class Pinopsida; order Cupressales; family Cupressaceae; genus Chamaecyparis; species Chamaecyparis obtusa. The sequence goes on along the minus strand of BSBK01001157.1, from coordinate 464,280 downwards.
TTATTAAATTGTTTTCATTGTGATTGACCAAGTAAAAACATAAGTGATTTGAAAGGATCACTTGAACATACATAAATCACAGTTCTACAACAAGTCTTTTCCAAAGAGATAAAAAATAAAAGTCCAAAACCATATTATTCCCACAAGATTTCTTTGTTTCATGCGGTATTTCTTGCATACATATCCAACAAAAGAAGTCCAAAGAGTTCATATCCAAGACCAAACCAAGGTATACATAGTGTAGTCACTTCCTAGATTGATATACCCATAGAAGCTTGTCAAATCCTTGTTATTATCGCCAAACTTGTGGCCGTTCACACTTAGGGTTTTAGAAACCAAATTTTGAACACATGTTCAACTTGAGGAAACATAAAAAAAAAGTGAAAATCAAACGAACCAGTGTATACAAAGAGAAGAAAGTAGCTGGCCAAGATGCCAAGAAAAACCAACACCTAATGAAATCAATCCGATAGGAAATCCAAGAACATGAGAAATAAAAAAAATCATCTTCAACAACAAGATTTCACATTTCATGATAACATATCACCTGAACCACACCTTTGTCAACTTTGAGAGGTACAACTAGTTGGGACGCCATAAACCTATCCTTTCAATCTTCTCCATCACAAGCTTGCATTACCATCATTGCATTTTAGGGTCATCCTTATTTGTCCAAGTCATTCTCTTATAAAGCATCATCCCATCAAACCTCATCCAAAATCAAAAAAAAAATGTTGGTATCACATCCTTTTGAGCTGCTTATAACCTACATCTTAAATCAAACCTATCTTTATAGCTTCACTAAGCATTGTCTAGGATATCTTATCTTTTCCTTGTGAGTGTATCACCTTGATCCAAAGGTTGGTTTACATTGATAAAATCTCATCCTCTGAAAGATCATCAGTCCATCTTAGGTTGACTAGTCATATCCATTTGAACCTACACTAGGTAAAGAAACTCACACCTTTTAGAAACCAAGTTATCCTTTAGTTCCTTAGGACATCCTCATTAGTTTTCATTATCAACATGATATTTAAGTCATTTTCACATTGATCTTGTCTTGCATCATCAACATCATCCTTAGAAATTTTAGGAACATTTGTACATAATCTTTAGGTGCCTTTCCTTAGTCTCATTTTGCATCTATCATCCCTCATATATCCTAGGTCATACATTTCTTGCCACCTCAAACACATTCAAAGAAGAGAAATGATATGGATTCTAATATTTCCACTACTTCATCTGACCCAACACTCAATCCTAACAATGCCATGGTTTCCTTGAAACATAAGAAAAAGTACAAATTGAACAATTATGGGCTGATCCAAACAAAATCCCTTCCATTGGTTCCATGGAAGCCTCCATGAATCACCTAGGATATGAAAATATGGTTATTTATATCATAGTAAAAAATTGAAAAACTATCCTGGCTAATTTTTCATGAAAAGCCACTCCCATGCCACCAGAGATTCCATAATTTAATCATGCACACCTATTAGTAATCCCAAGTGGAATATTTGACACATCTGTGGAAGAAATTGTTGATCCAAATCTAAATTCCACCCAATTTGGCTCATCTATCTCCCACTTAATCCAATCAATAGCCACCCATCCAATATTACATACCATTTAACAATAGACCCCCTTCTCTATCATAGGAGAAACAACACAATCCTCATAACCTGCTCACTTATAAGAACCCCCTCTGCCTCCTGCATCACAAGTATTCATGCAAGTGCCATGTATGCCTCTTGCATCTCAAGTCTTCATGAAAGAAACACCTCCACCCCTGGTGCAAGAGCACCTAGGCTAGCCTCCATTGGTTAAGTGTTTTTGGCTTGTACTTGACTCTATCCAAGTAAAGAGGATAGATTAGTTTTCTTGAAGACCTTAGAAGGTCATTTGCAATGTTGGCTAAGTGAATTAGTCACTAGGACTAAGGTCACTAATTAGCCATTGTTTTTTGTTATTTCAATTTCTTAGTGTTAATAGGTGATAGTGAGATAGAGTCTTTAATGTGCCTTAGGCACATAAGTGTTGTTAATGGATGTTATTAAGATGCCTTAGGGTCATTAAGTTAGTGGGTTCCTCAGAATCTCATGAGGATAGAGATCCTAAGAAATAGGATCATGGCTTAAAGGAAGTTGTGAAATGTTGTAAAAATGTTGTCATGACAACATTTGCAATTATTGCAAATGTTGCATGCAACTTTGCTATCCGTGGATTCCCTAGAGTTTAGGAGATGATGCTCGGCCAATAGGCCATAAAATGAAGGAGATGGCATCTAATACAAGTCATGGATCGAATCTCAAGTTAGTTGGATGTATTGTAATAGGTTGAGTTTGTTAATAGAGCTCTACAACAATGATACAGGGAAGACTTTGAGTTTTTGTGTTGACAGTTGTGTGTAATGGATTGAGAACCTAGATCAAGTGATTGATTAGTGTTATTTGCTAATTTTTAAGAGTTTTTCATTTAGGAATTTAGTTGATTTAAGTTAATATTTTGGTTGTGCAAAAATAGTTTAGTGTAGGACAGTTTATTGGTCTCTGTGAGACTGTTTGTAAATTCATGGCTCCCACATGAGATTCTACCATGGAAACTTCAAAGAAATGGATGAATCTTAAAGTGGGGCCATTTTACATTGTGTATATAGAGGTAGGAGTCTGGATGAGTCTATTTGCAATTTTTAAAGCCAAGCCCTAGGCGAGCTAGGAAGGTCCGGTTAGAGGCTTGACAGTGGAAGAAAGAAGGTTTCATGTAGGGGAAGAAAGGTACAGTATGGTATAGGTATAGTACGAGCTAGGGTTTCAACATCACTAAACATTTTATGAGTGGTGGAGTCATTTCAAACATTTAGCATAAGGTTTGAGCAAGTTTTGAGCAACAGTCACTGTTAAGTCCTAGAAATTAGGCCTATTAGGTCTCTTGTCCTAGTATATAGGAACCTTATGTACGGAGCCTGTCAGACCCCAAGACCCAATGAATGTTTTAAAAATTCCAAATGGGTATCTGAATATGGGTTTATTTTTCTAGGGTGTTAAGGAAAGTTTTGCAAGAAATAGCAAAAGGTGACTGGAAAATGCTACAAGGAAAATCCTAGTTTTAAGGTCTCCAAAGTATGAAATATGGAACCCGATAGAAATATGAATCAAGATCCCAAAAGAATGGATCAAATGAACAAACTTATGCATTTTTTCAAGGTGGAGAGCACCCCTGCAATGATAGATCAAGTTTATGAAGATTTGGCACTTAGAGCTTTCTAAGTGAGTGTGAAGAAGAGTACTAAAACTAGGGTGTTAGTCTTCTAAGGTTAAGTACAAAGGATAAAACTCTTGGAGAGGAGTTAGGATTGGGATTAGTTAATTATTAAACCAATCAGGACCTAGGGGAGACTAGGTACCTAGAAGAGACAAGCTAGGTCTCTTAAGTAGCAGTGCAAGTACCTTGGAACTCTCACATCAACCCCTTGCACCACAAGCATCAATGCATGTGCTACCATTTTCCACTTAGTAGACCCCTACACAAGCACCAACGTCACCTGTTATCCAAAAAATCTCTATGAAAGTATTACTCATGCCTCTCATCCCCACAATTCAACCCCAAAAACCACACCACAATGGGGATTCCCCCTATAGGATCCCTAAACCAACCACTCTTATTGTAGTCCCCTATAGTCATTACTACATTTTCAAGCATTGCTACATTACCTTATGTTGAAAGGTCAAACACCTCTTGGAATCTCAGTCAGGAAAAAATGCACACCCTAGGAATCCAGACATAATAACACATCTCCAACCCCATTATCACACAACTAGCCCTATAATTCATAGCACAAAACACCCAACCCCAATAATTAGTTGTTGTAACTCCTACATTTACCAACTATTTAGTCATACCTTCATCCGCCACTGCTCAAACCTTACCTCCACCATGTCAACCAAGCACATCCACTTTCAAAAAACACCTTGCTCCACCTCCTGGAAATATGAATAGAAAATGCATACCCATCTTATAGTGGCGTTGGCACACACCCAACCTGCATAGGTCAAACCCGCCTACCAACCCACACAAAAACTACCCCCTCTTTACTAGCATCTATTGTAACCCCAACATACCTATCTCGCTCAATAAAACCCACCACCACCTCCACCTCAATATCATGCTCAACCACCACCTCAACATCTATTGGATCCTATGTATGTAGTAGGGAAATCCCCTTATCAAACTCTCTAGTGTCCTCCTCAAAATATCCCATATTCCTTAGACCCCTATCAAGCACCTAGATCCAACATGTTGGGGGTACCCACTCCACTACCTTCCAACTTTGAATGGAAATAAATGAAGAATACCCTAAAGGAGCTTTGTGCAGGGACTAAAAGTAGGACCTTCAAGTTTGAAGAGGTTTTTCCCTATCCATTTTACCATTCCATGACAATAATTCCCTTCCCCAAGAACTTTGAAACTCCTAAATTTGAATAATATAGGGGGAAGGGAGATCTAGTGAGTCATGTCAAGTAATTTTACATGGCTTTTCAAGAGGTTACCTACAACAACAATTTTCTTATGTGCCTCTTTTCCAAGAGCCTAGGGGGAACCATTCTTGAGTGGTTCTACAAGATACCCTATGAATCAATCTCAACCTTTGTAGAGTTATTTGAAGAATTTGTGGCACAATATGTGCATAGCATTGAGAATGAACTATCTCTTTTAGATCTCTACAATTCAAAAAAGGGGGAGGTGAAAGCCTAGCTAACTATCTTCAAAGGTGTAAAAACCTCACCATGAGACTATCATATCAATCTCCAGAGAAGAACTTGACAAATATGTTTATTGACAACCTACATCCAAATTTATCTCACTACATGTGCATGAATTGTATCCAGACCTACCAAGACATTAAGGAAAAAGAAATGGACATTGAGAAGGGCCTCGTAGATGATGGTACCATTAAATATTAAAAATAAATGTACCATGATAAGCCTAACAATGTTCACCCATGCTATTGGAACAAGAACCAAAATGTGGTAACTGATGGGGCTATAGACACTAAACATGTCCAAGTTTTCATTGCTAGACCAAGACCACCACAACCTCTTGTTTGTCAACCCATGACCAATCAAACAAATGGTATATAAGTCACACAAGGATAACCTAAACCACAAATCTAGAATGCTCAAAAGAGTGCGTCCACCCCTCTTGGTGAATCCATAGATGTTATCTTTCATAGAATGGATAAGGAAAACTTAATTGTATACCCAAAAACTCAACCATTTGATGAATCCACTCCCAAACCTATGTGTTATAAAGAGAATGAGTACTGTGATTATCATAGTGTTAAGGGGCACGCCACTATTAAATGCATGAAGTTAAAACATTACATCTAGGATCTCTAGATTGAAAATAAATCATATTTGATCCTCCAATATAGGCTTTACCCAACACAAATATCTAAATATGCCAAAATGTGTTTCCTCAATACAATATCAACAAAAGACCTGCAAACAACAACCCACAATCCCAGAAGCAAGGAAAAGGAAAACAAGGTGATCATGGTGATGGAAAATATTACACCACAATGCATATTAACTATGACAATTTTGTTTTTTGTATCACTCAAGTTGAACCCTCTATTAACGTAATCCATGTCAAAGGTGCAGATAGTCAATGTGCAATCACTATACGTTGAGGAAGGATATTTGTTGCTAGTGCCACTACTTCTTCTTCCTCTCGTGTACAATATAACTTCTTCAAACACCTTGGAAATACAACCACAAAAATATTCATTCTAGATCTCCTTCATGCATCACCCATTCATTAGGAGATCCTTAATGAGGCCTTACAAGAATCTTGTGTATCCAATGACATTGACCTAGCTAAATTTGAGGCACATTTGGGCCACCTTTTGGCATCTTGTGGCCTCTCATTCAAACCCTCTAAAATTCCAACTATTGAGCCAGATCATAACCTCCCACTCCATATCACTTTCATGGTTAATGACTTTGTTGTCAAACAAGTCATGATATCTAATAGTTTGTCCCTAAGTCTATGCACTTTGAAATTCATAAATCAAGTGTGGTACATTGAAGTAGATATAACACATGATATCATAACTATCAAGACCTATGTCAATATTGTATGTACCTTTGAGGGTGCTATTTCACTACCCATAAAGCTAGGCCCAATAGTACAAGAACTAATATTCCATGTTGTTGATGTTGATCACCCATACAAAATCCTTCTTGGTCACCTATGGATCCATTCTATGTAGGTTGTTCCCTTGACATTCCATAAATTCATCAAGTTTCCATATAATTTCAATGAAGTTACCATCCACACTGATCATCATCCCTTCACATATTATCATGTATTGGAAGCCTCATTTTTGCATTCAACTCATTTCCCAAGAATTAACATTGGTACCTCTATCACCAATTCCTCCATCCGTGATGCTCCAAAAACCATCCTCACTTCCAAACTTTCTACCATCAATATAAAAAAAAAGGGCTATGGATAATATATCCTAACATACACATTTAAAATTGGAGCCTTTCCCCTTGATCCACACACCCAAGGGAGTCTATCTAATCAAGGCCCATTAGAGCAAGATGAGCCACAATTAAAGAAAATCAGCTCCTCCATGTTCCTATCCAATAGGATCATAAGCAATAAATAAATGGAGTCCAATATCAACATATGGTTGTACTGAGATGATCAACCCATGATGAAAAGCTTCTTGATTATTTCAAAGATAATTATCGCAAATCTTACAGACTGGTTGCATAGCAAGGAAACTATAAAGGTGGTAGTCTAGACCATGAAGAGAGTGGTATGGAGGCCCCACTCAAAGCCTCACTATGACCAAGAAATAAAGGTCTTGGATTTGTCCTAGACATGACTGGGGGTACCAATGAAGGTAGCCATACCTATTATAATACCTGAGGTAAAATTGTTGAAATCAAAGACATCCCTAAATAGGAAGTTAAGAGATCCTATGAAAATATCTTTGACAATGAAAACTTCCTTGGAAACTCTATCATCTACCAACTTTCCATAAACCTTATAGACCTTCCACTCATTCACCCCAAACTTGTACACGTGGATCAACCAAGCCTCACACATATTGATGAGTTCTAAAGTGAGGCTATGCTCCTAATATTCATGGGAGAAACCACATGACAAAAATCAAGAGCATGATTTGACACATCTCTAAAAATTGGACCCAAAGGCATATTTTGGGGAAGATAAGGTCTTTAGCCACAAAAATGAAAAAAAAAAACAAAAAAAAACACGAGTCTCTTAGTGAAAACCTCTCTGGGGAACTTTATGACTCTAAAAAGTAAAAACAAAGGGCATATCCCCTAGTGAAGACCTCTATGAGGCACCAGAGGATAAAGACTCTCCTCTTCCTCTCATTCATGATTACAGGCAAACATAGTCATCTATTCTAATTGAAGAAACCAAGCCTGTCAATATTGGAATAGAATAATGTCTAAGAATTACATACATCACAACATCATTATCAAAATCCGAAGAAGATTCTCTCACAACACTTCTACAAGAGGTTACTATAAACTTCATGTGGTGTTACTCTCACATGCTTGGTTTGGACCCTAACTTATTCATTCATCATCTTGCAGTGGACCCAAATGTCAAACCAGTTAATAAAAATCTTTGGAAGATGCATCCCAAAGTGGCCTTATTAGTCAAAGAAGAACTATTAAAGCTTGGTTGGTCAGAATAATATCCTAGTAACTTCAAGGATTGGACATCCTTTCACAGTGATTCATTGCTTAAAATTATCACATGCCTACTTAGAATATTATGCTAGAATTCATTAAATGTATCAACCCGAGAACGTGAGCTTGAGATGATGGCTCCAAGGTATATGCTTTAGTTCTTTTTAAAATTCATCACTACTAAAGTAAGGATATTGCTACAGGAGATTTATACTAAGAACTAAAACTACAACTTAACTCACAACTTAAAGGAAATGTTCAGTAGTAAACTAATAATGCTTCAAACGTAAATCTATGCTATAGGAAATAGTCAGTGGTTCTATTACCAGTGGTTGTAGGAGCAACAATGCTTGTCAACTTCAAAGAAACTTAACTAAGTCCTACTTGAACATGAACAGGGAATTCACCTCCCGCATAGGCCCTGTAGAAGTGTAAATAGATTTAAAACTCAGATGTTAAAATCTGGAACTATAATATATTCATTTAACAAAACACAAGTACAAGATGGAATATCAAAGTGTATTCACTTTGTTGCTGGATTGCAATATAAACTCCTAAAAAAAATCTAACTAGCTTGGAATCATAAGTTCCAACTTATTTAAAAGCAACTGAGAAAATAGAACACCTAAAAACTAGGTCCTTCATTACATAGCATAACAACTTTAGTTATAGGAACGATAGCATCATTTATGCAAGAGGATAAACCATATTTAGTGCTTCAAGAATATAGGAACACCCGGTAACTGGATTGACCCGGTCTATGTTAGCAACCACAAGGTTATGGAAGTAGTGGAGCCATGATAAAATCTGGAAATAGTTACTCGCCTTAAAAGAGCCACTTCATCTTTGAGTCCTTACTCCTTGCTGACTTATTCTTCCCCTGAAAAAAATTTAGCACACCAAAATCTGCAACATAAATCCAAGGAAAAGATTTATAATAAGTTTTCCTATTTTAAAGCATCCTTGTCACACGGCTGCAGGAACACTACCCATTAACACTAGAGAAGAGAAATCCCAGATTTCATCATAATATCCATTAGTCTATATATCTATTAAGTATTTTCCTTTAGTGTCAAAAGTATCAGATATACACATGGCTAAAGCATAGAAACATAAAATTATACATAATGTTTATGAAAACCATAATATATTTATGTCTAGACTTAGAAAATCATAAACAAAACAACCCATAAACTAGACTCATCAAAGCTCCTACAAGATAATATTATTCACACCATTGACTACTCAGAATGGATTTCTAACATATTTCTAGTTTCCAAACCATCATGAGGTATTTGAATATGAGACCTCAACAAGGAATGTCCCAAGGATGATTTTTCCTTACCTAACATTGATATGATAATAGATCTTATAGCTAGACATAAAATGCTATCACTCATGGATAATTTCTTTGGCTATAGTCAGATACACATCGTAGAAGAAGATCATCATAAGACAACATTCATAACCCCATGTAGTACCTTTTGCTACAACATGATACCTTTTGGTTTGAAGGATGTAGGAGCCACATATCAAAGATCCATGACTGTCATATTCTATGACATGATTCATAAGATCCTTGAGGACTATGTGGGAGATATCTTGGTAAAATAAATAAAAACAAGGCTAGATTACCTCAATGTTCAAGAATGTATATTTTATCACCTCCATCACTATGGTCTGAAGCTCAATCCAAAGAAGTGCATCTATGGGGTCTCATCCAAAAAAATCCTAGGATTCATAGTATCATGAAGAGGCATAGAGATTAACCCTAATAAGGTCAAATCTATAATGAAGATACCTATCCCAAGGATGCTCAAGTAGTTACGTAGCCTCATAGGGAAGCTACAATCTATCTACAAGTTCATCTCGTAGCTTGCCAATAAATGCCAACCATCTACCCATCTACTGTAGAAAGACACTAGTTTCAAATGGGATCCCTTATGTCAAAGAAGTTTTTAAAAGATCAAAGAATTTCTAGAAAATCCACACATTCTTATGCCACCTACTCTTGGAAATCCTCTTATCTTGTATATATTAGCCACTACCATGGCACCGGGGGAACTTCTTTCTCAACTTGATGATATTGGAAAAGAGAGATACATATACTACATTAGTTGCACACTTGTCAGATATGAGATAAATTATCTTCCCATGGAAAAAGCATTTTTGGCGGTGGTTTTTAACACTCAAAATATCTAACATTACATTATTAGTGACATAGTGAAGCCCATCTCAAAATTTGATCCCCTCAAGTATCCACTCTCTCATGCCACTCTCATAGGACATATGGCTAAGTGGGTCATGCTCCTCAAGGAATTTGACATCCAATATGTGGATATAAAGGAAATCAAAGGATAGGTCATTGTGAATCAGTTGGCTGAGACACCATTAGTAGATGCATACTTGCTAGTCATGGAATTTCCAGATGAACATCTATGTATGATTGAAGAACAACCTGTTTGGAAATTACATTTTGATGGCTCCTACACAGTTTGCAGATTAGGAGTAAGGATTATTTTCATCATACCTCGAGGTGATTATATCCCTAAGTTATTCAAGTTATGTTTCCCTTGCATGAATAATATTGCAAAATATGAAGCACTCATATCAAGACTAAAAATAGAAATTCAATGGAACATAACCAAGATATAGGTGTTTGGTGACTCACAACTCATCATCAAAGAAGTCCTAAATAAATTCCAAAAAAAATATGAAAATATACTATTGTATAAAGACCTAGTTGACAAGATGAAGCAACATTTCAAAGTTATATAGTTCACGCAAGTACCTAGGCTACAAAACACAGTGATAGATGCAATGGTTACTATTGGCTCACTTCTCAAGATACCGCATGACGCAACACAATATGAGTTCTTGGCTAAGAATCTCCATACACCATCTTATGAGAACACCAAATCTAAAATAATGTACATCTTGGTTGGTCCCTAGCCCCCATGGTACCACAACATCCACACTTATCTAAAAAATGGTATCATATCCCCTCACCTTCAAATACCCAATGCTAGAACCTTATTCACAAATCTTCTTGCTACACTCTTGTAGCCAATACCCTATATCAACAAGGTTATCACAACATCTTATCTATGCATTTAGACTCAAATGAGGATTCCCTGGTATTATAGGAGGTCCAAATTAGAATTTATAGTGCCCACATGAGTGGCATAGTCTTAGCCAAGCAACTTCTTAGAGAAGGATACTACTCACCTACAATGGAGCATGATTCATGTGAATTTGTAAATAAATTCCTACCATGTCAACACCATGCAAACCTCATTCATTATATAACATAGGATCTACATCCCATTGCACCTCCATGGACCTTCTCATGTTGGGGCTTCAACCTTATTGGTAAGATAGCTCCCCTATCCTCAAATAAACACAAGTACATTATCACTTCTACTAAGTACTTCACAAAGTGGGTAGAATCAATTTTGATCATCCTCAAAAAAGGTGTCCAAATCTCCAAGTTTGTCCTCTACCACATGATATATCATTTTGGCATCCCCTCCACCATCTTCATAGATCATGGAACACCAATTGAAAATCAGCACATGAAATATATGTGTGAACAATTCCATATCCACGACCACTTCTCTAGTCCATATTTTCCCTAAGGGAATTCTAAGATGAGGAAACCAATAAAACCCTTCTAAAAATGCTTAAGAAGGTTGTCAATAATTCTAATTGTAACTAGAACCTCCAAATCAACCCTTCTCTTTGGGCCTACCACACTTCATACTACACTCCCATAGGAACCACCCCATACTCCCTTGTATATAGTGCATAAGTCATTAGAGCAATTAAGTTTGAGTTTCCATCACTACATGTTTCACTCAAGAACTTGGTCACAGATGAAGACTACTGCGTAGTACACCTCACACAACTAGATCTTCTCAATGAGAAGAGATAGAAAGAATATGATCACTTGGTTGTATAAAAAAATAGGCTTAAGAGAAGCTATAACAAGAAAATATGCCCACAATAGTTCCAAGCGGGGACTTAGTCTTCAAAGAAAAACATGAAGTACAAGAAAATAGAGAAAAAAAGGCAAATTCAAGGTTACCTGGCTAAACCCCTATGTTGTCACAACATGTTTTGGCTTAGGGAAATATCAGCTATTTTCACTAGAAGGAGAACCCTTAAATGATCCCATCAACATCATTCATCTCAAAAAAGTATATGCCTGAGTCATGCAGTGTGCCCCTCTTATCTAAAAAAGTCATAAAATATACAAAAAGTGCTAAAAAAATATTATCCTAGTAAAAACCTCACAAATAGGATCCTTGATAATACCAAAAAAAAGAGAAATAAGAATCCAATATGAAAACTTGGAAATCAAGTGCCTTGGATAAATATGTATGGTGAAAACCTAGAAATAAGCATCACACATAGTGGACCGTACCATTATCTATCAAAATCTCATCTCCCTAATATTCACTCATGTCAACTCATCCACCAAACCCCATAGGAAAGTTCCCATAACAAGCCCATATTCCCTGGGTGTTCTATTATCTCACACACTCATTGAGAATCCTACTACTATCCATATTCCTAAGCTTCATATCTATCAGTTGTATATTGTATCTATCCCAATTCCTAAGATTTTGCACATACCATTGTATATATTGGTCATTCAATTGTATCATAGTGTCAGTACAACCCTAGGTTCAGGTCTCATTGTACATATCTTCATTTTAGGTCAATCTTCAAGAAGAAAAGTGGTCCAAGATTATTTTCTCCTCCAACCCCATGCTTCAATAAGCTCCTTAGGAAAGATTCCTGATGATTTTTTTGTCCTTGATACATATTTTTCTGTCATATACAAATTTTCATTATACCCCATCAACAAGTCCTTTTAGGATACATACTTCCTCATGTTATACCTCATCAAAAACATCTCTTAGTCAATCAATCTCTTTGGAAAAGGGAATCTTTTGGATACTCATTTTGGTCTTGAATTTATTTTTTTGGTTCTTGATTATCTTTTTTTGGCTTCTCAGTTTTTCTCCTCCTCAAAGTTGCCATGATCTTTTATATCATGGTATGTTGTGAATGGATTCCCCTAGGGAAAGGTCTTGATCTCTTTTTCTATTTGTGAGTCAGTCAGATATGACCCTTTCATTTTCAACATGTAATCTATTGTGGTTTCATGGTGCACTTGTGAAATATCATTTTATTATGGGTTCTCCAACATCGTTTCCACCCTAGTTCTTTGTAACTCAGGCATGATTTTGGGGAAATCTTTGTATGTTTGTTAAGTCAATTCTATGAAACATCTAAGACAAGGACTTGAGTTATTTATAACCTTGGAAAGTCATTGATATTTCTATATTAAAATAAGTTCTCACTACATGGTGGTATTCCATTTTGGATTTCCCCATGCTCAAGCTTCAAAAATCCCCCATCAAATCATTCGATCTCCCCTCAAATCCCTCACTTTTCCCAATCCATTTTTACCCTTTCTCTAATCTATGGATTATGATTGTGCAAATAGTTTTCACCATCTCACCCTCTCCTCCTAGTTAGCATCTTGTATTATGGCCCTATTGAGAAATCCTTTATTTTGGTGCATTCACATCTACATAATCATTTAGAACACTCAACATGATCACCTATGCATCTCATTTGAATCCTATCTTGCATTGTTAAAATTAAATTATTCATCTCATTCTTGTTGTAGATTGCATTCATTTTTAGCTTGTGTTATGAATTGCATTCATTTTTAGCTTGCATTCACTTTGTGTCTTGCATTCATTTTTAGCATGCATTAATAATTGCAATGTTAATTGTATCATATTATCCTTAGGTTACATTGTTAACTCATTAAAAATCCTAGATTGCATTCATTAATTTAATTAGCTCTCCTAATCATTCTATATTGCATTAATAATCTTAGTTTGTTATTTTATATTTCATTAGTGTTCATCATTAGCACCAATTCATTATAAACCAACATTAATAATTAGAATGTCAGTTAAATCATTAAGTTCACTTTAGATGCATACCAATTAATCTCATTTTGTCAAATGCATTAATTAGGTTCATTTCTTAGTTTTCATATTACATTATCTTGTCATTAGTTTGCATTTATCACATATTTCATTTTTTTACTCATTACATTAGGATTTAACATATTTTAGATTATATTTAAATTATATTTAGACACTTTATAAACTTAATCATTATAGATTGATTTTCAATGTGCATTACATAAAGAAGCATCATTTTCATATAATCCTGCATCATAATAACATATAAATAAGTAAGACTAGAATACATCAGTGCTCATTAAGACCCCCTATGAGAGGTTAATAGGGGGTTTCTTATATCAGATCCTAGGATAGGGAAACTTGTGTCAGATCTAGTGGTGGGGGACCTTGTGTCATCTATATCCTCAATATACAAGCATGTGGCCTCTCTGTATTGTTATGCACCCCTATACTTGTAACTTGTTTCATGGTGCATATACCTCTATCTTGTATACCATGTGAGGTAGTTGTGTCCAATAAACCAGTCTCTTGCACTTGTGTGCTCTGCACTGGTCCCCTACTGAATATATGTTCCTATGAATCTACCTTGTCTTATGGTTCTGGTTTTGTGTACTATGTGAGGAGTTCCCTAAATGTCAGCTACTATCAGACTTTCTATTAGAGATTGCCACTATAGCCCCCATTGATCTTCCTACCAGCCTAGACACCTCCCTCCTCTCTAGTGGAGCTACAAATAAATACATCACTCTCTACCATCCCACCTTCTCTCTGAGATTGGCCATCTTGGCCATCAACCTATCAAACCTCCCTCTATCACCTATCTATCTCTCTTCCCCCCTAAGCTATTCCTTATCCAATGTATCTTGGGCCATAGTCAAACTCTGAATCTGACTTGTCATGGTGGCTATCTCTTCTCTCTAGGAGCCTGTCCCATGTAGGAGCTAATCTCATTCCCTCTCTCCCATACATGCCTCCCTCTCCCATTGATAAGTATTCCTCTCCTTAATATCCTCACAACCATCTTCCATCATCTATTATATCTATCCCTATAGCTAATCCCTCTCCACCTTGGTCTTATCTCTCTATCAGGTTAGCTCATCAACCTATCTCCTTATATCCTCCACCTCTAACTGTTCCCGACCGCACTTTCTTATTGTGGCATTCCTCTCTTGGAGGAATGTATCTTTCTCTTCCTAATAATTATCCCTTCCCCATTGTGTGTCCCTTAGTAACTAGATAGTATCCACATGAAAAATCTCTAGGGAACTCAACATCTCCACCAAAGAATCACCCCCTCGAGATGAATAAGATCCCCCCACTCCTTGAGCCTGTTTCTAGTGTGAGTGGTGCTTATGGGTCCTATGTATTTTTGGGAAATGGACTTAGAAATTGTACAATATCCCCTCCTCACCCACACTCCATCTACCTTCATTTCCTCTAGACCCCCTTCCCTTCCTCCATCCCCTCCTCCTCTAGGAAGCCATCCTCACTCTCTCTACTACCTAGGTTGTCCTACCTTTTCCTACACCCTCTCCTCCTCCTTCCCCTCTATATTTACATCCTTAGTCTCTCTGATTGAGGTGGTAGGCCTAGCCTCCCCACCTATCATGGTGCCTGAAACCATGCCCTATACTTCGTAGTTAGTCCAACATTTTTTGATCCCCCATGCCAATTCCAATGAGCTAGATACATTTCCCTCCACTCTACCATCAATCCCTCACTATCTAGTGGTGGTCCAAACTTCTCTCTCCTCCCTTGGATGACACATTGGTACTATTTCTCTAGGTCTTGTACCCCTTGTATAAAACTAAACTGTCTGGCCACTCAGTTCTCCCTATACTTACCAACCACATACTCCCAACAACCAACTATGTATTTGGGGGTTATGGTAAAGGTAATCTCCTTTTGATCCTCTTCCCATGGTCCCACTATCATGTATGGCCTCCAAGTGATGTCATCCCTCATTTCATCCAAAGTATCTATCCAAAAATCTATATCATTTATGCAATGATATGTGAGCTCAACCCAATTATATACTACATGATCTGTGGCCCTCCTATCTCTCCTTCCAATCGGTTAGAGAATTGCAATGTGCTCTCATCCCCACTATAATAAATTCAAGAACCTAATGTTGTGACCCTACCCTCCCCACCATGATACACTATCTAATGGAGGTCTCTATAAAACTCTACCAACATCAGAGTCCCCCATGTCACTAGCATAACCCTATCTATATTCTCACAAATAACTGAGATGAGTTCCTATGTAATACTTGTACCACTTGTATCTAGGGAAATATATCCCCTACTAACCAAACTTGTAGAAATAAGCCCTCCACCCTACTGGTGCATGATCTAAGAATGCATCCAAATTCAACTATCCATACATAGCCCATGCCTAGTGTCTTATATTCCAAATAATGTTTTCACTACCTCTACTTGTGGTCCCTCCCATGACTATATCTAGTCATCTAATCAGAACCAAAAGAATGTGATAAATATCCTCTATTGTAATGGTCATCTCCCCGGTTGAAAGATGGAAATTTTTCATCTTTGACCTCTATCTCTTGCACAAGGTTATGACCATGGCCATGTAAGCTCTCTGGTGGGGCATCCTATTTAGATACCTAAGCCCAATCACATCAAATCCTATCCAGTCAGCTGATGTAAACTAATCTTTCATGCTCAACACAGCTTCATGGCACTCCTATGATATCAACCTATTCACATGCCACTACACATGCAAAAATGCATTTCCTATTAGATATCCTTAACCTATTCTAGCCTAAAAGCCATTTTTCTTCAAAACCAGTTAACCCAATACCTTTCCTCTATGTCTTTCCCAAGACCTCATGTTCCCTCCATCCCTTCCCTTGTTCATGTAGAAACTCCTTTTCCCTGTGATCTTGCCTTGTGAGACTGGCAAGTGGGATCACATTCCCATGAAACATCTCATGTGCCTCAAAGGTATGTGTTCCCACATAAACTACATTCTATCCTCTACCCTCCTAGGTATGAACACATCCATGTCTTCCCATGTCCTCCTACCCTTATAAGATCTCATTCCCACAAAACATTTCTAGACCCCCCGCAAAGCTAACAATTTTTACCCTATAATGTGAAGGTTGGCAAGATCGCGATCCTTCTTGGCATGACCTTGTTCCCTCCTAACCTTTGTTGGAGGGAATGCTAAAAATATATCTACCCAAAGCAATAAATGCATGCAAGACTAGAATAAACAACTGGATTTTGAAGCCTACCTATTGGTCCTCCACTCATTGATGCCCAATGCTCCTCAAGATATCCATCTAGTTCCTCGATCACCCTACATGTTCCATTTTTCAAATCGTAGAAAATATCTCAATGAGTCTTAAAAGGCTCTATAATCACAAAGTCTTACCACACAAATGTGGCCATTTTTGGCCTTTCTAAGCTTACAAGGACCCCCTTTCACCTTCTCAATCCCCAGGTGACCTTTTCTTGCCTTGTTTCTTCCCAGGATCTTTGTTTTGTATTTCGATTACACCAGTGTATTGTTTTTTTCCTTCCCCTTTCTATTATCCTATTGGGGAATTTCTTTTCAAGATGCCACCTGGGCCCCTTTCTCTTTCCCTTTTGCCTTCTTGAGGGGGCATCACCCAGTCTATCTAGCATCATTTTTTGTATTCCAGGGTAACATTGTTACCTTTTATTCTTTGTATCATCAAAATTTTAAATATCTTTGAAATAACATTATTTTAATTCTATTTCAAAGAGGGGAAAAATGTATACACCTAAATTTGATTAACAACTTCATAATCAAATTTATCTCTCTCCTAGGTAATTTAATTAAATATTATTATTTAATTAAACTATGTCAACCTCCCTAATTAATTAATTATAGCCCAATTGATTAAATGTGCAACCTTGGTTGTTTAATCAATTAATCCCTCTTCTTCTATTAATTTTAATAAATAAACTCATCTATTTAAACTAATTCATTCATCCCTTTTCCTCTATTATTAAATTGAATAAAAAAAAAATAATCCAATTTGAGCACATGGCTCCTATTTTTAACCCCTAACCAAACCAAGCCTCAACCACCTAACTCATAGTTCTAACTCAACCCAACCCATTCACACATACTAATCCCTCCTTAAGTTGGCTAATCCAACACTCTCCACTCATTCTCTCTCCTCCCATCACATCCTCCCAATTCTCCTACTTGCCCTCTAAACCAAGCCTAATTCTACCCTAAACATTTTCACAATCCTAATCCATGGATTAATAAATCCTAACCCAAACCAAAGTCAAAATCATGTCTTGTCAACTCTAATCTCAACTCCCTCTTCACTTTTCAACCTTAAATGTCCTTACACCCTCAACCACATTCTTACACCTTTGTCTCCCATTCTCACTTGCCAAAATGATCACATTCCTCAAGGCTTGACCTTTGGGATACTTACAACAAGATTAAGAGAAGACCATGGACATCATATTAGCAATACAAATAGTAACCCACATCAAGTATAGGTACACAAATCACCCTCAACAATGGGAGAAGGGTGATATACTAAAGACTGATTCTATCTTCTTTGATGAATAACTATGTAGGAAGTACTTACAACAAGATCTCTAACACCATATAGTGGGACCCTTGGAGAGAGAGAATCAACACCATCAATAGGACTAGAGGGATGATAATATTGAGCCTTTATTGGAAAGTTCTAGGTTAGGACTCAAGAGGGGGGGATGAATGAGTACCACATAAATTTCATATCTTCTTCAACTTTCTAAGCATAAATTGATAGCCAATAACTTAATTATACTGATAATTAATTTTTCTTTTACTAATAGTTGTTGTAATGTCTAACTGATAATTGATTACATGAAAATTAAACATATAAGGCATAAACATTCAAACACTTAACAAAATATTTTGGTGTCGTAGAAAACCCTTGGTCAGAGGGAAAAATTGCGGTGGGGATGATACCCACAACTCATCATTGCATTAATAAGGTGCTTGGTTAGGAGCTTACATAAATGTCATCTTTTGAATGAATTCATGCTATTAGGAGTGTCTAATACCCTATTAGGAGTATTGAAAGTCTTGTTAAAGACTAATCTATTAAGAGATTTTATCCCACTTCTACAATGTTCACCCAGTTAAAGGACTTACAATAAATTCATAGATGGAAATTTTAAGTCCGGTTAGAGACTACCCAGTTAAGGATTTCACAATCTTGCTGCTAAGCTATTAAGAATAA
Source organism: Chamaecyparis obtusa (assembly GCA_027943335.1). Taxonomy (NCBI): domain Eukaryota; kingdom Viridiplantae; phylum Streptophyta; class Pinopsida; order Cupressales; family Cupressaceae; genus Chamaecyparis; species Chamaecyparis obtusa. The sequence goes on along the minus strand of BSBK01001157.1, from coordinate 445,282 downwards.
ATCAACAAGAAATTTCACCTGTAAATTCTTTCCCCTAAATCTTTTCAAATCATATTTTATTCTTCTTCTACTCTTATCTACTTTTTGATCTCTATGAATAACACATCTCTACTCTTCTATCTGTGTCCTCTGATCTATGTCTCTGTATATTTGTCTACATCTGTTATCTCTTTCTTCATATTTCTTATCTATGTCCTTAGATCTCTTCTTATAGTTGTTTGCCTTGATTGGGGTTTCCTGATCTTCCATAAACCATTTTTCTAATTTGATGTCATTATCATTTGTAATCTTTTACTTTGTTCACCACTAACGCTTTCTGATAATCTTTTTTGATAACTCTTCCTTTATGCTGATAATGCTTCATGTTTCTGATAACACTTCATGATAGTGTCTATATCGATATGTATTTCCTTTCTTCATCTCTATGACTAATGTTATTTTCTAGAAATGAAAATCTAATCAAAATCATCATTGATTGCCTGTTAATTACTTGTAGAGGATTTTGTCAAGTAACAATCTCCCCCTTTGGCATTGATGGAAAAACCTTTCTTATCTATGAAAAAACCTTTCTTCTTACCTATGTACTCTCTAAAAAATATTTCTTTTACTTCTCCATTTTGTATCATTCTCTAATTATACTATTTCTCCCCCTTAGACTGTACTTCTCACCTTACGGTATTTCTCCCACATACAATACTTCTCTCGCTTTGACAGTAATGCCAAAGGCGAAAACAAATTTGTGTCCTTTGGCTGTCAACTTGTTTCTGCTTCTGTCTGAATGGTTCTTTGCTTGTTCCTAATATCCATCAATAGTGTGTTCCATCGCTTCTTCTAATTATCCATAGCACTGATATGTCCTTTGACTCTTATTATTTTGTCATTGATGTCTTTATCATCGTTCTTTTCTGGTGTACTCAACATATCACTTGCATCTTGAATAAGTTTTTCCATTAAGTTCATATATATGGTGATTATGCATGATTGTTCAATTACTATATTTCCTTTCTCAAATAGTTTCTTTGAAATTTTTGTTGCTTCAGTCAATAAATCCTTCAGATTTTCAAGTCTCTCTGATAGTATCCTTGTTATTTTTGCTAGTGTTTCTTCTCTTCTATCAATTGGTGAATTCAGCTGTATCTTTTCTTTTAGTTCTGATTTCACTTTGTGATCATTTTCTATTATAGCCATACACGTTTTCATCTATTTCATACATGGTTCTTCTTCATCCACTCTATAATGATAGTAAGCTTGAAAATGTTTGAATTGTCTTTTTCATGATCTTTTTCCTTTGTTTTTCCTTCAACTTTCTTTCTGCAGGTGTTCTCTCTTTGAGTTTCTCTACATATAATTTGTTTTCTTCATAATGCATCTTTTTAGGATCTCTCTTTATAATCTCAAACTCAAGTCTTTCATCAAGGCCTTCTTCTTCTTCAAATTTTGAATCTCTTTTCCTCTTCTCTTGTGTTGTTATTATCATTTTCATGTCTTGTAGTGTTCTTGCAACTTGTACTTCCTTAGATTCTATGATTTGTTCCATGTCCTTTGCTAGATCTATTATATGGTTTTCAATTATTTATTCTTTTGTTGTTTCACCAATAGCAGGCATCTTATCAATAGCATGTGTTACCTATTTTGTTCTTGTGTCCTCAATTCCAGTTTCTTGCATGTGACTTTTCTCAAACTATTCATCTTTCTCATTACTTTTGTCATCATCAGATTCATCTTTTATTTCTGTAGGTTGACTCACTTGTCCTCCATCAAACCTTATAAGGATTTCCTCACTTGTTGAATCTATATCCTCTTCTTGTTCATACATTTTACCGATTTATGATGTTTTCTCTTTTGATATTTCTTCTTTAAAGATTGTTTTCCAAATTTTCAATCCTTCTTCTTCTACTTCTTCCTATAATCTTGGCAATATTCTTGTTGTTCTATTCCTTTTAGAAAATCTATTTTCATGTTTCTTCATCAATTGATCAATTTCTTCAATATTTGATTTTTGGCTTTGTAAGTATCAAGGTTTTTTCTTTGCTTTGTCTCTCCTATTCAGAAGCTTCATTCCATCTGATACTGATATTGCCAAGTAGTTCTTCAGGAATAATTTTTCTTAAGTCGTTCATAAATCTTATGTACTTATAAAAGTGAAATACTATAGCATCTTCTATTATTTTCTTATCTTTTTCTGACCACTTCTTGTATTTAATCTCATGTATCTTATTGATAGTTCCATAATTTCTTATTATGTTTTATATGTCTATAATCATTCTCAGAATTCTTACTTTGGGTGGTTCTACCTTAGTTTTAGGTTCATTCCTCTTCCTTCTTGTACTTGGGCTTCCTTTTACTGTAGATTGACTTCTTGTATTCCTCCTTGGTGTAGATTTTTTTATTCTTGATGTTGTTCTCTTTGTCAGTGGAAGATGTTCATCAACTTCTTTGTTGGCAGCATGTCTCTATTTAGCTAACTTGTTCTTAATTTTGCCATATGTCTCCAATACTGTGTTTGGTTTCTGTCTTCTCATTGAACGATTTCTTTCTTCCTTTGATTTATTCTCATATGATGTTATCATTTTGTATACTTCTTTATAGGTTCCAAATTGATTAGCCTTCGTGTCCTTAGGTTGACTCAATAGTTGTTCAATACTTGCTATAAGTTCATTCTCCTTTGCTTCATATCCAAATGGTTGTAACCAAGATATGACTCTACTGCTTTGATTATACATGAATGTTTACTGACTAGAAAACATATATATTTCTTGTATTTTTCAACAATATGAGGTGATATCCAATATTTTTCATACATTATTCCTTGAAATTACTTGAAATAACTCCATATTATTGTATTGTAATTACTTCTCAATTGTTCAATGTACTTATTTATCTGATGTATTACTAGCTTATTCAATGTCCAATTTACTTTACCAATGCCTGGAAAATAATTTTGTATATAAAAAAATATACATACCAGTAGTGCTCCAAACTTTAAACCTTGTTTCTTGATTTTCCTTCGATTTACCATCAGTTGATTCCATATCATTTCTGATAAATCATATTTGTTACCTTCAGTAATAATCTCATATGCAACTTGTAGTGCTCCTCCCGATATGTTGTCTAACTGATTTTCTTGATAGAGCTTGTAGCTGATAATCATTGATGCAAATATCATTTCCTTATCCATAATGTTTCTCACAAAAAAAGTTTTCTAATCTTTCTTATACTTGACCAAACCTTCAATTTATGTTTTAGGATCAAACTCTTTTACACATTTTCTCCCATTGGCCAATAGTCCTATGACTGTACTGATAATTTCCTTTGTGATTCAATTTGTCTATCTCCTTCCAGCCATATGTAGTCTCCATGTATTAGAATCAATACACACTTGATCCATTCAGCTTCAAAATTCTTTGGCATGGGCACAATATGTGTCAGTCCTTTTATTTCAAGATGTTTGTACTCTTCATTCAGAATTCCTTCCTCTCTATATAATTCTTGGTAGACTGTCCTTATATCTTCATCACTAATTTTAGTCTGTTTATGCTGAATAAATGATCTCACATATTATGTCAACACAAATCTACATGGTATTTTAGAAAATGCTCCAACTCCGCTCGCATTTGTGATTTTCATAGTATTTAACTGATATTCTGGCTCATCCTCTTCTAATATGTTAACTAATACTACTACTCTTTGTCATTGTGATCTTTGTATGTTCCTTCACTAGGGTTTATAATTCAATCAATCTGTCTGAATCCTTTCATATAGAGAGAATTAGCTCAATACACAACAATATTTCCTTAAGCTTTGATCTTCACAGTGAATTTTCAAAATGTGATTATTTTGTGATAAGTGTCATTATATATGATGACAAGGTGTCTAATGAATATTGTACTAAAACATGTATTGTAGGCCGACAATATCTTTTATACTAATAGTGAGCTTAGTTCACCGATAGTAAACTCATACTTAATAATTTTCATCAAATTTTCTACTTTTCTAATTATTATTGCATCTATTTTACGCTCATAAATATTTTTGCTCAGAATTTGATTTAAGGAACTTCTCAAATGTTTGAATAAGATTCTATGCCCCTAAGCATTTACTTGCTTAGTTTGTAGATGAATTCCCTACGTCATCCAACACGGGGTCTTCCATTGATGTTGCACCATCTTCCTTCCTTCTCCATATCTTCTTCATTTCCTTTTTGACTTGATCTTTATTTATGATCTTTTCTCCTTTAGTGTCATTGGTGGTAGTGTGCCAATTTCTATAGTAGTAGGCAGGATGATCAAACTTCAAGAAAATATAACATGGTAATGAAAATGGCCTCCATATTGGTTTAGTTCTTGCTTCATTGTTGTCTTTTTTGCATTGTGATTCTAGATGTCCAGGTTTTCCATAGTTAAAACATGTAATAAAATTGTCTATTTCTCTTCTTCGATAATAAATTGATTTCCTTGTTGTCGGTACCTTAGTTCTAAATTCTTTATCTTTGTGTCCATAGTGATTAAATTTGTAGCAATATCATAGAAGTTTTTATCAGATGTTCTTTTAGTTTTAGATCTACACTCAACAAATTTATGACCAAACCTGTTGCAATTATAACAGTAACCATTGAAGTATGTGCTTTTAGGAATGCTCACTTGTTTTCTTCTATGCATATTTTCACTATGACCATATTTTCTACAATTGTAGCAGGTAGGCTTGTAGGATTTCTTACCTTATGTATCATTGGATTCCTCAAAATTTCATTGTTTATATTCTGATGATTCTCTGATCTCCATTGTGTTGTTACCGATATACCCTAGTCCAGTAGTGTCACCTAGTTTTCTTTTATTTTTCAATCGTTCATCAATTTTCTACATGCTTTGTTCAAACTTTGTGAGCCTAGAGTTGACCCCTTTTTCAACTTTCAGGTTGTTTTCTAGGTCTTCATTTTATTGCTTCAATTTTTTATTTTCTACTTGCAATTGTTGAATCTTGTCATTGATAACTCTTATCATATCATTTATTTCTTGGAATTCTTCTATTTGTACTTGCAGATGTAAATCTTTGTTTCTGATTGTTTCTTCAACTTTTATCTTCCCAATTTCTAGAATTTCTTTGGAAGTTTTAGTAGTCCTCATTATTTCCAGTACTTCTATCATTCTCAAGGCTTGAATTTCATGTTCTTTTTTTATTTGACTGATTTCTTCAAGTAATTCATTGTTCTTTTTTGATAGGTCTTGTATAGCTACATCAGCTTGCTCAGAATTGATACTATCTTTCGATAGTTTGTCAAGGTCATCAAGGCTCATTTATCATCTTTCTGTTAGTTCCTTTATTTTTACAAATGATGTTCTTATGTTACTCTTTAGGTATTGGATCTGTTCAATAGCACCTTCTAGATCTACTCTTAAGTTGTTAAAATTCTCTCTAGAGAACCAAGAGCTCTGATACCAATTGTTGGAAAGTTCTAGGTCAAGTATTGAGAGGGGGCGGGGGGTAATCAGTACCACATAGATTTCACACCTTCTTCAACTTTCTAATCATAAACCAATAGCCACTAAATTACTTATACCGATAATTGATTTGTCACTTACCGAGAGCTAATTTAACATCTAATTGATAACTGATTACATGAAAATTAAACATATAACACATAAATATTCAAACACTTAACACAATATTTTGGTGCCATAGAAAACCCTTGGTTAGAGGAAAAAAATGTGGTGGGGATGATACCCACAACTCATCACTGCAGTAATAAGGTGCCCGATTAGGAGCTTACATAAATTTTATCTTCTGAATGACTTCACCCTGTTAAGAGTGTCTAATACCCTGTTAGGAGTATTGAAAGTCATGTTAATGACTACTTTGTTAAGAGATTTTATCCCACTTATACAGTGTTCACCCAATTAAAGGATTTATAATAAGTTCTTAGATAGAAATTCTAAGTCCGGTTAGAGTCTACTCAATTAAGGGATTTCACAATCTTGTTGCTAAACTGTTAGGAATAAACCAACAAGAAATTTATCCTGTAAATACTTTCCCCTAAAGCTTGTCAGATCTCATTTCATTCTTCCTCTTCTCTTATCTACTTTCTGATCTATGTTGATAATACAAATCTACACTTCTATATGCAACCTCTTATCTATATCTCTGTATATCTATCTACATCAATTATCTCTTTCTTTGCATTCCTTATCATTGTCCTTAGATCTCCTCTTATATTAGTTTGTCCTAATTAGGGTTTCTTGATCTTCCGTAAAATATTTTTCTAATTTGATGTCATCCTCATTTATAATATTTTATTTTTTTCACCGCTAATGCTTTCCGATAACTCTTCCTTTATGTCGATAACGCTTCATGTTTCTGATAACACTTGTTGATAGTATCTATGTCGATATGTCTTTCCTTTCTTCATCTCTATTCCTAATGTTATTTTCTAGCAATGACAATCTGATCAAAATCATCATTGATTACATATTAATTACTTGTAGAGGATTTTGTCAAGTAACAACCTTAGCAACTACAGGTTGGAGTGTATTAGGAGAAGTGGCAGTTGAATAAGAATTAATGTTGCTAGAGGGGACTAAATCAATAACAAGAAATTTTAAAAATTGTACCGCATACTCTAATGAATGAGATCTATCATCACTCATGTAAAATTTCCGCTCTCGTACTATCTTCCTTTCCTCTTTTTTACTATTAGGGGCATGTCTACATTTGATGTGAAAAAAATAGAAATCTCAATAGAATCATAATATGAGATTGTACCTCATTTTGTGTTTGAAATGTGTAGTTTTCTATGAAATTGACCATAAATTTAATAGCTTCGATTGAGAAAGAGAACTTGCACATCCTAAATCCAAACACTTTTCATATTGTGTATTTCACTTTCTCATATCTCTTTTAAAAAAAAATAAAAAAAATTCAAGTTCTTATTTTCTACCCTCGTAAAAACATGGTATAAAGTTTGACAAACCATCACGTTGTAAACACTTCTCTTTAAAACAATAATTTCTATAGAAAAAACTAACCATCATCTGAAACACATAAAAATAAATCAAAAGTCCCTTGATGTTTTTTAAAGTTACAATGCACCACAATCCAACAATGTTTTGTTAGTATGCAAAGTAGAATGAATATAGAATAATAGTTTATGATACATTGAAAAATCTATATGGTATTAAAAACATGTATTAAAAACTTTCAAAGATACACAATAAGATGGAATTCAAGATTCAAAAGTCTCTTTTGATACTTGTGAAGTTGGATGTGTTTCAAAAAATTATTTATACAATATTATTTGATTGCATTCCAAGAAATGTTTAGGATGTGGGTTGTGGTGTTGGTTTCCAATTCTTAACTTTAAACCATCCTTTATGTTGGGTGATACTCTAGAGTTAGAGTGCAAAGATTGTTGAATTTCATTCTTTTATTTTTATTGTTTAGCTTCTTATCATTACATGGAAGGCTCCCACTAAAAGGTCATATACCATTTTGAAGAAGACTATTGGTTCACTCTTCTTTGGCTATAATATGGTAGAGAACAACTAATATTGGTTCAATCTTCAAACCCTTAGTCCTTAAAAACCATTTAAATTGAATACCCTAATTTTGATTTGATTTAAATTAAATATGAAACATGCATGCATCTACAAATTAGAATCACATCGACAAAATGTGACACAAGATTTTTATCGAGGAAACCCTATTAGAGGAAAAACCATGGTGGGGTTGATTACCCAAAATAAGTAAATACCTTGTTAGAAGTATAAACCTATTAAAATATATTAAGAATGCACATACATTCAATAGCACTACCTAGAGCTCACTACTCAAATGAAAGGCCTCAAGCTACAACCCTGAGGAAGGCTCACTGCCTTACAATTTTATCACTACAATGATCTAAAGTGTTTGTGAACTTGATAACAACATATATTGTATGCCAATGTCAGTTCCATTGAAGTACAACAAGGATCTACGATCTAACTATCTATGAATCCTTTAGATGAGAAAATTATCCTTTAAGATATCTCACCCACTACTCTACAAGTAATCTCTAGTGTGCACAAAAAATCTTCCACTTCCGCACCTACTAATTTTCCCTAATTCATTATCTTATATCAAGAACTAGGTCAACTAAACCTAATTGACCATCTCTTCAAATCAGCACATGAAATATCATGTTTCAAATCCATCTTTGATTATAATTCATAGCCACAACCTATAAAAATAACCTTGAGATCATAAATCTTCTAGATTTCATGGTTTACCACTTATGTAACATGATTTACAAATCTAGTTGGCCAAGAACAAAAATAATAATAAAAATAATATTAATGACCAAAAACTCCACCAATTTGATCCTTTTGATCCATGTGTCTCACCATATCATCAAGCACATACTTCAATAACATCCTATAGTATCATGATAAACACTCATCTATGCAAATCCACCACAACCATTGGATTTTCCAACCCCCTTTTCATTGAACCTCAAGAACACTGTCAACAAGGCTACGAGACAATACAAATATACGATGTGAACCTATGAAGTAAAACCCTATAAGTTGAAGACACCCAAATATGTCCCTAATACACTCCTAGGTTTTATCCAAGAAATCCTAACCTAATTGTGCACACCAAACCTCTTGTTGTCTTCATGTCAACACCATTCGTCAGCGTTTCAACCAGTCACTAATTATGACCTTGAATCATGCCCAAATATTCATTATATCCTCTAAAACTTGGATTGAACTGAGTATTGATCCTCTTCAACCATATCCCACATGCACAACTTCATACCTACAATATATGATCCTCATCGGACATATGAACATCCTATTTCATTAGCTAACATGTAACAACTAAGTTAAGAAAAAACAAATAAATCTTCTAATGAATTCCTCTAATTTCTATGATATGTTGGCATTCTTTCGATTGCTCTAATATGTTGAAATCAATGACAACACATTCAACATGCCAATGTTCCAACAATCTCCCCCTCTTGCATTGATGGCAACGTGTGATAGAAAAAACAATAAAACATAGTAATGTAGTTAGAAACCAATAGTCTCCCCTTTGAGACCAACAATTCAAATTATTATTTAGAGTCTCTCTAACTCATCTCCCTCACTAATTTTCTCCCCCTGGAAGAAAACTTCCTTTGGTTCTAATTCTGATTGCATACTCTTCTCTCCATCAGTTTCTCCCTCTTGGATGTACACTCTTTCTTATGTGCAAGTATCTATGAACTTGATTCTCTCTTCTGATTTCTTCTCATCCTCTCTTCTGATCTTCTTTTCATTATTTTTCACATTTTCTTCTCTCCCCCTTTGACATCAATGACAAATGTGTACCATATTGTCTTATACAACTTGCTTTATCTTGTCAATTTTTGCTTCCTTTTCCTTCTCTACTTCTATGACCTTGTTAAGCTCATTTACCTTCTTTCATACACACCTCTGAGCTATCCAAACAAAGATCAAACATCAAGTACTTAACTAAATTTTTCTGTAATTCCATGTAGCTCTTCTACAACCACTTAACTTTGAAACAAATAGAATTTCCTTACCATGATTACTACTCCCCTTGAGTAGTAGCCTCCTTACATCAATCCAACTTGAATGATATCTCCATGAAATATACTATATTGATGAATTCCTATGCATCTTAGTTTTGAGTAAGGGGATCAAGTCCTTTTGACTTACCTCTAGATCTTATAGAAGTAGATCCCATATGTAAAGTTTCTTTTTTCTTCTTTATGCTTGTCCTCTTCTTATGCTTCTTCTCCTTATCCTCTTTTTCTTTTTATTTTCCTTTCATATTCCTTCAACATTCTTGTCTACCTTGTCTTCTCCTTTTCTTCTATTTTGACCATTCCTTCTCATTCTCATGCTTTCTTCCTTTTTTTCATCTCTATTCACCTTCTTTCTTCTACAACTTTCAGTAGTGAGTTTGAATAGATGTTGCATTTGATTTGTAGTACAATCTTCTATCCATTATTTTTTTTCTTCTTTGTAGTGGATTGACTAGCATTGTGACTAATTTTTTGGCATGTGAGACATCTACCCTTTTCCCTCTTGACACTAGTAGTCTTCTTCCTCATGCTACTGCATATACTTGGATCATGAACATCTCTTTGCAATCAGAACATAGCTATTATTTTATGAAGTCTATTCCTTTGTGTTCAACCTCATCACAAACAAAATACTTACCTCGATATTTCTTAGCCTTCCTTGCTAAATTCTTCATGGTGTTCTTCTTCTTCTTCTTCTTCTTCTTAAAGTTAGACTTTCTTGAACTAGACTTGGAGCACCCTTCTTCCTTTAATTTAGTATCACTTATGTTCATTGGCATTCTCTAAAGTAGAAATATTTCAAGCTTAGTTGAACTAATCTTGAGCTTATCCTTGAGGTCATTTGTAATTCTAAGCTCTTCATCCATAGCTTTAACCCACTGATCATCCATACAGGCTTTGTACACTTCTTTGGCCTCAATTTCATAGGTTGGAAAATTTTGATCTTCCAAAATTCTCTAATATTGTGAGCTAAAATTTTCTTCAACTGACTCTTGACTTTCATTCTCCTTAAGTTTCTTGATATTAAACTCCTTTTGATTTTGAATGTTGAAATTATCACAACTTGCATATTCCTTTTCATTTAATGCTACATATGCATCTATTTTTTCTTCCTTTTGAATTATTGACCCTTCTAGAATATTATTGATTTAATTCTCATTAGAAGTTTACATTCCAAGAAATTATAGAAACACTTTGTTCATCTCATTTTTCTGTGCAAGAATCAGACTGACTTCTACTAGACTAAACACGTAAGTGACTATTTTCAGAATGATTGATTTTTTCATACCTTGATATTATTGGCTCCATTTGTGACTCTAGTATTGTTCCTTCTTCTTTTCTTGCATAAACTTCTTCTATTTTCTTTGTGACCCTCTCCATCTGATTCATATATTATTGGTGAAGTGCATTTTTATGTTGATTAATTGTCTTCTTTTGTATGATTTGGTCTAAATTTGTTCAATCTGAGTAATCTAATACTTTACTCCATTATTCAAATGGAAGAAATTTTTGTTTCTCTTTGATCTTGATCCAATCTCACTTCTAGAAATATTCATAATTTTGCATCCCTTGTCACCAAAGTGTAGAGTGTATCCCTTCTCAACTAGCTAGCCAACACTGAGAAGATTTTGTTTTGGATCAACAATATGTAGCATGTCATTTTTTGTATTCTTTCCATCTAGAGAAACAATACTCCCTCCCTTGATTCTTACTCTAGTATTGTCACCCCATCTGATAATTTTGCCATCATATTTGATGAGTCTAGTTTATGGGTTGTTTTTTTTATGATTTTCTAAGTCTAGACTTAAATATCTTATGGTTTTCATAAACATTATGCAGACTTTTATGTTTCTATGCTTTAGCCATGTGTATATCTGATACTTTTGACACTAAAGGAAATACTGAATATATATACACACACACACACACACACACACACACACACACACACTAATGGATATTATGATGAAATTTGGTATTTCTCTTCTCTAGTGTTAATGGGTAGTGTTCTTGCAGCCATGTGACAAGGATGCATTAAAATAGGGAAAACTTATTATAAATCTTTGCCTTGGATTTGTGTTGCAGATTTTGGTATGCTAACCTTTTGCAGGGGAAGAATATGTCAGCAAGGAGTAAGGACTCATGATGAAGTGGTTCCTTCAAGGTGAATAATTGTTTCCAAAATTTATCATGGCTCCACTACTTCCATAACCTTGCGGTTGCTGTCATAGACTAGGTCAATCAAGTTACTGGGTGTTCCTATATTCTTGAAGCACTAAATATGGTTTATCCTCTTGCATAAATGATGTTTTCATTCCTATAACTGAAGTTGTTATGCTATGTAATGAAGGACCTATTTTTTAGGTGTTTTATTTTCTCAGTTGCTTTTAAATAAGCCATAACTTATGATTCCAAGCTAGTTATATTTTTTGACGAGTTTATATTGTAATCCAACAACAAAGTGAATACACTTTGATATTCCATCTTGTACTTGTGTTTTTTTAATGAATATATGATAGTTCCAAATTTTAACATCTGATTTTTAAATCTATTCACACTTCTGTGGGGGCCCATGCGAGAGGTGAATTATTTGTTCATGTTCAAGTAGGACTTAGTTAAGTTTCCTTGAAGTTGATAAGCACTGTTGCTCCTGCAGCCATTGGTAGCATAACCATCAGTTGTTTCCTGCAACATAGATTTACTTTCGAAGCATTAATCAGTTTACTACTAAGCATTTCCTTTAAGTTGTGAGTTAAATTGTAGTTTTAGTTCTTAGTATAAATCTCCTGCAGTAATACCTTTACTTTATTAGTGATGACTTTTGAAGAGAACTAAAGCATAGACCTTGCAGCCACCATCTCAATCTCACATTCCCAGATTGATACATTTAATGAAGTCTAGCATAATATTCTAAGTAGGCATGTGATAATTTTAAGTAATGAATCACTATGAAAGGATGTCCAATCCTTGAAGTTATCAAGATATTAATCTGACCAACCATTTTTGGTGTCATTTTCAGGGATGGTGTCAATTTAGTTTAGCCTAGAAGTCATTAAGATAGTTTTCATTCTACATTATTTGTATGCATAGACGTGGGGATCATCTTGGGAGATTCCTTCCTAATATTATCTAAGTAGAACCATTTGAGGTTTTTAATCAAGAATCTGAAGAATCCCATGCTGAGAACATATGAGAAGAAGAACCATTTGAGAATGTATTTGTGGATGCCTATGAACAATTGCCTTCACCTAAAACCTTAGAGGAATCATACCATTTGAATGACCTATTTGCTAAACCTGAATATCAACCAATAATGGCCCAGCCTACCTTCCCTTTTCCTATCCCTAATCAGCAAGTTAACCAAAACCTGAAGAATATACCTTCTGCTACGCTTCCAAAATTCTATGGCCTTATCACAGAAGATCATGAGACATTTCTATTTGAGTTGGACATACTCTGCAAGAGTTATGACTACTCAACTGATGCCCATAAGTTGAAGTTGTTTCCCTCTACCTTCAAGGAAGCTGCTTTATGATGGTTCATGGGCCTGGGTGCCAACATTGTACAAGATTGGCCTAGGATGAGCAATATGTTTCTTTCAAAGTACAAGGAGTATTGCAAAGGAAGAGACCTAAAAGGAGATGACATTTTAAAAATGTCCCAGAGACATGATGAAACCTTTGAGGATTATGTCTCCAGGTTCATGTTCAACCTGCAGAGCAATACATAGCATAACTTGAATTCAAAATCCCAGAGACATCTTTTTGTAAAAGGTGTGGGTGATGGAAGTATTGAGGCCCTCGACCTCATGGAAGGAGGTGATATTACACAAAAAACTTGGGCTGACATAAAGGATATATGTGTGAACTATCCAGAGCTACACTCAAGAAGGGAAGAGGATTGAGAGACTTACCTCATAAGTCCAACAATGGTTCAGGAGTATAAAAAATGGAGCTGTCTAATTTTCTATCTGACTTTAAGCAAGACACCATCAATGATGTTGCAACATAGTTGGATACCATGCAAGTGAGAAGAAAGAAAGATGAAGCTGATGCCATGTTAGCAGAATACTGTCCACACTGTAGGGAGAAGAAAAAGAATTGTCAGTGCAAATCTGTTGCAAGCCTAGAGTCACAACCTATGCCTATTGAGTTTAAAGCCATTGATGAGAATGGAGATGTACTCTACATTTCCTAGCAGTGACCATGGGCTTAGAGACCAGGTATTCCCCAAGATCCTCTTCAAAATTTTAATAGTAATAATGCATGGAAAAATCAATAGCATAGTGGTTTTAGCGGGTATAATAGTTGGCAGTAGCCTCAACAAGGTTGGCAACAACTCAGCAAGGCTGGCAGCAGCCTCAGTAGGGCTGGTAGTAGCCTCAACAAGGTTGGCAACAACCTCAGAAAGGCTAGTAGCAGCGTCAGCAAGGCTGGCAGTAGCCTCATCAGGGTTGGCAACAACCTCAACAAACCTCGCAACAACCCTAGCAAGGGTGGCAACAACCATAATTTTATGCAGGAGCATCTCGAGTCCTTGGCAATCCTGTGTCACCAAAAAGAATTTGGAGTTTTTTTTGTGTTGCTTGATTTCTTCTTTGACTGAGTTGGTCAGTAGTTGGTTGGTTTCCTTTGGTTACCGAGTGCGGTCGGTTCTCTCCTAGGCAGTCAATTATTTCACTGGCGCTCGGCATTGTCTGTCTGCTGCTCGATTATCTTGCTTACTGACGGGTTCAATTTTGATTCCTTTTGTGGTTGAATTGTGCATTGATATTGGATTGCATAATTAATTTTTGTGTCCATCATGGGGAAGCGTTTGGTCCTAGATTTGATCGTTACTTCCGTTAATTGTGGATCTGAAGGCCAACTCAACTCAGTAGCTTCTTGTATAAATGTAGATGTTTGGTGGTAGTTTAGGAGTCAGTTTTGATAGAAGATAGTAGAGATAAGATTTGAGACTTGTAATAGATCCTCACATGTTTGGGGACTTCTATAATTCATTTTAATATCAGGCCCTAACTAGGAAGGCCTTACAGCCTGACATGTATGGTTCCAATTGATGATAATATATGAAAGATCTAGCATTCTCTCTCTCACTCTTATCGTTTGTTGCTTCTGCATGTATGTTGCAGGCTTGGATCATTAGGGTGCACCATCCTTTGGCCCCTCATGCTTCCCTACCTTGTGTCAGGTGGTATCAGAGCCATGTTAGATCTTGATCTAGTTATGCGGATCTAGGTTTGCAGGTTCCTCTTGAAGCCCTAGTTGAATTGTTGTGGGGTAGCAGATTGTGATCTGACCTGCAATTGCAGAGGGTTGTCAAGATGGTTCATGGGAGGTGAGATGTAGATCTAGGATTAGAGGAAATGCTAAGATAGATTGCTGCTAGGCTAGAAGCAATGGAAATAGCCCAAAGAAGAGACATACATCTTGAAGATGTTAGTGATGATGAAATTGAAGAAGAACAGGCGAATGCAGAAATTGCTCCTGTTATGGATCAAGGTGAAGAAAGAATTTTGAAGGCTTTGACAAGTTTGAAGTCAACACCACATTTCAATCCCCCTGAGTATGGTGGAAAGCTAGATTCTAATGAATTGGTGGACTAGATCATCGAGATGGAAAAGTATTTTGAATATGAAAACATTCCTAAGGATAAGAAGGTGAAGATTGCAAGCAAAAAGTTAAAAAGTCATGCATCCTTATGGTGGGAACATCTACAATTGGATTGGAAAAGGAAAGGAAAAGACAAAATCAAAGTATGGAGTAAAATGGTGAATAAGTTGAAAGGAAAGTTCTTACCCTATGATTATCAGATTAACCTAGTTCAGTGAATGCAAAGTTTGAGACAAAAGGATAGCTTAGTAAAAGAGTATACTAAGGAATTCTATAGATTAGATATCATATCTGGACATGATGAAGATGATGCAGAAAGAATTGGCAGATACCTGAATGGTTTGAGAGTTTCCATCCAAGAGGAAATTAGCATGGTCAAGATGAAGAACATTGAAGAGGCTTATCAATTTGCTTTGAAAGTCGAGGAGAAATTGAAAAAAAGACATGAACAGAGACAGAGAGGTCAAGGTGGTAGATTCCCTAGAGGAAGAGGTAGATCTAATGGTGAAAATGGTAGATCTGAACTAGAAAAGACAAATATGGACAAAGGCAAGACCGAGTGGAAAGGTGAAAGTTCTAGAGGTAGAGGTAGTAACTACCGAGGTGGTTATAGCAGAGGAAGTTTTTGAGGAACTTGTTATGATTGTGGAGAAGAAGGACATAGATCTTTTGAATGTACATAGGCTAGTAAGAAGGTTGGTAGCAGTAGAAATACTTTGGTGAAAGAAGAGTCACCGAATGAACCTAAGAAGGAAAATAACTTGATGGTAAGGAGAGCAATATGGAATGAAAGCGAAAAGGAAGATCCGATAAGGAAAATTTTGTTCAAGACTAGATGTAGATTTTTTGACAAAGCTTGGAAGGTAATCATTAATAGTGGCAGCTCGGAGAATCTAGCATCTGAAGAGATGGTCACAAAATTGCAGTTGGAAAGGTTGGTACATCTGAAGCCCTATTAGATTTCATGGATCAAAGATGAGCATACACTCTTGGTAAGTGAACAATGTTATGTGAATTTGAAGATTGGAAAATACTATGATAAAGTGTTATGTGATATCATGCCTATGGATTGTTCTCATATTTTGTTGGGTAGACCTTGGGAATATGATAGACATGCTATATATGATGGGAGATTGCATAAGTATACTATTGTGGCTGATGGAAAGAAACAAATCTTGTTACCATTGATGGAAGAACCTATTAGTAATGTTTGCACATCTATGAAATTTTGTTTTATGGAAGGAAGGAAGTTCGTTAACTCATTGAAGAGGAATGATGTATGTTTTGTTGTGATTCCTAATAAGTTGAGTAAGAAAATAGAGGATAATGTTCCTGAAAAGATTGATAAGTTACTCACCGAGTATAATGATATCATTTCTGATAATGTACCTAATGGTTTTCCATCAAAAAGAAGCATTGATCATTGTATGGATCTAATCCCTGGAGCTAGTTTACCAAATAAGGCACCTCATTGGTTAACACCTACCGAGAATCATGAATTGAACCGACAGATTCAAGAATTGTTGGAGAAAGGTTTGATCAGAAAAAGTTTGAGTCCTTATGTAGTACCTATTGTATTAGCACTGAAGAAGAATGGAGAATGGAGAATGTCTATTGATTCCAGAGCAATCAACAAGATAATAGTGAAGTATAGGTTTCCTATACCTAGAATGGATGACATAATGGACAGTTTGACTGGAGCAAAGTATTTCACAAAGATTGATTTGAAAAGTGGGTATCATCATATCAGAATCAAAGAAGGTGATGAATGGAAGACTTCTTTCAAAAAAAAGGAAGGTTTGTACGAGTGGTTGGTTATGCCTTTTGGTTTAACTAATGCATCAAGTACTTTTATGAGGCTAATGAATGAAGTTTTGAAGAAATTCTTGGGTAAATTTTTGATTGTATATCTTGATGATATTCTAATATTCAGTAAGACCAGAGAAGAACATTTGTTGCATGTTAGAAAAGTTTTGTAGAGACTGAAAGAGGAAAGGTTGCTAATAAATCTGAAAAAGTGTTCGTTCATGAAAGAAGAGATTGTGTATTTGGGATTTGTTATTTCAGCTAATGGTTTGAAGATGGATCTTGAAAAATTTGAAGCTATTCTAAATTGGCCTACACCCGTGAATGCTACTGAGGTAAGATCATTTCATGGTTTGGCAAGTTTTTACCAAAAGTTCATAAGGAATTTTAGTTCATTTTGTAATGCTATGACTAAGACTATGAGGGGAGACAAAAGAGAATTCAAGTGGACACATGGAGCTGACAGAAGTTTTGAGACTTAGAAGTAGAAGGTTGTTGAATTACTTGTTTTGGCATTACCTTATTTCAGTAAGGTATTTCAAGTAGAATGTGATGCAAGTGGAAGTGCAATTGGAGCTGTGTTGAGTCAAGAAGGTAAACATGTTGCTTTCTTTAGTCAAAAGTTGAAGGATGCTAGAAGGAAATATTTTGTGTATGATCAAGAATTCTATGTTATTGTTCAAGCACTGAAGAAATGGAGACATTATTTGATACTGAGTGAATTTGTGTTGTATACTGATCATAAGGCTTTACAATATTTGGGTAGTCAGAATAAGTTGAATCAAAGGCATATGAAATGGGTTGAGTATTTGCAGAGTTACACATTTGTGATAAAGCATAAGAGTGGAGTCACTAACCAAGTTGTTGATTCATTGAGTAGAAGAAGATCTTTGATGACCGAGATGAAAGTTGAAGTTCTTGGTTTCGATGAGATGAGAGGTTTGTATGAAAATGACCCTAATTTTTTTGAGCCATGGAGAAAGTGAAGAGCACCTATTCAAGATCAACAAGATACTAAATGGGATAAATATTTCATTCAGGAAGGTATGTTTTTTAAAGGTATTCAGTTGTGTATACCGAGAGGAGTAATGAGATCTAATTTGATAAAGGAGAAACATAGTAGTGTTTTGGCTGGACATTTTGGCATTGATAAAACATGGAATTTACTTAAGGAGAAGTACTATTTGCCACAGTTGTATAGAGATGTTCAGAAATTTGTGAAAAGTTGTGGTATTTGTCAAGTTGCAAAAGGACTAAGTCAGAATATTGGATTGTATACACCGATTGCTATTCCTGAGAAACCTTGGATTGACATCAGTATGGATTTTTTTCTTGGCTTACCGAAGATAGTAAGAGGTAATGATTCTATATTTGTTGTTGTGGATAGATTTTCTAAGATGGCACATTTTATACCTTGTAGAAAGACATCAGATGTAGTACATGTAGGAGATCTTTTCTTTAAGGAAATTGCCAGATTACATGGATTACTGAGGAGTATTATCTCTGACCGAGATAGTAAATTTGTTGGATATTTTTGGAAAATGCTTTAGAAGAAATTTGGCACTAAGTTGAAATATAGTTCTACATTTCACCCACAAACCAATGGACAGACTAAGGTTATGAACAGAAGTTTGGAAAATCTTTTGAGATGTTTAGTTGGAGACACATCGAGTAATTGGGATTATGTGTTAGCACAAGCAGAGTTTTCATATAATAATGTAATGAATAGGAGTACTGGAAAGACACCATTTGAGATTGTGAATGGTACACAATCGAGAGGAATATTTGATTTGAGAGACATTGCTGATGAGAATAAGAAAAGTGCTGAAGGAGTAAAGTTTGCTGAATACATGAAGACATTGCATGAAGATGTGAAGCTGAAGTTGGAAGACGGTAATCAGAAATACAAAGACAGAGCTTATAGATCAAGAAGACATAATACTTTTGATGTTGGTGATGAAGTGACGGTTCATTTGAAGAAAGGTCGATTTCCTGTTGGAACATATGGGAAGTTGAAGATGAAGAAGTTTGGACCTTGCAAAATTTTGAGAAAATTTGAAAGTGGAAATGCATATGAAATCGAGTTACCTGATGATATGGACATATCACCAATTTTCAATATTGCTGATTTATATGAGTATCATGAACCTGATAAAGAAGTGACAGTACCGATAGAATATCCTAAGAAGTAGAATGATGAAGTTGAACAAATTTTGAAGGAAAGAGTTGGCAAAAGTACAAGAGGAAAATAGTATATGGAATATCTAGTTAAGTGGAAGAATAGACCGATGGAAGACAATTCTTGGATTTCACAGGCTGAGTTGGATGTAGCTCAGACCAGACCTACCAAATGATTTGGAGAATCATTTCAAAATAACCCCAGGTGTTTGATGCAGGAGCATCTCGATTCCTTGGCAATCCTATGTCATCAAAAAGAATCTGAATTTTTATTTGTGTTTCTCGGTTTCTGCTTTAACTAAGTTGGTTAGTTTCCTTTGGTTACCGAGTGTGGTCAGTTCTCTCCTAGGTGGTCGATTATTTTACTGGCGCTCAACATTGTCTATCTACTGCTTGGTTATCTTGCTTACCGATGGGTTCAATTTTGTTTCCTGTTGTGGCTGACTTGTGCATTTATATTGGATCATGGAATTAATGTTTTTATCCATAATTGGGAAGCATGTGGTCCCAAATTTGACTGTTACTTCCATTAATTATGGATCTAAAGGCTGACTCAGCTCAGTATCTTGTATAAATATAGATGTTTGGTGGTAGTTTAGGAGTTAGTTTTGATAGAAGATAGTAGAGATAAGATTTGAGACTTGTAACAGATCCTTGCATGTTTGGGGACTTTTGTAATTCATTGTAATATTAGGCCCTAATCGGGAAGGCCTTACAACCCAATATGTATGGTTCCAATTAATGATAATTTATGAAAGATCTGGCATTTTCTCTCTCACTCTTGTTGTTTGTTTCTTCCGCATGTGTGTTGGAGGCTTGGATCATTAGGGTGCACCATCCTTTGGCCCCTCATGCTTCCTTTCCTTGCATCACAATTGGATGAACCAATCAAGCCAGCAAGCTTTGATGCCACCACCTCAGTAGCAAGCTCTAATGCCTCCTCCTGTAGCCAACACCACTTCCCCTAAATAGACTCAACTGCCTTCTCAGCCTACCTGTAATCCCAATAGTACCAAGTCTGTAGCACAACAGTAGAGCTATGCTATTTACTTAAATAATATTCATTTAAGATCAGGCACAACCCTTTCTCCTCCATGGCAGCCTTGCATCATTGATGTTGAGGATGCCTCAGTAGAACCAACTGAAGTGCCAGTAAAAACTGCATCTCTTTCAACTCAAGAGCCCCCATTTCCTCATCGATTGGAGGAACAAGCTAAGCCAGTTGAAAACCAAGCAGTAATGGACTTACTTACCCAACTAAAGCAAATGATAGTTAAAATACCACTACTAGATGCCATAAAGGAAGTGCTTGCTTATACTAAAGCCATCAAGGAAGCCTGTATAAAATAGCCTGGGAGGAAGAAAAAGGATCCCAAAACCATACATGTCCTAGGACAGTTATTTGACCTAATGTTGGAGAAATTGGCAATTCCAAAGTATTCTAATCCTGGTAGCCTGTGGTTACAGTCACTATTCAAGGAATACAAGTTCAAAATGCTCTAGTTGACTTAGGTGCATCCATAAATGTCATGACTAAGGAAGTAATGTCTTAGCTGCATATCATCGGTCTTAGGGAAACCCCAACCATCCTTCAGCTTGATGATAGTTCCACCATTACACCTGATGGGATGGTAGAGGATGTCATAGTCACCTTGAATTCTTGGGAGTATCTAGTTGAATTTGTTGTCCTCTCTCCAAAGGCTAACATGGGAGGGTATCTAATAATTCTAGGCAGGCCATGGTTGGCTACTGCAAATGCCTATATAGCTTTTTGGTCAGGAAAAATGACTATATCCAATGGAGTCAACACTAAAAATCTGACTCTATATTCCCCAGCTCAACCTCTATTGCAAGATGACCAGATCATCTAGCCAAACTTGGGTGATACTGAACCTGAGGTCAATTCAATCCACCAATTAATGATGATATTCAAGGAGCCATTTGTAGCCTCTAGGGGAGAAGATGAGATAATTTTCTCCATTATCATGAATGAATATGGAGTGCACTCCCAAATGTGTCCCCAAGCGAACTGTGTTCTTGAAACTTTGTTACCACCTTCAAATACTCCACAGTATTCAGAAACTTCAAAATTCCTTCATACATTATTGCCTCATGAAATGGAGTCTTTTCTAGTTGCTCAGCAATCCATGGTAGAAAAGGTCATTAAGCTAGAAGTTATCCCAGGATAGGAATTAAATATGAGCAGTGCTTTGACACTCTCTTAGCAGAAAGTTGTCATGCAGCTTCTAAAAGAACATCAACAAGCTTTTTCTTGGGATTATACTGATATGAAAGGCCTAGATCCTAAAATTTGCACTCATAAAATCTACATCAGTCCTGAATGCAGACCTGTCTACCAACCTCAAAGAAGGGTTAATCCAGCTTTGAGGGATATAGTTAAGAATGAGTTGCAGAAGTTGTTAAATGTTGGCTTCATTTATCCCATTTCTGATAATCAGTGGGTCTCTCCTCTCGTTATCATACCCAAGAAAGGAGGAAAGTGGAGAGTTTGTGTTGACTATAGGGAGCTTAACTCAGCTACTAAGAAGGACCACTTTCCATTGACGTTCATAGATCAAGTCCTTGATAACCTGGCTGGTAAGAAATACTTCTCTTTTCTGGATGGATTCAATGGTTATAATCAGATACAAATAGCACCTTAGGACCAAGAGAAGACAACATTCACATGTCCATGGGGAACATTTTCCTATTTAGTGCTACCTTTTGGGTTTTGCAATGCTCCTGCCACTTTTTAGCGAGCTGTGATAAGTATATTCTTTGATATATTTGTTGATTGCATGGAGATTTACATGGACAACTTTACCACATATGGGCATACTTTTGATGAGGCTAATGCAAACTTGGAGAAAGTCCTTAAGAGATGTTGTGACTACAACCTTTCTCTTAACAATGAGAAATACTTCATGATGATGGAAGAAGGGGTTGTCTTAGGGCATTTCATATCTTCAAAAGGTATTCAAGTGGACCCTGCCAAGATTGAAGTGATTAGCACATTGCCTACTCCAACAAAACAAAAAGATGTGCGGAGTTTTCTTGGACATGTTGGGTATTATAGAAGGTTTATAAAGGATTTTAGTCAGCTTGCAACACCACTGTATAACTTGCTCAAAAAGGATGTTGAATTTTCTTGGGACTCTGAGTGTGCAAAGTCTTTCCTACAGCTTAAGGAAGTTCTCACCACAACACCGGTTTTGAGAGGACCTAATTGGGGTTTTCCTTTTCACATTCATATTGATGCCTCAGACTATTCTATTGGTGTCGTACTTGGTTAAAAGGTGGACTCAGTTGAGCATGCTATTTACTTTATTAGTAAAAATTTGCAAGGTGTTGAGTTTAATTACACTGTCACTGAAAAAGAATTGCTTGCAGTCATCTATGCCCTGAATAAATTTAGACACTGCATTATTGGATATGAGATCTATGTGCATACTAACCATTCTGTTATTAAGTATCTCATGAACAAGCTTGCAATCTCTAGAAGACTAGCTCACTAGTTGCTCCTTATGCAAGAATTTGACATCACCATAGTAGACAAACCTAGTAAGGCCAATGTAGTAGCTAATTTTCTTTCTAGGTTGCATTTCCCTGATGATCTTGTAGCCATTGATGATAGTTTTCCTGATGAGCACCTCTTTCTACTATCTACACATAATCCATGGTATGTCAATATTGCCAATTATCTCACCACTAGTAAGACACCAGCTCATTTCTCTGCTAAAGAAAGAAGATTGTTGACTGAAAAGAGCTTTAATTAATCATGGATTTCTGGATTCATGTTTTATACTAGTCCTAATCAAGTGACTAGAAGATGCATAAGGGAGGATGAAACATATGATATCCTTCAGGCATGTCACGATGAGCCTTGTGGTGGACATTTTGCTGCCAAAAGAATAGCATTGAAGATCTTGACTACAGGCTACTACTGGCCCAATTTACACAAAGATGCTGCTCAGTACACCAAAAAGTGTGACAAATGCCAACACATGGGATGACCTACTAAGATAGATGAAATGCCCCTGCAGCCATAGGTAATTGTCGCACCCTTTGATAAATGGGGCATTGACTTTGTCAGTGCCATTGAGCCATCTTCACAAGGTAAATCCTATATCCTTGTATGCACTGACTATGTTACAAAGTGGGCTGAGGCTAAACCTATGAAGCACCCCAGTGATAAAAATGTTTCAAAGTTCCTTTATGAGTTCATTTTCACAAGATTTGGGGTACCTAGGGAGCTTCAATCTGATCAAGGTCCTCAGTTTACTTCAAATTTGATAGCTTCTCTGTTGGAGGAGTATAACATAAGGCATGGTAAATACTCACCTTATCAACCCCAAGCTAATGGGTAGGTAGAAGTTACAAATCAAGAGGTGGAATCTATTCTCACCAAAACTATAGCCATCCATAAGAAAGATTAGGCCACACGACTTCCTGAAGCTCTTTGGGCTTACCAGACTACTTGGAAATCTACAACCAGCTTCACACCATTTGAGCTTGTATATGGTCAGTCTGCAGTTATGCCTATAGAATTCAAACATAAGACACTAAGGAAATCTCTTGATCTTGGTATGGATCTCATTGTAGCATAGCAAGAATGGATACTGAGCTTTAATGGCCTTGATGAATGGCGTAAATTTTCCCTACACAACATAGAATTGATACAACACTAGTGCAAGAAATGGCACGACAAGTATATTAAGGATAAAATATTTTTTGTTGGTGATTGGGCACTCCCCTATGACTCCCGGTATCAGCATAATCCAGGAAAATTCCAAACCAGGTGGTTAGGACCATATGAGATTATAGCAGTATTTCCAAATGGCGCGGTCTAGCTTTCCATAGTTGATCCAGTTCGGTTCAAATTATTAGTCAATGGTCATAGGTTGAAGTTATATCACAAACCCCAAAGTAAGGAAGAGTTCCTATAGCAATTCCCATCCTCCGCTGGTGATACACTTCCTGCAGCCTCTCGTAATGAGCTTTATGCTCATTTCCCTTACTCACTCTA
This sequence comes from Chamaecyparis obtusa, assembly GCA_027943335.1. Taxonomy (NCBI): domain Eukaryota; kingdom Viridiplantae; phylum Streptophyta; class Pinopsida; order Cupressales; family Cupressaceae; genus Chamaecyparis; species Chamaecyparis obtusa. The sequence continues at coordinate 421,095 of BSBK01001157.1, read as the reverse complement.
AAAGTTCTCATCACTTTCATAATAAACGCTTTCTTCACAAAAATTATTTCTCCATAATAAAATTATATTTCATTTCATGTCTTTCACCCACCCATTTCATTTATTCTTCATTCATGGATAACAACGACTACCACCTCAGCAACAATTCAGGTTCATACACTTTCCAAGGTATGCAACTTTAATTTTTTTTTCCAATTTTTTTTTCGTATGCCTTGTCACCTATGCAAGTGTGGGACCACTTACCTAATTTAGATGGGGGGGAAGTTATATCATTTTTGTCATTATGTTCATGAAATCTTTATGTTTATTCTTTTATCATGTCGTACTTGTATTTCTTGTCATGATTTGACACTTTTTGAAGAGTTTTGTGCTGCATTGTTATTTCGCACATATCAAGTGAGGGTGGTGAGTACATGTTAAGTACGAAGTCTGCGGATGAGTAATTATAAGTAGTGAAGAGCTATTATTGATTTGCATTCATATTACTTATGAGCTCATTTTTCAAACTGCACTTGTAGAACTTTCCATGTTTGAAACCTTCCTGTAACTTGCCTTTTCAAGCCTCCTTGTCTGAATATGTTCTTGACTATTTTGATCTCCTGTAACTCCATTTTGGATATTTTGACAACCTAAAGATGGGAGGTGACCTCATTCGTAGGGAACCCACTATGCATAATATCCTGCTAGAAGACCAAAACTATAGGCCATATTTCAGGCAAAAGGTTGGCTGGATTATATCCAAAAGCTAACCAGTTGGGATGATGAAGTGGTGCTGCAGTTTTTGAGCTCATTAAAAGACAAAGTGGCTACAGTCAAGGGGTTGAGGGTACCATTTTCACATGCAATTTTGGCAGAAGTTATGGGGTTTCTACAGGAAGGGGAGGAATTTGTAGAAAATTTTGATTCAACCACGTCCAGGGCTCAGTTCACCCTGCATTCAGACCCACCTCTTGAGGTTGACCAGAAATAAGGTACATTCAGATTATCTCTTCCAAAGCCATTTAGGCAATGTGCATTTCATATCATTAGATATTTTACTTGTGAAGGAAGACATTCATACTTGCATTCTATTCATTTTAAATTTTTGAGTTGTCTAAGGCATGACAATAGGCCCATCAATGTTTCTAGTTTCATGTTTAGCATCTTGTCGAAGTAGGCCACTCTAGTTCAGGAGGGTAAACATAATTCTATCTCACATCACTATTTAGTCAAATTGATAGTTGAGAAAGCTTTAAGGGAGTAGTCAAAAATCTCCTGGGATGAATTTTTGCTGCAAGGGTTTAAAGAACCAACCCCAGAACCTATTGGGCGAAGAGTGGGGCAGAGAATTCAAACTGATAAAGGGGTTAGGAAAATTATTATTGAGCTTGGACAAGGTTCTTCATCCAAAAAGAAATCTAGGGTTAGGACTCCTAATTCCCCTCATTCCTCTTCTTCAAGGTTAGTTCATGAAGAGGAAGAAGAGACTTCTACAGCAAAGGCTAAAGCTTCTCCTATGACGAAGAGGGTTTATCAAAAAGACAAGAATAAGAAAAATAATCCTGGTACTAGTAAATAGACTACGCAATCTTCTCCTGTAGCCACAAGCATTTCCAGAAAAAGGAAAGCTCTAGAAAAGAAGGAAGAAACTAGGTTAAGGAGAATTAAAAGGAGGAAGTCAAATGAGACTGCAGATATTCCATTTGAAGAGTCAAATGTTGAACAAGAAGCTTCTAGGCAAAAAGAAGAAGAGTCTAGAAACATTCAGCAAGAAGCTGGAATACAACCTAAAATTTCTGAGCAAGAAGAACAAGGGCTTGAGATTATGTAGCAAGAAACATTTGAAGGGTTTCCTGATATTGAAACATAACAGGTTCCTAATAAGATAGCAAATGCAAAAGTCATTGTAATCGGTGATGACTCCAGCTCAAAAGAGAAAGCTTATGTATTTTAGAGAAGAGGTTCAACCTCTAGGAATCCTCAGAAAAATGACTCAGATAGTGATGACAGAGAGTTATATAATGGAAGAAGATAAACCAAGATTTTCTCCTACAACATAAAGGAGTCCATATGAAGAAAACCCTGATATTGATGCAGACCTTGTTAATAAGGTAGTAGAGAAAATTTTAAATGAGGGTTTAGATACATTGGCCTCTGTTGCACAACAATGCTCTAATATTGAGAGATCCATGGTGGTTTGGACAGATCCTAAGGAAGGGATAAATACAAAAGAAGGTAAGCCCCCTATTCTCTCTTTAGCAGATAAATCTTTTGACAATTCCATGTCAAGTCAATCTAGTTTTGTGTCCCTGTTATCCATTATTTCTTAGTTGTCCAATCAATTAAATTCTGAAAGCGAACAATGGAGGCAGCAGAGGAAAGAATTAAATAGAATTATAGACCAAAATTTTGAGGAGACTATTGAGTAGGAGGAAAAAGTGGAATAGTTGCAAGAAAAACTTACCAAAGTTACATCCCTTATCCCTAAGTTAATGGTTTGTAGGTCTCCATCACCACTTTATGCCCTGTTTTTGAAAGAACAACTATTGAATTATCAGATGACATGCATCATGCAAGATAGGTCCCCATCATTGCAAGATCCAATGCAGTTTTCCCAAGTATTTAATAACTCTCCTGTAGCCATTCAGAATCTACCGTGTGAACTCTTCCTCCACAACCTAGCAGTCCCAAATGACCAAGTTTGGAACCCCTTACTATATGTTGGGGACATCCAGCTTAGGGCCGTTATGTCTTAGGTACATAATGAGATTAGTTGTGACACTCAAGCCAAGTTGTATAGGGATTTAGAATAAGAAATTCCCCTATATATGAGACCTGAAGCCAAAGATCCTAAAACTTGCTATTATGATTGGTTAAGAATTGCCCCCTCTAAATCAGGCAGCAAGCTCATCTATCCACTTAGAAATGCAACATTTGATGCATATGAACAACTGGTGAATTCTGAATTGCCTGAAGCTAGAAATGTCATTCAATGGCGTTGGATCAGTTTATCTAGGGAGATGAGAAATAAGGAACCACATTCACCCCTAAACTTTGACATGGAAAATCAGCGTGCACCTTGGTATATTTCTTTGGGGAGAGAGTGAGAGAGTTTCTAGGTCGCACTGACTTTTCAGCTGGCATTGCTGATGTCTCCTCTCCTAGAAAACTTATAAAATTTGGATAGCTATGGTATGAAGGGAGAAAAGGAAAAGTGGAAAAGACATAGGGAGACAAAGGGATTCTATTGGAGCCTTGCCAAAGGAGGTTTAGGATAGAAGATAGTTGTTGATTACAAACTAACAGCCAGGTTGAAGAATTTTATGTTTGTTGTGGGACCAGCAAACAACTAAGTTGGGGGGAATGATGAGTCTAGTTTATGGGTTGTTTTGTTTATGATTTTCTAAGTCTAGACTTAAATATCTTATGGTTTTCATAAACATTATGCAGACTTTTATGTTTCTATGCTTTAGCCATGTGTATATATGATACTTTTGATACTAAAGGAAAATACTATATATATATATATATATATATATATATATATATATATATATATAGACTAATGGATATTATGATGAAATTTGGTATTTCTCTTCTCTAGTGTTAATGGGTAGTGTTCCTGTATCCATGTGACAAGGATGCATTAAAATAGGGAAAACTTATTATAAATCTTTGCCTTGGATTTGTGTTGCAGATTTTGGTATGCTAACCTTTTGCAGGGGAAGAATAAGTCAACAAGGAGTAAGGACTCAATGTTGAAGTGGTTCCCTTCAAGGCAAATAACTATTTCCAGAATTTATCATGGCTCCACTACTTCCATAACCTTGCAGTTGCTGTCATAGACTGGGTCAATCCAGTTACTGGGTGTTCCTATATTCTTGAAGCACTAAATATGGTTTATCCTCTTGCATGAATGATGTTTTCATTCCTATAACTGAAGTTTTTATGCTATGTAATGAAGGACCTAGTTTTTAGGTGTTCTATTTTCTCAGTTGCTTTTAAATAAGCTAGAACTTATGATTCCGAGCTAGTTAGATTTTTTGAGGAGTTTATATTGTAATCCAATAACAAAGTGAATAAACTTTGATATTCCATCTTGTACTTGTGTTTTTTTAAATGAATATATGATAGTTCCATATTTCAACATCTGAGTTTTAAATCTATTGACACTTTCATGGGGGCCCACATGGGAGGTGAATTCTTTGTTCATGTTCAAGTAGGACTTAGTTAAGTTTCCTTGAAGTTGATAAGCATTGTTACTCCTGCAGCCATTGGTAGCAAAACCATCAGCTATTTCCTACAGCATAGATTTACTTTCAAAGCAGTAATTAGTTTACTGTTGAGCATTTGCTTTAAGTTGTGAGTTAAATTTTAGTTTCAGTTCTTAGTATAAATCTCCTACAGCAATACCTTTACTTTAGTAGTGATGAATTTTGAAGAGAACTAAAGCATAGACCTTGCAGCCACCATCTCAAGCTCACGTTCCCGGATTGATACATTTAATGAAGTCTAGCATAATATTCTAAGTAGGCATGTGATAATTTTAAGCAATGAATCACTATGAAAGGGTGTCCAATCCTTGAAGTTACCAGGATATTATTTCGACCAACCAATATTCTTCACATTTCACAATTGTTTTTGTCACCAATCATATGATGTTAACATCCACTATCTATGAACCAATCATTCCTTCTATCCAATTGTGAAACTAAGGTGTTCTCTTCTTCAACAAAAATTTTTTTAGAGTTCTCTAGAATAACTTCATCATTACTACATGCATAAACATTACTAGCAGAAGTACCACTAGTCTTGGTTTTCTCATTAGAAAAACTATCATGAACATCAATTATAATAATTTTAGAAAATATTTAAGGAGAAGTATTGATCATATAAATCTTACCTTTAAATTTATCTCCCCTCTTGTCAGTACTACTTTCATACTTCTCATACTCCATAGATTTGTTTGTGTTATCAGTCATATTATATGAGCCGCTACTATCAATAATATATTTGTCTTCCTTGACATTCTGAGTAGTTAGGGATTTTCCTTCATCTTGTGTGCTTGAGATTATGTCCTTAATCATACTACTAACAACAAATGGCATGAGATTTTATACAACATTTATAGTAGAAATGCTAGACATAATATTTGGTTTATCTTCTTGGATTACAATAAATACAACTTCATCTTCACTCTTAACATTATCAAATTCATCATCAGTAGCATAATAAAAAAAATTCTCATCTTTAGACTTATCATACTTGTGCTTAGAAAATATCTCCAAAAACCTAGAGGCATAATGTCTTATCTTTTTACAACAAAAGCATTTAAAGGGTATTTTTCCTTTGTACTTACTAGATCCTTTTGATAGTCTTCTTTCCACCAGTGCTTCCAATTCTTGAAGATCTCTCTCTCTTCTTTATGTTCTCTTATCTCCTTTTCATATTTTGATACTCTTCTTGAAGAGACCTCACCTTGATCTGATCTATGCATGTCTCTTATTGATGTTATAGCCTTGAAAGATGATTCAACTTTGGGTAAAGAGTCAAAAAACTCACTCATCTCAAAAGTAGATAACTAATTAGCAACCAACATGTCTCTTGTCACAACAACAAAAATTTTGATTTCCTCAATAGTAGAAACTTGGCTCTTGTAAGAAAGAGGAAAAGATCTTAGCACCTTTAAAACAATCTCTCCTTCATCCAATACACCACCATAATATTTGATGCTACAAACTAATTCATTAATTTTCAACATGTAAGAGTTGATGTTTGCATCCTCAAACATTCTCAAGGATTCATACCTTCCTTTCAAGCTTTTTTACTTGGCTTTCTTGACACGTGTATCGCCTTCATGTATGGTTTCTATATTTGTCCAAATTTCATGCGTTGTCTCTAGCTCCATCACATTTTTATACTTTGTATTTGATAGGGTACTTAGCGGGGCTTTCTATACTCTAATATTGTACTCAAACAACTTCTTCTCATCTAGTGTAGCCATATATAGATATATAGGAGAAGTGCAAGAGTTATTTGTGATGGTCCAATATTCATCTCTAATACATCTTAAATGAGTGATTATTCATCCTTTCTATATGGGGTAATTTGTGCCTTCAAACCTAGGTTTATCCTTCTTGTAACTTTCTATATCATATCTCCCTCAAGTTGTTAGGCTTCTTTCAAGGGACCAAATATTTGATACCAATCTTTCATAATATGGAAGAGAACAACTAAGATGGGGAGGTGAATTATTTGATCCTAAAACTTCAATATTAAAACCCTTAGTCCTTAAACACCCTTTAACTTGAATAACCCAATTCTAATCTAATTTAAATGAAGTATGAAACATGTATGCATCAACAACTCAGAATCACATCCACACAATTTTACACATGATTTTTATTGCTTAAAACTTTTTAGGGGTGTGTGCAATAAAACTAGTGTGTAAATAGAATGCTCAAATAAGTCAAACACCTAACATACTAATCTATTACAACATATATGATTAGACAAAAGAAATATTAAAATCATCAAAAGGGCTTAAGAATGTGCGAACCTTCTTCAACCATGAAGCCTCCTTGATATGTAGATTTTTCCAAGATGAGATATGTGTGATTAAAAATGTTTCTCAAGCTTCAATGGATGTAGGAGTATTTTGACATTATAAGGGTATGTATATGATTTTGTTCTTCAAAATGACATGATAAAAATGTATAAAAACCTTTAATTTGAAGAAGAAAGTGAGCATATGAAGGTGAACTTTCATTTTGTCCATGTTCTTTAATTTGGTTTTCAAAAACCTTTTAAAATGAGAAAAAAAATTCTCAAATTGAAAGATATATGCAATTTGCAAAATGACCTAAAAAATTAAAGAAAATTCCTTGTGCTAATAGTGTCAAGATCATGTTCTAATACCAATGGTAATTAACAACTTCCACAAGAAGAATATGATAGGATATATGATAGGATATATGCTAAAAATAATTGATAATAATATGCCACTTCAAGGGGGGGTACCTCTAATTGTCTTCACCATGAACACAATACTCAACATGATGATAATAAATAACCTATACCTTCTATATATACCATATTATGCCTTGGATACCACCTAGGTTGTCGTAACTACTTAAATATAACACATATGATGACCTAATACACATATATGATTATAATAATAATTAACAACTTATATAAGTGTTAAGGTAGCCACAAGTTGACTACTCATAACACAATACACACTAAAGGGTTAGGGACATAACATTACATGTATCTAATATTTTTTATAAGTTATTTCTAAGTGAACTAATATGTACCCTCAATGATTTCCCAAAATTCCATTGCCTCAACTTGAAACAAAAGAAAAATGAAACTTTCTAAAGAAAACAAAATTATTGTGGTCAAATACTCTTGAGCCCAAAATGTCTAGCTTTTAGTTGCTTTATTATTATTATTATTATTATTATTATTATTATTATAGGTTAACATATACACTAAAATATTTTGATATTGAGTTGTTTACCATATGCAAGGAAGTTGAATCTATTAATTCCATTTTTTTAATTACTTTTATGCTAAATAAACCCATAGAATGTTTTGTAATATTTTTAATAATCGAGGGGATAAAAATGATTTTAATTGGAGGGAAGTTCTTATTGGAACTGTGAATAGACTAGATAAGGAATATAGCTTGTTTTGGATCTATATTTCAAATGAGATATTATGGAATTTATGAAAGTCAAGAAATGGGGGAAAATTTAAGGTTCTAAGAGGACACTTATTGAGTTTGCAAAAAGACTCATCTTCTTTAGTGTTGCTATGTTAGTAAACTTAATAATGAAAACCAAAAGTAAATTCTTGAAGCTACTCAAGTATGGAAAATGGAAGTGAAGAAAGATGAAATTAAGCATGGTCAAATTTGCCATTCAATAAAAATGAGAATGCCCCTTTTTTGTCAAAGCTACTTAGAATTTTATAGTACAATGATCAAATGCCAATATAGGCTATGAAGAGAGACTTTGGCCTCAAAAGTAAGGAAAAAATCCATATCAACTAAGGTGATAAATTTACATTTGAGGTGGTGAGGACAAGTGATGAGGCATCAAAAATTAATCCACCATTGGATTTATACAACTACAATAAAAATTGATAAAGAAAATTTTGTTGTACTTTACATATGACAGACCATAATGTATGAAAATTTTGTAAATCTGTATTTTCAATAGACCTAGATAGTTTTCTTAGATACCTTTGTAAAGTCAACTAGAGTTGTAAAGATGCCTATCATTCATAATAGAGACAATCAAAAGGAATTTGAGAGGCTGGTTAGTACAATGGCCAAAACTGAAAAATAGAAGGATAATAGAGCAATGCAAATTGATTTTCTATCTTTGACTCCTATTGATATGTTATCAGTGTTATCTCAGATTACTATTAAGGTTCCCTTATCAAAATTTTTAAGGGTCCCTGAACATAAGGATAGAGCTCTAGCATGGGTGGATAATGTTCATGACAATAATGTTGCTTGCAATACCAATAAGCCCCATGTAGAAGCTAGGAAAGAAATGGAAGTCCAAGGAGCTGTGATATCTCAGATACCACCTATGTATTTGGACAACTCTGTCAATGCTTCCCTTGAGAACATAGATCCATTTTTATTGAGTATTATAGTGAATGGAATGATAGTAAAAAATTGCATGATTGATTCAGGTGCCTCAAATACTCTTATGCCTTTTAAGATCATGGAAAGGCTGGGCCTTAAAGTTGACACTATTCAAGGTAGATGTTTTGCAATGGATCAGAGAGAGGTATGAGTCATTGGGACTATTAATGCCATTCCCTACAAGTTGGAAGCATATCTAGAGAAAGAGATGACTATGAGTGTCTTGGTAGTAGATATCCCCCCTCATTATGGGATGCTACTATCTAGGAAGTGGAGTGCTTCCATGGGTGGAAGCTTGCAATGTGACTTGTCATATGCAACTTTCAAGATAGATGACCAATCTATTAAGGTTGAAAGGGAGCCAAGAGTTACCCACATGATTGAGAAAAATATTAATAATGAGATTACATGATTTGTAGATACTGACATTAATGCTTTCAGAGCAGAAGTCACTGTGCTTGAAAGGGAGCCAATCTTGCCTCCTATCACAGTGGAAGTGAATGCCAGATCTTAGAAAGGTGAGCTGTGGGTGATGTACTTTGATGGTGCCAATTGCAAAGATGGTTCAAGAGTAGGTATTTTACTCATTTCTCCTAATGGAAATACTTATAAGTTCTCTTTCACATTAAGCTTCTCATGTACCAATAATATAGCAGAATATGAAGCATTTCTAATAGGATTGAGATTGGCACACAAACATGGAATCAAATGTATAAAGGTTGTTGGTGATTCTGAGTTAGTTGTGTCTCAAGTGAGATCAGTATATGCTTCTAAGAAAAAAAGACTGAAGCAATATAGGAATGATGTATGGGATATGATAGAAATTTTTGATGCATTCACTATTGTGTGGAAGGATAGGAGAAACAATAAGATGGCTGACTTGTTGGCCAATATAGCAATAAATCCTAGTGACATCACCTTTGTAGGTGTCTCTAAAGTTGAAATTCAAACTAGACCGAGTATACCAGACAATGTTGAGAACTGGCAGGTCTTTGAAGATGACCAGGACATCTTGAGATTTATGAACTGTGAAGATAAGTATCATGGTCAAGAATTGGATTGCTTAGCTTTGGTTGAGACTACACAAGGAAAAGAGGTTATCCTTGGAAATGAAGTCCTGCAACTCAAAACCAACAAGGTTCCCAAGGGACTTATTATTTTAGAAACTATATTTGATAGTTAGGATAGAGTCTAGATGGATACTAAGAAGAGGGACCAGATGGACCTAGAAGAAATTAATATTGGTACCCAAGAGATACCCAAAAGTGTGTACATTGGAAAACAAATGTCTCAGCAGGTAAGAAAGTTTTTGAATGAGTTTTTGAGAAGATTCAAGCATGTTTTTGCATGGTCATATGATGACCTAAAGTTTTATAGAGAAGATCTATTCCAACATATCATTCCTTTGAAGAAAGATGTTAAACCTTTTAGGCAAAAGCAGAGACCAATCAATCCTATCCTAGCACCTAAGATGTAAGAGGAATTGATGAATCTAAGGGATGCTAGAATTATAGAGCCCATCAGACATTCTTCTTGGGTGTCAAACTTAGTTCCTGTTAGAAAGAAGAATGGAGATATCAGATTATGTGTAGACTTCAAAAACTTAAACATTTCTTCTTTAAAAGACAACTATTGCTTGCCAAACATGGAGGCAATGCTATAAAGAGTGACTGGGTCTGAGCTAATGTCCATGATGGATGGTTTTTCTAGTTACAACCAAGTGATTGTGAAAAAATAAGAACAATTCAAGACGGTCTTTACAACACCGTGGGGAACCTATGTTTATGTAAGGATGCCTTTTGGTCTAACAAATGCTGGTGTAACTTTTCAAAGAGAAATGGATGTTGCTTTTGCTGAGTACATAAATGATTTCCTTGTTGTTTATCAAGATGACCTAGCTACTTATTCCAAGAGAGAAGAAGATCATTGTTCTTATCTAGAGAAGATATTTGTAAGAGCCCTAGAATACGGTATTTCTCTGAACCCAAGGAAATATACATTTGGTGTGACTGAGGGAAAATTACTGGGCCACCTAGTTGGAAAGCAGGGAGTGAGAATTGATCCAGAAAGATTGGCAGCAATTGACAAGATTCAAAATCCAAAAAATGTAAAAGGGATTCAATCCTTCTTTGGCCAAGTAAACTTTTTGAGGAGATTTGTTAGTAACTTTGCTGAGATTACTAGGTCAATATCTAAGATGTTGAAGAAAGGATTTGAGATAAAATGGGAAGGCGATCCTGATGAAACTTTCAAGAATATCAAATAGGAAATCAAGGATGCACCTATGGTTAAGGAACCAGATTATGGTATTCCAATGCATATCTTCTCTTTTTCTTCTTTTCACACTGTTGTTGTAGTCCTATTACAGAAAAACAGTGAGGGTTTTGAACAGCCCATTACATTCTTCAGTAAATCTTTACAAGCTACTAAATTAAAATATGACATTAATGAAAAGAAATCATATACATTTGTAAAGGCTATGAAATCTTTTAGATGTTACCTGATGGGAGAAACTGTGATTTCTTTTGTACCAAGTGTTGCAGTAAAGGACATCTTTTCATAGTAAGAATTGTCTGGGAGGAGATGCAGATGGATAAACAAAATTCAAGAATTCAACATTGATATCCAGATTACCAAACTGGTTAGAGACCAAGGATTGGCAAAATTGATGGCTCACTCCAATCTTGATGCAAATTAGATAAATCAGGTTGAAAATGATTACACATGTGATATGGATGATTGTGTCCGATATAAAATATTATTTATTATTTAAGGAATATGAAGTTTCCATTAGGATTGGATGATGGAAAGAAAAGATCTCTAAAGTTGCAATAAATTAAGTATGTCATCATCAGATGCAAGTTATGGAGGAGAAATCTAGATTGCATTTTGCTAAAGCATGTTGATGAAAATTAGGCTGATAAATTGTTGAACGAAATGCACGAAGGAATTTATGGTGGACACTACATGGGTAACACTACTGCTCAAAAGATTCTAAGAGAAGGGTTCTGGTGGCCCACAATTTTCAAGGATGTAGAAATATTTATGAGAAAGTGTGATGCATGTCAGAGATTTTTTGGAAAACTCAAGTTTTCAGGAAATATACTACTGAGGCCAGTGGAAGTGCAAGTCCCTTTCCAACAACGAGGGATGGATCTTGTTGGAGAGATACCAAATAAGTCCAATGGAGGACACTCTTGGATCTTGGTTGCTACTAATTATTTTACAAAATGGGTAGAGGTTATTCCTACAAGGAATGTAACTAGCAAGGTGGTGACTGATTTCCTATTGAATAACATTATTACCAAATTTGGTTTTCCTGAAAGAATTATATGTGACAATGCAATTTGCTTCAGGTCTGTTGAGTACAAAGAATTTTGTGAAAATCTAGGGATCCAAATGTCATATTCTTCACCCTACCATCCACAAGGAAATGGACAAGCAGAATCATCTAATAAAACTTGATAAAGATTCTTAAGATGATCCTTGAAAAGAATAAAAAGGCATGGAATTAGAAATTTCCATTGGTTGTGTGGGCTGACAGAGTAACTGTAAAGAAGGCAATTAGGTGTGTACCATTTGACTTGGTGTATGGAATACATGCAAGGATGCCTCAGAATAACCTATTATAAATGTACAAGTTTGTCCAGCTATATGGTGATAATTCAGATGATGAAATGTCATTGAGGATTGAAGACTTGATCAAGTTGGAGGAAACCAGGAGAGAATCAGCTTCGAAGAATGCTAAGTTGTAGCTGCAAGTCAAAAAATTGTATCACAAGAAAGTTGTAGAAAGAAATTTTGAACTCAATGACTTGGTATTACTCTGGAATGCCAAATTGGAGGACAAAGGTAAACATGGAAAATTTGATCTGATCTGGTTAGGGCCATATTTGATTCATGAAAAATGGGGACCAGATTCATACATTGTCAAGGAACTCAATGGTGATATTCAAGAATTGCCTGTTCATAGACAATTCTTGAATAAATACTTCAATTGAAGGTATTTTTCTTTCCATGAACAATATTTAGGTTTTGTACATATTGTAAATTCTGTAGAGGTGTGTATTTCTTTTCTGTCATGCCTTGCCTTTGTAATTAGGTTTTTGTCCAGTGCTCTCTATAGTTGTCCCTTTTGTCCAGTAGGTGGTCTGGTTTCCCCAGGGATTCTAAGTTCTTTCATGGGAACAAGTTACCCATCATCCCCAAACAGAACCGCTATTAGCCCATTTTCCTGTCATTGCAAAAATCTATAGAAAATGGCCTTCATTCCTACAAAATTCTTTGAGAATCTCCATGTCCTACTACAACATATTTTTGATCAGCAAAGAAAATATATGATGTGTTGTGGCTTGCAAACTTAGTCAAGGATAGTTTAGGGTGTGTGTAAGCTTCAATCAAGATCACATGTCTTTTAATGTTCACACCAGTGAGATACTGCAATTTGAAATTGTTAAGGTGATGGAGAAATAGGGTTTATCCATGTGCAAAGGGTTTCAAAAATTTATCTAAGTCTAAAACCCTACCCTTATTCTATTGGTTATTATTTATCCCTTTCAGTCACTGAATCTCATAATAAGATTGTCAAGTTTTGTTTTGTGTTGTTGCGTGTTCTCTAAATGATGGGCGGTTAGTGATTTTATCTACCGATTCAATGACAATGGTATTCGCCAGATCTCATGATTCTTGGTGATTTTCATAAAGCATTTAGCGATCTAGCGAATAAGGTTATCGTTGAATCTTGTAATAAGGCGGTCAAATCAGAAAACATTCAACGATTCAATGATAACCGTCGATGGTGAGAAAGATCAACGGCTAGAACTAGTTCTCATAATGGAACTCAAGGTTAGCCAAGCATCCAACGATCATGAGATTTCCCTTGTTGCTGATCCTCATGATCAAACTATAGTTAAGACAAGGATCGAGAGATTATGAGATTTTGTTCAGTCGTTGAATTTCCAGATCAAGATGAGTTAAGGTTAAAGATTTTGAGACTCAACATGGGTCGTGGATGCATATGAGATCGAACGGTAGTCTTTGGATCTTTGAATGTAACCAGGGTTAGTGAAATTATCCAGAGAACATGAGAACATAGTGTTCACCAAATCTCATGATTTAACGAGGCTTAAGTAAGTGGTTACGAGATTACATGAAGTCTCTAGTCAATTGATCTCTTGATCAAACCCCAGTTTAGAAAAGTATTTTGAGATCATGAGAAAGCCTTCAATCATGTATTCTCCAGATGAGGATGATGATGTGGCCGGTTATTTTAAAAGCCAAATTGATTGTTTGTTGATTTATGTGGGCCACACGATGTACCAGGAAAGATAGAGATCAACGACCACATTTTAAGATGAATCAGTTAACCATTGCGGGTGGGATTTTGAATTGTTTAAGGGTTTTCTACAAGTAAAGGACTGGTTATTAAATGCAAGGGTGGTCGATCTACTTGATTTGATATTTTTCACTACCACAGAATGGTCATGAAATGATGCTTGATTGTGGAGGGTGTCCATGTCGTGGAGAAGTGGGCAAAACAATCATGCCATTTATTATGCAGTTGAAGACAACAGAGGGTGTAAATGATGAATCTCATGTACCAGGTTTTGGCCATAATTGAAGATCAAATTGGATTTTATTACTCCAAATTTTTGGGCATGTCTTTTCTATAGTAAATTGCCTATCTTCTTGGTGGTTATGGTTGTTGGAAACCCTAATTGTGTCCTAGCCATCCGAAGCTTGTTGCATCCTGATTTTCCAAGATTCCAATATGGCTAATGACTATATATGGAAACTTATTGTATTTTTTAAAGGATGGTTAAATTAGCAACTAAATAGAGAGAACTTTGATCTATAGTTTTTGTTCTGGCACTCTACCATTTTTTAATGTACTGATATTGAAAATTTTAACAAGAATACACTGGAATTCCGTCTCAGATTTGTGAATGTCTTCTTGTTTGGATCTTGAATTCTTATATTTTAATGTTGGAAAGAAAGTTAATGTATGGTTTACAAAGTGAATTGTGAATTTATTCTTGAGTTCCTTTCTAGGAAGGGATTAAATTCTTAAGGATAATTTTAGAGAATTTGTAGTTCTTGTGAGGATCTGATGTCTGAATGTGAGAGTGAGAGGAATAATCTGCAAAGCACTTATTCTGGATTTGGGTTTGTTTGAGTTGAATTTTCTATTGATGTATGTTTTATTTGACTATGTGCCCTAGAACAAGACACTGGTCTATTCTTAGGAAGCAAATCTTCATCATCAATCAATTTATAAATGATATGATCTTTCAATCAATATTTCAAAGATATTAATGAATAGTATTTGTGTTGGATAATGCAAATAAAGTTTTACTGATTCCTTTAAGAAGTGAATCCATAGGTATACCCGCTTGATTTTCAAAACTCAAAGTGTAGGAGGATCATTCTTTTGATCCTTGTTAATTAGTCTCTTTTTGTCAGATTTGGAGTGGGTTTAGAGAGTCAGTGACATTAGTTTTTCAAATAAATTGTAACTCTGCAAGTAGAAAGAAAAGGAACCAACAAAGTCTTTTGTATAAATATAGTATGATTAGAAGACAACACATGGTCTCATATATTATATTGTGAAACTTGAATTTATATATTTTGTTAAACTACTTTAATACAAAAGAAACAAAACACATCATCTCTAGAATAATGCCACCTAGCTTGACAAGGCTTTTGATCATTTTTATACAAACAACCTCTACTCAACAAGGCTTTATCCATAACACTGAAACTACAAATAAAAAATTGGGTTTGAAGAAAAAATTGTAGGAGTTCAAAGTTAGCTTAAAACCCAAGACCACCTTAAAAAGAGTAACCTTCCACAAGAAAGTATGTAAGAAATGATTTTTCTTGATATTAAGATCTATGAGATATGTTTAAAACTATACAATAGCCTTGCTTCTATAGGAAAGGAGATTGGTAAGATTAAACAATATATTTATATGAGTCTTAATCCTATGTTATGAGATGACTTAAAACAAATATTAAATGAACTACGACACAAAAAGTAAATTAGATACATGAACCCATTTAATAACTAACTTATAAAAAGACACACATGACCTAATTTAATTTAGCACATGAATAGGGATACCCTAACAAATTAGTTAGGACATAACTTTATTCACAGTAATACCCCATTAAGTGCAACCTATAGAGGAGCTAAACAAATTCAAATGATGCAAGATATGAGATATGTCTCAATTATGAGGCCACATAGGTTTCCATGCAAAAAAATATCTTACAAATAGAGTAAAGAGAAAAACCACATGCAAGAAAACCCCTTCCCAAGAGAGAATGTAGAAAAAAATCATGTATAAATGATGAAATGAAAAATGTGTGGAGGATTGAATACCCTCAAGATATATGAGATATGTGCTTTATAAAAAATTTGGATACAAATCCTAATTCTACAATAACTCACTCAATTTTTCTCCAATTTTAATAAAAGATGGATATAAGGTGCTTCAATATGGTTTTCAAAAACCCTTTTAAAAATGAGATTTTTTTTCTCAAATTGAAAGATATGCAATTTGCAAAATGATCTCAAAATTTGAAGAAAATGAGTTGTGCTCATAGTGTCAAGATCATGCTCTGATACCACTTATAATGAATAACTTCCACAAAAAGAATATAATAGGATATATGTTGAAAATAGTTGATAATAATATGCCAATTTAAGGTGAAACCTCCTAATTCACTTCAATGGAGATACCTCTAATAGTCTTCACCAGAAAAAAAATACTCAACTTATGATAATAACTAACCTATACCTCCTATATATACCATATTATGCCTTAGATACTACCTAGGTCTACTTAATTACTTAAATACAATTCCTAGGATTACACACACACATGAATCTCTGTGTGTGTGTGTGTGTGTGTGTGTGTGTGTGTGTGTGTGTGTGTGTGTGTGTGTGTGTGTGTGCGTGCGCGCGCGCACGTGTGTGTTAAGGAGCCACAAGTTGACTACTTATAATACAATATACACTTTAGGGTTAGGGACATAACATTACATATATGCAATATTTTTTAAAATTTATTTCTAAGTGAACTAATATGTACCCTCAAGGATTTCACAACATTCCCTTGCCTCAACTTGAAGTAAAAGTAAAATGAAATTTTCTAAATGAAACAAAATTATTGTGTATAAACCTACACAATCCATTTTACAATTCTTGCACTCTTTCTATTCTTGATGATGGATCACGGAGTGTGATCCGAAACATTGATACCAAAAATCACACAATCAAATCCAAAAACACATACATAATTAAAATGGATTGTGGAAATTTGATATTATTAAAATTATTGTGGTGAAATACTCTTGAGCCCAAAATCGCTGGTTTTGGGTGGCTATTTTTTTAATTACTATAGAGGTTAATGTATATATTGAAATATTTTGATATTGAGTTTCGTACCATATGCAAGAAAGTTGAATCTATTAACTTCATTTCTTTAATTGCCTTTATGGTAAAGAAAACTAGAGAATGTTTTGCAATGGGTTAAATAATTGGGGGGAGACAGGGGATATCAATTGGATGGAAGTTGTTTTTGGAACTGCAAATGAACTAGATAAGGAATGTAACTTGTTTGGATCTACATTTCAAATGAGATATTATGAAATTTAGGAAATGAGAGAAATGAGGTTTAAAATTTAAATATTTTAAGATGAAACTTATTGAGTATGCAAAAAGCCTCATCTTTTCCAATGTTTCTATGTTGGTGAACTTAAACAATGGATATCTCCAAAAGTAAATTTTTGAAGCTACTCAATTTTGGAAAATGGAAGTGAAGAAAGATGAAATTAAGCATGGTCAAATGTGGCAATTCATTAAAGTGAGAACACTGCTTTTTGTCAAAGGTACCTGGAATTTTAGATGAAGTACAATGATCAAATGCCAATATAGAGGCTATTGAAAGTGTAAGGAATGGAAATTCAACAAACATGCCACATAAGAAAATTCCATCAAATATGGAAGGTTGAATAAGAGTCAAAGCTTAGATACAGAAAGAGACTAGCCAACAAGATTTTAATTTCATACAAGAGGAAAATATACATAAAATTCGATCGTATTGTCAAACACCCACAATGTCATAACATAACATTACAATAATCAAATCTAATGATGTCGACCTACTTGTCAAGCATCCCCTAGTACATCATGATAAGTCATCAATTACATAGAATCAAATACGTCAAGTATGAACAAATACATCATGATACATGGTATATAGGGGCCCTCAGAAAACTATCCATATGCAAGTTCCTATCTCATAAGCCCTTGAAAATCTATCCATATGATATCTTGAGATGGGAGTGTGGCCGGGGTGCTTTTTCCACCTAGCCATGGATCAGTTAGATCCCTCGGGGCTCTTCTTGACAAGAAGAGCACGCCAACCCTGGCTGAGAAGCCTAGCAACCTGGAACTGGTGGATCAAATCAATCTGTTGCAGTAGTGAAACTAATTACAAATGTAGAACATAATCATGGATGTGGAAGAGAGATGAAATATAACTGTTACCCAAATTTCCAAGTCTCATACAAATTTGGCCAGATCTATCTCAAGGTCTCTATTTTTTCCTTGCTAATCATCCTTGAAATTTTCATGGTTTTAGGTCTTGTTTCCTGGCCTCTACAAATTGTTTTGTTCCCTGATCTGTAGCTAAAAGATTTGAAAAAGTAGCCATTAGAGGCAATGAACCCTAAAAAACCCTAGGCCGGTTCTATTTTTAAGTTACCTTTTCGGGCCACTTAAAACCCTTAAAACGCATGTGCCTTTTAAGAATGACCACTTCATGTGTTAAGTCTCTAGGTTGTCGGGCGAGGTCCCTTTTAATATTTCCTTCAAAGCCTAAGTCTTCCTGGCAATTATTTCCTCCTGACCTTCCCTTTTAAACTTGTGGTTGTCGCATGTTCGCAAGGAATATTCTTTTCCCTTGCGATCATGCGACAGGATGACACCTGTCTCGGAGGGCCTGTTCTTCATCTTCAAAGGGTCTCAGTTCTAAAAGAATCTATAGCTGTCGTAACTTCCCAAGGGTGGTGTCAGAGGTGTAAGGTCTTGCGACAACCATAGATTTCCTTTCCATGCAGTGCTTCAAAGTCAAGTGGGTCCACTGCCACGTTGTCCTACATGGAGGCTTCCTATTGGTCGAAAGGTGGTGAATTGTCCAATTTTCAGAGTGGGCCCGATAGACTATGTCCCTTTTAGATCAACGGTTGGCATATAATTCATGGGGTTTCTCTGACACATGAGATTATGCACCGACCGTTGTTCTTGCTTTATTGTTGAGGCTCTGATAGTGGGTCCTTTCTTGCTGATGTGCTCATGTTTGATTGATCCACGTAGTGGTGACTGGTGTTGCAGTGGGTCCATTTATCAGAGGGTCCCGGTTAAAGAAAGATCTCTGGCTGGCACATGATCGGAACGAATATTCGAGGGCTATGAGATCATGCCCCCACCATTAGATTGGAATCTTAGTCTGTCGTGGGTCCTATTGTCAGAAGGGTTTGCAACGTGTCTCATTTGGTAGCTTGTGATTGGCTGGTTGGTATGCTACATGGCAGTTGTCAGTGGGTCCATGGGGTTAGGGATTTCTAAAGAGCTTAACGTCTAGTTTGATCTGGCAGTTGTCGTTATATCGGGGATCCAAGATGCTTGACTTTTAGCATCACGGTATAGCAACAACCGTCCGATGCCCTTTCTGTAGGTCGTGGGTCCAAGTTTGTCAGATGTGCTGATTTTCTCATGTTTCATTGGTTGCTAACTTCCAGGTGGCGTTTGACTTGTCAGAGATAGGTTTTCAAGTTGTTTTCAAGTGCGTCATGGCCGTTCATCTGTCGGGAAGGGTTTCTCATCGACGGTTACGTTTTAAAATTTGCCGCTAGCCATTATATTTCAAAATTCAAATGTCTCTACAAGGGTTTTGCATTCTTTCAGCCATGCATGATGTCGGGTAGCTCGGGAATTGATTTCTTAGGATGGTTATGGTTGTGAGGATGATGGAGATGACTGTTGGCCGGTGTTGCAGGGTACTGTGTCACATTTTCATGCCACGAGATGCTAGAAAGAGTTGGCACCAGCTTTTAAACAGTACTGTTCCCAGGGAAATATGATCAAACTTGGAGCCTTCATGGCTTAGTGGAGTTGCAGGTGGGTTGGTAGGTCGAGGTTGTTGTGTCTGTAGGTGATTTGAGTTTAGAAGGATCAACACACAAAGAAAGATATGATTTAATCACCGGTGTTCTCAAGAGATTTTCATAATAGGTGATCAGTACCCTAGGGTTTGATATCATTATTTAATTTTGTACCCTAGTTAGGTTTTGACTCTTGCCTGCATGCAAGAGGGGATGTATATAATGTTTTTTGGAGCTTTAAAGCTCAGAATTGACTTTTTGTAAAAGAAGAGTTGGACAATTGCAAAAGAAATTCACATTTTCTTAAGAGTCATCTATGGTATTCTTTTTTCCCTCTAGCTTATATAGTTGTAAATTCCCATTGATTATTCAGATATTGAAGATATTTTGTGACATCTCTCATGTCCCTATGCCTTCTTGTGTGAGTTATCTCTTAATGAATTTAGTATTTATATGTTTTTTAGTGATATCTTAGGGTTCTTGGTCCCTCTTTCTTTTTGCAATTTTGTGTATTCTTGTGGATAATTTGATGTGAATGCTTTTGTGGGTATACTATAACCCCTTAACCATCTTGTCTCATTCCTATACCTAGTTGCAGAGGTAGATGTTTGTTTGTAGGTCATAGATTGTTGTCTAATCCAAAGAGTGTTGTTGCTTGTGAAAGAATCTCTCTCTTTCCCTAAATACCCTCTTTTATTTGCAGACCATTCTATGAAATACTTATGCAAGCCTATTTAGTGAGTTGTGATCTCCTAGACTTAAGTTTATTCATTGAATCCATCTTTTAAGTTGCAATTCATACCATCATTTTGGTGTATCACCTAGTAGGTAGTTTGCTTTCAAGTCATTTCCCTTTCAAGCATTCCTTCTATCCCTTTCCCTCAAAGTTTTACTTTTCATGTCAAGAAGAAAATTAGGGTGATTATCCAAGAGGAACCAACCTAGAACCTGGAGGTCTCATCTTAGTTAGCATAGGTCCCACAACCTGGAGATGATTCCCATGTTATACTAGGTTATCAAGACTATGAGAGCTTGAAACAAGGGTGCAAACTTAGTGTATAACAATTCTGGCATGCCCAGTGGGACCAGTAATGCAGATTCAAGTTTAAAGGTGTTCCTATTGGTTCATCTGCAAAAGGATCAAGGAAGTTCAAATACACAAGGACTATCAGTATAGACTCAAGCTCAAGGATACCCCAACTTGGTGCCAATGTATAACAATTATGGCACGCCCGGTGGGACTACAAAAGAAGTTCATTGTTTAAAGATTATGTTATCTCTGATAAACTGATAGCATAATACAGACTTGAAGAAGTTGTTTCATCAAGTATATTTGGTGACTCCACTGATTTCAAAGATCCAAGCCAAGCTTGTTTAAAGTTTATGAGAAATATTGAGACTAGGAGCTCAAAGCCTACTTAATTTTCAGAGTTGCCCTCAAAAAGAAGTTACAAAGGTAGGTCGACTCAAAGAACATCCCCTACAAGGAGAGTTCAGTCTACACCTCCTGATACCTCAGAAAGGAGACCTTTGCCCTTTCATTTCAGAAGAAGAGGTAGATCTCTAACCAGAGATCTAGAGGAAGATTCAAATCCAGCAGCAAATACAACTCACATAGTTGTTAACCTTCAAATTCCAACTCCTACAATGGCTAGGCAGTTTGCCTTTGCACCTTTCAACCAAGGGAGTCCATTAGCATTTGCTCAACATCATGATGTCCCCTTGGTGGCACTTAAGAGTATACCTAATTTCACAGGTGAAGGGCAGACAACTACTTTTGAGCACATAAGAGATGTGACCACCATATGCAGCATACACAATATTACTCAAGAGGATGTGGCCACAAAATTATTAGCAGCCTCTCTAAAAGGTAAGGCTCTTGAATGGTTTAGAACTCTAACTATTGGTTCTATTACTTCATGGGATGAATTAGGAGATGCATTAAGTAAACATTTTGAGGATAAATCAGATAACTTGTCTCTAGTAGAGCAGTTGACAACCATAAAAAGAGACCCTCAAGAGCAAATGACAGATTACAATAGTAGATTCCTTAAGACATGGAATAGAATTCTAGTCTTAGTAAGACCATCAGCTGACCATGCTTTCCTATACTACTTGCAAAGTCTGAATGGTCAAATCTCTATCATGATCCAATCTATGGGTGGTACTTCTTTACCCCAAGCCTTTGACATAGTTGTCAGGGCCGAAAATTGTTTAATCCAAGCAAGCATGATAGCTAGAAGGTCACCAATGCCCATTTTTCCTAGCCTTTAGCCCATTGCACCTACCCAAGTACCCCCATTTACTCCTATCCCTACCATATTGGCACCTCAGGCTAGTACCAGTGGTCAAGAGCTAACAGCTAGTTTCTCTCAAGAGTTACAAGAGATAAAGAATAGTCAAGAAAGAAGTAAGCAAGAAATGACAAATTTGTTGCAGACCTTGACTAAAGAGGTCACAAACCTAAAGAAGCAAGGTCAAGGAATTAGACCACCCTTCTAGCCACAAGGCCAAAGTCCTAATCAACAATATTGAAATCAAGGACAGCCTTATCAACAAAATAGGCCACCATACCAAGGAGGGTATCAAGGACAAAGACAAAATTTTAATCAAAGACCATTCCAACCATATAACCCTGCACCTCTAAATTTTGCAAATCCAGTGAGGGATATGGTTCCTAGTCAAAATAATATGGCCATGGAGAATGAATGGTGTTTTCCTTGTAATTAGCCTCATAATCAGGCTACATGTTTAAATGGATGGATGAACCAAGCTCTAATGGTTCAAAATGCCTCCCAAGCCCAATCAGAGGCTTCATCCAGTGGATCAATTCCTCAACAAGAGTCACAAGAGAATGAGATTTCTCTTTTCAATTGGGAGCAACCAGACTTCAATGGAGTTAATGATGAAGTTTCTTTTGTTGCCTATACAAGAGAAAAAAGTAGAGCTCAAGACATGGAGAGAGAAGATTCCAATGCCAAAGCCACTACATCTATAGAGCCATTGCAATAAGCTACTCCCATCACACCTAAGGAGATTCTTGCTATTACAAACAAAGAAGGCCAACATTCCAAAGAAGTGGAGCCCATCATAGTGAAAGCACAACAAAGAGTACACACTGTGGTACCTTTTAATATTGTAGACAACATGAAGAAGGTGAATGTCACCATGTCCATGTGGGACTCTCTAGCTATTCTGGGGCAGTCTGAAATTTTGAAGAAGGCCATGACAGAAGTGGCAACTCCTCAACCTACAAAAGAAGTTGCAAAGCTAGTATTGGTTAACACTGATCAAGAAAAGGAGGCTCCAAGTAGAAACTCCAAGGCCAATGCCATGCAAGGTAGGAATTCAAAGCCACCTCACTTTTATGTATCTCTAATTATTAGAAAATCTCTAGTGCATAATTGTATGGTAGATAGTGGAGCTACTAGCACTGTAATGCCCAAGAAGGTAGTTGACCAATTAGGATTGAAATATGAACCCTTTCAAAAGAAGGTTACATAACTTGATGGATCCTCAGTCAACATTATAGGTGTAGCTAAGGACACCAGTCTGATCCTTCATGCTAGTCCTAATTTCTCCATCCTCCTTGATATATATATCATAGATCTCCTTGCTTTATTTGCCATATGTTTGTCAAGGGAGTTCACAGCCAAGATAGGGGGTTACTTATCTTCTGATTGGTCTCACATGCTTTTTCATACAAGATATGGTACTAAGTTTACCATTAAGTTAGAACCATTGGTAGCACACCATATAGAACCATATGTGTCCAATACCATCAATGTAAATTTCCTTGTATTTGATGACAGTGACTTCCAAACCATTAGTGAAGCAAGCACAAAGATAGAGAGTATCCCTAATATTCTACTAGATGAAAGAGCTTCAGAGGCCCAAGAAAATCTAATTTGGGATTTTGGTTTGGTAAGTTATTTAATACAAGAAAGTGGAGCCATAGAACCAAGCCTTCTCAAAGAAGACATTGATTCAGAGGATCAGAATAATCAAGTTTGGGAACTATTTTTTGATGGTGCTAGAAGTAGGCATGGTTCTAGTGGTGGTGCTATGCTAGTGTCCCCAAAAGGAGAAAGGTATTATACTACCTTTAGATTCAGTTTCTCCTGTACTAGCAATACTACAGAGTATGAAAGTCTAGTCAATGGACTAGAGTGGGCTAGAAAAAGAGGGCTCAAGGCCTTAAAAATCTATGGTGACAGTGAGTTAGTTGTTAGCCAAGTAAGAGGGATAAGTGCAACCAAAAATGACACCATGAAATCATACAAGCATAGAGTTTGGGATGCAATTGAAGATTTTTGTGCTTTCAATATTGTTGCCATCCCTAGAAAATTAAATCAAAATGCAGATAGATTAGCTGTTGTCCAATCTCAGTATGATATTCCCAATAGCATTTCAAAATAGATAGATCAATAGCATATCAAAGTGATTTTCAGACCCTCTATTCTTGATAATAATGTCAATTGGCAGGTGTTTGACAATGATGAACAAATTCTACAGTTCTTGTTTGAAGAAGATGTTTTTTTGAAGCATAATCAAGATAGGTTATCAAAAAGTTATTGTGATCAAGTGATACAACTTAAGTCTAATAAGATGCTTAGAGGTCTTGTCACCTTAGAGACTATCTTCAACAAGGATGATGAAGTTAAGAAAAACAAAGCTGGCCTGGTAGTGCAATAGGAACATTGTGTTGAATTAGAGTTGGAGCTAGGTAAGAGCTTACAATTTGGAAAAGTGAACACTAAATTGGAGAAGAAAGCTTATACTCAATTATTCAGAGAATTCAGTGATGTATTTGCATGGCAATACAAAGACCTTAAAGGTTTTGATCCTACCCTTGCCCAGCACACTATTGAATTAGAGCCTAATGCCAAACCAGTGAGGCAAAAGAAAAGGCCTGTTAATCCCAAGCTTGAGCCACTTATGCATAAAGAAGTGCTCAAATTGATAGAAAGTGGTATCATCTACCCCATTAAGCATAATAGTTGGGTTTCCAACCTTGTTCATGTTAGGAAGAAGAATGGGGAGTTGAGATTATATGTTGACTTCAAGGATCTTAATAGGGCCTCTCTAAAAGACCGCCATCCACTGCCCTCCATGGAACAAATCTTACAATGTGTCTCTAGATCTGAGAGATTTTCATTATTGGATGGCTATTTAGGATACAATCAGATCCTAGTTAATGAAGAGGATCAATACAAGACTACATTTACAACCAAGTGGGGAACCATGGCTTATCAAAAGATGCCCTTTGGTTTTTCAAATGTAGGTGCTACATTTCAAAAGGCAATGGATATGGCCTTTAAAAGCCTCATGTACAAGTTTGTACTAGTCTACTTGGATGACATAACTATCTATTCTAAGCATGCAGCAGATCACATCAAACATTTAAGGAAGATCTTTGAAAGGTGTAGAGAATTTGGGATATCTCTTAATCCCAAGAAATGTGTGTTTGCAATTCACAAAGGAAAATTGTTGGGATATGTAGTATCCAAAGAAGGAATCACAGTGGATCCTGAGAGAATTGTAGCTATTCTAGAGCTACCCCTACCACATCACAAGAATGGTCTCCAATCTTTCATAGGAAAGATTAATTTTGTTAGCGTTTCTTGCCTAATATTGCAGGTTTACTCAAGCCTTTGACAACCATGCTAAAGAAGGGTTCAACTTTCAGCTAGACCAAAGAAGGGAAAGCCAATTTCCAAGCTATCAAAGAGGCCCTAACAGAAGCTCCTGCCCTGTTAAACCCAAATTTTAGTAAGGATTTTATCTTTTATGCTTATGGAGGTCATGATGCTATATCTCCAATGCTAACTCAAGAAAATTCAGATGGATTGGAGCAGCCTATTGCTTTCTTTAGCAAAGGTTTAGAGGAGTATGAACAGAGATACTCTTTTGTAGAAAAACATGTACTTGCTGTGGTAAAAAGCCTTAAAAAGTTTAAATATTTTTTGACCCATAGCAAAGTACACTTGAAAGTTACTCATCCAAGGGTCAAAGAGTTCTTGCTTTCCAAGGAACTAAATGAGAAAAGAGCTGGCTGGATCACCAAGGTGATGGAATATGACATAGATATTCAAACTACCAAGCTGGTTAGAGGAAGAGGTCTTTGTGAGCATTTGGCAAAGGATGAAAGTTCAAAGAAATCAGAGCAAATGGATGCATCTTTGGTTATGCATTCTACTGAAGAACAAGCCAAGGCAACAAGCTGGTTGCCTAATATGATCAATTACTTGAAGATAGGGCAATGTCCTGCAGGCCTAGATTCAGCAAAAAGAAGGTATTATAGGTTACAATCTGTTCCTTTTATGTTGATAAATGAGGTTCTTTTCAGAAAGGATCACAATGGTGTCCTTTTAAGATGCATAGATTCAGAAAAGATAGTTGATGTCCTATTTGAATTTTGTGATGGACCTTCTAGAGGTCACTTTTCTCCTAGGACTACTACTTTTAAAATCATGAGGGCTGGATACTATTGGCCATCTATCTTAAAGGATAGTCATGAGTATGTGAGAAAATGCATCAAGTGTGCCATGTTTGCAAGAAAGGAAAGGCTTGCAGCCTTGCCCCTATAGCCAATCAGAACGGAACAACCTTTCATGAAGTGGGGTATAGACTTCATTAGCATGATCAATCCTCCATCTAGTGTTGGACACAAATGGATAATTACTGCAACTGATTATTTCACTAGATGGACAGAGGAAGTTGCTTCGAAAGAATCAAATGAGAGTGTTGTATTAAGTTTTTATGATGATTTAATTCATAGATTTGGCACTCCAGATTCCATAATATTAGATAATGCATTGGCATTCATAGGCCTCAAAGTCTCAGGGTGGGCAGTCAAGAATGGCATTTACCTGAATACTAGTTCAAATTACTATCCTCAGGGAAATGGCTTAGTAGAGTCAACAAACAAGAATTTGATTAGGATAATCAAGAAGACTCTACAAGATAATCAGAGGGATTGGCATACCAAACTGAAGTCTGCCTTGTGGTTAGACAGAATCACTCCAAAGAAGATCATTGGGAATTCTCCTTATGTGCTAGTGTATGGTAGAGAGGCTAAGTTGTCCATTTCAACTGAATTACCAGCTCTGGACTTGGCCACTCAATATGCTCTATTTGAAGAAGGAGATCTCTTACAAATCATACATGCTCATCTCATGGAGTTGGAAGAACTCAGAGACAAATCTATGAAAGATATGGAGTTCCATCAGATTCAGACAAAGAAAAGTTTTGACAAGAGAGCCAGGGCTAGAAATTTCAAGGTTGGGGATGTAGTCCTCAAGTGGGATGAGTTCAGATCCAAGCCTGGCAGACATACAAAATTTGATTCATTTTGGGGTGGACCATTTGTTATAATAGAGTGCAAGGGATCCAATGCTTTCCAACTATCAAATCTTGAAGGAGTTGCCTTGCCAATCTCAGTCAATGGATTCCACTTGAAGCCCTGCTTTGAGGTTAATCCCTCTTTGTAAATTCTTGTAAATATGTTTTCCTTCCTTCTTTCCCTTTTTTCTAGGTTAGTTTCCTACTTTTAAAGAAGTGTCTGTGCACAAGTTTGTCCCTCTGGTTCCAGTTTTGTCTCTTTGTCGATGTTTTGTGTTCCTGAGATGACCCCATGTCCAATGGACTACTTTTAGGCCACTGGTTTTCCATGTCTAACAAGCTGACATCTAGCAGAAATCACCAAAATGTTACCCAAATTTCCAAGTCTCATACAAATTTGGCCAGATCTATCTCAAGGTCTCTATTTTTGCCTTGCCAATCATCCCTGAAATTTTCATGGTTTTAGGTCTTGTTTCTTGGCCTCTACAAATTGTTTTGTTCCCTGGTCTGCAGCTAAAAGATTTGAAAAATTAGCCATTGGAGGCAATGAACCCTAAAAAACCCTAGGCTGATTCTATTTTTAGGTTACCTTTTCAAGCCACTTAAAACCCTTAAAATGCATGTGCCTTTTAAGAATGACCACTTCATGTGTTAAGTCTCTAGGTTGTTGCGCGAGGTCCCTTTTAATATTTCCTTCAAAGCCTAAGTCTTCTTGGCAATTATTTCCTCCCGACCTTCCCTTTTAAACTTGTGGTTGTTGCATGTTCACAAAGAATATTCTTTGCCCTTACGATCATGCGACAGGATGACACCTATCTCGGTGGGCCCATTCTTTGTCTTCAAAGGGTCCCAGTTCTAAAAGAATCTATGGCTGTCGTAACTTCCCAAGGGTGGTGTCAGAGGTATAAGGTCTTGTGATGACTGTAGATTTCCTTTCCTTGCAATGCTTCAAAGTCAAGTGGGTCCACTGGCACGTTGTCCTACATAGAGGCTTCCTATTGGTCAAGAGGTGGTGACTTGTCTGATTTTTAGAGCGGGCCCAACAGTTTGTGTCCCTTTTAGATCAATGGCTGGCATATAATCTCATGGGGTTTCTCTGACACATAAGATTATGCACCAAGCGTCGATCTTGCTTTATTGTTGAGGCTCTGACAGTGGGTCCTTTCTTGTTGATGTGCTCACATTTGATTGGTCCATGTAGTGGTGATTGGTGTTGCAGTGGGTCCATTTGTCAAAAGGTCTCGGTTAAAGAAAGATCTATGGCTAGTGCATGATCAGAAGGAATATTCGAGGGCTATGAGATCATGTGCCCATCGTTAGATTGGAATCTTAGTCTGTCGTGGGTCCTTTTATTAGAAGGGTCTGCAACGTGTCTCATTTGGCAGCTTGTGATTGGCTGGTTGGTATACTACGTGGCGGTTGTCAGTGGGTTCATGGGGTCAGGGATTTCTAAAGAACTTAACGTCCGGTTTGATCTGGTGGTTGTCATTATACTGAGGATCCAAGATGCTCAACTTTTAGCATCACAGTATAGCGACAACCGTCTGATGCCCTTTCTGTAGGTCATGGGTCCAAGTCTGTCAGACGTGCTGATTTTCTCGCGTTTCATTGGTTGCTGACTTCCAGGTGGCGTTTGACTTGTTAGAGATAGGTTTTCAAGTTTTTTTCAAGTGCATCATGGTCGTTCATCTGCTAGGAAGGGTTTCTCATCAATGGTTACATTTTAAAATTTGCCGCTAGTCGTTATATTTCAAAATTCAAATGTCTCTACAAGGGTTTTGCGTTCTTTCGGCCATGCATGACATCAGGTAGCTCGGGAATTGATTTCTCAAGATGGTTATGGTTGTGAGGATGATGGAGATGATTATTGGCTGGTGTTGCAAGGTACTGTGCCACATTTTCACGCCAAGAGATGCTAGAAAGAGTTGGCACTAGCTTTTAAATGGTACTGTTCCTAGGGAAATATGATCAAACTTGGAGCCTTCATGGCTTAGTGGAGTTTCAGGTGGGTTGGTAGGTTGAGGTTGTTGTGTCTATAGGTGATTTCAGTTTAGAAGGATCAACACGCAAAGAAAGATATGATTTAATCACCGGTGTTCTCAAGAGATTTTCATAATAGGTGATCAGTACCCTAGGGTTTGATATCATTGTTTAATTTTGTACCCTAGTTAGGTTTTGACTCTTGCCTACGTGCAAGAGGGGATGTATATAATGTTTTTTGGAGCTTTAAAGCTCAGAATTGACTTTTTTTAAAAGAAGAGTTGGACAATTGCAAAAGAAATTCACATTTTCTTAAGAGTCATCTATGGTATTATTTTTGCCCTCTGGCTTATACAGTTGTAAATTCCCATTGATTATTCAGATATTGAAGATATTTTGTGACATCTCTCATGT
This sequence comes from Chamaecyparis obtusa, assembly GCA_027943335.1. Classification (NCBI taxonomy): domain Eukaryota; kingdom Viridiplantae; phylum Streptophyta; class Pinopsida; order Cupressales; family Cupressaceae; genus Chamaecyparis; species Chamaecyparis obtusa. The sequence continues at coordinate 391,541 of BSBK01001157.1, read as the reverse complement.
CCCTATGCCTTCTTATGTGAGTTATCTCTTAATGAATTCAGTATTTATATGTTTCTTAGTGATATCTTAGAGTTCTTGGTCCATTTTTCTTTCTGCAATTTTGTGTATTCTTGTGGATAATTTGATGTGAATGCTTTTGTGGGTATACTATAACCCCTTAACCATCTTGTCTCATTCCTATACCTAGTTGCAGAGGTGGATGTTTGTTTGCAGGTCATAGATTGTTGTCTAATCTAAAGTGTATTGTTGCTTGTGAAAGAATCTCTCTCTTTCCCTGAATACCCTCTTTTATTTGTAGACCATTCTATGAAATACTTATGCAAGCCTATTTAGTGAGTTGTGATCTCTTAGACTTAATTTTATTCATTGAATCCATCTTTTATGCTACAATTCATACCATCATTTTGGTGTATCACGTAGTAGGTAGTTTGCTTTCAAGTCATTTCCCTTTCAAGCATTCCTTCTATCCCTTTCCCTCAAAGTTTTACTTTTCATGTCAAGAAGAAAATTAGGGTGATTATCCAAGAGGAACCAGCCTAGAACCTAGAGGTCTCATCTCAGTTAGCATAGGTCCCACAACCTGGAGATGATTTCCATGTTATACTAGATTATCAAGACTATGAGAGCTTGAAACAAGGGTGCAAACTTAGTGTATAAAAATAACCATTATATTTATGAAAACATATGCAAATACATCTTTGGTGAAAGAATTTATACTGGCAGACAGTATGAAAAGTACAACATTTTTAAAACTACCCTTCCTTGGTTATCCGCATTCAACACCGCTCCCATATAAATTCAAAAACACACATGTATCAAGGAAAATGAAACATTTTCCTAAAAAACAATTCCAACTGAATACACATCTGGTCATAATCACACAACACCTTCACCTCAAATAATCTCACAAGAAGAAAATATAAACATACTCAACTTATGCGAAAGAGCTACTATTTAGCTAAACTTTCATGAATGTAAACTCTCATATCTTATTACCAATTCTATGCATATCTACATATCATTAATGGGGAAAAGAAACAAATAAAAATTTAAATATGCATAATCTTAACTAATTTAAAAACTAACTCATAATCTTAACTGGTTTGAAAACTAATCCCACCCACACCTCTTTTTCCCACAAAAATGACAAGTTACTTCAGATCAATGCTTTCTTGGTAGTTCCTACTAATATGATTGTATATAAACACATATGGTACTATTAAGAAATTCGTTAAAGGGAAAACAAAAGAAAGATCTCCTACAAAACTATCATTAACATTCTTCACAACATCTGAAAAAGACACTGACTAAAATAAAGTTCTTGAGCATGATAAAACACAGTTTGATAATAAGGAAGGCTCTAAGTTTTGTTAATTCTACAATACTGTCACCTAATTCATCTCATCATTCCTATTATGAATACGTTAAAGGAGACAATAATATTGACAAAAGGCATACTACATGCACCACGTTGGAAAGGTAAGATTTTAGTGTTTCAATTATTTTTGTTTGTATTTTATTTAAAGTAGGGTTTTTTAATTGAGTTATGTTTTTTTTTATAATTTTGATGTCAAATTCTACAAAGAATTCCCCAAAATGAAAAAGAAAACAAAGACCTCATGCACAAGAAAAAGAAGAAAACATTGAACATGAGAAACAACTACAACCACAAAATCCTCCTCCATAAGGTCACAAAATCCTCCTCAACCTCAAAATAATTCTCTTCAACAACCACCACCACCTGTAAACTCTCCACGTCCTCCATTAGATTGTGTAGATGCCACACAAGATGATCTTATAAAATGCCTCACACATAATAGTGCCCAAGTTTCTATATTGGTCAATAGGTTGAGGTCCTATTGTCTTGACCACCACCCAACCCTCACCTTGATGATAGAAAGAATGGCCAATAGTGAAAATGAGGTTTCTAGAGAGGTTACCAAATGGGGTTCTTGGAGGGATAGGTGTTGAGCATTTTATGCGGATGAGTTGTCATATGATGAAGTGAAAAAGAAGATCATATTTAAAAGTGACATATGTGCTCTTTTCACCCATTCTAGTACTAGTAACACCCTAGAACTAAATATGACTTGGTTTCCTATACATTGATGAATATTAATTAATTAATTCTTAAGTATTAAACATTATTGACAATTAAATCCAATCTTTCTCATTTATCTCATCACTTTTGAGAAAAATGCATTAAACTTATTAATAAAATCTAGAAAATACATTAATGTCATCATTTTCAGTTAAGTAAATATCAATTTTGGAAACATTTTAGTTATGATCCTCATAGGAAACTAAAGAACGCAACACATAACATAAGAGAATTAAAATAAAATAAAAAAAGTAAAAACGCATTACTCAAGGCAAGAAAACTATTGGATTTTCAGAATCAAATCCGATTGTCTTAGCCTCCATATTTAAATTTAATTTTGTTAAAGTTAAATCAGATATTTTTGAATGAACTTTTTGGAAGATAAGTTCAAATCAGATTTGGGGAAATCTGATTTCTTCTATAGACTTCTTCTTTCTTCCTTCTTCTTCTTTTGGACAACAATTTCTTTATAAAGGAAAGAATAACTTTATTCTTCCACAAGAGATACATGTTTGTAATCTCTCCTTTGTATGCAGTAGCAAAGAGATGTTTTTGAATACTCTTTTTTTATCAGAGATATGAATGATTATTCTATTAAGTAGTGATTGCTTTAGATAATCTTGTAAGAGCATTAAGAAGCTCATAGTTTGTATGCAGCTCCAGTAGTTGCAAGTTTAAATTTCTTATTGTAGAAAGTGTTTTGTTTGAATAGAAGCAAGTAGATTCTTGCATAAATTCTCTAGCTCTTGTGTTTGCCCTATTTTGGAGATTTAGAATTTCTTCATTGCTAAAAATAGAGCATTTTTGTGCATTTCCAGAATTTAGCCTTCTTCTAAATTCTTTACATGGTATCAGAGCTGATTGGCCCTAAATCTTTGTGAGTTTGGGCATTTGTTTTTTCTGGGTATTTTTTGATCTTGCACAGGAGACGTGGCTGGAGATGTAGGAAAGAGTTGGCAGTAGCCACCATCCTTCAATGGACAAAATTATGATGTTTGGGCAAAGAAGATGAGGACTGTTATGACAACAAATGATTTGTGGGAGCTTGTGGTCAATGGATTCATGGATGTGACTGACCCAGTTTAGTTTGTTGCCCTCACAAACAATCAAAAGACTCAACAGAAGGAGTTAGGGAGGAAAGATGCAAAATCTTTAAGCTTGATTGAGACTGCCTTGACAGAGGCAATCTTTCCCAGAATAGCAGCAGCTAATTATTCCAAAGAAGCTTGGGATATTCTTCACACAAGTTTTAAAGGGATTGAGAAAGTTTGTTTGGTGAAGCTCCAAATGCTTCGAAGAGAGTTTGAGACTCTTCTCATGAAGGACAATGAGCCCATCTCAGATTTTAGCTCAAGACTCTCTGGTTTGATAAACCAGTTGAGAACCAATGGAGAAACCATGGAGGAGCAAAGAATAGTGGAGAAAGTTTTGAGAAGTTTGCCCTCAAAATTTGATAATCTCGTAATTTTCATTGAAGAGGCAAAGGATCTCTCAGTTATGACTATTGATGAGTTGATGGGTTCTTTCCAAACCCATGAGCATCACATTAATAGGTCAGAAAATTCTTCTCAAGAGCAAGCTTTTAGAGCTCAATCCAATGCAAGAGGCAGGGGAAGAGGAAGAAATAATTTTGGACGAAGTTCAAGAGGCAGAGGTCGTGGTAACTCCAGACAACAAAATGCTAGAGGAGAAAGCTCAGAATGAGCAACCACAAATGAGGGAGCCAACAACTCTCAGAATAATTCCAAAGGTAAGAATAAATATACCTCTGACAAGAGTAATATTGAATGTTATTATTGTCATAAATTTGGGCATTATGCTAGCGAATGCTGGAAAAAAAAAAGTAATCAGTCAAAGCTAAGTGAAAATATGACTGATATGAAAGTGGGTGATGGCCATAATCCCACAGCCTTCATCATGTGCAATGTTGGTGAAGAAGGCAGCCCCGAAGTCTAGTATTTGGACAGCGGTTGTAGTAACCACATGAGTGGTAATGAAAGTCTATTTTCTTTCATTGATAAGAATATAAAATCTAAAATTAGAATGGGGAACAATGGAGTTGTTCCAGTTGTGGGCAAAGGATCTCTTATGATCCACACCAAGCAAGGTGAGAAACAAAAAATTCAAAATGTTTACTTTGCCCCAGGTATAAAGCATAATTTGATGAGTGTTGGACAACTCACTCAAAATGGTTACAAAGTGCTGATGGAAAATGACCAATGCATCATTTATGAGAAGGATGGGAGCAAGAAAATTGTTGTAGCTATTCAAATGAAAAAGAACCGAATGTTTCCATTGAAGGTGGAGATGTGTTTCTCTTCACAATCAACAGCAACATCTCCCAAGAAAGAATGTACAGCAGTACAACAATCAACCTTCAAGAGCATGATTGAAGACCCCTCCAAGTAATGGCATTTAAGGTATGGACATCTTGGTTATGCTGGTTTAAATGTATTGTCTAAGAAAAGAATGGTAGATGATTTTCCATGTATAAAAGAGTTCAATAGCAAGTGTAAGGCTTGTATTTTGGGTAAGCAACATAGGCTGCCCTTTATTTCTGGAAACTCTAGAAGGGCAAGAGCACCATTAGAATTGGTGCATACTGATTTAGTTGGCCCTATGCAAATCACTTCCATTGGGGGGAGTACTTCTTTTATGACATTCATAGATGATTTCAGTCGTAGAACATGGGTCTATTTTATGAAAAATAAATTTGAAGCTTTTGATAAGTTTCTAGAATTTAAAGCCCAGGCTAAAAATGAATGTGGGAAAAATCTTAAAGTCCTAAGATCAGATAGAGGGGGGGAATATACCTCCAATGTTTTTGTAAATTTTTGTAGGCAGAATGGCATAAAGAAGGAGCTTACAACTAGTTATACTCCGCAGCAAAATGGAGTGGCTGAAAGAAAAAATAGAACCATCGTTGAGATGGCAAGAAGCATGATGAAAGAAAAAGGGCTCCCAATTGAATATTGGGGAGAGGCTATAGCAACAGCAGTATACTCAATAAATAGAAGTCCTACAAAAGCAGTTTGTGACAAGATTCCAATGGAAGCATGGATAAAGCATAGATGGACGGTTGAACACTTGAGAGTGTTTGGGTGTGTAGCATATGCACACGTGCCTAAAGAGCAAAGGCAAAAGTTGGATGATAAAGGAGTGAAGTGTATCTTTACTGGTTATAGTCCAGAATCAAAGGTGTACAGATTGTATGATCCAGTTGGTAAGAAGATCATCACTTCAAGAGACATGGAGTTCATTGAAAATGAGTCATGGGATGGCTCGATGGACACATCTTCATGCACTTCAAGCAAAGTGCCTATTATTGATGAAGATGATGAGTTTTCTGATCAACAAAATGAAATAACAACAGGTATAGAAGGCTCCAAAAGGCCGCAAATTGGTCCCACAGAGAGTAGCAATAGCAATACTGAGAGTTATGATCCCACTCTCGCCTCCCTAGTGCCAAGAAAGACCAAGAGTCTAAGGGAGATATACCAAGATGAAAGGTATGAAAATGAATTTGATGAAAATATTAATTTTGCATTATTTTCTCATGGTGATCCAATTTATTTTGAGGATGTTGAAAAAGAAGAAAAATGGTGTAAGGCCATGGATGAGGAAATGGATGCAATAAAGAGAAATGAAACTTAGGAGCTCACTAATTTACCTCCAAACAAGAAAATTATTGGAGTTAAATGGGTTTACAAGACCAAGAGCAATGCTGAAGGAAAAATAGATAGGCATAAGGCTCGATTGGTAGTCAAGGGGTACAAATAGTAGTTTGGTACAGATTATGATGATACCTATGCCCCGGTTGCTAGAATGGAAACCATGCATGCTGTCATAGCAATTGCAACCCAGCACAAATGGAAGGTTTATCAAATGGATGTGAAGTTCGCCTTCTTGAATGGAGTATTGAAAGAAGAGGTTTATGTGGAGCAGCCACCTGGTTATGAAGTTTTGGGTCATGAAAGTAAAGTGTATAGGCTAAAGAAGGCTCTTTATGGGCTCAAGCAAGCTCCACAGGCCTGGTATAGCAGAATTGACTCATATTTGATGAGAAATGGCTTTTGCAAAAGTGATGGTGAGCCCACTCTTTACATCAAGGAAGCTAATGGTAATATTTTAATTTTTGTCTTGTATGTTGATGATTTAATCTTTACTAGGGATAATGATTTCCTCATTGTTGATTTTAAAGAGGCTATGAAAAGTGAGTTTGAAATGTCAGACTTAGGTCTCTTGAGATATTTTCTAGGCATAGAAGTAAAACAAATGCATGATGGTATTTTTATCTCTCAAGAAAGATACACAAATCAGATTTTGGAGAGATTTAGAATGCAAAGTTGCAAGCCTACGCCAACACCAACTTCAGTAGGTTTGAAGTTAAGCAAGCAAGATTACAACAGCAATGTGGATCCAACTTTATATTAAAGTTTAGTTGGAAGTTTGATGTATTTAACAGCTACTAGGCCAGACACTATGCATGCAGTAAGTTTGATTTCCAGATTTATGGAAACTCCAAAGGATTCCCATTGGCAAGAGGGAAAGAGAATCCTAAGGTATGTAAAAGGCACCAAGGGATATGGTATTTTGTATACTGCAGCAAATATTTTTGATCTTATTGGCTACACAGATAGTGATTGGGCAAGGAGTTTGGATGATAGGAAGAGCACTTCTGGATATGTCTTTCACATGGGTTCTGGTGTAATCTCATGGGCTTCTAAGAAGAAACCCATAGTTGCTCAATCTACAGTAGAGGCTGAATATATAACAGTGAATGCAACAACATGTCAAGCTATTTGGCTAAGAAGGATCTTGGCAGATTTGAAGGAAGAACAAGAGGATGGAACCACAATATTTTGTGACAATATTTCCTCGATAGCATTGTCAAAGAATCCAGTGTTTTATGGAAGAAGCAAACACATTGAAATCAGATATCATTTTATCAGAGAATTAGTTGAGAATGGTGAAATAAAAATGGAGTTTTGCAGGTCAGAGTAGCAACTAGCAGACATTTTCACCAAGCCATTGGGCATTGCAAGTTTTGAGTGCCTAAGGAGAAATCTTGGCGTAGTAATTTTGGATCAAGCATGATCTTGTTTGTCGGCTCAAGACAATGGGAGAGTGTTGGATTTTTAGAATCAAATCCGATTGTCTTAGCCTCCATATTTGACTTTAATTTTGTTAAAGTTAAATTAGATATTTTTTAATGAACTTTTTGGAAGATAAGTTCAAATCAAATTTGGGGAAATCTAATTTCTTCTATAGACTTCTTCTTTCTTCCTTCTTCTTCTTTTGGACAACAATTTCTTTATAAAGGAAAGAATAACTTTATTCTTCCACAAGAGATACATGTTTGTAATCTCTCCTTTGTATGCAGCAGCAAAGAGATGTTTTTGAATACTCTATTTTATCAGAGATATGAATCATTATTCTATTAAGTAGTGATTGCTTCAGATAATCTTGTAAGAGCATTATGAAGCTCATAGTTTGTATGCAGCTCCAGTAGTCGCAAGTTTAAATTTCTTATTGTAGAAAGTATTTTGTTTGAATAGAAGCAAGTAGATTCTTGCATAAATTCTCCAGCTCTTGTGTTTGCCCTATTTTGGGGATTTATAATTTTTTCATTGCTGAAAACAGAGCATTTTTGTGCATTTCCAGAATTTAGCCTTCTTCTAAATCCTTTACAAAAACATGGAGGCCATGGTCAACAAGAATACACAGGCAATACCATCTCACAAATAAAATCACATTCTTAAAATAGTGGAATGGCCTGCACGTTTTCTCTGATACATATAACTGTGATTTAACAACAGTATTAATGAAAACAAAACACACGCGTTTCATTCAATCAAGGATTACGCTAAGCACCAGTACTGATCACTTCTAAAGATCAAAAGAACAAAAGAAAGGTGATGCTAAGACCAAACAGGAAAAAATATCCTAATCTAGATGGTGATGATAACGCTTGGTGCAAGGTGTTGCTTCCCCTTTCCACGCAAGGGTATAAATGAAAGGTTGGAAGTAAGATGGAAACACGAAACAGAGAGGAGATAATAAGGGCTCAGGATATTATGGGAGCATTAGTACTAAGTCAATGATAAGGAATGGAGACAGTCATTCACAGTACGTACTTAAAATTATAAGTGAATATCGATCATGGAGAAATATGAAGAATATAAGGAGTGTTAAGTGAATATCAATCATGGAAAAATATGAAGAATATAAGGAGTGTTATGGATTACCAAATCTGCAGAGAAAGAAAACAATACAGAATAAGTGTACGTTTGGAAGGTTAATAAAGTTTAATACCATCAACAGGGTGCTACAATCGTATGTCATGAATCGTACAATCAGGATACATATATGTTATATATAAATGCAGTAGGAATAAACTATATAAATCTAAATAATTCATTTGGTAAATAGATCCTCTACATTGAAGATAATGATAGTCTTGAGGAAGAATCAATTGATATCAAGAACTTTCATATCATGAAGATAATTACTGTTAAACAAATGGTAAGTTCATCTCAGAGAACGAATATAGATTGGTATAGAATCATTGTTAAGGAATAACCTAAGGATAAATATTGAGTATTATAATAAATATAGACCATGAGGATATATATATATATATAAAATATAGAGGTGACTGATTATAAACATTACGAGGGTTCTTACAGAATATTATATCATATAAAGGTAATGAACTATGTACGGTCTATTACATATATATATATATATATATATATATATATATATATATATATATATATATATATATATATATATATATATATATATATATATATATATATATATATATATATATATATATATATATATATATATATATATATATATATATATATATATATATATATATATCATATTCATAATTGTTAATAATAATAATGCAGATATTCCCTTACTTCAAAATACATGATTCATGAAAAATTACCATATTCACTCTGCAACTTGGCTAAAGGTCTGGTTTCTTGAGATTCACGTCATCGCTGACGCAGGTGGAGGGACTTGTGGCTCCTCCGTATTGCTCCCATGGCAGCTTCTGCATTGGGTGTTTTTGTGTCGTGTTCCTATTTTCCCGAGGGTTTGTGGTATTTTTATTTCCTTTTTTGTTTCGTAGTGCTTGCTCATGTGTATTGTTACCTATTTCTTTTAGCACTTCCTATCATTATTTCTCGCTGGGCTTTGGCTCAGCTATGTTTTTGTTTGCTTTTTTTTTCACTTGAGATGAAGGCCATCTAGTAGTAGATTGTGATCGACTTCCCATGATTTCTTTTGATGTTCGTGGAGGGCATTAATTATGGAAGTGATAGGCAAGATAATGTTAAAGAGGTAGATGAAGGGCTGCAGGATGGCAGTGGAGGAAAAAATAAACCTTCATATAGAGCAGTTGTGGTGGAAGAAACGGTCCTTCCTAAGACAGTGCAGTTTGAGGTGGTTGAAAAAGATGGAGGAGGATCTCTCGGAACCAATGGAAATAGACATGGAGGAGAACACAGTGAATCACCTGCAGTGGGAGCTGAAGGAGAAAAAGAAGGTGGAGAGGAAGGTAAGACTTCGTTGCCTAGTGCTAAGATCCTCGAACTCTCTCCGAATGCAGATATGATAAATGCTATCAAAGCTGAACAATCTCATTTAAAAAAAGTTGTTGTTTTCTTTGTTTGCATGGATTTAAAGTTTTGACCTGTTAGAAAGTTTCTTGATGATTGGATAGGTAATGTGTGGGGTAAGAAACTTGGTATCAAAGTTGGTTTTTGTTGAATGATTCAGAGAGATTTATTTGTTATTTTCTTTAAAAATCATGCTATGCAAGAAAAAAATTTAAATAAGGGGTATTGGAACATAGGGAAAACCATGTTTAGGGCCCTCCCCTAAACACCCAGATACAAGTCTGAGAAGGTCATTTCCCACTCATCCCTAGTTTGGATTGAACTTAGAAATGTTCAGCCAGAATTCTGGCAGTTTATACCCCATCTCCTGAAACCACTTGGTTCTGTGCTTCAAGTTAAAGAAGCAAAAGTGACCCTACCGCATCTTAATGCCCATGCCCTTGTCATTCTCAACCCTGACATTGATTTTCTTGATGAAATTACCTTGGACATTGAAGGAGATAGATGGAATTGGTCTGTTGTTAGATTAGGAGATATTGGGGTTTGTTTTCATTGCAAATTGAACGGTCATAATAGGAAAGATTGCCCGTTATTAAAAAATCTCTCAAAAAAATTTAGTAAAAACCATAGGCAGGATAATAATGCTCCTCCCATGATGAAAGAGAAGGATAATTCGGCCAACAGTAATAATATCCTTGGCAACAGAAAGGAAGTTAACAATTTTGGACCACCCCGTGAAGGAACTGCTAAGAGTAGTAAGTTTGATAGGATCAAGGAAGCTCTTGATACTCCGTTGGACAAGTTTGTATCTTTGTCAAACCCTCTCTTTGAAGATGAGTTTGAGATTCTTTCTACTATACCCACCAGCGATCCCCAAAAACCTGTTGCTTGTCAACCTCAATATATTCCTATCCCCAGAGGAAAAAGTCAATGATGACAACTCACTCTTTTCCAATGCTCAACAAATATCCCTATCCACTATCAAAAACAAAAACAATTCCAATGTTGGTAGGGCCAAGCAACAATAGTTGGTTGAGCAAGCTAGTCCTTGTCCTGACACCATGCCTCCTGACAAAAATCAGGGAATAGGTGAGGTTGTGGAATTGAACCAGATTCCTTTGGGGGAGGAATATGTTATCATGGAAGAAAGCCCCTCATTATCTTCCTATAGTGAACATGGAGGAGATGAAGATGGGTTTGTTGACGTTATTTAAAAAAAAAAAAAACTTATGAAAGAAGTAGTAGCATAAAAAATAATGAAAAAATGAATAAGGTGAAAAACATTGAGTTTCCAGAATGCTTTAACAAGTTATGTAAGAATTATAACACCCCCAAACCATTATGATGATGGACATACACAAATGGAATGTTAGGGGGCTGGAAATGCCTAACAGTAAATACATGGTCAGGAATTGGTGTAATAAGGTGTACAATAAGGATATTGTTTGTTTACAGGAGATTAAAGTGACTGGTTATAAGGCTCATACCACTCTTAATTTTATTTGGAACCAAGCTACTTGTCTATACTCTGATCATACTAGAGGCAAATGAGGGGTAACAATGTTGATAGGAATTAAATGGGCTGACAAACTAATTGATAAGGGTACCTATCCTTGTCAGAGAGTTATATGGGGAAAATTTAAAGATCAGGATCAGGAGATAGGAATTTGTAACATATATGCCTCCAATGACTATAGGGAAAGAGCCACATTGTGGGACTGGCTTGCTAGCAACCTTCCTGACATAAAATGGGTTTTTATTTGGGACTTCAATATGATTGAGAATAAATAGGACAAAGATGGTGGCAAAAAACATGAATGGAAAGGAAATGAGTTCTTCTTTTGGTCTAAATTTAAAAGGAGATTCCAAATCAGTGATCCGTTGGATAACATGAAAATTGAGTACAATAACATCTGGTTTTCTTGGTGTAACAAACAGTCTTACAAGAACATAGTTTACTATAGATTGGATAGGAAATAATTCAACAAGATGTGGATGGAGTTGAAACAACCAGGGCAAAACCCTGTTGAAATAACCCTGTCAGCATGTTTGATCACTCCCCAATCTATGTTTGTATTTCTCTCAAAACATCTCAAGATCACTCTTGTAGAGGTAGGAAGAAAGCCACCTTCAAACTCAACACATCCCTTTTGGATGATGGGGACTCCTTGCAAGCCATCAGGACAGCCACCGCCTTGTCTAAGTTCTGCAATGCCAACCTTTCTGCTAGAGATAAGTGGAATTCAATGGTGGTCACTTGGAAAAATGTGTTCCAAATTATAGGGGCTAAAGGTGCATTTGATAGAAACCAAGAGGAGAACTTTTATCAAACTAAACTAAATCATATTGAAACCTAGCTTCAAACTTTAGGGAAATATCAGGAATTGGAATAATCTCTCATTGACACTAAAGCTAGACTTAGGAAAATTCAAAATTACAAAATTCAAGGTCAAAAAGTCAAAGCCAAGGCAAGATGGATTAAAGATGGGGACAAAGGATCTAAATATTTCTTCAATTTGATTAGAGCCAAGTAGTCCAAGGAAGAAATTGTGGGTATTCAAACAGAAGGAGGAGTTACCAAAAACAACCAAGAAACCTTGAGTGTCTTTACAAAATACTATAAGAAGTTGTTTTCCTCTGAACATAAAGAGGAGAATATTGAAGCTATGAACAAGTGCACCAAATTAATCCCTTGAAAAGTATCTCAAGAGCATGCAAGAGACTCAGAGAAAGATATCAGAATTGAAGAGATAGATGAAGCCATTGGCTCCTTAGCTAATGATAAATCTCCTGGAATTGATGGGTTGCCAGCTGAGTTCTACAAGAAGAATAAAGAGTGGATATCTAGTGAACTTATATAAGTGTATGAAGAAGCCTTCGAAGTTGGTTCTTTAGGAGAAAACATTAATAAAGGGCTTATCAAACTATTACCCAAAGACGGAGACAAATCTCAGGTGAAAAATTGGAGACCCATCACATTACTTAATATCTCTTACAAAATTATAGCCAAAATTCTAGCCAAGAGAATTAGTGATATCCTCAAAGAAGTGGTGTCAGTCACCCAAACTAGCTTCATAAAAGGCAGATATATTCTAGATAATCTCATTACCAGTTGGGAAGCTATGAATTGGGAAAAAGTTGACAATCAGAATGCGGCTATGGTTTTGTTAGACTTTGAAAAATCCTATGATAGAATTGAGTGGCCTTTTGTGGTGAATATGCTAGAAGCATTTGGATTCCCTAAATTCTTCTGTAAATGGGTCAACATCATGTTTAAAGATTCCTCTACTGTTACTGATGTAAATGGTGAATTATCTGATTGCATTCCCCTTGGGAGGTCAATGAGACAAGGGTGCCCTCTTGCCCCAACATTATATGTTATTGTTGCTAATGCCCTATCCTTCATTCTCAAGGCTCCTAACCTTGGACACCCAATTAGAGGTATTATGCTTCCCAATAAGGAGGACCTGCTCATTGAACATTTTGCTGATGACACGGCTCTATTTTTGGAGATGGGGGAAGAAAACTTTGATAATGTTATTGCTAGGCTTCAATTTTTCTTCTTAGCATGAGGAGCCAAAATTGCCCCCCATAAATCCATCATCCTAGGTTGGTTTGGGACTCCTCTAGGATGGCTTCAAAATAGGGAATGGAAGTGGTCAGGGCCCTCCACCATTGTAATATACTTGGGGATCCCCTTTTCTATTAATCCTTCCATTAAGGACATGTGGGAATGGATCTATAAAAAAATTGAGAGAAAACATATAAAGTGGCAATCTCATAAGTTGTCCTTAGCTGGCAGAGTGTCGATTGTTTAGAAGGTATTATCCTCTCATGCAGTATACTATGCTTCCACCTGGGTGATGGCTAATAGTCAAATCAACAAACTGGAAAGAATTTTGAGAAACTTTCTTTGGTCAGATGGACATGGTAACAGGAAAAGACACTGTGTTAAGTGGGAATGGTGTTGTGCCCCTAAAAAATTGGGAGGTCTAGGGTTGAGAGATCTTAAAGCTCAAGGTTTTGCATTGGTAGATAAATGGACCCTCAAGGCAATGAACGGGAATGAACCATGGAAAGTTCTGATTAGAAACAATATTGAGAAAGCTACTATCAAGAAAGGTAAGAATTGGAGTGATGTTCCCATAATGGACTTGATTATGGGGGATTTTGAGATTCAAGTTGTTGGTTCCAAGGCTTTCCAAACCATATGGAAGGCTTGGTGTCAGGTCAAACCACTTATATGCTCAAGAACTGCTATTCGAAAGAGCTCTTCTTATGCAGTAGTGGATAGATCTATTTGGTGGGGGGTATATCTTAAAGACAAACCTTTGGCTTTAACTTAGTGTTGTTCAACCAAAAAGTGGCACCAAAAAGGGATAGCACTTATTCAGGATGTTTTGGTTGACAAGCAGTTGGCTTCTTGGGAGGTTCTAAGAGGAAAATTCAATATCCCCAACTCACAGAAGAAGACATTCACTCTAATCTCTAAAGCCTTTGGGATGTTTTTTCCTGGTAAAATATTGAGAGCAAATCAAATTGTTAATTTTATGAGATCAAATGATGGCAATAAAATTGAGAACTTTTCTTGCAAACACATCTATAACATGCTTAAGGAAGATAAAGGAATTGTTAACAGAATTAATCAAAGTTGGAATGTTGATTGGTCTAGTACTAGATGGCACTTCATGTTTGATTTCTTTTGGCATGCTAAAGTTGAACCCAAGATCCTTTGTTTTCATTGGTTTCTTTTGTTAAAGAAAATAGTTGTTGGTTCTTTTTTGTCTTAGAGTGGTCCTTAGAATGTCTGTTGTGAATTGTGCAATTGTACTGAAATGTTTGGTCATTTGTTTTTTGAGTGTATTTTTGCCAAGAAATTGTGGGATAGCTTTTTAGGAAACCCTATTGTGTGGAACTGTCCTAATGCTTTTTCGTGGTCCAAAATCATCATTGGCTTTGTTAATGAGTTTGATTACAAGTTGAATTCCTTGTGTTTTTCCCTAACTGTAGTTGTCTTATGGACCATTTGGAAGATGAGGAATGAAGAGATCTTTCAAAGTAGGAAACAAGACCTTACTGAGTTTTTCATTAAACTCACACATCTTACTATTTCTTCATAGTTTTCAGCAATGATATAAATTACAGAAGAAAGATTTCAAACTCTGCTAAAGGAAGGAGAGATGATTATATACAAAAAGGACATACAGTCTGCTTCCTTGGTTGACATCACCCAGGAACCAATCAGGGAAGGTATGTCAGCTAGCACTTAGATGGACAATATGTGGAGGACCCTAGAAGAGGATAGCAGGAATGAGGTACAGGAGGAAGCTGCCCACAGTGAGTGGGAAGCTAAAAATGATAATGATAACTAGAGTTCTCTGAATCAAAGGAACAACAATAATGAATAGGAAAGTGACACTAACAGAATCAGTACTAGTGGATGGGATGAAGTATAGTGGAACACTAGATCTTCCTTTTTTGATACTCATACATATTACTTGTAAAGAAAACTTTTCTTTTGGTATGATGCCATAGTATATGGCCCTGTGTATATATGGTGTCTTTCTAAGATGCTCTTGGTAGCAACAAAACTATAAGTTGATGGTTTTTCTGGTTATTTTGTAACCATTTAGTTGATACTCTTTTTCAATCTAATAATAATAATAATAATAATAATAATGTAGAATTAAACATGTTTATCTCATACGTATACATAATACATGATAATTATGTATATATATATATATGAAATCAAGAACTCTTATATTGTATGTTTATATATATATATATATATATATATATGAAAATTCAATGATCACGAATATAAAATATAGACATTAGTTCTGATCAAAGGTCTTAGATTGGAGAATAGGAAATCCTATATTATGGTATTTATATCTAAGTAATAATGGAACAAAAATATACATGCAGATTATTATATATATATATTTGGAATTATATCTATATACACATGGAGAACATATGCAAATTATATATATATATATATATATATATATATATATATATATATATATATATATATATATATATATATATATATATATATATATATATATATATATATATATATATATATATATATATATATATATATATATATATATATATATATATATATATATATATGTGCATACATATTAATATATGTGTGCATTTTATATAATTAAATAGAATGATTGTATGGAATAAATAGATCTTATATAGATCATACGAATTCATTTATCCCTCTAAAGCATCGTGAGTGAGAAGGTTGTGGATGGTAGAGGCAGAGTAATTTCGGGCACATGATGGTTATCCCAACATTGGGGTTAGGCCTTGAGGGAAACCACTTGTAGTCTATTTCATGCGACCTAGGCCCTGTAACTCTTCCGCTCTTGATGGCCTTAGAGAGATAGAGAATGATTCCTCCATGATCCATATGAGAGATGTTATGGCATTTATATAAAATATGTTGTTTTACTCGTTCCCTTGATGGTTTGTATTTATTAAATAATGATGGTTAATATAGAATAATATGCTAACATAAGTGGTTAGTAGTAGTGATTTCTTAATTAAATATTCCTAATTTGCACCATTCATGGATTATAAGGTGTGTTAGGGAAGGGGATCATTAAAAAAGTTTTGGAAGAACCTGGATATTCTACCGTTGAGTCTGTACAAAGGTGGAAATCTCTCTGGTCTTTCATCAATTCCAAACAATTATCCCCCAAATCTTCTATATTGTTTCCCATGTGTTTTTTCATTCTTTTCTTTTCAAAACTTAAAAGATCGGTTCATGATTCCATGCATATCAAAAAATAGAAAATAAATAAAAATGTGCATTCACTGTTATACTTTGTCTTAAAGGTTTTCTCCATATGGACAGTTAGTGGATCATATTTTATGCTTCCATTCCATTATTATAATTAAATTTGCAATGGTTATTCCCTGTCAAATCTGCGGCTATTTATTTTTTTGACTTTTTTATGGATTCCATTTTAAATAAATTCATTAGCAACAATATATTTAATTCACCTAAAAACAAGCATTTATTTTGAAAACAAAATATATTATGATATGAATATAAGATTAAGAAAATATTATTCTTTTATGCTATTGGTTCTTTGAAATCTTTTGAGATTACCATGATTATTTTGTGGGGATACCCTTTGAAGTTTTAAAGGTGTTCCCTTTTCTGGCCTTTCTACATCTAAATTGCCTTGTTATTTTCATACGATATCACCTTGGGTGGTATATCTTTCACTCAGTTTCTTACCTTTGGTGATCATTTTGGACCCCTTGTTCTTTTGATAGGGTTTAGGGTTTTGGATCAATTAAAATCTTTTCATTAAACCCTACCCTATTTTTTTTTGTCATTACCTTTTTGCTCATAAGTCCAAGGGGTTAGTCATTATTAAAGGGGACTTGGGAGTTTCTATTTCTAAGTTTACTGGTCCTCATTCCATAACAAATTCAACATCTAGATGGATCATAAGTTGTCATTCTACCTATTTGAAGGAAATAAATTGACAATCTATTATGCGAGGTGAGAGGGTTGGTGATAAGGACTAAGGACTGAAGTAATGGTAGGACACCTTGTTGTTGAGGTCTCTCAAGAGGCGATACTTTATAGATTTTCAAAGAAAGATGGGGATATTTTAGGATATCATTTTGGGTATTTTCTTATGATGTGCACAAAATTCAAAGGGTCACTTTTAGATGGAAAATTTAGGAAATTTTCAAATGTGTAGACTTACAGACAAGATATTTTGATACTGTAATGGCAAATTTCATGTAGACTATTATTACACATTATTGACTTTTGGTGATTCAAATAGTACAGTCATGGGGATTCTTCCCGCTATGTACAGATTTAGAGGCTATAACTATTTATTCCCATTAGCTTTCATCATTTAGATAGTAACAGAAATGGATGTTCTAAAAAAGGCAAGTGACTTCTGGAACATGTCCAGATTTGTGAAAATACAATTGCAGGAGGTTTGTCAGGATAGAAAGATGGAGCCATGTGCATCATGGCTAGGGGGTATTTTAATGGGGAGCGATAACTAGAGAGATATTTAAAAACTACATATGCTAAAATGTTCATATCCAAAAGGCTAACGCTCTCAACTTTATTGATGGTGGCTTCTTGGAGAGGTACAAGATGGGGATGAGGTAAAGGAGACCTTATTGGTATTCATGTCCCTGTTCTAAGGTAGTTTTGAAGCATCCAAGAGGAGGGGGGCATCATAAACATAATATTACATCCTTGCCACTTTTGAAGTGCATTATCATTAAAAAATGTAGTTGCAGAAACCCCTAAAATCCTTGACGTGAGTCAACTCTACAGGAACATAATGCCTATCTAGGGCATGATATTAGCACGGATCAATTCTTGTCAACTTATACTAGCTAGAGGTCTTTGAAAAAGGTTAAAGGTGGCATGTAATAGTAGTATAATGTGATGTATCAATTTTTTTAAGATAATTTTAGGGTTGACCTGAAGGTTGTTGCATTCCAATTAATTTTATAATTCCAAGGTCATTAGGGTTAGAAGAAAGAAGATATTTTCATAATAGTTTAGTTTATAGATAGATAGGTGACAACATCAGATCAGATTGAGTCTTTATCTATATATTATTATCTTCTTTCTATTATATGGGTTTCACTCCCTTGTTTTGAGAGACCATTCATTTGGCTCCAAACATATTCAGTTCTAGTAGAAAGTTTTTTGATAGTGGGTAGTCTTGTAAATCTTCCATAGAGCAATATTATGAATCGGGGTTGAGTTCTTTTGTAGTGTTTTGTAGTTTTTTTTAATGTTATATGATAGAGATAGCATGGATTTTCAATGAAATATAATGCTGGTTCAGTCCTCTCCATTGTACAAGCTAGTTAAGTTTTACGAAAAATAAAACAAAGAGTTATTCTCTCTTAGTGTCTTGTTGTGAGATATGTGGCTTTTCTTTGGTCTAATGGATCAATTAAATGCTTGTTAGAATTTGTAGATTTACTGGTTATATGCAAGGATTTGATAAGTAGAAATGGTTAGGATTATTTTTAAAGGGTGTTTTAATGCAATATTTCTTAGAGCATTTTCTATTGATAAATTATGTTGTATAATGTTTTACTTCTCATGACTCCAAGGCCCAATAGGATGAGGCACTCATCTTAGCTGGTGTGAAGTTTTTCATACGTATTGTCTTCTCATGTTCCTTTTTTTCTCTTGCTACAAATCTATTTTAAATCACAAAATATCTTTTAATTTTGTGTAAAGTTTGTGTCCTACCCTGTCTCATGCTCCATGCAAGTTGATGTTCAATGGGTGATTAGCCTTCATCTAGTATCTCCCTGTCATGTTCAGATGCCTTATATGAGACATATCTATTTTTACAATGCCATATTATAAGCTTGTAAAGTGTTTATTAAAAGGGCATTGAGGTTTACCCACCTTGGTTTTGAAAAGCCTAAAGTATAGAAGGATTTCTATCCTTGTTAGTTGGTCCAATTCTCTTAGGAATTTTCTACTTGGAGTTGGATTCTCCTTAGAATTTGTTGAAGAATACTAGTAGCTACTTTGTAGTGTAAACCTTGTCAAATCAAGAACCAACATATGCATTACATTTTCATTTACATTTAATTACTAATGACAAAATAACCATGACATATTCAATTCATGCACAGAAATAAATAATATATATAATTAAAAAAATTCCACAATTAATCACACAAGGTAAAAAAGAGATGAAAGTTAAGCATCAAAACAAAAACATTGATTATGTGGTGTGTGCATGCAACCAGTCCATCCATACCCACCACTATCGAGGATCTATCCCCCTCTACCTCAACCACACTCTCATCTTCTTCCTACAACCACTCAAACACACTCAATACCACATCAGTAGGTTAGTGCCCAAATAATCATAATCAAATAAAATAATGATATTGCATATAGTTGATAAAGAATATTCATTAAATCTCTACATCATCATATATATCATCATCCATGCAATCGTCGTGATAAAAATTGAACATCAAATTATAGAATTCACATGATCAAATAATATGAAATTATCACCATAAGTCAAAATATAAAGAAAATTATCAATTATTATGTGAAAAATAATTTCCAAAAATTATACGACATAATTTGACATCCAATTGACCTATTCAACAAGTCAAAAGTCACTACATGATCCTAGAAAATAGGGGTCTCAAACATCAATTTGTGACATCCCTCCCCACTAGGAAGAGACATCAACTTGATCTCATAAATAAACACAAGAAAAGTGATCACACCACACACCATAATGTCTAAATAGCTGACAAATAGATAAAGAGTCTAAGAAAACAACTAAGGAAAAGATCTATGCATGTCCTCTACATCCTCCCAAGTGGCACTTTCAATAGAGATTTGATCCCAATAGACCTTGTATTGTAAAACATCTTTTTCATGTACTCAAATGGTACATTGATCAATGAGGTGGGTGGGCTCCACCAACACCACCCCCAGATCCTAAACCTACAAGGCAAGCCAATCTAAGATGTGAGATGCATTTGGATGATAAGGCTTAAGCAGAGAAACATGAAACACATTATGGATTCGCGAAAGAGTGGGTGGTAGAGAAAGTTAGTATGCAACTGGATTGATGAACTCCAATACATCCAAGGAGCCCACATCTTGGCACAAGCTTTGAAGACTTGCCAAAAGACATTGACATTTTGTGAGGTCTCACACGCAAGAACGCCTTGTCCCATGTCTAAAACAGCCTAAAAGTGTGGTTCTTGTCTACATAACCCTTTTCCCTGTCAGTTGCATCATTCAACCTACTGTAGATCAAAGTCATTTTTTCCTCCATCTCTCTTAGCATCTCAGGAACAATCACAATCTTGTCCTCAATTCTATCCCAACTAATATGTGTGCGACATTTATTCCCATAAAGGGCCTAAAATGGTGTCATACCCAAAGAAGCATGGTAAGATTTATTATATGAAAAATCTACCAAGGGAAGGTACTCATCCCACTTGTACTACTGATTCATATAGTACATACACAACAAATCCTCTAACAAATAGTTTACTCTCTTAGTTTTTACATCCATCTAAGGGTGATAGGTGGTGCTAAAGTTCAGTTGTGTATCCAAGGAAGCATTCAAGGTTGTAAAAAACCTCAATGTCATCTGTGTATCTCTATCAAATATAATAGTCTCTAGAATACCATGAAATCTGAAAATATCCTACAAAAACTTCTTGTTGAATGCTAATGGTCCATCTTTCAAACTCCCTAGAATAAAATGAGCCACCTATGTTAGTTTATCAACTACAACCAAGATGACATCATGCATACATCATGTAATAGGTAATCCCTGGATGAAATCTATATTGATAACTTTCCATTTATACTCTAGAATGTCATGTGGGTAAAGTAGTCCACCTGGGTGGACATGCTCAGCCTTGACTCACTAGCATTCTAAGCATTGGGCTACATAAGCTATCAGATCACACTTAAGCCCTAGCTAAAAGTACAGTGGCCTAAAATTGACAATCATCTTGTTCACCCCTAGATGACCTAAAAATGGAGTGCAATGTATCTCCTTAAGTACCACCTTTCTGTTGGCATTAAGTATGTTTGTCATTAGTGACAACACTTATTTAGACTCTATGTGTTTACCGAGCAGACAAGACTGTTTACCGAGCAGACAGAATAGTATTTACCGAACAGACCAAAATTTGTAGTGCTTACCAAGTTATCATTACCGAGTGATGAAATGAGTAGTGTTTACCGAGTGCCAGCATGGTAAATAGGGAATTCAGTTTCTACCGAGTGACACTATATCTATCGAGTCTCCAATATATACCGAGTTCGAAACTACAACCGAGTGGTTAGTATGGACCAAGCCTCCACTTCTACCAAGAGCATGACGATGCCAAGTAACACAGTGGATGTCAAGTATTAGAAAGTCACCGAGTTATTTTGTAGTAACTGAGTAACTATATTTGGGCCGACTCAGTAATATTTGTGTTAGCTTGTTTAAGAGCCGACTTTGTAATTATTTTGTAATTGTTTTGGATTGATATATAAACAATGTTTTGTATCATATCCAAGGTGTGAAGTAGCGAAGTATGAAAAAGAGAGAAAGGTAGAGATAAGCAAATTACAAAGGGCTACAGTAGTATAAGAAGCAGCAAAGATCTATCCATCACAGAAGGTGATTAGTACATTAGAGAATCTCAATCAGCAAGTATAGTTGCAAGTAAGAGATCTACTGTTTCATCCTAACAAGTGAATCAGCTTAAAATCCTTTAACCAAGTAGACTTAACAGTCTTTGTAAAATCTCTTAACCGAGTGCATACTTTATTGTATGTTTGTAAATCCTCTAACAAGGTGGACCTAGCAGTCCTTATTGCTCCTAACAGGGCAGATCATCAAAAGTGATCATTGTAAGCCTTAACCAACAAACTTTATACTGCAGTATTGAAGTTTTGTGGGTATCATCCTCACCACAGTTTTACTTTCTATTTGGAAGGTTTCTGGGTCACCAAATCTCTGTGTTCAAAGTGTTATGAATGTTTTATTCTTTCTATTACTCATGCATGCAGTCAGATTATCAATCTAATGTTATTTGAAATATGGTTAAGATCTGAATTTGTTAAAAGTTTTGAAATTATTGATTCACCCCTCCCCTCTCAGTAACCTAGATAGTCTTGAATATTTCCAACACTTTCTCATCCCTTCTTGGTCGAGAACATAGATCATGTTTTTAGTAACTCATAATTCCATCATCATCAAAAGTATACCCATCAAAATAGTAGTTAGATGGATTAGTGTGCAAGATTGATTTCACCATCTTATAATGATCATCCCCTATAAAATTTTGAAATATGTGCTCTATCAACCATATCCTAGAAGTAGAGATAGAAGAAATGTGCCTCCTCTTGCTAAGAGTGTTTGCTAACTAGTTCTCTTTCCCCTTAATGTACTCAATACAAAATTCATACTTACTCAAAAATTTTAACCACCTTCTCTGCCTAGCATTTAGGTTGGGTTGTGTAAAAATGTATCTTAATCCCATGTGATCATTTTTTAGCTCAAAATGCTTACCTAACAAGTAATGCCTCCACATATACAAGGCATTAACAATCACACCCAATTCTAAATTATGTGATGCATAGTTCACCTCATGTTATTTTGGTTTCTATGACTCATAAGCCACAAATTTGTCATCCTACATCAGTACACCTCGTGTTATTTTAGTTCTTGTGACTCATAAGCCACAACTCTATCATCCCACATCAGTACATCGCCAAAACCATATCCTGAAGCATTTTTAATCACTATAAAATGTCCATTAGGATTAGGTGTGATAAAGATAGGAGTGGATGTGATTTTTTGTTTCAACAATTGAAAATCTCTCTCACATTCATCTATCCACTCATATCTTTCCCCCTTTCATTGAAGGGGTATAATAGGAGCTGCAATCTTGGAGAATCCCTCCACAAATTCTTGTAATAACCTACAAGTCCCATAAAGATTCTAACTTTTCTTACATTCTAAGGAGTTGGCTACTCAAGAATAGGCTTTATCTTAGCATGGCATACTACAATTACATCCACGGAGAGGATGTCACCTAAATAATGTATCTCTTTATGGTAAAAATAACACTTTGATAGCTTACCATAAATTTTTATGTCTCTCAAACATTGTAAAAATATGCGTAAGTGTTCGTCATGCTCCTCCATATTTTTAGAATAAATTAGAATTTTATCAATGAAAATATCTACAAACTTATCCAGGAAATCCCTGAACACACTATTCATCAGGTTCACGAAAGCTGCAAGAGAATCTGTTAACCCAATGGTAGGATAAAAAATTCATAATACCTATCTCATGTCCTAAATGCATTTTTTGATATGCCATCTTCCTTTATCCGAAGATGATGGTATCTAGACCTCAAATCAATCTTTGAAAATATAGTTTCTCCCTTCATCTAATCAAAAAGTTTATCTATCCATGGGAGAGGGTATCTATTTTTTATGGTTACCTTATTAAGTATCCTATAATCACTGCACAACTGTAAGATACCATCCTTCTTATTTACAAAGATCATTGGGGCTCCCTATGGTAATACACTATGGCATATGAACCCTTTATCTAAAAAATCATGTAATGGAGCTCATACATATTTATGGTATTCATTTGATACAAATCCTTGGATTGAGGTTCAGTTCCAAGCATCAAATCAATCGAGAAATCAAACTCCCTCTTCCAAGGTAATTATGATCATTCCTTTAGAAAGATGTCATCCAACTCTTGTAAGATAGGATAATCATCCAAACAAGGAGGAGTGTTTTCAAGATCCTCAACATGTGCTACGTACAAAAAAAACCCCTTCCTATTAGCCTATTTTAGTTGCATGATATAAATCTATCTCATCTCAATGGGTCTCTTCACACCCTAGCTACTACAGGTTTCCCTACATCATCAAGGCATTCAACTGAGTTCTCTCTATAGTTAAAAATTGCCTTATGTTTTTTTAGCCATTTGATGCCTAAAATGACATCATAAGAATCCAATGGGGCTACATATAGGTTCACTTCAATTAGAAAACTTGGAAGTTCCAACTCACTACAAGATAAACACTACTCTACCCTATTTTCATATTCTACTATTCATGGTTTAGTCATATATCTTTCTCTAATAGGAAATCTAGCTACAAATCTAGTATCTACAAAACATTCAATAGCTCAAGTATCTATTAAATTAGAAATAATGTGACCAAAAAATTTACCCGTCACCTATATAGGTGTAGCCTAGAAATCAACCTTCCTGTGGTCAACAAATCCATGAATATGATGTTTTACCTATGAAACTTTCCCATCTGAACGTTGAGGACACTGATAGCATAGTGATTTCCCTAGCACACAAAACAACCATATTGCAGCCCTTTTTTTCCCTCAATTTTATCTTTTTTTGTAATCATTCATGTTGTTACTATTCCCATTGTTACCATTCCTATTGTTTCCATTCTTGTTGTTTCTTCTATTTTGATTCTGAGTATTATTATTGGAATCCCTTCCTCAATTCCCTTAACCCTTTCCTCTCATATTCTTAATTTGTTTCTATCCACCACCTTTTTGCTTACCATCCTAAAATTTCCTCTTGAAACCTTGAGAAGTGTTAGATTTTTGATGTGTACTTACTATGTCCATTTGTTGTAGTTTATTCTCCGGTATAAGGGCTTTCCTAAGAGAAAAATCCATTGTCTCTAGTTCATGCATTTCAACTTGTGTACATATCTCAGGACGCAGCCCTAAAATGAACTTGTGAGTTCTAAATAATACATCCTGCTAGTATTAGGGAACATACTTAACCAGGTGAAAAAACCTCTCATGATATTGTCTAATTAACATAGCACCCTGTATTAATTTCTGGAACTCATCCACCTTTCAATCGTAAAACAACTGCAATAACCAACTCTTGTGGAATAGTTGTGCAAGAAATCCTCCCATGATATCTCTCCTTGATGTAATATCTTCTCTACCATTTCATTTTCCCACCATGTGGGGGCTTACCCACTCATTTGGAAAGTGGCCCACATTACCCTAGATTGTCTTAAAAATTTCCAGACATGAAATTATTTCCCCATAGAAATGATCCACGCCTCTACATCATCACCAGTGGCCTTACCACTGAAGGTAGGAGGAACGATCATCTTGAGGTCTTTACTGGGCTCTTATGCAATCATGCCCTTGTTATTTTCCATTTTTGCAGCTCTATGATCAACTTCCAATTTTTTGTTGTTCCTCATTTCTCCTATCCTCCTCAAGTTTCATCTAAGCCTCCAACCTATGATCCTCTTCTCTCTTCCTTCGTTCTTCCTCAACTTTCCATAGATCCTCTATCCTCTAGTCCTTCTCTCCCTCTTCCTCTGTTCTTCCTTATTTTTCCTACCCCTCAAATCATTCTCAAGATTGTCCATACATTGACCTTGTTATTGCAAAAGGTTTCCCTATAGACTCAGGAGGGCTAAGATTTGATCTACCCTCTGATTAGGCTCATCATTAGGACCATTGTTGGATTCAGCCTTGTTGTTGTTTCTAGTCAAGGTGAGTGATTAGATCTTGCACCAAGATGAATTGTGCAACTTAGAACATAGTAGACCAAGGCCCTAGAGTTTAAACACCGCTCTGATACCATATGTAAGGATAAGAAATTCAGAATGCCACATAAGAAAACTCCATGAAATGTGGAAGGTCGAATATGAATCAAAGTCAAGATACACAAATAGACTAGTCAACAAGATTTTAATTTCATACAAGAAGAAAATATACATAATTTTTTACCATACTGTCGAACACCCACAATTTTATAACATAACATTACAATAATCAAATCTAATGATGTCAATCTACTCATCGAGCATCCCCTTGATAGGAAACTTGCATACAACAATATGACATTTCCACATAACCCATTATAGATCTAAAGCAAATAAACACGTAAAATCCACATGAACGGGAATAGACAACATACCCACAAAAATGTGACACAAGATATATCCTGGAAAACCCTCATGAGGGAAAAACCCAACCTCCAAAAGCATCCATCACCATGTATTATTCAAAAAAACACCATTGCCATACAACCATGGAAGCCTTCAAAGCACTAGCCACAACCAAGCAATCCATGTGAACAAACATGAATCCACACATCCCATGCCATGCTTTCAACCTTCACAAATGCTACCTTTGGCTAACCTATTTCCACTTGTCTTACCTCAACAACTACCCTTGTGGTTGCTTTTATAGAAACAAGCTCCCACAAAACTACCAAGTGGTATTACATAAACCATGTGCTACCAAACCCTATTGACCCACATTTAATATTGGGTACTTTATTTACTTTATTTCCCCAATATTAAATAATTACATCAAATAATATCATAACGTTACAATACAACTCACAAGGGATATTCCATGGGAATCCCTACATGTTGCACATCCATCTAGGTGCAACATTTACATAATAAAATGAAATAATATAATAATAAACATTATTATGCAAGGTGTACAACACCATTTTCTCAACAATATATTATAATAATTCATTAACTACATAGAATCAAATACATCAAGTATGAACAAATACATCATAATACATGGTACATACGTTCCCTCAGATAACTATCCATCTGCAAGTCCTTGTCTCATAAGCGCTCAAACATTTGTCCATATGCTATCTCAAGATGAGAGTGTGTCTCAGGCGCTTTTTCCACCCAACCACAGAGTGGTTATCTCCCCCAGGGCTCTTCTTGACATCAAGAGCATGTGGACCCTTCTCAAGAAGCCTAGCAACCTAGAAATGGTGGATTGGATGGATCTAGTGCAGCCGTCAAACTAACTACAAATGTAGAACATAATCATGAATGTGGAATGCAAATGAAACATAACTGGCATATTTATCAAAACATATGCAAATACAACTTTGGCCAAAGCATTTAATGTTATATTTCTACTAGCACAAAATATGAAAAGTACATTTTCAAAACTACCCTCCCCTAGTTCTCCACATTCAGCACCCCTCCCATATAAGCTCAAGAAAAATACACATGCAATAAGAGAAATAAAACATTATCTTAAAAATCAATTCCAACTTAATACACATCTGATCATAATCACACAACACCTTCACTTCAAACAATCTCACAAGAAAAAAATATAAACTTACTCAACTTATGTGAAAGAGATACTATTTAGCTAAACTTTCATGAATGTAAAATATCATATCTTATTACCAATTCTATGCATATCTACATATCATCAATGGGGAAAAGAAACAAATAACAATTTAAATCTTCATAATCTTAACTTATTTAAAAACTAACTCATAATCTTAATTGGTTTGAAAAATAATTCTACCCACACCTCTTTTTTCCACAAAAATGACAAGTTACTTCAAATCAATTCTTTTTTGGTAGTTCCTAATAATATGATTGTATATAAACACATATGATGTTGTTAAGAAAGTTGTTAAAGGGAAAACAAAAGAAAGATATCTTGCAAAAGTATCGTTAACATTCTTCATAGCATATGAAAAAGACACTCACTAAAACAAAGTTCTAGGGCATGAGAAAACACAGTTCGATAATAAAGAAGGCTCCAAGTTTTGTTAATTTTACAATACTATTGCCTAATTCATCTAAATGTTCGTATTCTGAATACATCAAATGAGACTACAATATTTCCAAAAGACATACTACACGCACTGCCCAGCCCTTTAATTATGACCCTCGCAGCAAACTAAAGAACATTCCAACTATACAAAATATAGCACCAAAACTATGATTATGACAATAAATACAAATATCATCAAAATCACAACAAAGCTAAAAAGGTGATACATCTTAGACTTAAAACATGAAAAAATTATATTACCAACCCAGATAGTGACAAGGCAAAATGATAATTAATAAGGTAACATGGAAACACCCCCCCAAATAGTGATACATTACAAAAGAGAATAATAATACAAATTCAAGTACACATTACTCAAGGCTAGAAACCATGGAGGACATGGTCAACAAGAATACACAGGCAATACCATCTCAGAAATAAACTCGCATTCTTAAAATAGTGGGACTATTGGCATTTTGATAAAGGTAATATGTATTTTTTGCATGATTGTATTGTGGTGTTTGCATTGCTAGCAACATGTTTTGTTGAGGTCAACAGATCAGATTTACCGATGGTGTTGAAGGATCAAATTGGAGAAGAAACTAAGCATTCAGTCAATCCTTAAGAAGATAATATACAAGGAGAAGGTGACCTAATCTCGAGTTGAAGATTGAGTTAACATGTGCGATCATACAAGCATTATCTATAGAGGTATATTTGACAATATCTATGATCACATTAGTTTGAAGAATTGAGTGAGTTATTAAGAATTGAAGCGACACAGCCAACAAGAATAGAGTACTGGTGGATATAGTGGTTAGATCAGTGTTGCAGTCAAATGTAAGAGGTTGGTTGACATGTTGACGAGTTTAGATCTTTTGTGTCGACATCAAGGATGTTGACTTTTGTTTTTGGCATGCTCGCTCATATGTTAAGATCGATTTTTATGCCAATTTGTAAAAAATTTTAGGGTTCTAGCACCGACTTAGAACAAGTATATACATGGTTATAAAAATTATTAAGAATGTTGTTACAATGGTGTGTGGTGCATGAAAATGATTTTTGAACATAGTACGGAGGTAGTAAAGTGTTCAGAGAAGCGCAATTGAGTAGAGAATTGGATCTGTTTGGCAGTTTTGTGTTAATCTCAAATCATACATTTGATTTCTTATACTCAAGGAAGACTCTAACCGGTCTATGATCTAAACCCTTTGATGAGGTCACTTCTAAAAAAGTGAGTAGGATCTTTAACAGGATCTGAAGTTTAAATCCTCTAACAAGGTGAACTCTTAGAAGGATTTTTAAATCCCTTGATAGGGTAATCTTTAACAAGACTGTTGTAGTTCTTAACCGGGCTATTAATACTCTTAACCAAGTATAACCTCAGGAAGGTTTTTGTAATTTCTCCTAACAGGGTATATTTCATGGTGTACTAGTGAAATTTGTGGGCATCTTCTCCACACAGTCTTCTCCCTCTAACAAGGATTTCCACAAGAAAAATATTATGTCTTTTGTTCATTGTGTGTGAATGGTTTCCTTGTTATACTTCTATGTGATATTATCATTTGCATACTGGTTATTATGGAAGATTATTGTTAAAATTTATAGATTTTTGGATGCACTTATGCACCCCCCTCTCAGTGCCTTATAATACTAACAATTGGTATCAGAGCCTATGCCCTTGAAGAAGCCTAACATCTTGGGGAAGATCCTTAAGGAAAATATGGAGGATTTGAGATACAAGAGACAACTTGATGAAGCTAAAATGATTATCAAAGAGTTGAAAGATCAAATGAATTAATCTTTGGCCAAACGACAAGAGCTTATCGAACAACTGAATGAGAGTCAAGACTGCATTGAGCAATTGTTTGAACATAGTGGATCTAAGGAATCTAAAGCATCCCTAGAAGCCATGGCTAAGGAAAATGAAAAATAACTCAAAGAAAAGAAAAATCTAAAGAGAGATATTGAAGCCCAATCAATCAGAATGTGTGAGGAGTTGGAAGAAATGAGATCTAAAGAGACTGCAAAAGAATTTGTAGAAGATTCCCTATAGGCCAAGGATGAAGAACTGAAAGCTGTAGAGGATGAACTTCTCAAGCAAAGACAAGAGGTTGGTGCATTGCACAAACATCTCTATGATACAAATGAAGAAAATGGAAAATTCCTAAGGGAGAATGAGAATTTGAGAAATAAGAATGAGAAATTAAAAGGAGAACTAAAGAATGTTAATGATCTGCTAAATAAATTCAATGCAAGTAATGCAAAACTTGATGAGAAACTCAAAAATCAAAGAAGTAAAGAGACTACAGGCCAAGGATATACCGTTTTACTAGTTTTGAAGTTGGTGAATCTTCTAGAACTAAGGAGATCAAGCAAGAAGGAAAGTATCCACCAAAGGTAACACAAAGAAATTCGGGTAAGAAAGCTTACAAGCATGTATGTTTCAATTTTCATAAAGTGGGTCACACTATAAATATTTGTAGAAGTAGGTCTGCAAATAGGACTAACACTTTTGATGGATATTTCATAGCTGCAATAAGTATGGTCACACTACTCATGATTGCATATCTAGAACTAGTAGTAGATCTTGTAGCTTTGATGGTCACTGTTGCAACTACAACAAATATGGTCACAAAGTTGATGAGTGTAGGTCAAGAGTGAACAATAAAAATTTATTGGGGAACTAGGAAAGACCTTACTAAAGGGAGAGGAAATTAGATGTCATGTGTTCAATCTATGGTAATTATGGACACATGGATGTGAAATGTATAATGAGGACCATAAGAGGTAATACCAGACCATGAGATCAACTGGCATGAAATGTTTTAATTTTCACGGGATCAGACATCTTGCAAGGAACTACAGGTTCAGGAACCAATTGGTAAACCAATCAAGCAATAAAAAATGAAACAGATTGTGAACGTAGAAGAGACAAGGAAAGAGATGAACAAGACTTGGAAGAAGAAGGAAGATAGTAACTCAGCAAAATAATCTTCATCTCCATCGAATGTGGAGAATTCTTCATCAAGCTAATCCTCATATGGATTAGGGGGAGCAAGTATTGTTGAATCTATCTTTGGACCCACTATAGGTGTGCGGTAAGATCTATCAACATTTTAAGATGCAATAAATTATTTAGGAGTATATTGTAAAGTTTTGATAGATTACATGGTGTTTTAATAATCGGTAATGAGTTTTTGGGTCAATCGGTGAAAAGGTATGTTCTATCAGTATGTGCATTTATTACATATGCTAAGGTAGATAAAAAGGCTATTTTGGATTTCATTTTCACCTTGCGCATTCTAAAAGAGGTTGTGGAGTGAAAGAAGCTTTGTTTGACCCACTTGCAGAGATCCAAGCAATAAGAAGAAATTGTTTTTGGTTATCTGAAAGAGCAATCAACCGATTGTTGTCGTGGTCTCGGCAGGAACCCTAGTTGTGAATTGTTTGAGGTATTTATCTATTATCTGCACTTGTGGTTGGAAGTTTGAGATGGCTACTCCGAAGTTGATAGACATAACTGAAAGACCTAGACCAAAATTTAAAATACATTCATTCAAATCAATGCAAAAAACCCAATGAGTGCCCTAACCAACATGCCTGATGTGTTAGGATTAACAAGATAGAAATAACAATTACATGCAAATATAACCAATATCAGAAAATAACAAACCACACAGAAGAGAACACAATACACAAAGATTTAACGTGGTTCACTCAATCCCTTGGCTACGTCCACCAACAGAGAGTCCAATATTATTATTATCTAGTGATTACAACCTGATTACAATCTATAATCCCTTACAACTCAATTCCACCACAAGTACTAACATCATACATTATGAAATCCCTAACCCTAAGCCATATTATACAATATTTTGCCACTTTAGGGTTATAATGAGTTACAATATGTCGGCCCAAAAATAGGTCAGGAGGAAAAGTGTACAGTACTTTCCTAGATAGTACTTTCCTAATCAATCACCACAAGCTAACATGATGGTGTTCTACACATTGAGGATGTTAGAGCTTACATCCACTACAAATTGGAAGATCTAAGATTGGGGATAACCTATGATCAATATAATAAATTATGTGATGATAACTTAGTTTTGAAAGATGAACACAAATGCATAGAAGATAAAGGTTTTCATCATGAGGTCAACTATCCTGATGAATTTTAAGAGGATTAGATCAGATATGTCTTAAGAAGAATCCATGATCATTTCATGTGGCTTAACCGAACACATAAAATTATGAAAGAGGAAATTCACATTGTAACCATTCTATGTTCAACCGATGATGTACCTATTCTTCACACTATACCCAAAGAAGAAGTAATTAGTCTAAAAAAATCTAAGTGGAATGGTTGTGCTAAATGACATAAAAGATGAAGAGATTAAATATGCATCAATGGTTATTGGTTACAAGGTCTACCATTCTATTCGGTTGAATAACATCCTCAGTGGTGTTATTCATACAACATACAAGATGGTTAAGAAAAACATTGACTATGATCTGGTTGAGGCAATGAGAGAGAAGCTAATGTTGAATCTTGAGAAGATCAAGAAGGATAAGAGACAAAAATTTAAGTATGTTTAGGTAAATATGTACTTATTCTTCTATTTCCAAAACATGTTCCCTAGTATTGCTGATGTTGCATGGCTAGTAGGTACTCCATCCTTTATTCAAATTAATAACATGATCAAAATCTTAGGCAGTGAATTCACTAGAAAGATTTGGGGTTACTTCAAGGAATTTCAGAAGATGTATGAAAAAGAGAGAATACCTTCTGAGATTATTGATAAATAAAAGGATACTATTTTCCTTATGGTTGATACTAATACTTGTCTGATGGAAGTAGTTGAGCTAAGGACCTCATGGGTGATGCCTATGGGATATGAGGTGGATGGAGATATCCTAACAATATATGTTGAGAACTTGTTAGCTCAGCTGACAGATCCCAAGATTCCAAGGTCTAGGACATTTCAAGAGAAGTCACTCTAGTGCATAATGAGTTGATGGAACTAATAATTTAGAAGAAAGTGAGAAAGGAATTTGAACAATTTATGATTCATAAAGGATTTACAAAGGAACAAATTGAGAAGGATAGAGCCAAACATTATGTTGAGAAATCTAGCATATTAGGTACAACAGAGGATGAAGATGTTGAAACTGTTAGTGCAATTGGTAGAGCCTCAACCAATTGGAAAACAAGAAGTTCTACTACAATAATGAAGGATAAAACAACTTCAGTGAATATTCTAGTTAGAAGATAGGTCAAGAAGACACAAGCTAAGCCTACAAAAGCCAAGGAGGCTACTGCTACAAAAAATTTTAAAAAGAGAAATAAATAAAAAGATAAGGGATACAAAGAATAACATGAAGAAGTTGAAGGAACATAATCAGAAGAAGAGAAGAAGGAAATTAAAGCTAAAGGTAAACAATGTAAGGTTGTTAGTTCCCCCAACACTAAGTCACTTAAGCCTAAATTAGATTTCAAATTGTTTGTTTATGTTGATAAGATTCTCAATGAAGTGAGAAAGTGATGTATAATTGTTGGAGCTAACAATTATTATGATAAATTTGGTAAGGAGGACCAAGAACAAATTGAAGATGCTAAAGTGTACAACATGAATAATTTTAGCTAGAATTAGATGGAGTTACAAGGAAATATACCCACTTCCTTGTATAATAAACTTGATGCTAGATGGCATGCTGCCATTAAACAAGACACAAAGTTAATTCAGTATGTTCTACTACAACTTCAACTGGAAATGTCAGAAGAGGAAATGAAGAAGATACTTGAAGAGACTAGACCACTCTTCAAAACTAAGACAAGACTAACAAGATTCTTGTGTGGTGAGTCTCTTGGAGTTCAAGATGAAATAGAGGAGATCTTGATGAAATTCTTGGGTTTTATTGAAGAGACAAAGGATGCAAAACATGAAGATGAACTGGTAAAAGAACAAGAAGATGGCCTAGAAATTACTCAAACAGATGAGGGATTCACTATTGATGGTATGAATATCACACTTGATGAAATTACTGATAAAATAGACAACACTAGAGATATCCCAGTTGTAGATAAATGATGAGCCCATAGATACACAATAACAATAGGAAACATAAGAGCATCAAGATATACCTAAGTAACAAAAGGAAGAAGAACCAGTAAACATGGGAAACGGTAAGGCTATGACCGATGGTGAACAAGTTAAAGTTCCTATAGTTGATAAAGAACAAAAAGTAAAGAAAGAGGAGGTAACTATAGAGAAAGAACAAGAAAATGAAACACTTTCCTCAAAGTCTAGGATGAGCATTAATGATGATTTATTGATAAAGAGACAAGTAGACTTGAGCATAATGAGCCCTGAAGAAATGATCAATTTTGAAATGGAAATCAAGTCCAAAGCCAAGAAGGATAAACTCAAGTAGGAAGAAAAAGTGGTCATAATGGACAGAGATATACTTTCATATCTAATGCCTAAAGTAAAATATGATGACAAGGCTACTCCAATAGAATAATTAGCACATTTAGTCACTGCTACCAATAATGAGATTAAAATTTTGGAGGATGCATCTATTGCTAGAGTAGAAAAGGATTATGTGAAGATGAGATCAGAAAAGTTAGCACAGTCCATTATTGAGGACATAAACACTCTTATATTGGTTGTCAACTAGGTGAAAGATGCATTGCTTGAAGGAGGTAAGACTTTGAGATCTATTTGTGATTTTTACCATTTTATGCAAGATCTTGAAAAGAAAAAGAGTGAAGCCCAACAAGAGCTGAATTTATTGTCACAAAATTTTGATCCCATTCATATGGCTGCCCCATCTTTTGGAGTTGAGGTAGGAAAGATAAATCATAATTTGAAGAACTACATGGATGAATAGAATAAAAGACTTGGAAACTTGGTGGAATTAAAGAGTATCTTGATTCCTAAAACTAACATCCTACACTAGAGCCTAAAGGAAGTTGAGTAAGCCTTAACACCTCACCTTGTAAACACAATTAATGGCTTAGAGGAATTAGCATTTTTGCTTCGTGGATAGATACTTATTATGGAGCCTCTACATAGGTCATGGGTCAGTGATTGGAAACTCTTGAAGACTACTTTCCATGAGATATTTAGTAGATTGTAAATTGTATATTGATGCAAGGGCATAAACAGAAGGGGCCAAACAGTGGCACACCCTAATGATCTAGCCTTCTCAACAACACCCAGAAGAAAAACAACAACAGTGAGAGAGAATGCAGGATCAACAATATATTATTCATTCAAATTGATTCATACATGTCAGGATGTAAGGCCTTCCTAGTTATGGCTAGATATTACAATGGATTATAGAAGTCCTCAAACATGTGAGGATCTACCAACAATCTCTAATCTTCTATCTTCTTACTTCTATCAAAAATTGACTCCTAAACTACAACCAAACAACTACATTTATACAAGAGGCTACCGAGCTAAATCAACCTTCAGATCCACAATCAACGGAAGAAACGGTCAAATCTGGGACCACACACTTCCCAATGATGCATACCAACATTAAATTCATGACCCATAGTAAATGCACAAGTTAGCCTCAACAGAAACTCAAAATAAACTACTAGGTAAGAAAGGATGACCAAGCAATAGACAAGCATCACCGAGTGCCAGTGAAACAACCAACCACCCAGGAGATAATCGACCATACTCAGTAACCAAAGGAAGCCGACCAACTACCGAACCAACTTGGTCAAAGAAGGAACCAAGCAATACATACAAACTTCAAAACATTTTAGTGACACAGGATTTCCAAGGACCCGAGCTACTCCTACATCAGACCCCTGGGGTTGTTTGAAATGATTCTCCAAATCATGAAATAGGTTTGGTCCGAGCTGCATCCAACTCAGACTATGAAATCCATGAACTATCTTCAATTGGTCTATTTTTCCATTTTACTAGATATTCCATATATTTTTTTCCCCTTGTACTATTTCCAATTCAATGCTTCAAAATCTATTCAACTTCCTCTTTCTGCTTCTTAGGATATTCCATCAATACTTCTATATCTTCATCAGGCTCATGATACTCATACAAATCGGTAATGTTGAAAATAGGTGATATGTCCATGTCATTAGGTAGCTCAATCCCATATGCATTTGCACTGTCAAATTTTCTCAAAATCTTGCAAGGTCCAAACTTCATCTTCATCTTCCCATAGGTTCCAACAAGAAATTGGCCTTTCTTCAAATGAACCATCACTTCATCACCAACATCAAAAGTCTTATGTCTCCTTGATCTATCATCTCTGTCTTTTTATTTCTGGTTACTCTCTTCCAGCTTCAGCTTCACATCTTCATGCAATGTCTTCATGTACTCAACAAATTTTACTCCTTCAACACTTCTCTTACTTTCATCATCAATGTCCCTTAAATCAGATATACCTCTTGGCTGTATGTCACTCACAATCTCAAATGGTTTTTTTCCATTACTCCTATTCACTAAATTATTATATGCAAACTCTGCTTGTGCCAACATAGAATCTCAATTACTCAATGTGTCTCCAACTAAACATCTCAAAAGATTTCCCAAACTTTTGTTCACAACTTCTGTCTGTCCATAAGTTTTTGGGTGAAATGTAGAACTATATTTCAACTCAGTGCCAAACTTCTTCTAAAGAGTCTTCCAAAAGTATCCAACAAATTTACTATCTCAGTCAGAGATAATACTCCTCAATAATCCATGCAATCTGACAATTTCCTTAAAAAAAATATCTACTACATGTACTGCATCTGATGTTTTTCTAAAGGGTATAAAATTTGCCATTTTAGAAAATCTATCCACAACAACAAATATAGAATCATTACCTCTTATTGTCTTCGGTAAGCCAAGAACAAAATCCATACTGATGTCACTCCAAGGTTTCTCTGGTACAACAATCGGTGTGTACAATCCAATATTCTGACTTACTCCTTTTGCAACTTGACAAACTCCATAACTTTTCACAAATTTTTGAACATCTTTATACAACTATGGCCAAAAGTATTTCTCCTTAAGCAAATTCCATGTTTTATCAATACCAAAATGTCCAGCCAAACCACTACTATGCTTCTCCTTTATCAAATTAGTTCTCATTGCTCCTCTCGGTATACACAACTAAAAACCTTTAAACAACATACCTTCCTGAATAAAATATTCATCCCATTTAGTATTATGTTGATCTTGAATAGGTGCTCTGCACTTTCTCCACGACATAGAAAAATCAGGATCAAACTCATAAGAATCTCTCATCTCATCAAAACCAAGAACTTCAATTTTCATCTCGGTCATCAAAGATCTTCTTCTACTCAATGCATCAACAACTCAGTTAGTGACTCCACTCTTATGATTTATCACAAATGTATAACTCTGCAAATACTCAACCCATTTCATATGTCTCTGATTTAACTTATTCTGACTACCCAAATATTGTAAAGCCTTATGATTGGTATACAACATAAATTCACTCGGTATCAAATAATGTCTTCATTTCTTCAGTTCTTGAACAATAGCATAGAATTCTTGATCATACACATAATATTTCCTTCTAGCATCATTCAACTTTTCACTAAAGAAAGTAACAGGTTTACTTTCTTGACTCAACACAGCTCCAATTGCACTTCCACTTGCATCACATTCTACTTGAAATACCTTACTGAAATCAAGCAATGCCAAAATAGGTAATTTAGCAACCTTCTGCTTCAGAGCCTCAAAAATTTTATCAACTTCATGTGTCCACCTGAACTCTTTTTTGTCTCCTCTCACAGTCTCAGTCATAGAATTACAAATTGAACTAAAATTCCTTATGAACTTTTAGTAAAAACTTGCCAAACCATGAAATGATCTTACCTCACTAGCATTCACAGGTGTAGGCCAATTCAAAATAGCTTCAACCTTTTCAAGATCCATTTTCAAACCATCAGTTGAAATCACAAATCCCAAATACACAATCTCCTCTTTCATGAATGAACACTTTTTCAGATTTATCAGCAAATTTTCCTCTTTCAATCTCTGTAAAACTTGTTTAACATGCAACAAATATTCTTCTCTAGTCTTATTGAATATCAAAATATCATCAAGATATAGAATCACAAACTTACCCAAGAATTTCTTCAAAACTTCATTCATTAGCCTCATAAAAGTACTCGGTGCATTAGTTAAACCAAAAGGCATAACCAACCACTCATACAAACCTTCTTGTCTTGAAAGCACTCTTCCATTCATCACCTTCTCTGATTTTGATCTGATGATACCCACTTTTCAAATCAATTTTGGTGAAATACTTTTCTCTAGTCAAACTATCCATTATATCATCCATTCTCGGTATAGGAAACCTATACTTCACTGGTATCTTATTGATTGCTCTGGAATCAGTACACATTCACCATTCTCCATTCTTCTTAGGTGCTAATACAGTAGGTACTGCACAAGGACTCAAACTTTCTTTGATCAAACCTTTCTCCAGCAATTCTAGAATCTATCAGTTCAATTCCTGATTCTCGGTAGGTGTCAACTGATGAGGTGCCTTATTCGGTAAACTAGCTATAGGGATTAGATCCATACAATGATCAATGCTTCTCTTTGGTGGAAAACCATCAGGTACATTATCAGAAATGATTTCACTATACTCGGTGAGTAACTTATCAATCTCCTTGGGGACAGTATCTTCTATTTTCTTACTCAGTTTGTGAGGAATCACAACAAAACATACATCATTCCTCTTTAAATCCTTAACAAACTTTCACAAATGTGCAAACATTACTAACAGGTTCTTCCATCAAAGGTAACAAGATTTGTTTTCTTCCATCAGCCACAATAGTATACTTATGCAATCTTCCATCATATATAGCATGTCTATCATATTGCCAAGGTCTACCCAACAAAATATGACAACAATCCATAGGCATGATAGCACATAACACCTTATCATAGTATTTTCCAATCTTCAAATTCACATAACATTGTTCACTTACCAAGAGTGTATGCTCATCCTTGATCCATGAAATTTGATAGGGCTTCGGATGTTCCAACCTTTTCAACTGCAACTTTGTGACCATCTCTTAAGATGCCAAATTCTCTGAGCTACCTCTGTTAATGATTACCTTCCAAACTTTGTTAGAAACTCTACATCTAGTCTTGAACAAACTTTTCCTTACTGGATCTTCATTTTTTCTTTCATTCCACAATGCTCTCCTTACCATCAAGTTATTTTCCTTCTTAGGTTAATTCGGTGATTCTTCTTGCACCAAAGCATTCCTACTGCTACCAGCCTTCTTACTTGCATGTGTACATTCAAATTATCTATGTCCTTCTTCTCCATAATTGTAACAAGTTCCTCAGAAACTTCCTCTACTATAACCACCTTGGTAGTTACTGCCTCTGCCTCTAGATGAATTTTCACCTTTCCACTCAGTCTTGCCTTTATCCAAATTTGTCTTTTTAGGTTCAGATCTACCATTTTCACCATGGGATCTACCTCTTCCTCTAGGGAATCTACCACCTCTTCCTCTTTATCTTTTTTCATGTCTCTTGTTCAATTTCTCTTCATCTTTCAATGCAAATTGATAAGCCTCTTCAATATTTTCCAATTTGACCAAACTGATTTCTTCTTGGATGGAAACTCTCAAACCATTCAGGTATCTAGCAATTATTTCCACATCATCTTCATCATGCCCAGATCTGATATCTAATCTATATAATTTCTCATTATATTCCTTTACCAAGCTATCTTTCTGCCTTAGACTTTGCATTCGCCTAACAAGGTTAATTCGATAATCACAAGGTAAGAACTTTCCTTTCAAATTATTCACCATTTTATTCCATACTTTGATTTTTTCTTTGCCTTTCCTCTTTCTATCCAGCTGTAGATGTTCCCGCCATAAGGATGCATGACTTTTCAACTTTGTGCTTGCAATTTTCACCTTCTTGTCTTCAGATATATTTTCATACTCAAAATACTTTTCCATTTCAGTGATCTAGTCCACCAATTCATCAGAATCCAATTTTCCACCATACTCAGGAGGATTGAAATGTGGTGTAGACTTCAGACTTGTCAAAGCCTTCAAGAATATTTCTTCCCCTTGATCCATCACAGGTGCAGGTTCTGCATTCGCTTGTTCTTCCTCAATTTCATCATCACTAACATCCTCAAGATGTCTTCCTCTTCTCTAGGCTGTCTCAATAGCTTCTAATCTAGCATCAGTTTGTCTCAACATGTCTTCCAATCCTGGATCCGCATCTCACCTCCCATGAACCATCTTGAAAACCCTCTGCAATTGCAGGTCAGATCGCAATCCACCACCCACAACAGATCAACTAGGGCTTCACAAGAAGGAAACTTCAAATCTAGATTCGCAAACCTAGATCCAAATCTCACTTCACTCTGATACCACCTGACGTAGGGGCATAGACTAGAAGGGGCCAAATAGTGGCACACCCTAATGATTTAGCCTTCTCAACAACACGTGGAAGAAAAATAACAACAGTGAGAGAGAGAATATGCATGATCAACAATATATTATTCATTCAAATTGATTCATACATGTCGGGCTATAAGGCCTTCCCGGTTACAACCAGATATTACAATGGATTACACAAGTCCTCAAACATGTGAGGATCTACCAACAATCTCTAATCTTCTATCTTCTTACTTCTATCAAAAACTGACTCCTAAACTACAACCAAACAACTACATTTATACAAGAGGCTATCGAACTAAGTCGACCTTCATATCCACAATCAATGGAAGGAATGGTAAAATCTTGGACCACACGCTTCCCAATGATGGACACCAACATTAAATTTGTGACCCATAGTAAATGCACAAGTTAGACTCAACAGAAACTCAAAATAAACTACTCGGTAAGCAAGGATGACTGAGCAACATACAAGCATCGTCGAGCACCAGTGAAACAACCAACCGCCCAGGAGATAACCGACCATACTCAGTAACCAAAGGAAACTGAACAACTACCGAACCAACTTGGTCAAAGAAGGAACCGAGCAACACAGACAAACTTCAAAATGTTTTGGTGACACAAGATTGCCAAGGACCCGAGATGCTCCTACATCATATATACTACTCTTTATTAATAAAATTTTGGTTTCTGCATATCTTGTAGCACCTTTGTCATTGTTGTCAAAGGGGGAGAGTAGTATAGAAATTTTTTTATGCAAGGGAGAAGTAGTAGAGTGAGTATGTATGTATTGCATAGGGGGAGTTATGTATGGTTTTCTTTTTATACTTAGTGAATTTTTCCCTATGTTGTCATCAATGCCAAAGGGGGTGATTGTTGGCATTTTTATGAAGGTAATATGTGTTTGTCACATGATTGTATTTGGTGTTGTCATTGCTGGAAGTATGTTCCATTGAGGTCAACAAATCATATTTACTAATGGTGTTGAAGGATCAAATTGGAGAAGAAACTAAGTGTTCAGTCAATCGATAAGCAGACGCTATGCAAGGAACACTTGATCAGATCTAGATTTGGAGATTGAGTTAAGGTGTGCAATTGTACAAACATTATCTATAGAGGTATGTGACTATATGTAAGATCGCATCAGTTATTTTGAAGAATTGAGTGATTTATTAAGGATTGAAATGACATAGACAACAAGAATAGAGTATCAGTAGATATAGTTAGTTAGATCGGTGTTACGGTCAAATGTAAGTGGTTGGATGACATGTTGAGGAGTTTAGATGTTTTGGGCCAAGATCCAAGATGTTGAATTTTTTTTTTAGCACACTCGCTCATATGTAGTTGGATTTTTATGCCGACTTGTAAACCATTTTAGTGTTCTAGCACTGACTTAGAACAAGTATATATGTGGTTATGAAAATTATTAAGAATATTGTTGTGATGGTGTGTGGTGCATGAAAGTGATTATTGAAGATAGTGATTAGTGAAGATAGTACATAGGCAATAAAGTCTTCAGAGTAGGGAAATTGAGAAGAGAATTGGATCTATTTGGCAGTTTTGTGCTAATCTTAGATCATACATTTGAGTTCTTATACTTGAGGCAGACTCTAACCGATCTGTGATCTAGATCCTTTAACAAGGTTACTTCTAACATGGTGAGAGAGATCTTTAATAGGATCTAAAGCATAAATCCTCTAACAAGGAGAACTCTCAAAAGAATTTCTAAATCCCTTGACACTATAGTCTTTAATAGGACTGTTGTAGTTCTTAATAGGGCTATTAATACTCTTAACCGGGTATAACCTCATAAAGGTTTTTGTAATTGCTCCTAACAAGGCAAATTTCATGGTGCACTAGTGAGATTTGTGGGCATCATCCCCACACATGGTTTTCTCCCTCTAATAAGGGTTTCCACAAGAAAAATATTGTCTTGTATTCATTGTGTATGAATGGTTTACTTTTTATGCTTCTATGTGATATTATCATTTTCATGTTGGTTATTGTGGAAGATTATTGTTAAAAGTTTTAGATTTGTGGATGCACCGATTCAGCCCCACCCCCCCCCCCCCCCCCCTCTTAGTATCTTTTAATACTAACAGGTATGATTTGCACATTTTCTTTGATACATATAATTGTGATTTAACAATAGTATAAACTAAAACAAAACACACACATCTTATTCAATCAAGGATTATGCTAAGCACTAGTGGTCACTTCTTAAGCTCAAAAAGAACAAAATAAAGGTGATGCTAAGACTAAACATGAAAAAATATCCCAATTCTTAGATCAAATCTAGATCAAAACACAGAGGCATCACAAATAGTAATTCCCCAAGTAAGTTGTGTTTTAAGATAGGACAAATATTTCAAGCATAATTATAATCCATGCCTTTACTAATAGGTAATACTAAGTAGATGTCATTGAAATCAGACACAAAGGAAACGTCAAAAAGGTTGGAGCACATCAAAGATACAAAATTTGATTAAAATAATAAGGAAAGTTTTGGAAGAACCTGAATATTCTACCAGCGAGTCTGTGCAAAGGTGGAAATTCCTCTGGTCTTTCGTCAATTCCAAACAATTCTCCCCCAAATCATCTATATTTTTTCCCATGTATGTTTTCTTTCTTTTCTTTTCAAATCTTAAAATATCGGCTCATTATTTCGTGCAGATCAAAAATAGAAAATAAATAATAATATGCATTCACTTTTATAATTTGTCTTAAAGGTTCGCTCCATATGGACAATTAGTGATTCATACTTTATGCTTCCATTCTATTATTATAATTAAATTTGTAACAGTTATTCCCTATTAGGTCTACGACTATGAAATAAGAGTTTTTATTTATTTTTGATCTATAACAAGTGATTTTATTATAATTCAAAAAAGATTACATCAACCATCCAAAAGTTTAGAGAACTTCAAAAGACTTACAACCTACTCTAGCTTATCTACTGCCTTCAAAGTCTTGTTCAACTTTAACAATCAAATAAACAGACCAAAGTGCTTAAGTTTACATACTGATTGACCTTTATATCTATAAAAGGAACACAAATAAAACCATGCTTCAATCTAAAAAGTATTCCCATGATCCATATTGGTAGAAGCCACTCCAATTTGAACTGATTCAACACCATTTCCCGCAAGCACAAAAAACAAAAACCTTTCCATCTTCTCTAAAACTTCATCTATTGTCTGGTATGCATGTGCATTCCTATATTCCATTGCTTCATCCTCTAATATTTCATAATCTTCTTATAAAATCAGTCATCTATTAACTCATTCCATCATTAGCATCCAACATGCAAAAAAATTAGTAAGCATTAATGGCTTCCAAGATTTTCTTTAGGTTAAGAAACAAATTTTCAAAATTTATAGGTTTCTTTAAGCTAAATCATTCAATCTTCTCCTTGCATCTTCTTCTTAGACCCCACTTCTTCTTAGGCAC
Organism: Chamaecyparis obtusa; assembly: GCA_027943335.1. Taxonomy (NCBI): domain Eukaryota; kingdom Viridiplantae; phylum Streptophyta; class Pinopsida; order Cupressales; family Cupressaceae; genus Chamaecyparis; species Chamaecyparis obtusa. The sequence continues at coordinate 347,727 of BSBK01001157.1, read as the reverse complement.
ATTTATATGAAAAACTCTATCTTTTCCTCCTCCCTGCCCATAGCCTCCAATTTTCTCTTTAGATTCTCCCATTTGCATGCAATGTTCTTCAGATAATCTTTTTTATCTACCTTTCCCCACCAACATAGAAATAAAACTAGATTGAAATCATGACCCTCTTCTTCATTTTCAAAACATTCCTGATAATCAATACCTAGTCCTAGAACAACCCATGCGAGGATTGAATCCAAGTCTAATAGAAAATCTTTATCAAGCAATAACCTAATTACTCGATTTATCTCCTTTTTCAATCTCCTAACTCCAAAGTCCAAGCTATTATCATTGAGATGACATCCCCATTAACTCTTCATTTATGTTTTCTCTCTTAAAACTGACTTCCCGGGACCTCTATCACATCCTCTGCTAAATTAACATCCTTTCCATTTAGCATTCCTAGCATCCTCTCCTTACTAACAAGCCCTTTAAAGTTTTTTTGTTATTTATTGGTGTCGACACAACAGGAGGCCTCCATATCTGCAAACTACCAAATAAAAAACCTTCTCTACAGCTAAAAGGGGAACCTTTACATTCTTCTTGTCTCTCCAAAAAAAGAAGTGACAATTAATGTCTTAAAGACAAGGATGATTTTCAATCCTTATCTCGATACAATTCCCATAAAACATGTCACCTAACACATGTGCCAGCCTCATTTGTTAGAATAACTAAGAGGGGTGTGAATTAGTTAGATCAGTTATCCTATAGTCCCAAACTCCCAGATGTACCTTGCAAAACAATTTCAACAATTTATGCAGCTCAGTAACATAAAATATCAATCTGTCTGTTCACTTTACCAAATACCAATAATTATCCAAACTGTGATTACTGATTAAATAAACTATGTAGTATGTAAAGTATGATAGAAAAACAATCATAACAAATAACACATAACACAATGATTTAATGTGGAAACCCTGCTAAGGTAAAAACCACCTGGGACTGATAACCCAAAATAATTCACTCTTCTGAAGTGAGCTCGGTAAAGATCCAACCCTGTTAAAGGTTACAATGCACACTGTTAGGTGTGACCTGGTTAGAGGATTTATCACTAACAATTAACTTTTGACCAACATTCACTATGGGGTCAACAAGATAACACTTTACATTCAATGAATGTCATAGGATGGTACAATAAGACTGTTAAGTCCACTCAGTTAAGAGATTTTCTGAATCAATGGTTAAATTGATACAGTACTGATCTGATTCAAATACAACTCAATTGAAATATTCAAATCTATGCTATGCTCATAAAATCCTTTGATTATTAATCAATTCACTTCCTCAATATTTCTCAACTTACTTCACTCGGTAAATAGTTCTCTGATGCTCAGTAATGTCTACGGTTCAGTTCTTTCTGTAACCAGTTTGATCTGGAATGCATGAATAAAATCTTCATGCTAAATATCTGTAGTCTCCTTTTTGTCCGACATGTTTCAACAATGAAACTCATATCTCTTAAATAGACAAGTAAACCATTTTCATATTAGCCATCAGATTTTGCCTCATAATCTCCTCCATCCATTATGTCTCTTAAACCTTCCTCAGAAGATGTGTCTTCAACACATTTCAATCTCATCCTTTAGATCATCTCTGAATTATGCCAGTTGTGGATCTCATAACTAACTTCATCCTTAACCTTGAAATCATAACAATATCCAGCTCATCAATTTCAGTAAGCTATTCTTAGCATTTAATATTTTCATCCATACTCGGTTAATACTAAATTGCATCGGTGATAACTAACTCGGTTATTACTGTCACTTGGTATACACTACACTAGCTCGGTGTATACAGAAGTCTTCAATTACCGACCACATTGAACTTGTTCAATTCAAATCTCTTCTTCATAATAGATTAATGTAACATGCTCAAGTCAATAACATAAAGCCATAAACTCATCAATAAGCTACCCAATATTTAGCTTATCCTTATCTATCATATCCATCTTTTCCTTATGTAGATATCTCAGTTCTTCATCTTTTCTTCCTTCAATAGATGTTCAGATATTTGTAACTATCATGATAAGTAATGTCAAAACTAGTTGACATCAATGACAATATATTGACTGATTTAATCATCTTACATATCACTTCAGTAGCTCAGTGATCTCTAATCATTGTTCCTTTAGTTCATCTAGATATTCAATCAATTGTAGATCATCAATCTCTCCCTTTGGCATTGATGGAAATATAAGCAATATGAAAATATATCATACACATACCAAACATGTATTCTACAACTGTGTAAGTAAATGTTGTAGCTTGATAAGCTCTCCCTAGCTTGATATGTAATATGTTTAATCACTACAAAACAAAACAACATTCCATGCAAAATCTCCCTGTGAATTTTCTCTTTTACAGTTCTCAGATTCTTTCTCCCATATATGTTCTCAGCAACAGATATTCCAATATGAAGTCTCTCTCCATTTTTGTTCTCACTAACTGATTTTTTCATATTCAGTCTCTCTCCCTTTGACAACAATGCCAAAGAAAATAAACATCTCTTCAGTAGCCAAGTAATTCTCTGTTGTTCAGTCCAGATCAAGTATCTTCATGTATTGAAAAACAAATTCTTGTTATAGCTTCTACAATCTTTCACAACCTTAGAAAAACTAAAGTGTGAGCTATGTGCATCAACATGAATGATTTTATGATAAAGTGTCAGTTCATGCAACCTCCTAATCACCTTAGTGACCGATAGATAGGGGATAGACCCCTAGTCTAGTTCGCAAATATTCAAATGTGTCCTTCGGTAAGGGTTTGGTAAAAATATCAACAAGTTATTCTTTAGATGTTACAAATTCCAGTTTCACCTGCTTCTCTTGATACTTATATATGCTTTTTTTTTTAATGCATCACAGGATTCTTGGAAATATTTATAGCACTAGTGTTGTCACAATATATAATCACCGGGTCAGTGATTACCTCATTCATTCCTTCCAACACTTGTTTAATCCAAGCAATATTTGAACAATTTGCAGCAACAACAACATACTCTACTTTAGCAATAGACTAAGAAATACATGCTTATTTCTTGCTTATCCAAGTCACAAGCCTTTCTTCTAAAAAGAATGCTCCATCGGTTGTTCTCTCCTAGTCATCAATGTTTCCAGCCCAATCTACATCTGTATAAACTCAGAGTTCAAATTTTCCTTTCACTGTGTACCATAAACCATAGTCTTCTATCTTCTTCAAGTATCTCAAAATTCTTTTAACAACAACCATATGTGAATCTTTAGGATTGGCAGAAAATCTTTCCACAATCCCAACTGCATGTGCTATATCAGGCCTACTGTGTGCCACATACATCATTTTTCCAATCATAGATCTGTACAGTGTTTGATTTACTTCTGTAGATTCATCATCCTTTGTCAACTTAGATCCAATTACCATCAGTGTTCCTACCGGTTTTGAATCTTCCATGCCAAAAAATTTTAACACTTCTTTAATGTATTTTAATTGAGTGATGAAAATCCCATCATTCTATTGTATAATTTGCAAACCTAGATAGAATTTAATCTCTCCAAACATTGACATCTAAAATTCCTTTCTCATTTCATCAGGAAAAGATTTGGAAATCAGATCATGTCCACCAAAGATTATATCATCAACAAATATTTCAGCAATCAAAATATTATCATCAGATTCTCCTTTCATGTACAAATTATTGTTTTCACTAGTCGTTACAAAGCCAATACTGATAAGATAAGCATGTAGTCTTTCATACCATGCTCTCGGTGCTTGCTTCAGTCCATACAAAGCTTTGTGCAGTTTACATACCATGTTCTTCTAATTTGGATCAACAAAACCTTCTGGTTGTTCTATGTAGACCTCCTCCTCAAGAATTCCATTCAGAGAAGCTAATTTCACATCCATTTGATATACTTTGAATCCCTTATGTGCAGCATATGCAAGTATTATACGGATTCCTTCAAGTCTAGCAACAGGTGCAAAGGTTTCATCATAATCTATACCTTCTTCTTGTGCATATTCCTTGCATACAAGTCTTGCCTTATTCCTAGTGACCTCACCATTTTCATTTAACTTGTTTCTAAAAATCCACTTGGTACCAATTAGATTTTTATCTTTCGGTCTAGGTACTAATGTACATGTCTTATTCATCTCAATCTGTTCAGTTTCCTCATTCATAGCCTTAAGCCATTCCTCATTTTCAAGTGCATCCCTAACATTCTTAGGTTCAAACTCACAAACTAAGCATGTGTTATGCCTTAACTTACTTCAGGTCATCATGCCAACTTGCTTATCTCCAATGATTTTATTTTTCCGATGATGTCTTCTAACAAATCTTGCTAGCACTTGTTCTCTTCTCTGCTCATTAGTCAGTTCAGGTTCATTTTCCTACTCAGTAGCTTCTTTCAGGTTCTCAGTTTGCATTTTTTGATTCTCGCTAGCATTTTCCTGATGCTCGGTAGACTCAACCTGTGGCTTTAGTACATAGCCTGGATCTTCAACATAACTAATCCTACCATAGTCTTTCAGTTCCTTCATGCTTTCTTCATCATTCTTTTCAGCAAACTCATCAACTTTTACATTAGCACTTTCTATCATTTTATTAGTAGCCTTGTTCAAACATTTATAAGCTTTACTCTTAATAGAATATCCTAAAAATATTCATTCATCACCTCTAGAGTCAAATTTACCATTCCTATCATCTTTTAGAATATAAAACCTACTACCAAAGATTCTGAAATAACTTACATTCGGTGTATATCCAAACCATAACTCATGAGGTGTCTTGTTCATGTCTTTCTTTAGTTGAACTTGATTTGGGGTGTATACTGCAGTGCTAACTTCCTCTCTCTAGTACATTTGTGCAACATTTTTCTCAATCGTATATGTTCTAGCACAATCAACAATAGATCGGTTCCTCCTTTCAGCAATCTCATTCTATTGCAGTGTCCTAGGTGTAGAAACTTGTCTTTTGATTCCATGCTCATTATAGAAATTAGTGAATTCATCAGAAATAAACTCACCACCTCTATCAAATCTTAAGCATTTCAATTCTTTCCCATTTCTTTTTCAACTTTAGCCTTATGCCATTTAAACAATTTGAATGCCTCAGATTTTTCTTTTAAGAACATGATTGTCATCATCCTAGAGTAGTCATCAACAAATAAAATAAAATATTTGTCACCATAGTAGCTTTGAGTTCTCATAAGACCACATAAGTCAGTGTGTACCAACTCCAAAATACCTTTAGATGAATAGTCTTTACTTTTAAAACTAGATTTGATCGTCTTTCATTTCTGACATTCATGGCACATAGCATGATCAGGTTTGGTTAGACTCGGTAAACCTCTAACTCTTCTCTTTCCACTGATCTTAATCATGTTATCAAAGTTTACATGACATAGCCTCTTATTCCATAACCATACATCTTCATTCTTCACCAATAAACAAGAAGTTTCAGCATTGTCAAGATAGAATAAATTACCTTTTGATTGTCCTCCAGTACCGACAAGCTTTCCATTTTTATCATATATTTTCACCTTCTTTCTTCCAAATGCAACTCAGTGACCTGAGTTATTCAGTTGTGCTACACTCAACAAATTGTAGTTAAGTCCTTTTACCTAGTATGTATTATCACATCTAATTCTATCATTCAATAAGATAGTCCCTTTTCCTTTCACTTGACAAGGTGTATCATTTCCCATTTTCACTGATCCTCCATTATAATTCTCAAGATGTTCAAACTTATCTTCATCACTAGTCATGTGATGTGTACAACAACTATCAATGATCCAAGTATCATTCTTACTAACTTTAGAAATAAGGGTTGTTTCTACATACCTTTCCTCTTCTTCTGAATCATCTTTCATTGCAACAAATACCACTTCAATTTCATCATTAGTGTCGGTGTCGGTGTCATCTTCATTTTCTCCAACAAGGTAACATGCCTTCTTGCCTTTGTCTTTGTAATCTTGGTTGTCTCTTTTGTAGTGTTGGTTTCCTCTGTTATTTCTTCTGCCAAACTTTCCATCACCAGATCGATTATTGTCTTTATCTTCCTCTTTCCTATTAGGACATCTAGCAACAATATGGCCAATCTCTTTATAGTTAAAACAAGCTAAAGGTAACTTTCCCTTATACCTTCCTTTAGCTTTTTGAAGTCTCCGGGCCATAAGTGCTTCAAGCTCATCTTCGCTGTCACTATCACTTTCATTATTTATATTATGCTTACTGGTAGATTTACCAATCTTAAGAGATGACATAAAAGCATACTCAACACTCAGTACAACACTATTGTCATAATTATTCAGCTCAAAAGTAGTTAACTTTCCAATCAGACTATCAAGCGTAAGAGTGCTATTAGGTGTAGACCTCATTTCATGAATAGTGAATATTCTGATTGTATAGATAGGAAACAAGGTTCTTAGTATCTTACTTACCACAGTGCCTTTAGAAATAGTACCTCCTACTCCTTGGATAGCATTGACTACCTCTTTTCTTTGGTTTGAGTATTGTGTGATGTTCTCACCTTCTTTCATCTTCATGTCATCAAATCTTCCTCTCAAGCTTTCAGCTCTGGCTCTCATTACATTCACATCACCACCATAAACTAGAGAAATTTATTCCACATTTGCTTCGCTGTAGTGCAATCCTTGACATCCTCAAATTCAGCATTAGATAAAGCAGCAACAATCTCTATCACAGTAATATTATGTTCATGTATGCCTCTCAACTGATCAAGAGTCAAAGGTCCAACATTCGGTTATAAGTAGCCATTGTCTAGTAAATTTATAGTAGATTCTCCAATTCCAGATATGTGAAGCCTCATCCGGCTTTGCCATGTGGAGAAGTTATCTTTGTTCAGCTTAGGCATTTCCCTCTTATACATCTTGTGATCTTTCTACTCAAGTCCTTAAAACTTTCCTCCAAGAAACCAATATTCTCTGATACCAATTATCAAAATAACTAAGAGGGGGGGGTGAATTAGTTAGATCAGTTATCCTATAGTCCCAAACTCCCAGATGTACCTTACAAAACAATTTCAACAATGTATGCATCTCGGTAACATAAAAGATCAATATGTTTATTCACTTTACCAAATACCAGTAATTATCCAAACTGTGATTACCGATTAAATCAACTATGCAGTATGTGAAGTATGATAGAAAAATAATCATAACACATAACACATAACACAATGATTTAATGTGGAAACCCTACTAAGGGAAAAACCACCTAGGACCAGTAACCCAAAATAATTCACTCTTCTGAAGTGAGCTCGGTAAAGAGCCAACCCTATTAAAGGTTACAATGCACACTGTTAGGTGTGACCTGGTTAGAGGATTTATCACTAACAGTTAACTTTTGACCAGCATTCACTATGGGGTCAACAAGATAACACTTTACATTCAATGAATATCATAGGATAGTACAATAAGACTGTTAAGTCCACTCGATTAAGAGATTTTATGAATCAATGGTTAAACTGATACAGTACTGATCTGATTCAAATACAACTCAATTGCAAATATTTAGATCTATGCTATTCTCATAAAATCCTCTGATCATTAATCAATTCACTTCCTCAATATTTCTCAACTTACTTCACTCGGTAAATAGTTCTCTGACGCTTGGTAATGTCTGCAGCTTGGTTCTTTCTATAACTAGTTTGATTAGGAATACATGAATAAAATCTTCACACAAAATCTTTGCAGTCTCCTTTTTGTCTGGCATGTTTCAACAATGAAACTCATATCTCTTAAATAGACAAGTAGACCATTTTCATATCAACCATCATATTTTGCCTCATAATCTCCTTCATCCATTATGCCGCTTAAACCTTCCTCGGCAGATGTGTCTTTAACACATTTCAATCTCATCCTTTAGATCATCTCTGAATTGTGTCGGTCATGGATCTCATAACTAATTTCATCCTTAACCTCAAAATCATAACAATATCCAGTTCATCAATTTCAGTCGGTTGTTCTTAGCATTTAATGTTTTCATCTATACTCGGTCAATACTAAAATGCGTCGGTGATAACTAACTCATTTATTACTGTCACTTAGTATACACTACATTGGCTCGGTGTATACATAAGTCTTCAATTAATGACCACATTGAACTTGTTCAATTCAAATCTCTTCTTCATAATAGATTAATGTAACATGCTCAAGTCAACAATATAAAGCCATAGACTCATCAATAAGTTGCCCAATGTTTACCTTATCCTTATCTGTCATATCCATCTTTTCCTTATGTAGATATCTCAGTTCTTCATCTTTTATTCCTTCAACAAATGTTTAGATGTTTGTAACTACCATGATAAGTATTGTCAAAACTAGTTGACATCAATGACAACATATTGACTGATTTAATCATCTTACATATCACTTCAGTAGCTCGGTGATCTCTAATCACTATGCCTTCAGTTCATCTAGATATTTAATTAGTTGTAGATCATCATCATCATCTCTAAATCGAGCATCATTGTTTCCTTCACCAAGGTTATAATCATTAAAACACCTCCACATTTCACTACACATTAAATAGAGGTGAGAAGGAAACCTTTCTTTGTAATCATTATCATTCAAACTGACATAAGAATTTAATGATTTTCTAGTGGTCACCTCATTTAAAAAGGCACTAATGGTTATATCATCAAAACATAGGAAAGGGAAACAAATTTAAATTTAAAACTAAGCTTATGTCTATCAGACCTATGAAATCTTTGACTTCATTCGCCTTTTTACAGTAAAGTCCTAAAAATAAATATCATTAACCATTTTCAAATTAGATGCCCATTTTGATATAAAATCCGCCTTCTTATTGTCTTCTCTTCTAATATGGATAATTTTAAAATCATGAAATGATTCAAGCATGAAATTTATATATGCTATGATGTTTTGAAGATGTCATGCTTGAGAAACCCCATTCTTGATGGCATTCACAATAACCTATGAGTCACCCTCGATGTGGATTCACTTAGCCTTAAGCCTATGGCTCACTTGGAGTGCTAGCAATGTTTCTCTTGCTTCAACAACATTGTTAGTGTCATCATGAAATCTTTGTGATGTTGAAGCAATCATATTACCTTTCCAATCTCTTGAAATCACCCCTACCCCAGATGGGCTTGGATTCCCTTTTGAAGCTCCATCAAAATTCACCTTAACCCACTCTACTTATGGTTTTTCCCATTCTACCTTCTTCATTTTTTTAATTGTATCCTTAGCTCCCTTAAAAGCACCATTTCTAAACTTCAAACAAGGTCATTCAGCATGTATCTTCCTATCATATGTAGAGTAAACCAAATCACCCTCTCTTTTAAAAAAAGATGCCCCCAAAACCTCCTCAATAGATACATTAATCTTGCCATTAACTCTTTCTAGTAATTCTATACCTCGAAAGATTATTTTATTTTTTTCCTTCCAATCTCCCACATTATGATAGATGGGAAAATTTTCCAAATAGGGGACATCGATGTTGTTTTCCTAGGTAAAGGCTAGCTTTCAAACACCTCTTTCAGTTTACTTTGCATAGGTCCTATCCATTTCAATTTGAATTTTACCATTGACCAGCATTCACTTGCAAAGGGACATTGAATTAGCAAGTGATCTATATCTTCAAAGGCTGAATTACATAGAACACATTTAGTTAGACCACAAAATCCAAATCTTTTTCTTCTTTCTACTATTAAAATTTTCTCATGAACTACAAGCCATGCAAAGGTTCCAGGCTTTGGTAAACAATCTCGATCCCAATAAAGCTTAGTTGACCAACCATTATAAGCTTCATTATTTTCTAAAGATGTATAACCCAACTTCACTAAGTAAGATCCACTCTTTGCAGCACACCATATGATTTTTTCCTCCTTAGTATTCATCAATACATCTCGTGCTTGGAAGAGACTAACCATAAGACTTTTCTAATCTTAATTCAAACCAGCATCATCTACACTTCTCCAAGTCCACTGATGGCCAAATTGTGTTTCTTTGAGTGTAATATAATCAAAAAAAATTTCTCCCCATTTGTCTGTTAAGATTCTCCTTACAGCTTCATATCTAACATCATCCTTTATGGATTGAAAACCATTCCAGGAGTCTCTCCAAAATAATGCTTTGTTTCCATCACCAATCTACCATGAGATATGATCCGTTATGACATTCCTCCAATCCAGAATAAAGTTCCATATGGCTGAACCTCTGGGGGGCTTTCTAATAGTAAGAATTATTTCATTTTCTAGAGAATCCAAATATTTGGCTCTGATTATCTTCACCCAAATCCTTTGAGGATTAGAATAAATACTCTACACTAATTTAGCTCCTAAAGCTTGATTCATTCTTTTCCAATTATTGAAACCAACACCACCTTTGGATTTATTTTTGCATATCTTATCCCATGCCAATAGAGGCCACTTATACTCAATCCCATTTCCATTCTAGAAGAATTTTCTCATTTTTCTTTCAATAAAGCTTAAAACTTTACTTGGAATCTTAAGGCAACTTATAGAGTATTTAGGAATAGAAAAGTTGATCATTTGCAAGAGTAGAATTCTTCCTGCAGATGATAGCCATTTACTCTTCCATCCTTCCATTTTCTTTAAGAAACTATCTATAAGCTCCTTCCATAGATGTGGTTTGCAAGTCCCTTCAAAGAGTGGCACACCTAAGTATTTTCCTGGAAACTTCCCAATTTTAATCTCCAGAATAGTACATAATTGCCTTTGTATATCCAAACTTGTGTTGAAGTAATAAATTTTTGACTTCCTCCAATTCACACATTGTCTTGAAGCTACACTATATATGTCCAGTGTTGATTTAATAACTCTAGCATCTCTAGTTGTTGCTTCTCCCATAAGATAATTATCATCCACAAATTGTAAATGAGAAGTTGGCTCAACTCCATCTACAATGCATATTCCTTTCCATTTTTCTTTTATGCCTTTTACTATAAATCAATCTTCCCAACACTTCTTCCATATTAATAAAGACGAAAGGCGATATTGGGTCACCTTATCTTTTTCATCTTAATGTGCCAAAGAAACCCCGAGGTCTCCCATTAACAAGGATAGAAACTTTGGGAGTATTTATGCAGCTTGCAATCCATTTCAACCATGCCTCCAAAACCAAATTTTCTAAGAATCTCAATTAGAAAACATCTATTAACATTATCATAGGCTTTTTTAATATCCAGCTTGATCATAATCTTGGCTACTTTTTCTTTTCTAACTAAATGAATTTCTTCATGAGCTATGATGATCCCTTAAAAAATATTGGATCTATTAGGGGCAAAACCACTTTGTTCTAGAGAAATGATGTGTTCAAGAATAATCTTCAGTCTATTAGCAGCTACCTTGGCTATGACCTTGTAAGTAGTGTTACATAAAACTATGGGCCTGAAAGCTTCAAAAGTCAAAGTTTCTGCCTTTTTTGGAATAAGTGAAATGAAGGTATTATTAAAGTCTTTTAATATAAACCCTCCAACCCTTGATTCCTCCACCACTTTCCAAAGGTCTTCCCCTATGACATCCCATATTTTTTGAAAGAATATAGCTGGAAATCCATGTGGCCCTAGGGCCTTATGACCACCAAGTCCAAAAAGAGTTCTTCTTACTTCTTCATTAGAGGTTGGTTGCATTAAAAAAGTGTTTTTATCTTCTGATATACACTTAGGAATAAGATTAAGTAGATTCTCTATTCTGTTCAATTCTCCTAGGTTTCTTGCAAAGATATTCTGAAAGTCTACAGCTTCTTGATTTATCTGTTGAGGATCAGTAAAGCATGACCCCTTGGTCCTTCTGAATAGAATATATCTTATTCTTTTCTCTTCTCACTTTTACAGATTTATGAAAGAACTTTATATTTATGTCCCCATCTTTCAACCAAGTCTCTCTAGATTTGTGCTTCCAAAAGGTCTCGTCTCTCACCAGTAACTCTTTATATTTCCTATGAAGATCTTGTCCTTCCTTAAAAGCTTTATCATCCATTCCTTCAGCAATAATCTTTTCATTCAACATAGCTAATTTCTTCTCTAGAATAATTTTTTCAACAAAAATATTCCTAAACACATCTCTATTCCAAATTTTTAACTGATCCTTGAGAAATTGTAATTTTTTTAAAAAGATAAAAGATATGTTACCTTCCCAAGTAAGGCCATTTATCCACCATTCCTTAATTCTATCTATAAAATCTTATGCCTAGAACCACATAGCTTCAAATTTGAAAGGAGATCTTTCATGTGTAATATCCTCTTGAATGTTGCAATAGATTGGGAAGTGATTTGAGCTAGAGATGGGAACAATGTCGGCCCCACATAACCAATTTGTATCTATCCCAATGTCCATCTTGAGGAAATCTGTCCAATTTTTTAGTTGTATTCAAAAATCCACTTCTCTGATTAGTACATGTGAAATCCCCCTACCTAAACTCAACCTCCAACAAACCATTATTTATAACAAAATCATCAAATCCCCTTTGGTTGCATCCTCTTCCACCTTTTTTCTCTGCTGGACTTGAGATGACATTGAAATATCCTCCTAAAAAGAAGAGGTCCTTTGTCCTTTCTTCTATAAAACCAGAGATGGTTTGCCACAAATCCCTCTTTTCTATTGGATTATTTGGGCCTTAAATATCAAAAACATAAAACTTTGACAGAAATTTCTTTGAGAAAACTTCTATTCATAGATTGACTTAATAGTTCTACCTCCACAACAATATTATCCCATAATATGCAAAGTCCACTAGAAGCCCCTCTTGCTTCTAGAAAACAACCATTCCATCTACTAAAGTGTTTTTTGGAGTCATAATCATGCATCTTCAATTTTGTCTCTTGCAATAAAACTATATCTGTTCTCCCTTGATCAAGACCTCTCTTGATCAAGTGAATCTTGTCAGGGGCATTGCAGCCCCTAACATTCCACGATAGGAGCCTCATTGCCTCCAAGAAAAGGCATAGCCTTTTCCTGATCTCAATAATTTTGTTTGGTCTGTTGCACAACCAGCGATTTCTAGCTTCTCCTTATTTGATTTCGCTCCCCTTTTCTTTCTTTCACCCATTTTAGGCTTATTGAATTTAGAGTCAATTTGTTCTAAACTCCTAGGGTCCCAAATGTTTGGAGTATCGTATAAACCTAGCTCATCTTCTTCTCCATCCTCACTCTGTGAACTATAGATCAAGTCTGAATCAATCAAATTAATTCCACTGTCTCTTACATCATCAAAGGCTCTTTCCAATTTTTTGATAGGTGATATCCTTCCATCATTGACATCTGACCTTTCTTCTATCTTTCCACATTTCTCTAGCAGCTTTACTTGAAGATCCACAAAATCTTGATTTATCTCTTCTTGACTATTATCGCCCCCTATTATCATTTACCTATTAAAGAACCTCCATTCCCATGTCTATAACTGGAAATGAATCTGGGACAAAGCTTGTCCCTTTAGAATTATGTTGAGGACTTACCTTCTTGATAGTATATTTTTGTAAAGCATCCTCCTCTTCGGTATGGTGCCTTGGAGAATCTAAGAATTTTTTTTCTATCTAGGGACCTTCAAAACCTACATCATTTTTATTAATACGAGATAAGGAGAGGGGAGTTTCATAGACCACTTGGGTTGAAACATCCTCTTGGAATATCTCTGGCCTTGCTTGTGACTCTAAAGTAAACAATCTGTCAATCTCCTCCTTTTGCAAGCTCTCTGCATTACTAACACTGAAATCCAAACCCGAGCCAAAATGATTTAAAAAATCCAAGAAATCTATTTTATCAGGTTGTGTATCCTTAACTTATGTCATTTGCAGGATGATACCAATTAGCCTTGAGTCTTATGTTCCTTTTCCTTTTTCCTTTCTACCATCTGGTTCAAATGATACCAATGTATCCTTCAACATTTCTTCTGGTATCAAGGGTTGCCTCCATATGTCATTGTTAGCATGGATGATGATGTGAGAAGGAAATTCATAACATACCTTCCTCCATACAAGAATCCTTGGAGTTATGGAAAGATTATTCTTGTTTAGAACCTCCTCACATTTCACATATTTTCCCAAAGATTCCCCAAAAATCTTCATTATTTTTGCTCCCCAATATTCCTATGGCAAGTTGTCCAATCTAAACCAGATTGGGGTCTCTTTTATTGTTTCCTACTCTGGGTTAAAATTAGTGGTCAAGTCTCTGATGTAAAACCCTTTTCCATCCATCATATAGGGTCCATTCCCTAAAATTCATTCCTTGTCCTCTTTTGTAGAGCAGAGAATCAGATAGAAACCATTTTTCAAAGTTTTCATTGAAATAAAAAAACTTTGCCATTGTTGTTCACACAATTGCTTAATTTTGCTAAAGGATGGCCATGGGCCTAACCATTTAAAAATCAAAGATTTACTTTCCAGATAAGCAGTATTTCCTAACTATTGGGGGTTATTAAGAACTATTGTTGAATAATATTTGGCCATAGATATATTTTCACTCACCTCAAGGGTCTTCGGGTTTGTATCCTAATCTTGAGTTTGGTAGTCCTTCTTCTCCTAAGTCTTTTTCCGCCAGAACTTCTCTGATATCTTCTAAAATTTAAACTCATTTTCAATAGGAAAAGAACCTCTGTAGTTTTGTGAAAAAAAATTTCTTGTTCTCCCAACCCCTACCATCCCTTCTTCCTTCAAACCAGATCCTCTTTCTTGAATCATTGAAGTTTTTCTCCCTGAGTCACTATAGCTCTTTTGCCCTCGTCTATTAAAAGGCTAATGACTCTGTGTCTGGAAACCATTCCTGTAATATCCATTATGGTTGTACACTTCATTTCCTGCCCTTGGTAGCCTTCTTGCCTGTTGCAGACGCTCCATCATATAATTGAACCTATTGAAAAAATAAGATATTATTATTTTTATTGTTTGACTTTTTATGGATTTCATTTTAAATAAATTCATTAGCAATGAAATATTTAATTTTAGTCCAAGGGGTTTAGGTTAGTTGGTTGAAGCAATGAGTTCTCATTGTGGAGACACTGGTTCAAATGCCAAGAGGGACATCTTTGTGACTATTGGTCTTCCAATTGTTGTTTCTAGTGTGGCTTCTCGTAAGGAGCTCATAAACTTGTAAACTATCTATTGGTTGTCTCTTGTTGTTGATCAAATGAAATCAAAAAGTTTGTAAACTATCTTGAATATAAAATATATATATATTTAATTCACCTAAAAATAAGCATTTATTTTGAAAACAAAATATGTTATGATATGAATATAAGATTAAGAAAATAATATTATTTTATGCATTACATTTACATTTAGTTAAAAAATATAACCATGACATATTCGATTCATGCATGAAAATAAAATAATCTATTTAATTAAAAAAATTCCACAATCAATCATTTAAGTAAAGAAGAGATAAAAGTTAAACATCAAAACAAACACATTGACTACATGATGTGTGTGTGCAACCAGTCCATCCCTACCTACCACTATCGAGGAGGTAGCCTCCTCTACCTCAACCACACTCTCGTCTTCTTCCTTCAACCACTCAGACACACTTGAGACCACATCTGTAGATCAATGCCCAAATAATCATAATCAAATAAAATAATGATATTGCATATAATTGATTAAAAAAACTCATTAAATCTCTACATCATCATACATATCATCATCTATGCAATCATCGTGATAAAAATTGAACATCATTATAGAACTCACATGATAAAATAACATGAAATTATCATCATAAGTCAAAATGTCAAGCAAATTATCAATTATTATGCTAAAAATAATGTCCAAAAATCATATCGACATAAGTAGATGTCCAACCGACCTAGTCAACAAGTCAAAAGTTGCTAGATGATCCTAGAAAATAGGGGTCTCAAGGGTTGAGTCGTGATAGAAGGAGACCTTGGCTTGCAAAGAGAGGAAAATTTCCATATCAACCAAGGTGATAAATTTACATTTGAGGTGGTGTAGACAAGTGACAAGGCATCAACAATTAATCCACCACTGGATTGGAATTTAATGGATTCATACAACTAGAATAAAAATTGAGAAGGAAAATTATGCAACAATTTACATATGACATACATAATATATATAAATTTAATAAAGTTGTATTTTCAACAGACTTGGAAAGTTTTCTGTGATACATAATTATTTTGCATAAATATAGTATGACTAGCAGAACTTGCATGGTCTTATATTATACAATGTGAAACTTGAATTTATATATTTTCTTAAACTATTTTAATACAAAAAAGAAACAAAACACATTGTCTATAGAACAATACCACCTATGTTGACAAGGATTTTGATATCTATTGGAAAAACAACCTCTAACAAACAAGGTTTTAGCCATATGAATGAAACTACAAATAAAAAGGTGGGTTTGGAGAGAAAAATGTAGAATTTGAAGGCTAGCTTAACAACCAAGACCATCTAAAAAGAAACCTTCCACAAGAGGGTATGTAAGAAATGAGATTTCTTGATATTAAGATCTATGAGATACGTAACAAATTCTACAATAGGCTTGCTTATATAGGCAAGGTGATTGGTAGGATTAAACAAGATGTTAATATAAGTCTTAATCCTATGTTATGAGACAACTTAAAACAAATAATAAATAAACTAGGACAAAAAAAGTAAATTAGATACATTGACCCCATTTAATAACTAACTTATAGAAAGACACACATGACTGAAGTTAATTTAACACATGAATAGGCCTACCATAACAAATTAGTTAGGACATAACTTTATTCACACTAATACCCCCTTAAGTGCAACTTAAAGAGGAACTAAACCAATATAAATGATGCAAGGATGCAAGATGGGTCTCAGCTATGAGGCAACTTTAAGCATCCATGCAAAAAAAATCTCTCATAGACAGAGTAAAGGAGAAAAACCACATGGAAGAAAATCCTTCTCCAAAAGAGAGAACGTAAAAACAATCATGTAGATATGATGAAATGAGTGTTGTATGATATATGGAGGACTCAATATCCAAGAACTACATCCCCACCCCCATAAGAAGGAAAGAGAAACTATGTAGCCCCCAACAATGTATAATCTCTTGCAAAAATGGTAAGTGCCCCATGACTACCCAATGTCTAAAATAGCTCACCTCCCTTTTAGAAGAAGTAAAACCAAGTACAGATACCTTCTTCCCATGCTAAATAGGAATTTTACATGAAGAGGCATGAAAATGTATGATGATGTCTCTAAAAATTGCTCAAGTGTCACCATGCCAATTGAAGATGAAGACACCATAATCTAATCAGCTAAATGTCTAATCAAAGAAGGTACAAAACACGAATATACAAAAACTAATATTGAACAAGCTTGAAAGACAATGATGGCTTGACAATATTAGTGCAATGATTGTCATCAAAGATGAGAGAAACCCTCAAGCATGTCTTCCAAATTTGAAAGATAATGGACCTACTGAATAAGAATTATAGAAGTCTCAACCAATGACTTCACAATTAATCATCGGAGGTGAAAGGTGATGATTTTTCTTTTAAGGAGTAGGAGCCTTTGAAGCAACCTCATTCTACCTTTTGAGGCTTCAAAATACCTTGAAGAATCAAACTCCCTAATAGTATCATAGTCACAGAGTATCCTTTGTGAAAAATGAAGATTCACAAGACAACCTGAAATAGGATTAGTTGGGAATAGCAGTACGAAGATCCATATGTATCTCCCAAATTTTAGTCCTAAGAGCAAGAGAAAGCTCAAAATCAAGAATAAATTTATAGATATTATCATTAACATATATATACCAATAACTCCTAGGACATGGTCCCATTCACAATTCAAAGCAAATTTCTCACTTGTTTTACCCAAAGAGGGAATAAGACCATATAAATGTGGCAAAAAATGAAGGCAGCAAAGATGTTTTATGATGCCATCTCCCCGTTATTTCTAATTTCCCATTTTAAAGATTATCAAAGAGTGATGAAATTAAAATCCTATAATTAACTATGAGAATTATCCACAATTATAAAGATAAACTCTCAACAACAAAAAGGAACTTGCAAATATGAATATGAATCCCTCTTGAAAAGACATAACCTCTCCAAAAGTCAACATGTCCACGTAATTAGTCATAATGTCACATGGGAAAGAAAATGAATAAAATATATCTAAGTCAAAAAATGGAAAACGGAAAAAGTACATGTGCATAATCGTAGAGCTCCTCAATACCTTTTTGATGCCACAAAAAAACATAAAAAATGGAGATCACGACAAAAAAATTTGAGCATCAAGGTCCAAATGAAAAAAACTACTTTGGTTGGCAATAAAATTTACTAGTAGCAAAATCTAGCAAAATGATACACCACAACAAAGTATGTATATCTAGCTTGTAATACCCCATCCAAAGGACCAAAGAAAAAATGATGTTACAACCTCAATTTTTGGAAACAAATAGCAACAATGCCAAAGACATGACGACTTGTCACATTTACACTACAATGTTCATACAAGTGTTGCAAAGAACACTACAACAAAGACAATAGACAACACAATTAACTCCCTATACAATATGCAAGGTGACACCATTGGAAGAATAACAATTCTAGGACAATTCAACCATGACAAACCAAACAAAGGAACAATGTCTGAAAGGCAATTGGGTACAAAACGACAACCACGTTCTCTCACTAGTCCACACGAGGATGGGTTGAGAATCACCAACCTCCAATCCACACCCCAAAACATCTTCTTGTGCTTGTTAATGATTTTCCTTCAACCTCATTCACAAGCTCTAGAGGGCAGCAAGAAGGGGACACCATTTTCCCATTCTTATTTATCATTACGATGGAGGCTCATGCACAACACTACCAATTCGGATTTCTTGATGGGCATTTCCCCTTCATCAGCTAGCCCACTACTACCATTAGCAGTTTGTACAAACAATAGGATGATAAATGTGAAATGACTTTTACATAAATAAATTAAAATAACTCTTTAAATAATAATTCAAACAATGTAAGTAAACTAAAAAAATTCTTTAATATTTCTAAAAAAAATCATTAAAAACTCTTTTATGCAAAATATAGAAAGCTCCTCATTTAAATGTAATTTTTAAATAGTTTTAAAATAAAATAAAATAACTCTTTAACAAATACTAGCATATCTATTTTTTAAAGAAATATAAGAAAATAAACCAAGAGGTATCTTTGAATGCAAAATAAGTGCTCTATAAAAACTTTCCAAATTTCAATTATGTCAAATTGATTTACTAAATTATAAAACCTACCTACATATTTTTATGATGACAATTGAGAAACATAAAATACTATTTGATAAATATGTAATTTTGTAATTTTGATTTTTTGAACTCGAATTTAGAAACATTATATTTTTATGCTTTAGATTTAGAAATAAGTCGCATTTATTTATTTTTTCTGAATTTAGAAATATTACATTTTTGTATTTAGGATTTAGAAACAACAAGCACATTCTTTTAAGTTGCCAAAGATGCTATGAGATCTACACAATTTTTAAATTTTCCTATCGCATGTAAAATATTCATCTATTTTCAATTTCTTTTGAAGCATTTAAACACTTTAAATTTATAGTGTTTAAGAAAAAATTAGAAATTAATTTAATACTTTGTTAACGTATGCCCAAACATTTAATATAATAATTTTGAAATTAATTTGTAGAAACAAAAATGTGACAAAACATAAAGAGTATTGAGTAGGTTAATAGAATAAATAAGTTAGAATAATATCCTAAATAAATAACAATGACCGTTTAGATAACAAAATGCGAGAATTTTCTTATGGAAGATTTAAAGACAACTTTTAATGATAACAAACAAGATTCTTGGAAAATATCTCGAAAGTAATTCATTCATTTTGTGCAACAATAATTATTGCAAAATAATGAGTAATTAAGAATACATATTTAGGAATATTGACTGCAACATATGCATTCAAATTAAAATGAATTGAAATGATTTAAAAGCTTTCTTGAACAAATGCAATGGATAGGTGTAAAATCACATGAAATTACAGTCAAATTGCAGACATCCTCGCCAAAGAAGCCACAAAAAAGATTGCTCATTGAAAAGTCGCACAATAGACATGAATTTGTCTATAGGAAAGCAAAGAACATTAAAAAGCTTGATTAATACCAAATAATGATTAATTCTCTTTAAGCAGATTATTAAGGAAATGCATCATAACATACCAATTTAATTTGTACATCATTTTATTTGAGTCAAACAACATCAATATTGCTTTACATTTCTCTAATAAACCTTCAAGAAAGTGAATACAGACAAAATTTGTCTTCAGCCATTCGAAGGCTTCTTCAAAATGTCACAATGGCCTTTTCATGTCCAGTCCTTGAAAGTGTGTGTCGCTCATTTGGCTTAATAAAGTTTGGTCTAAATTTTAAGGCAATGCAATAACACTTAGCTTAATAAAGTTTGCAATAAATAGAAATTCTTGTCCATTTTCCCATTCTTATTTATCATTATGGTGGAGGCTCATGCACAACGCTATCAATCCGGGTTTCTTGATGGGCATTTCCCCTTCCTCAGCTAGCCCACTACTCCCATTAGCAGTTTGTAGACAATGGGATGATAAATGTGAAATGACTTTTACATAAATAAATTAAAATAACTCTTTAAATGAAAGTTCAAACAATGTAAGAAAACTAAAAAAATTCTTTAATATTTCTAAAAAAATCATAAATAACTCTTGTTGGGTGGATATTTTGCAACTGATAGTTTTGAGGAAAAAATCCAGTTTACAAAATTTTGGTACTAGCCACAGCGTGTGAGACAATGTCTCTCCTACCTTAAAGGGAAGGCTCCCCCTTCTCACAGTTCCTTGGATCAACTCAAGGTAAGCAAGAAGTTAAGAGATTATCAAATAGGGTATTACAAATATTCCTTCCTCTTATCTTTCAAGGAGTCCACTTACCCGAAGAATGAGTAATGAGCAAAGCTTTAATCTATAAATTACACTTCTATCTAAAAGCTGGAAACAATGATACCGATAAACCAACACCAACTCACAGGCTGATTGAAAAGCGTATTGGCATGGCTCTATGACCTATTTATCTATTCTATAAAAAACACCTCTACCATTGAGGCACACAGACTTCCAGAAGTAGAGATTTTCTAACTATTCTAACAAAGTGTATGAAAATGAGATGGTAATATAACCTACAGTCACAGCTTTTAGTTTTATATTACCACAATCGCTCCCAGTTACAGCTTCGGCTCTGATTGCTTCTATTTTTCAAATTGCTCTTAACAAAACACAAGATTCACATAAATAAAAAGATAGTAAAACCAAATTGCAGTCACAGCTTCCAATTTGATTCACCACAATTGCACTCAGTCACAGCTTCAGCTCCAATTGTTTCTTTCTATTTATCTTTCTCCAAAATGGTATTACACAATCACAGTTATGCTTGCACAAATTTGGCAAAGCTCTCTTGCATAAAATAAAGATAAAATTTACAATGAGGGCTCATTCCTTTTATAGGGAAAGGAGGGAGAAAAAGAAGGAAAAAGTGAGAGAAACTCAACCACTTTGACCCAGTCTAACTAGGTGAGAAGAATTATTGGATTACATGTCATAAGGACATGCAATCAAATTTACATGTAATTGCATTGCATGCAATTCATCTTCTCCAATCTACAAAGCATGAAAACAAAAGAAGAAAGATGAAGAAAGAAAAATTAATCCTTGAAATTATCAAGGAAAGCCTTATACTTGGCAATATAATCATGAATAAGAGAAAGATCTGAAATTTTCATTGTCTCTGAAATGGCTTCAACCTTGATTGCATTCGTATGTGCTGAGTTCAAAATTTTGTAATCATTTCCTCTTCAGTGAAGAGGTTATCATCTCTAGTAAGAACCTTGCATCTTGTTTGCCTGAGATTGCTGATGATGTCCACTTCTACTATTTGACAACTCTCCATATCCCCTTGTAGCTTTGCCAAAAGCTTTTCCGTTCCTTGGACTTTGTCGAGTCTTTGCAAGAAATCAATCATGTTAACATACCCAATCTCTGTATCTCAGATTTGATCAAGAGTTGATGAAACAAGTGAGGCTATGGTATGAGTCAGCTCTTTGTCATAATTTTCCTTTGACTTTTAATGGTGCTGACATATCCTGTGTTGCAACATGGAAATTCCAAACGGTAAATACATCATTTGAAGAGATTGAACCCATGAAAAGATTTTGGCTTGCAAAGATGGATCTATGAAGAACAAGGTATTCAGAGTATTGATTAGATACTCAATGAATATACATGTTGGCTGGAAATGAAAGGCATGGCATATGTATATGGACAAAAAGGAGTGAAACTGGATTTGTGAAGATGTATTGCATGAGGGGCTTTATTTGTGTGGCCAAGAATGCAAGTTGGAAAGACATGAGAATATGTAAATGGTAATTTTGGTATTAAAAGAGTGACCTTTTTACCAAAAACGGACTCTTGGGATGTGGTTACATGTAATGGAGAATGACATATTTTCATATGTAATGGACTTAAGGAATGCAATTACATGTGCTGGAAAGTGAAGGATGAATTAGCATGGATGGATGCCCTTGCATTCTTGGGGAAATGACTTCATCTTTCTTCAAAAACAAACAACAAACAAGCAAGCAAACAAGAAAGAAAAACACAAAAACATACCTCTTGCTATTGACCCAAACATGTTTAAAACTTGAAACCAAAACTCCACATGCAATTTCGTTTTTGAGTAAAAGATTATTTTATGCATTGCAAAATGGAGGATTTAATCTTATTTAAATACAAAAATGCATAATGCATGGGCTGCATTTGAACAAATGGAAACAAATGAGCCATAAAATGCAACATTGTAGAAGAAATAAGATAAAAATCAAAACAAAAACCATTACAAATACTTACTTGGAAGCCAATGAGAGAAAAATGGAAAGAAGAAAAGTTGTAATGGCTTTGCCTTCTCCCAAAACGGGTTCTAGAAATGTGTTTGCATGCAACCACTCCAAATCTTTGACATTTCCAAGACTCAAATATGTTGGGCATTTTTACATGTAATGGAGGCAAAACGGGTTCTCAAAATGCAAATGCATGGATTTATTGAAGTGTTTTGAACAAGAATGATCATTTCCAGCCAAAAACGCAACCTCCATGAACATAACATGCATTTACATGAGTTACTTAACATGTTTTTGGCTTAAATAACACTCAGCAAATGAAAACGCAACCTCCATGTCTTTGGGGCAAGAATGATGCCCTCATCCAAAAACGTGTTTGATGAATGCATATACAGCCACATTTTTTTTATAAATATGAGGTTTTAAACCAAAAACGGGTTTAGAGGAGGTGAATGCATGTTATGTTTTGGGAAGAAATGAAGACTTCTTTCAAAAACGTGTTCAAAACAAGCATATACAGCCATGTTTCTGAAAGAATGTGAGCAAACAAGCAAAACCGTGTTCATAACATGCATATACAGCCATGTTTTTGGAAGAATGTGAGATTGCAAGCAAAAAACGGGTTTATAATATGCATATACATGTGTTTTAAAACATGTCTATGGCTGGAAAGACCAAAAATGCACTCTATAAGAGTGATTACATGCAATGTTTTTTATGTTTATCACCCAAAACATGCCCAGCAAATGCAAACACACTCTAAGAGTGCAAACTCATGCTTTATTTTGAGTGTTTTGAACAAGAATATCAATTCCCAGCCCAAAACGCACTCTCCAAGTGCAAACGCATGTTTTATTTTGGGTCAAAAACTCACATTCAAGCCAAAAACGGGTTTAGATGATGTCTATACATGTTTTATTTTGCAAAGACTTTAAATGGTTAAGTCTTTTACATAGGAAGTGGACTCTCCGAATGCATTTACATGTTTTATTATGAATGCATTTGGAAGGAAGAGTCTTTTATATGTAAAGTTCACTCTTTGGTTGCATTTACATGTTTTATAAAACATGTTGAAAGTCATTTACATATTAAAGTGGAGACTATAAATGTAAATGCATGTTTTATTATTTCAACTTGACATGTAGAGTGAACCTTTTAATGCATTTACATATAAAGAAAGAAATAATAAAACATGTAATTCTTTTACACATTTAAGTGATTCATTTAAACACATGTTTATTTAAAATGTGAAGTAAAATATTACTTTAAAAGTTTAAATAACTATTAACACAAAATATAAAGTAATATTATGTGCAAATATTTATTTTATAAAGTAATATTAACTCATATGTTATTAAAACATAAAGTAAAACTCAACATTTAAATAAAATGATAAAGTAATATTGTCACTTAAGTGAAAAATTAAAAAGCAACTCAACTTAAAAATATATCATAAAGTGCATTTTAATCACTTAAGTCAAAAATTGAAGTGATAAAGTAACTAAAAATATAACATAAAGTTATCAAATGTTATATTTTTCAAAAAGTGCAACTCAACTATAGAAAATAGCATCAATTTTTTAAATATGTAGTTGAGCTTGGAGAGTCCACTTTTTGGACATTTAAATGACCATATCTTTTGACTGAAAGGTCCGATTAACGCCAACAATAGATCGAATCAAAGGGAAAACCGAAAGCAAGAGATTGAATGAAACAAAAAGACCAAAAACTACTAAAACACACCCAAAAGCACACTAAAGGACGCCGAAGGACTCAAAAATCAAGTATAGAAAGACAAATTGAAAAAACGAAAAAAACTTTACGAAAACCTTCAGCATAAAGATTCACTAATCAAATTGTGATCAACTGATCAATCATTATTGGCTAATTGAATAGTGAAACAAACATAGAAAAACACGAAACTAAATTTAAAAGTTTCATACTGTTACCTACATTTTGTGATGACAAAATGCAAGACAACAATTTTAAGTAAATATAAAAAGTTCTTCATTTAAACATAATTTTTAAATAAATCTAAAATAAAATAAAATAACTCTTAAATAAATATAATAACTCAAAATTAGCATCTCTTGAAATTTTTTTAGATAGATATACTTAAAACATCGATACTAGTTTAGCCTTAACATATGTATACAAAATTGTCATATCTTGCTTACATGCAAACCCATCGTAATCATGTTCCCCTTAACATATGTATACACAATTGTCGCATCTGGCTTCCATGCATCTCATCATAATCATGTTCCAAACACTAGCTACTCCATAACATTGTATTAATTACAACTTTGTGCCCCTAGGCATATAATGTTCCATCCCCCTAATCTTTATTAGCATCCCTTTCAAATCTCCATGACTTGTCTTGCTGTTGCAATCAATTGATTTCTGCATTTTGGTGCATTTCATCTAAATTGCTGAATATTTATCAGTTAAGTAGAGGCTTGAATTTAACAATCAAGAATTCTTTCAACGTTCCATTCGTAATTGCTTACCTCTTGGGCATGTCTTCTCTTATCAAATTTAGAAGGTATAAGTTATATTCAAGGACTCAACTAAACCAAACACCAATTTTAGCAAATGCAACCACCATTGAAAACCCCCACAAGGGATTTCCATTTGCCAACTAAATTGTTTAATGTTTACACTAGATTTTTACTTAGATCAGGAAAAATTTGAGCCTTCTGAATCCATCTACACCCAGATATTCCAAATAGGATATTCTAATAGCAACAATGTGTATGACCATTGACAAATAATTTATCAACTTGTTCACTTGATGGGCTACAAAAGCTATCGACAAGCTCTTGAGATTGCTTCAGAAGAGTCACACCATTTTCAAGGCTGCAGAATGCATCAGAATTCTGGTTCAATTTTTTTAACAATCATCTATGACAGTAACTCTACTTATTACATACATAAGTTTTCATTTTATAATATTTTATCAAAGCTTTAGATGTTAGGTCGCATGTCACATTAAGCCTCAAAAGTTCTTACATTGAGACTTGAAAAATCTTTTGATTCCAACAATGACATGAAATCCTAAATTGAAAGGTGGTCTTCATAAAATTGTTTTAAAAGAATTACTAAAATTAAGGAAGGTGTGAAATTTCAAACAAACAAGCTCCTTTTAGTCCTTGGATAGTCATAGGACAAATGCTGTTAATACAAATGCTCTTTTAGCTGTGGGAAATTTGACAGAAAAGGCACACATTGCCTTGCCTTCGTCTTAAAATTGTTTGTTTTGGAGCCTGAAAGGCATGAAATAGATGAAACATGAAAAGAATTTGGTAACTCTGAATGTGAATTTGATTGATTTGCATATTTTTTGGACGCCATCTCAAAAGAAATGATGACCAAAGGCATCACAAAACAACTTTCATATCCTGATATGCAGATGCCTCACAAAGAGTTAGTAGAGAACAAGCTGCAAGATGGTAATCTTACGAAGCATCCAGGTATGCAATCAGTTGAAGGGCTGGAGGCATATTGTGTAAGATTTCTGTCTTTTCCATCAGATAGCAGACTGGATTTGTTGATATACATTTGCATCTTCCAGTTACTTTCTCATAAACAGTTCAAGGTTAGATGGATCAATGAAAGTTTCTGATCTGCTCTGTTCCATGCCAAACCATCAAATCTCTCATTACATGGACCTACTGTTGGTAAATATCCATTGTTTGTAGCAAATTTGGATTGAAAAAGGAACTTCATTAGAAATGGAAAAATTGGCTGGAAAGACATATCCGTGCAAGCAACCGAAGCATTTCAAAGCAACTGCCTCAAAGTGAAAAGAGGAAGTGAGCAGACAGAAAGGGAGACAGCTTATCATATTTATATAAAAAACAAAAAATATTTCTGCATGACTCACATAGCAATCCCAGAAGCATATCATCAAAATACTTTTTTGTTTCTCCTTGTATCCATAGAAGTCAGAAAAATAGCCCACATTTACATTAAATGCACAGATGCTAAGAATAAATAACAGATGAAGTATAGGTAATACAAACCTACATTGTGTGGCAAAATATTCACAAGCGTAACTGATGCTTTTATGAACAAGCTATGTACTCAATAAAGTTCACCTCCTTGCGTACGGGGGTGGTTCATCTTCTGGGATCTAGAAACACAGATAACAATTAGCAGAGAGACATTTACAAAGTTATTTTCTTAAGCACAGCTGCTCACTAACCACAGAAACTACCTCCCAAATGCTAAAATTGGAAGCTACACAATCTGTATGACATGAAAAGCTGCACAATGAATTTCACGAGGCAACTTTTAGGTTCTCAGCAGTATTGTGGAAAGAGAGGAAAATTGTGTACAGCATGATTAAAAGACTTTCTCTTAATGCTATGGACTGTGGAATCTTGAAGTCAAAATATTGTGTAATGAAAATTGGTTGTGAAACTAAAAGCATTTGTCTGAGCTACACATTATTTTGGCTGTAACACTTTCATGGCATGTAAGAAAGAGGATAGAACAATATATGTAGCATTACATATAAAGTAAATCTGTTATTTAGTTTCTTCCTAGCTAAAGTTCTTGAAGTTCAATGAAGAAAGCTTACATAAAATGACTTTCAGACACTGTATGTAATAAACAGGAGAGTATATGAATAGCATAGAATCAATTGGCTTTTACAGTTTATCTTCACATGAGAATCAAGGGTTACATACTATAGTTGATATGATAAGTCAATTTTTTTTTTTAAATTAGTAGAAGCATAGCTCAAGAAAAACATCAGTGTTCTAGTTTTTTTATTTTCAAGACAACACAAAACAAAATAGTGGATAAAGAAATCCTCTTCAAATTCATTGGGGAAGCCCCCTGATTCATTCTACTCTTAAATCTAAAATGAAAACAAGCCTACTAATACAAACACTTGTACAATTTATTATTTGGGGTTTTGCATAAATATAAAACGACTAAGAAAACTCGACCTATCTATTTTTTTATTTCAGAGAAGAAGACTTTGAAGAACTTATATCTCACCAGTGAATTTTCTCAATATTTGAAGAACTCCATTTTGGCAATAAAACATGCGATTTTGGTCCTTGATGGAGTTACAAGCCCATATGCTTTTTGGTAAAACCTTTGGTTCATTAATGCCAAATGGCAATTTTATGACACTAATGCCAAGAAGTGGAACTATCCCATGATTGATACCAAAGCAGAAGAATTATGAAATTGATGACAAAATTGAACTTGGGTGCTCAGCCTCATGTTGGCTGCTTTTTGATGGATGCCCAGACATGAAATAAGCCATTTCTCAGTGAATCCTTAGCTTTTGGTATGCCTTCATACAGCTCCATGATTTCAAAACACCCTCCATTGTCACAGCTTGAAAATAATGATTTTACTAGTATGAAATCACGGTAATAGATTCTGTAGTTATATTTTGCAAGTATGGTCATTGTCAGGGAGGGAGGACTGTAATGTCCCTTTATCTAATAAGGGAATCATTTAATATTTTGGCCCCATTCCATAGGCCCGTCCCATCTATTTGTAACTTGTAGCCCAATTTTGTGCCACCATTTTGATTTAAATCATGGGCCAACTTGCCTGTTCAAAGAGATGTGAACTCATACTTATATCGGTCTTCTTGGAGCATCAATAGGCATTGATCAACTCATTTCTCTTTCATTTCTTTCTATTCCAGAATGGAATTGGCTTCATAGGCTCACAGTTTTGGAGGTACAAGACCCTCCCTAGTCTGCCCAGCCAATATGGTGAAGTCTCCCTTGGAGAACAAATTGGTGCAATCAAGAACTGCGACCTTGACAAGACATATTCTTTCAGTTCGGTGATCAATCAACCATAATATCAAATTCAGTGTCTGCGATAACATTATAACTAGTGATTGAGTATACTGGATCAACAACATCATCAGCAATCCGATCATTCCTTGCATCTGTAAATCCTTGAATCATTTGGGTGGATATTCCTGCGACATCAAGTGATATGCAACGCAGCAACAATGATCTATATTGGCCACAACAAAGACAATTATATCAGTGATAACAGAGAACATAACTACATCTCACATATCAGTGATATCAGAGATACATCGGCAGAGATAGACATCAGAGGTATATCCATTCAATACATTGGCCTTAGCATTGCCACGATGCATATATCGTGTGGCTGGAGAGATATCAAAGGTACATCACAGTGACACATCAGCAATATCTCCATTGAAGTTACAGTGATATCATACCTTTGTGGAGCAACCCCAGCAATACATACATTTGCCAGTAACATCATACAGTAGTGACAAACATCCTGACATCAATAGGACAGACATACTGACACCAGCATACCAAATATATGATCATTTGCATCAGCATACAGACATCTACACATTGGGCATCCTGCCATCAGCACATCGGTCAGCAAATCAGTCATACAGATATCACTCTTCCGCTATTCCCAACACAGAATAATCGTTACAAGGCCAAGGTGCAAGATTTCTTGAGCTATCTAATTTGATTAAACATTAATTGAAATCTCAGATTGCTGGACTATCATTGCATATCTTGTCTATTTTGTTCTTTGGTATTCTTGGGATATTATATTAACCCTAATTCAGATCCTTCGATTGTTTTGGATGCCAGAGGAGTTGTTTCTGCCTCAAGATTACACTTGGTATTACCTTCTAACCTTGAGGTTCCAGCCTCCATTGATCTCCTCAATAGATAGCGGCCCAAACTAGGCTGTTTAGCTTTGATTACTTTTTGCTTCCATTTCCCAAACTCAGAAATGATCTCGAGCTCCTCATAAATCTCAAATTCCGTATCAATCTCCACTAAAATTTTAGCCTCTACTCTTGCTTTTCCATTTACAAAAACTTCATCGACTCTCAAAAAAGTGCCCAAGACATCTCCTATTTTGATTAGGGCCTCCTTATTCCAAAATTCCATAGGGACTCCGATTAAGTTAAACCACGAGGGGAAATTTTTTAGGGTGTGTTTTAATGGACAAAATTCGGTGTCCATTCTATGCAATGGAAACTCAATCCCTCAAAAGCAGGGTAATCTTTAAGAAACCCCCCTCTTAAAAAAGATATAAAATCTTGGCGAATCTTTTATTTTCTTGAAAAAAAAATTTATTCTATTGGCAAATCTCTCAATTTTTTTGAAAAAAAATAAATTTTTATTGGCGATTATTTTTTAATAACAATTTTTTGTAGAAAATATTGGTGAATCTCAAACAATAAAAAAAAATTAATTAATCACCATGGTGAATACTTCTATTTAAAAAAATAAAATTCTTATAGAAAGTTATTAAACTAATGGGGCCCAAAATTTCTTCAAGACCATTGATTTATATTGAGATCAAAAATCTGAGAAATTTTAGCTCCCATAAGCATTACAAACCAAATAGTAACATTTTTACTTCATAGAATATAATGAGGGTCACTAGATTATACTTTAAGTCAGTAATGGCAACTAAAAGTTGGTGATAGATCCCTACAGTAACTAATAATCATGATATATTATTAGAGAATTAATTTAAATTTCTACAATAACTTATAAAATTCCGGTGAATCAAATCTAATCATGTATCGAATATTGTGGCGAATTTTCAAGTTCAAGTTTTTTATAAAATAAATTATATTGCGATTTAAATATTTCTAAATCAAAATTTTGTAAAAATGTGGCGATTTAGGTTGCCTTAAATCTTCAATTATTAGCCAGATTTGGATTCTCAAATTTCCAAAATTAGCCAATTGGCGAATATTAGCCACTAAAAATTACTATGCTCAAAAGAATAATGGATTCCATGTAAAATTTCAAATTTGAAATGCATGGAGGATGCATTCTACGAGGAAAAAGAAATTTGGAAGAGGTTGGATATTGACCCTACCTTTAAAAGTGTTTTTCCACTAGTCCATGATCCGATTGCGCGGGCATCCTTCCCTACACCATTTGGTTAGTAGGGCATTTTCTTTTAGTCGACCCACAATTAGGGCAATGATCTTTGAGGGCATTATCATTGCTTTCTAGGTTTTTGCTTTCGGTTGTGTTTCCAAGCCTCCTCCAGCCCTGGCATCCTTTGGTTGATACCTCTACCTCGCCTTCCATTTTTTCCCCTTCCCTAGTGCTTTTGGTGTATACAATCACTTAGCTGGTTTTCCATCATGTTTCTACCTCCTCCATTTGCTTCCAAGTGGGAACGTGTTTGCCCCACCTTTTGAAACATGTTTGTCTCCAAGGGTCTCTCTGGTAGTCTACCTTTAAAGTTCACACTTCTTCGCACCTGCCATCTTCTGCCTTCGTGTACCATTTTTCTTTATTTAAGATGTAAATAAATTGTTATTTTATATTAAAAATTATTTATTCAAATAAAAAAAATCAGTTTGGGCAACATTTCTTGTTTAAATTTGCAAATTGAAAACAAAAAAAGGTAAATACTAGTTTGTTGGAAATACAAAAATAATATATTTTATGAATTGTGGAAATTTTTAAGGAATATTTCATTTTGTACTATAGATTTCTGCTATGATATCAGTATCATCTCATAGTAGGTTGAACTCTTCTTCAAAGGTTTTCTTTAATCTCTCCTATGTACTTTGGTAGGTTGGTTCAATTTCCATATACCAATCAATAGTCATCCCTCTTAAATTGGCTAGAAAAGACCATAGCCAACATGCTCTATAATCTTAATCTTTGCTATCCAGATCGTCTCACAAAGTCCTACAATGCATTACAAGATCCTCTAATACATTGTCAGTGAACTTGGGCAATTTTTTCCCCTTTTATGTTGGGGGTTGATGATGGAGTCACCGTGTTTTTGTTCTAACTCAGCCATAGTGCTTGGAATCTACTCACCAAGGAGTTTTGTTTCAGATGTTCTAGTGCCCTTCTTGCATTCTCAGTCACTTGAGGACCCTCAACTCGTCTTGCAGATTCAGTTTTATGTGCACTTGTATTGCCTTTAAGCTCTCACTTATACACCCCAAGCCTTAGGGTTTTAGGCCTGGTTCTGTCATGTCCCCTCTTTAGTGACATGTCATTTTTCAGTGGATTTGCCTATCATGGACTCTCGTAGGCAGATGGTTTTGGTGAGAGAGTCATTCTGATGATTATTTGGGGATTGGATGGTCTTATTTGCTCTTGGAGAGATGGTGTTTATCATATTTTTATTACAATGTGTTATGTGGGGCCAAAATGTTATAATTTTGAGTTGAGTTGCACTTTTTTATTTTATAAAGTTACTTTTTATATAAAAGTGCATTATAAAGGGATTTTATAAGAATATTTTATGGATACTTCTAGAAGTTTTAGTGGCTTCTTAGAAAAGTGAATAAATAGAGTGCTTGGCCTCTCATTTGGACATCCCATGACTTGAGTTTACACTACTTTTCTCTTTGAGCATTTGTGGCGCCATCTTGGTCTGCAGATTGTCATTTGATCTTTAGGAACGGAGTTTCTTAAGGATTTGCATAACTGAGGAGGTGAAATATCCTTTGAAGGGTTGCACTTTGGAAGTGGTATTCAGCCATTTTCAAGTTGAGCTTATTTGGAATCCTCAGACTTACCTGAGGGTTTGAGTTTTTGATTGCAAGAGGAAAAAAAGCAGATCCGAAAAAGCAAAGCGAAAAAGCAGATCCGAAAAAGCAAAACGAAAAAGCAGATCCGAAAAAGCAAAGCGAAAAAGCAGACCCGAAAAAGCAAAGCGAAAAAGCAGATCCGAAAAAGCAGAGCGAAAAAGCAATACGAAATTTTTTTTGCTACAAGTCTAATTCAGTTTTCAAATTTTCAAGATAGGGTTTTGGAACCACATTTTTGCTCATATCTTCCTCATTACTCAGCATATCATTCTGGGTATTTTTGCATCGGATTTCTATCGTCGAGGAGATAAAGATAGGTGCATTTTGGAGTCCCAAAATGCCATGATTTATTTTTAAAGAATTTTCAAAATTCCCAGACATTTTCAAAAATCTGCAAGAAAGTACATTTTCACATTTGGGGTGACTTTGGCTTGGGTGTTGGCATCTTCAGCACTGGTAAAAATTATCGCAGCCATCTACAATCAGGTTCCTCACTTCTCATTTGGCATTTGGCATATTTTCTGAGAAATGTATGTTTTCAGCTGAGTACAAAATATAGCTTCAGCACTTTACTATTTTACATTGTACTTGTCTTTGTTTGCCATCTGGCATTATTGGTATCAAAGGAAGGCTAGGATTTTGCAAGTGAAAGGGCATTGTAATTTTTAGTCTATCTATATTGCAAACCTAGGGTTTGATGATCATATTATTGGCTGAAATATGTATGACATTGTTGCAAATTGTTGATATATGAATGGCATATGGTTTTGAGCAATTTCCTACGTCATTGATAGTGTTTTAGATGGTATTTGGTTGCTATCTATTATTCTGAAATTTTGGGACAGCGAACTCATATATTGCAAAATAATTTTCTATCTGCATTTTGAGTTACATTTTTTAGAGGTTTTTAGTGGCTTATTGGTAAAGGTCATTACAGTGGTATCAGAGCGGTGTTCTTGCCATCCTGTTGGGTAAGAAATCTTTATGCATCCTTCAGCATTTGGGCATCACAGGTATTATACACGCAGGAGAGTTGCACTTGAGGGTGAGCAGGAATTCAAAGATATACTTACTATGGGTGAGAGACAGTCACAGAGTCCACCTAGAGTCCCTAGGACTGATGATGATGAGGCTAGAGACTTCTTCCGGGCTATGACTACTGGACAGCAGGAGATAGTTCAGTCTATACATGCATTGACCACTATGATGGAGAGAGTTGCTCAGCCGAGGAATCAGGAACAGGGTAGAGGGACACCAGAGCAGGATAACAGGAGTGTAGCAGGTTCACAGGGTGCTCGTAGGCATAGGTCGTGGACTACAGACAGGCCTACACGTCCTACATTCCTTAGAGAGGAGGCCCAGGAGGTAGGAGAGAATGATATGCCAGAGGACTTTCAAGATGATCTTAGAGCTGCAAATGCAGAATGGCAGGCATTACCTCCACATGTTCGTGAGTTGCTGAATTTTGATCGCTACCTGAGTCAGAGAAGAGAGCACATGAGTAGCAACAAGAAGAACAAGAGGCCTAGAGGAGGTCAGGACAGTGAGTTGCAGCGAGCTGCTAGCAAGCTCACCTTACCATCTTTTGATGGCAGTGGACAGATGACAGCACAGGCCTGGATCCATAAGTTAGATACATTGCTAGCGTTGAGGCCTATGTCAGAGATGGATGCTATCAAGTAGGCCACCTTGCATCTAGAGGGCGCAGCACATGATTGGTGGTCACATGGTATGATTACATTGCAACATAATCAAGTGACATCCTACCAGGATTTTGTGGATAGATTGGTAGAGCGCTTTGATAAGAAAGACCCAGAGGTCTTCTTCCGTGATCTTGCATAGCTGAGACAGACAAGCAGTTTAGAGGTCTACATCAGTGAGTTTCAAAGATTATTAGTGATGGTGCAGGATGTGTCTGAGAGGAGGCTGGTTATATTATTCATAGAGGGGTTGTTTGAACCTCTAAAGGGTTGGATCAAGACATTCGATCCCCCTTCATTGCAAGAGGCTATAAGAAAGGCACGGAGCATGGAGCTCACAGCACCCTCCAGCAGATTCACCTCCAGGAGCACTTCTTCATTCAGGGACAATAAAAAGTTTGATAAAAACAAGGGCAAAAAAGATGACACCAAGGCTAAATCTACTGCACCTTTGGATATGGAGACATTGAATGACTTGCGTAGGAAGAAGCTATGTTTCTACTGCAAGGGTCCTTACGACAGAGATCATCATTGTCCTATGAGGCCTAAGGGGAAGGCCAACAGGGTTATGTAGGCTTACTACGAGGGTTCAGATTCTGACAGTTTTGGACATGAGGATGATCATAGTGATGCAAAGCCCGAGGCAGAGACAGAGGCTTCAGAACCTAAGGAGGAGCCCGAGTTGCACTTACAGAAGGCACGTTTGTTTAGCATTCAGCAAGAAGGATCTTTTAGACTGCGTGGTGTTCTAGCAGGGCAGAGAGTTATTACATTGGTTGATACAGGTGCTACGCACAATTTTATTGATGCACGTTTTGTTGAACGCCATGGTATTATGACTGAGGAGTTTGAGGGACTACGAGTACAGGTTGCTGATGGTTACACTCTTAAGTGTAACAGGATGGTGAGAGATCTGCCCTTACGCCTGAACAACTATGAGTTCAAGGCGGACTACCATGTTGTCAACATGGGTGATCTGGATATTGTGTTGGGGATGAAGTGGTTACACTCATTGGGAGAGGTCACTTTCAGATTGAAGGGCATAGAGATTAAGTTTGAGGTGGATGGGAAACAACATATTTTGAGAGCCATACAAATAGTGACATCAAGACTATTTCTTTCAGACGGATGGAGAGGTTGGCTAGACATGATGGTATAGAGTGGGCAGCAGTATGCACTCTCATGCCTGCACAGGAGAGACATCATAAGACATAGTATCATCCAGACATTCAGAGGTTGAGAGTGAAGTATGATAGAGTCTTCAGTGACATCCCACCTGGCAGGCCACCAGACAGAGGTATTGAGCACATCATTGAGTTAGAGGAGGGTGCTAAACCCGTGATGATTACACCCTACAGGCATCCTAAGAGACTCAAGGATGAGATAGAGAAAACCATCAAGGAGTTGCTTGCGATGGGACACATCAGACCGAGCAAGTCTCCTTTTGCTTCTCCGATAGTATTGGTGAAGAAGGATGGTACTTTGCGCATGTGCATTGACTATAGGGTGTTGAATAAGAAGACAATTAAGAATAGGTACCCCATTCCACGGATTGATGAGCTGATTGATGAGCTGCATGGTGCATGTTATTTCACGAAGATTGATTTGAGATCCGGCTATCATCAGATCAGAGTTAGAAAACAGGATATTGAGAAGACCGCCTTTAGATGTCATTGTGGGCACTTTGAGTTTGTGGTCATGCCATTTGGGCTAACCAATGCGCCAGCTACTTTTCAGTCTACTATGAACAAGGTCTTCCATCATTAGTTGAGGAAGTATGTGTTAGTCTTCTTCGATGATATTCTGATATACAGTCGGACTTGGCAGGAGCACATGCAACATCTAGAGACAGTTTTGGGGATCTTGCAGTCGGAGTCCTTGTATGCCAAGGAGTCCAAATGTGATTTGGGCATGACAGAGCTATTGTATTTGGGTCACATCATTAGTGCAAAAGGAGTAAGGTTGGATCCTGATAAGATCCGTGCTATTGTGGATTGGCCTACTCCAGAGAACCTAACACAGTTGAGAGGGTTCCTCGGGTTGTGTGGTTTCTACCATAGATTTGTCAGTGGGTATTCACGTCATGCAGCTCCTATGACAGATTTGTTGAAGAAGGGAGTCTTTGTTTGGACACCTGAGGGACAGGCTTTCTTTGAGAGATTCAAGGAGATCATGACTACATGCCCTGTGTTAGCATTGCCCGACTTCTCGAAGCCATTTGAGCTTCAATGCGATGCATCTGGAGAGGGTATAGGTGCTGTTCTGATGCAGGACAAGCACCCCATTGCATTTGAGAGCAGGAAGCTCCGTGGGCCAGAGAGATCATTTAGTATATATGACAAGGAGATGTTAGCCATTATGCATGCATTGGCTAAATTTAGGCAGTATCTGGTGCGTGGTAAGTTTTGCATTCAAACTGACCACAATAGTTTGAGACATTTCCTTGGACAGAGAGATCTCAATGACAAGCAGCAAAAGTGGGTTAGTAAGCTGCAGGCTTATGATTTTGACATCTCTTATGTGAGAGGGACTCATGTCATGTCCCCATTTTGGCTGACATCATTTGGCGTGCGGGATCAGTCTATCACGGGCTCTCGTAGACTGATAGCGATGAGGAGAGAGTCATCTCGTGATCATTTGGAGATCAGTTGATTGCATATTGCTGTTAGAGCCTACGTTCAGTAGAGCCTACATCCAGTCCGAGCCTACATTCGGTTGTAGTTGGGCCTACATTCAATTATGAGCCTACATTGTTATAATTTTGAGTTGAGAAAAGCACTTTATATTATAATGTTATTTTATTATAAAGTGCATTATAATTGCATGTTTCTAGAAGTTCTTAGTAACTTCTTAGAAAAGTAAATAAATAGAGGGCTTGGGCATTCATTTTGACATGCTTGGATTTGGGATTTCTTCTACTTCTTCCATTGTGAAACAATTTGTAGTCTTTTGGTCTGCAAATATCATTCGATCTTTGGGAACGATCACTCCCCTAGATTGGCATAACTGAAGTAGTGAAATATCTACTGAAGGGTTGCAAGTTTGGAGTTGGTACTCAGCCATCTCATTGGTACTTCATTGAGAAATTGTTAAAAGGGTTAATTCGTGGTTGGAATAAGCGTTTGAATTCACCTCTTACATTGGTGAATCTTTTTGGCAAAGGATTAAAGACAGTTTGGCACATTTTCAAACATTCCATATCAGGGTCTGGAATCAGAATTCTGCTCATAACTCCCTTGATACTTGGAGTTAATTTTCGTGCTTTGGAGAGGACTTAAGTACCTCACTGACGGTCCCATTGGTGGCAAATTGGGGTGTCAAAACCCTTCACTGATTTTTCTACAGGAGCCGTACATGTACGGCCTGGTACAACAGGGTTATCTGTGCACAGCTGGGGCAGTTTGTGACCTGTTTTGGCCTTCCTTGCATTGGTCTTCATCAGCCTTCCTATCAGGGTATAAGGAGCAGTTTCCAGGTGCATTACATGAGTTTTTGTTGTTATTGAATGCCAAAATTGCATATAAGTTGTATGTAACAGTCACTGTCATACAAGTCTGAAACAGTACCGTTCTTCTATCATTTTGTAATTGAAATCAGTCATTGTTATGGTCAAGGAATCATCATATTGATAGTGCATTATTAGGCCTTGTCTTTACCAAAGTTTCTTGTAAAGTAACAGTCTATATATGTGCTCAGATAACAGTCCATTGTAATCAGACTTTGTTATTTTGGATTGATATGATAGAAGGTGCATAGTAAGTTCATAGTATTAGTGCTCATATGAAAGGGTTTGTAACAGTCATACATTTCTAGGAAATCAGTTTACTGAACGTTGCAATCAGAAATTGAGAAGTACATGATATATTAGTGTTGAGTCTTTGCATTGTTTAGAGATTCATTGTTGCTCATTATATTACATTTCTATATTGGTATTGTTATCTCAATTGCACTTGATGCCCAAAAACAATTATCACATTGAAACACATCATTGCAGACCAAACCATTCAGTGCATGCCAAGTGTTTGACGATTTGCCACAGTTCAGATTTTGGGGTTTTTAGTGATCCTACTGGTGAGGGTCATTACAATGGTATCAGAGCGGTTTTCTTGCCATCCTGTTGGGTAAGAACCGTCTTTGCATGAGTGACCAGCACTTGATTGATTTCAGTATGGACAGGAATAGTACAGAGTTTCAGAGGACACAATCGTGGGCAACAGATAGACACAGTAGAAATGATGGTTATTCAGACATTCGAGATGAACTTAAGAGAATAGACCAGAACTTGTCTGAACAGTGGAATAAGCACCACTGTGTGATGAATGATATACTGTCCGACCCAGCCAAGGTGAATAAGTTGTCAAGTTTTTTATTTTGCAGATCTTCTCGCAGGAGAGATAACATAAGATCGGCTGGCAAAGTTACTAGAAACCTTCATGAGGATTTTGAGGAACAAGTTAGTATTCCGACAGATGTTTCAGTTTCTACTCAGCCACAGGAGGAAGTGGTGAAGGACACTATGCGGATTGATAGTAACTGTCAACTTGGTACTCAAGTTGAGACAGTTGTATACAGGTTGCCTGAGGATGATGTCATAGGTGCTCAGAATAGTAACTACAGCACAATGGATTCAGATGATGATTGTGAGGAGGTTGTTGTGCATGATGATGACATACATATCAGCGATGAGCAGACATTGAGTATTCATGACTTTGCTGATAGAGAGTATCAGGCACAGTTAGACGCTACATCACACGAGGTTGAGGCACATAGCACTTCACATGTTTTGTCCAGTCAGCTTAGGGTAAGCAAGGATGGGATTGTGACTTCATTATCTCATCATGACAGGATGTGGGAGATGATAGAGGATCATATCTGAATGATTCAATCACAGAGTAGACATAAGGGAGTACAGGCGCAGACCTCTTGTATTGACTTACAGGCGATTAGGGAAAGAATGGGAACGATGAAGATGAGTTATTTACATCTTCTTTCGGACCGTGACCATCTTCCTACCCTTGCCGGAGACTATTCAGACGCCTTGAGGAGGAAGGAGGAGGAAGCTGTCAGGCTTTCTCGTGAGCTAGAGGATACCCAAGCCTCTTTGTTGAGTACTCCATTGGCATTACAGGACTCGGAGAGACATGCTGATTTGATACAGGGAGATATCACAAGCACACCGGATTGTGTGATTGGCTCTGATAGTGGTTACGGTACAGTTGATCCTGATGATGTTACAGTAGTTGAGGATACTGTCACATTTGAGGATAGTACAGTTGATCAGAGTGGTGCAGCAGAGTGACATGTGGACGAGCTTTGTCTTGAGGTGAGTTCAGTTCAGGAGTTAGCGCATATGGCAGGGACTCAGCTTTCTTTTACAGTCAAATCACATGTGGTGGATGATAGTTGTGAGAGTACACCTTGCATTCATATCCAGGATTTGGGGACAATATCAGACATGTATGTGGAGTTAGTTGCTATTAGTCATATTACTCAGGTGAGGAGTTTGCTTGAGTTACCAGCTGATTCTAGTTTACGGATGTGGATTCGGGATTGTTATATTGGTGTTTGGGATTATGTTGACTGGAGATCCTTATCACCTATTGGTAGCAGTAATTGTTCGAGTGCTCTCATGGACTTGATTAGTAGTTTACCAGGTGTAGTTCTCATCCATGTCAGCAGCTTGTCTAATGCTGGAATTAGTTTTTATACACCTGTGTTGGGCGTTGTTCATGTATCCAGTGGACCATTCTTGTTGGAATGGGTTGATGATATCCCAGATATGACGAAGTTTACAGATGAGTCCCAGGATCGTATTGGTATTGGTGACATCCAGGAGTATGCTATTGACAGTTTTGAGGACTTAGCTTCCTCGGCAGGTTCATTTGTTACAGCGGAGTTGGACAGTGATGCTACAGTTTTTGATACTCCATATGATGATGTGAGTTTTGGAGTTGACTCGCAGAGTATGGATGGTAGTACTCCAAAGATCAGTGGTTTTGAGTCTACTCCTTTGGATAGTGCATCAGAGGAGGATTGTAGGAGACAATCTAGCCAGCGCCATCATGTGTCTAGTCAGTTGAGAGTTAGTGAGCGAGACATTGCTATCGCTTGCCAGCATTTCGATGCTGCTCGTCAGTTGTTAGCAGTTTATGGATGGGGTTCTCCTACTAGCGATGAGCAGGGAGGCAATTACCTTTCCTTGATAGAGATCCACTCTTTGTGGGAGGCTATTCGAATTCTGAGACAGAATTATATGCAGTTGGTAGCCGACAGAGATCATCTTATGAAGTGGGGCAGTACAGCATATGATGCCTTGTTAGTCAAGGAAGGTGAAGTGAGTGAGCTTACTCAGCAGCTCAAGGTGACTTCTGAGATTCTTGAGAGTACACAGTTGGCTTTCGAGGAGTCACAGTTTCATTTGGCTGAGGTGACCATGGAGTTAGAGCGACTTCAGTCTTTACCAGATCCCGTACAGTCACAAGTTGTGGTGTATGGTGATCCGAGGATGTCCATGGTTGAGATTGTCAGAGACAGTGGAGATGGGGATGCATCCATCCTTGATACTAGCATTGGCATGTTTGGTTTGTTTCCACTGGAGGCAGGTTC
Source organism: Chamaecyparis obtusa (assembly GCA_027943335.1). Lineage (NCBI taxonomy): Eukaryota > Viridiplantae > Streptophyta > Pinopsida > Cupressales > Cupressaceae > Chamaecyparis > Chamaecyparis obtusa. The sequence continues at coordinate 306,972 of BSBK01001157.1, read as the reverse complement.
AGTTGAGTTGGGCGTTGCAGCTAAGCATTGTGGTATGTTTGACATAGTGTTGGTCTCTACTACTGATGGCACGAAGACTAGTGATGTTGTACCAAAGATCATGAGTGATGTTGGTGTGCCAGCAGTTGACTTGGTTCCTATTAGTGATACTACTCCTTTGGAGGTGTCTTCGGAGGTAGTAGTTAGTTCCAGCTTGGTTAGTGATTGGTTGCAGTTAGTTTCATCTGGAGTGCAGTCTAAGTCACTGACTGAGATTGGCGCATCTTATCGGCATTACACTGTGAGGTATGCTCATCAATTTACTTTTGATGACCATGTTGATGAGATGATGGTACGTAGATATACTTTGGTCCCTAGTGCTTGTCATCAGTTATGGGATGGTATGACGCTGCGGGATGAGAGTTGTGATAAGCATTACATGGTGATTAGTTCTGCGGTTGACAGCTTGATAGTACATGACCTAGAGCAGGAGTGTGGGAGTAATACTTCAACGGTTGTTGTTATTGATTCTACTCCTTTGGCTATGTCATCTCCTGACTTGGTGATCAGTCACAGTGGGTTGTATCACATGTGCATGGTGAAATGTTGATTGAGGTTGGTTTTTTTTATCAGCATTATACTGCAGGATATGTTCATCAGTTTGCATTTGATCCATGTGTTGAGCAGTTGATGGCAGTCAGATTTGGTTTGGGTTCTAGTTCTTGCTATCTATCATGTGATGATTATTCGCCATCAACAGTACATGGTAGTTATGGTTATGAGACGGTGGTCGGTGAGTTGCAGAGTTGTTTTCACTACAGGAGTTGTACAGTGTGTGGATTCTCCGTACTTAGCGCAGTTTCATTCGGGAGTGTTCACCATTGTTGCAGAGTTGGATTGTGCGCTCTACATAGGCCAGTGGGATGTGTTGGTGATATTTACTATGTTGGCAGTTTGAGTTGTCCTCTCTACTTGGGTTCTGATATTTCGAGAGTTTGTTTCTCGTGGGTTCCTGACTCTGGCAATTGTGATGTTGGAGTTTGGTTGAGTTGTATTTGCCAGTTTGATTATGGATTCCTCTTGATTATATTTCAGAGAATATTGCAAGAGCCTGCGTTGATTGACAGCAGTATAGTTCATGACTACTTTTGGGATCCAGGTGGATTGATTGGTTTATTGTTCAGCTATTGCTTGGGGACAAGCAATTTTAGGAAAGGCGGACTGTCATGTCCCCATTTTGGCTAACATCATTTGGCGTGCGAGATCAGTCTATCACGGGCTCTCGTAGATTGATAGCGATGAGGACAGAGTCATCTCGTGATCATTTGGAGATCAGTTGATTGCATATTGCTGTTAGAGCCTACATCCAGTCCGAGCCTACATTCGGTTGTAGTTGGGCCTACATTCAGTTATGAGCCTACATTGTTATAATTTTGAGTTGAGAAAAGCACTTTATATTATAATGTTATTTTATTATAAAGTGCATTATAATTGGATGTTTATAGAAGTTCTTAGTAACTTCTTAGAAAAGAAAATAAATAGAGGGCTTGGGCATTCATTTTGACATGCTTGGATTTGGGATTTCTTCTACTTCTTCCATTGTGAAACAATTTGTAGTCTTTTGGTTTGCAAATATCATTCGATCTTTGGGAACGATCACTCCCCTAGATTGGCATAACTGAGGTAGTGAAATATCTACTGAAGGGTTGCAAGTTTGGAGTTGGTACTCAGCCATCTCATTGGTACTTCATTGAGAAATTGTTAAAAAGGTTAATTCATGGTTGGAATAAGGGTTTGAATTCACCTCTTACATTGGTGAATCTTTTTGGCAAAGGATTAAAGACAGTTTGGCACATTTTCAGAAATTCCATATCAGGATCTGGAATCAGAATTCTGCTCATAACTCCCTTGATACTTGGAGTTAATTTTCGTGCTTTGGAGAGGACCTAAGTACCTCACTAACGGTCCCATTGGTGGCAAATTGGGGTGTCAAAACCCTTCACTGATTTTTCTACAGGAGCCGTACATGTACGGCCTGGTACGGCAGGGTTATCTCTGCACAGTTGGGGCAGTTTGTGACCTGTTTTGGCCTTCCTTGCATTGGTCTTCATCAGCCTTCCTATCAAGGTATAAGGAGCAGTTTCTAGGTGCATTACATGAGTTTTTGTTGTTGTTATTGAATGCCAAAATTGCATATAAGTTGTATGTAACAGTCACTGTCATACAAGTCTGAAACAATACTGTTCTTCTATCATTTTGTAATTGAAATCAGTCATTGTTATGGTCAAGGAATCATCATATTTATAGTGCATTATTAGGCCTTGTCTTTACCAAAGTTTCTTGTAAAGTAACAGTCTATATATGTGCTCAGATAACAGTCCATTGTAATCAGACTTTGTTATTTTGGATTGATATGATAGAAGGTGCATAGTAAGTTCATAGTATTAGTGCTCATATGAAAGGGTTTGTAACAGTCATACATTTCTAGGAAATCAGTTTACTGAACGTTGCAATCAAAAATTGAGAAGTACATGATATATTAGTGTTGAGTCTTTGCATTGTTTAGAGATTCATTGTTGCTCATTATATTACATTTCTATATTGGTATTGTTATCTCAATTGCACTTGATGCCCAAAAACAATTATCACATTGAAACACATCATTGCAAACCAAACCATTCAGTGCATGCCAAGTGTTTGACGATTTGCCACAGTTCAGATTTTGGGGTTTTTAGTGATCCTACTGGTGAGGGTCATTACAACTCAGAATGTGGTAGCAGATGCTTTGTCACGCAGACCAAATCTCAGTGCTATGGTTGAAATATCTGAGGATTGGAGGCATTTGATTATTGCAGAGTATGCTAGAGACTCATGGGCATCCGAGATTGTTGATGGGACAGTTGTTGATACCAGGTACACACTTGTGGATGATTTGATTATCTACAAGAACAGGATATTCTTAGTCCCGGGATTGAAGGTGAAGCGTATTGTTATGAGAGCTCTCCATGATTCACCTACAGCTGGCCATCCTGGATACTTCAAAATTTACAGGCAGGTGCGAGAGCGTTTCACTTGGAAGGGGCTCAAGGCGGATGTGTTGCAGTATGTACGAGAGTGCCCTGTTTGTCAGTAGAACAAACAAGAGCACACCTTTCCAACAGGGCTCCTACAACCACTTCCCATTCCTGACAGGAAGTGGGAGTGTATGTTCATGGATTTCATTACAAGCTTGCCTAACGCCCAAGGGCATGATTGCATCTATGTGGTGGTGGACAGGTTGACGAAGTATGCACACTTCTTTCCCATCACTACTACTTACACAGCAGTGCAGGTGGCCGAGGTCTTCTTCAGAGAGATTTTCAGACTACATGGGATACCCCGGAGCATAGTGAGTGACAGGGACAATAGGTTCTTGAGTCATTTTTGGCAGGAGGTGTTCCGTTTATGTGGCACTAAGCTTACACCTAGCACCAGTTACCACCCGCAGACTGATGGGCAGACTGAGATAGTAAATAAGTGGGTGGAAGGCTACTTGAGGAACTATGTGGCAGGGCAGCAGAAGGCATGGGTTAGGTGGATTTATCTATGTGAGTATTGCTACAATACCACATACCACATGTCTATTTAGATGACTCCTTTCAGGGCACTATATGGTTATGAGGCACCGAGTTTTTTGGATTTGCTTATGAGTGATGTTAGAGTTCCTCGTGTTGGAGATTTGCTTCAGGAGAGCAAGGACATTGTTGATGCTCTCAAAGATAATATTGCCAGGGCACAGAATCAGCATAAGCAGTATGCAGATCAGAAGCGGACAGAGAGGAGTTTTGAGGTTGGTGACATGGTTTATCTCATGTTGCAGCCCTATAGACAGTCTACTATGGGGAAGAGTGGATCGGAGAAGCTTAAGCCTAGGTACTATGGTCCTTTCAGGATTATCAGGCGTATTGGAGAGATGGCATATGAGCTTGAGCTTCCAGCAGACAGCAGGGTACACAATGTTTTCCATGTGTCACGCCTCAAGAAGGCGTTGGGTCAGCATGTTGTGCCTTCAGCAATTCTTCCTCCATTGGATGATGAGGAGAAGTTGGTTCTTGTTCCCGAGTACATCATTGACAGCAGAGAGAGGCAGCTCCGCGGGAGGACCATCAGGGAGTATTTGGTGAATTGGAGAAATTTGCCTAGGGATGCCACATGGGAGGGAGAAGATATTTTGCAGCACCCAGCTTTGAGATTGCTTGAGGGCAAGCAATTTCAGGAGGGGCGTACTGTCAGGTCCCCTCTTTAGTGACATGTCATTTTTCAGTGGATTTGCCTATCATGGACTCTCGTAGGCAGATGGTTTTGGTGAGAGAGTCATTCTGATGATTATTTGGGGATTGGATGGTCTTATTTGCTCTTGGAGAGATGGTGTTTATCATATTTTTATTACAATGTGTTATATGGGGCCAAAATGTTATAATTTTGAGTTGAGTTGCACTTTTTTATTTTATAAAGTTACTTTTTATATAAAAGTGCATTATAAAGGGATTTTATAAGAATATTTTATGGATACTTCTAGAAGTTCTAGTGGCTTCTTAGAAAAGTGAATAAATAGAGTGCTTGGCCTCTCATTTGGACATCCCATGACTTGAGTTTACACTACTTTTCTCTTTGAGCATTTGTGGCGCCATCTTGGTCTCCAGATTGTCATTTGATCTTTAGGAACGGAGTTTCTTAAGGATTTGCTGTTGTCCTCAATTTTGAGATCACAAAATTGTGGCAACCCTACGAAATTTTCTTGTTAATTCGTAGGAGTATCCTCTATGTTTCGAACGTTTTTTTTTATAAAGTGATGTAAAGGTGATTCGTTATCCCTGAAAAGCTCTTTATAACACACGTTTCATGCGTTCTTTTCGTTCTTCCCTTTGTTTTTAATCTTGATTTTCCCTCAAGTTGAAAGCCCTCTGAAATACGCTCATTTCGAGCTAACTTAGACATCAAACGGAGTTGTATAACTCAAGTTATGATGAAAAAGGTGGGGTTTTTCAAGCTGACTGCATATTCTTTAAAAATCCATTAAAGGTGGGGTTTTTGAAGTCAATTGCACAAATTTGAATTACATTTGATATATTTAATGGTTTTTATAATTCATTTTGAAATTTCAACTCATTCCGAGTTGATTTGATTATAGTTTTTAATGTTTTCATAAAATTAGCTTTTAAATAATCTAATTTTATGTTACTTTATTAAAATACTATAGTTATATTAAATTAATTCAAATTAAAAGACTTAAGTATTAAAGGTGTGGTTTTTATTCTTCACTGCATATCATCAATGTGCAAAACACTTTTAAAACCTCACTTCTAAGTCTTTTTCATATTAAATGCGTTGTTTTTATCAACGACTGCATGTGTATTCTATGTATTTTCAAACATATGCAGTTGGATCTCTAAAGAGCGTATTTAATCCTTGTTAAGTGTTGTTTTTATATGCAACTGCATATTTAAAATGACGTATTTTAACTTCCCCAGTGGCTTTTTCTCCATAAAAGTCATATTTATAAGCATATGTATATGTTTTTCAAAAGAACGTATTCATTTCTTTATTGTTTCTCTTCCCTTGGTGTTAAATTTTTAATGTATTACATGTGTTCTTTGCATGTTAATATATTAAAAATAAATATTCTTCCCTTATTACGTGATTTTCAATAGCTATTACATATGCTTTTAATATGTGTAAAGGCTATATGTAAAAGACGTTTTTAACCTTCCCTATACGTTAAATTTCGAAGTCTTTGCATATACACTCAACATTAAAACAAACGTTATTATGCATATGCGAAGGGTGTCGAATTTTAAGGCCATTACATATATGTAATGTCATTTAAAATTAACGTTTTTAACTCCCATGTTATTCACGTTGTTTTTTCATGCTATTGCATATACTTTGAAAATGATTATATGCATATGTAATGTCTTTTCCAAATAACGTTTTTGCAAAGGACGTCGATTTTTGAGGCTATAACATATATGTAATGCCTTTTGTTTTTTACGTTCTTAATATCCAAAAAAGGGTGTCGATTTCCAGCATATATGCATATGCTTTCAAACTCAAAGTGCATATGTAATGAAACTTAAAAACAACGTTTTTAACTTCCATACATTAACATCAATTTCTCTTACCATTGCATTGTCTTAAAATCAATTATATGCATATATGTAATGCATTTTAAAAACAGCGTTTTTAACTCCCATGTTATTGACATCGATTTTTATGGTCATTACATATGCTTTGAGATCAACTTCATTCAGCATATGTAATGAATGTTAAAAACAACGTTTTTAATATGCAAAGGAAGGCGTCGATTTTCAGCATGTTCGCATATATGTCTTTGCATTTGAAAAGTGAGTTTTCAGCATTAAAGATCTTGGACGTCGATTTTTATATGCATTGCATATGCTGTTTGTAATGTACAACACATGTATTTTGATAAAAACAGTCCACTTGATCATTTTTCTTCAAAAACGCCTCATGTTTGGAAGATTTGAGCATCTAAAATCATTCACTCAGCTCTAGAACTGATTTTGATGAGTTATTCATTCTTTTTATTGATTTATTTTATCATTTTTTTATCGGATTTATGCCCTAGACGCCGTTTTTCTTTCTCATTGCATAAGCAAGAGAAATAGTCAACCGGTTGCTATTTCTTGGCATTTTTCTTCTCAATCTTTCCCATTTGGCTGTATATGATCATTGACTATCCAATTTTGAGGGAGAGAGACTAGGAAAATGATCTATTTATACTCTTTCTATCCAATCTTTTCTAAATCCGGGAATCAATTGGATTTATCTTGGAGATTGAGGTAAATTTTTTTCCTTGTTTTTCTTCTAAATTTATTTATTCTACATGTAAAGCTTGCAATTTTGATTTACATGTGATAGAATATATAATTCTTCTACTTCCATTTTCAATTCTCAAAGATGCATGTGCAAGAACTTCATCTTTCTTGCATGTGCAGTCGGGATTAAAAACCCCGTCCTTTGAAGAAGAAAAGACAAATGCAAGTTATTCATGTGCTATTTTCCAAATTCACTTGCATCAAATTGCTGTCCCTACCATCACCATATGACGTCAAACTCATAATGGTGGTTAATTTGATACTTTTTCATGAAATACCATCCTTCCATTCATCTATTATCCATTCACTACATATTTCTCACTGTCCACATATGTAAACACCTCCAAGAAACCCGTTTTTGGGTCTTCTTTATAGTTTTTAAGCTAAAGTCCATTCACCTCTTCGCTGTCCTAAAGTTTTCCAGCCATATGCCGTGTCCATAGTCTTCCAAAATCCTTGTACATCAAAGATCGTGCAATGGACCCATCCATGCTTCATTTTCTCACCTAATGCTTGTTCTTTCATATGTAATACCCCCTTGAAAAACCCGTTTTGATTTTTCTCACCACACAAACTCAAATCCGTTTGTTCTTCCGTTTTGGTTTTGTATTCCATCCACATACAATACCCCAAGCTCATTTCTTGTGCATTCAAAATCATGCAATGAATCCATCACTTGAAGACGTTCTTACCTTGTGGAAACTTCATGACACAGTTACTTAGGCATATCATATTGCTATGTCAGGAGAATCTCTAGCTAACACCAGATGAGGAAGAAGTAAAGGCCCCAGGGATTGAAAGGGAGAATTAAGAAAGTTTCAAACGTGAGAATGATCTAAGATGGTGTTGCCTTCCTATTCTGACTATCCAGTTGTGCAACCAGGCTTTGATATAAATGTAAGGCAGGAAGATATCATTTCAGACTTAGGGGCTTTCATTTGGAATCAAAGAGAAGACGACGCACACTATTCAGTTGCCCGGGCCATCTTGGAGGAAGAGGAAGTTGGTATTGAATTTGAAAGAGAAAGACAAAGAATTGAAAGGAGGCTTAGAGAAAGATTGGAACGTGAGCAAAGGGAAAGAATACAAAGAGAAAGGGAAGCCCATAGGAGAGCTCAAAGGCCACCCTTAAGAGAAATTCAACTTCAAGGGAATCAAATAAATCAAAATTAGAGCAAAAGCTAGATAAGAAGATCAGATCTTTCTCCCCAGAAAGGTTTGAAAGACTACAATCAGAAAGAATCCTTTCAAGGCAAAGATGGAAAGAAACAAATGTACTTCTCAAGAGACAACCAAGGATGCAGGTTCCTGTTCCAAATGCTTTCGCCGAACTAAAGCACATCAATCACTGCGCATCCTATAGCAGCATGAAGACAAACGAAGGATGATGTAATAGGTGTCGTGTCTTGTCAGGCACTTAGAATATTTCATCATGTCTTTGTAATTTGTGTTTGACATATGTAATTGCATGTGACAGTATCACGTGCAAAGTTGTAACATGTAATCAGGTTGCAAGTGCATTAGGCATGCAACTTTGAAAAAGTCAAAATTAGTTAGTTAGTTAGGGAATAAGTCAAGGTGGTTAAGGATTTTCCTCTTTTCTCTCCATCTTTCTCTCTCCTCTTTTCCTATATAAAGGAGGGAGCAAATTGTAAATAATCATCTTTTGGCAAGGCAAGAAAATTCTGTCAATTTGTATTGTGCACTCTAAGACTTTGTGCTTGGATGTAAATCAGATTGCTTTCAATAAAAGAGGCAGATTGTTTTGAGACTTTGTGTCAATTCAAACTGTTATGTGACGACATTTTCTTGAGTTGATTGTGAGTTTTTATGCTTTGATTCAAGAGGGATTTGGATTCAATTGCGTAGACTTTGAGCTGCTTGTTGCATTCAGAGCCAATTTGAACTTTTGAAGACTTTGTGCTGCAGAAGGACAAATTGTGATAGATAGTAGTTGCTGCAATTACTTAGAGATGAAGACTTTGGGCTTCAGTTGTAAGTGTTTTTATTAAATTTGAGAATATCTAGTAAGAGACTTTGTGCCTTACTAGTTATTCTGCTTAAATCCTCACGAGACAAGCGCAGGAGACTTTGGGTTCCTGTTTTTGTTTCACTAAATATAAAAAGAAAGCTGCTGCCCCTGGTATTGTTCTTACGTCAACTCCAGGGTCACCGATATTATCGTAGCAATAAGACACTTTTTGTTAAGTTGGAAAGTTGTAATTGTATGCAAATCATTCTTGAAAAAAGAGGAATCGATTAAGAGAACCGCCTTTTTGTAATTTCAGTTAAGTTCCTATTGAAGCCACCTATGGTAAGAAGGGAACCTCCCCTATTGCTGAGAGGAGAGATTTATCTCATGAGATGTTGCCTAAAGTTACAATTTTGTAAGGTGTAACTGAGGAGGTGAAATATCCTTTGAAGAGTTGCACTTTGGAAGTGGTATTCAGCCATTTCAAGTTGAGCTTATTTGGAATCCTCAGACTTACCTGAGGGTTTGAGTTTTTGATTGCAAGAGGAAAAAAAGTAGATCCGAAAAAGCAAAGCGAAAAAGCAGATCCGAAAAAGAAGACCCGAAAAAGCAAAGCGAAAAAGCAGATCCGAAAAAGCAGAGCGAAAAAACAATCCGAAAAAGTTTTTGCTAAAAGTCTAATTCAATTTTCAGATTTTCAAGATAGGGTTTTGGAACCACATTTTTGCTCATATCTTCCTCATTACTCAGCATATCATTCTGGATATTTTTGCATTGGATTTCTATCGTCGAGGAGATAAAGATAGGTGCATTTTGGAGTCCCAAAATGCCATGATTTATTTTTAAGGAATTTTCAAAATTCCTAGACATTTTCGAAAATCTGCAAGAAAGTACATTTTCACATTTGGGGTGACTTTGGCTTGGGTGTTGGCATCTTCAGCACTGGTAAAAATTATCGCAGCCATCTACAATCAGGTTCCTCACTTCTCATTTGGCATTTGGCATATTTTCTGAGAAATGTATGTTTTCAGCTGAGTACAAAATATAGCTTCAGCACTTTACTATTTTACATTGTACTTGTCTTTGTTTGTCATCTGGCATTATTGGTATCAAAGGAAGACTAGGATTTTGCAAGTGAAAGGGCATTGTAATTTTTAGTCTATCTATATTGCAAACCTAGAGTTTGATAATCATATTATTGGCTGAAATATGTATGGCATTGTTGCAAATTGTTGATATATGAATGGCATATGGTTTTGAGCAATTTCCTACATCATTGATAGTGTTTTAGATGGTATTTGGTTGCTATCTATTATTCTGAAATTTTGGGACAGCGAACTCATATATTGCAAAATAATTTTCTATCTACATTTTGAGTTACATTTTTAAGGGGTTTTTAGTGGCCTATTGGTAAGGGTCATTACAGGTTCCGTCTCCTTCAATTAACTCCTCTTTGATGCCTCACAAACTACTCTCATGCACTTCTCTTTATACATCTATGAAGGAATCTTTAGACTCTATCTCCCTACATCCCTCATCTAAAGGGAGTTATGTTGGCTTTCCAACTTGATCTGAAAGATCAATCCATAGTATTTTTTTGATAGAGGTAGATGCCTTGCTATCTCCACCCAAGCTGCCTTTGTATGCTTATTTGTAGTGGAAATATTTTAATATTTACTTTCCTAACTACGACTATAATTTCAACTTCTTTCTCTATATGGACTTCAACGTTGTATTTGTAGGCTAGACCTTCTTCAATTTCTTCTCATAGTCGTCTCCTTCGCTCTCTTTGTTCTACAATCCTTTGAGATTGTCTCACATCGTGCACTATTTCTTGACTGCTTTGTGATCTCTTCCTGTTTTTATTGGCTTATAAGGGCATTAATTTTAAAAAGTGGGACAGCAGTTTGTGCTTCATTCCTCTTCTTCCTGTCCGCTTCTCTCCTCATAACACTTGTTATCTATGTGCTTCTTCATTCCTCTTCTTCCAGTCAATTATTATTCTCATAATGTTGTCTTGTTGTCTATGTGCTTCACGGTCTTGTTTAGCATGTAGATCTTGTAGTATCATAAAAGGTTGTGCAAATAGCTTGAGAAGATAATCAAAAAAGTGTATCTACTTCTTCACTCACTCTTCAATTATTTTGAATTGCCCCCTACATAACTTATCTTCTTTCAGCTACCTTATCCACCTATTCTATTACAAATACACCACACATATAGAACAAATCTTCTATAAGGCTGTCTTCTCTTTGTTGATTGGGTTTAATTGATTTTTCAACTAGACGTCCCATTTATATGGCCATATTTTGTTCTACGCAACTTCTTAGGCAACAACACCAAATGTTTACTATTGGATTGATAAAAAACAATGTATTGTAGACTAAAGAGATTAAGTACATGTAAATTATTTATACTAAAGTTGTAGAGCAGTATTAGTAGAGTTACAAAATAATCTCACAGTTGCTTTTATTTGTTTTATGTATGCTCTTCCACAAAAACTAGAATAAGGGAGAAATTTTGTAATGTCCCCGTTTTTGCACCTTCCTAAGCATCAGTTATTTTCAGACATTAGCTTATTATCAGTGGTCCCCTTAGGCTAATGTGGTGATTAGGGGGCCCTTTGAAGGTGATTCATGATTATTTAGTTGACCCTTTGGGTGTCTATTTCAGTACTCTCCATCTTAGTGCATCGATTTATTTTGTGGTTTGCCTTCTAGAGGTCTTTCAAGCTCCGTTTGTACACACTAGTTTTAGTAAATCACTTGGACAATTGGGTCCATACTATTTATGGTAAGTCATCTAGATGGTCAGAGGGCACCACGATTATATCCGTAAAGTTGGTAGGATCAATTGTTGGTTTGATATTTGGCATTTAATGGAGTTTAATGATTTAATTTAAAATTAAAGTCTAATCTAGCATTGACTTTAACATAATTAATTAATTTAAATATCTTTATGATTAAATGGGATATAAGGGGTCAAGTGGGCATTTAATATATTAATACCATAAAGTATTTAATTATTATGCCAAATGGGGCGCCAACATATGGAGGTATAAGGATATTAAAGTGACTTTATATTAATGAAGAAATTATATGACAAGTCAATTTATTATTATTTCCTATATGCAAGTTAAATATTAAAAGTGGGGTTTCCAAAAACTTCACGAGAGGATTATAAAAGGAGATTTGAGGAAGTCATTTGATATACATGGCTTATTTATTTTCTCTTGAGAAGCTTGAGAGATTTGGCTTTCATTTACAGGAAATTTGAGGACAAAAACCCAACTCCACATTTAGAGGTGAATCACCCAAGGTTCATCATTGAGCATATTTGCACATTTTACATCATTTGGAGCTTCAACCAACTAGGGTTTGAAACAATGAAAATCATATCAGCTAGAAGTTTATTTTCAAAGTAATTTGCAAACAAATTAAGACTTTTAAGAGTTTGCTTCAGCTGTAATAAACAGAGTGATCTTGTGTGTCGATTGGGTTTATTTATGGCGCATATTATTGTTGAATGATCAGCTGTTTGAGTTTGGTGCAGAATAACTTCTATCTTTGTCCACCTCCAGTTTTCTGTTCAAAACAAAAGATGTTTTCTGAAGATGGAAATACTGCTGATTGATATTGCAGTCCCTTAACTATTAGTAGCAGACTTTGTATGAGCAATTTAAAGGGTTGGATAACGTGGGGTAAGTTTGAGCAAATGTTGTGTTCAAATAAAAGGATATTGCAGATTTTATTGACTGTCGTCTCAGTGCTTGGCTGCAAGGCATTGGAACAGTATTGTTGTTGGAGTTGGCTCCCATATTTTCTGAAGACTCTAGTTTGGATGAACATGATCAGACTCTAGACTTCCAATGGTGTTGATGCTTGCAAATTACAATAAAATCTGCATTTCCAGGTCTGCAATTTTGTAACCAGCCAACTGTGTGATGTTGTGTGATCTGATTTGAAGGTTTTATGGTGATCTTGATGATTCTATGCTCTTGTCCTTTCAATATGCTAAGTTGAATATATTCTAAACATCATACCAATAAGTTCCTGAACAAAATTTGAAAATATATAATCTGAAACAACAAGTTTAATGAAACGAAGCAAATTATTTGACAAAATTAGTACCAAAACTGTGTGGGTTACTACAAATTTTGACACGCAGCTCCCTTCTCTGAATACAGAAGCACTATACGAACTCCCTGACAGTTGTCAAGTGACTAAAGCTATTGATAATTAGGTTACCAGATTCTTCCCTAGTGGCCCAGGGTTCCAGTCTGGCTGGCCAAAATTCTGGTCCAGATGTGGTCCTTCTAAAATTCGCCCAGGGTCCTGCAAATTCGCTGTGGGTTTGTAGTGAAGGACCTGGGCAGAATTTACAAGAATTGTGAGCGAATTTGTGTGTGAGTGGCAGAACACGGGAGGAATTTTACCATTTTCAGTCATTTGTTTTGACTTTTTAAAAGTTTCTTTCTGTCTATTTTGGTCAATTTGACCCTCCAACCCTAAAATAACCACTAAACAGGCCAAAAAGGTAAAACGTGTCTCATTCCAACAGGAGGATGAGGCTATGTTTGATGACTTTTGATGATATTTGATCAGTGATGGCTTATTGTTAATGTTGACATCATATTGGAAAACTCGGACTTGGCAAAAATTCGCCAAGCCCCCAAAAAAGAAATAGGGAAAAATTTGGCCAATTTTTGAAAAAACTCAGTGACTTCAAAAAATGCTTAAATTTAATTAGAAATGCATTTATTTTACAAAATTCAATGAGAAGATGCATCCAATGAGTTAATTAATGAGAACAAAAAAAAACCAAGCTGAGTTTAGATATATATAAACACAAAGTGGGTACAAAATCGCATTCTCATGCGAAATGTTGATGGCTGGAAGCAAAATAGTCAATAGTTTCTATAAAACTAAAAGTAAATACATCATTACAATTACATCTTCCTCTTCTCAGCTTTACTAACAAATAAGGGAGAGGAACTACGAGGTCTAGTCTTAGAAGTAGAACATTGTGTTGGGCGTGACTGTGCCTCCACTCAAAAACCAAATCATTGCAAACAAAAAGCAATACCAAAAAATGTCATTTTTTGCGTTTTAACATAGAAGGACAGGCGCATGAGAGTTTTTTAAAAAAATCACAGAGTTTCTTCTGCGATTTTTTCCTGCAAGTTTTTCTTTGGAAAACTCGCCTCGCTGAAAAACTCGGCAAAAACTTGGGACTCGGCGATTAGTCCAACTATGGTTGACATTATTATTTTGAAATGAAACATTGATATGGTAGTGTATTTTGGCATTTTGCTAAATTGCTTTACTACTAGCATAGTGGTGTGTGAACTTATTTGCTGCATATATATATATATATGAACTTATATATATTTTTGTAACATATGTTTCTTTATATATATACGAACTGGTACTTGGTCCAGGGCCAATTCGCCTGCTGGTCCAGGCAGGGTTCGATTTTTTGGGCCCAGTTTGAACTGCAGCCACAGCCGACCGGACCTAGGCGGACCACAACACAAAACGACGAACTTTCGGCGAATTTCGGCGAACTGGGACCCGCAGACATCACTTAAGTGGCTTTTTTATGCGAATTTTATAAAATTTTGACATCCTTAACCCTAAAAGGTGGATATGAAAAGCTTAGGTTTGCTTCTCATTCTCATTTGTGGTGTGCAAGTAGGTTATTTTGGTCTTGAGCAAAAGCAAATAGGTGGTTGATCAAGAGTTTGGTTGTGCAAGGAGGAGTTGGAAGATTGGTTTGTGAGCCTTCTTCAAGTGTTTGTGCCTCATTCGTACACCTTTAAGATGAAGATGAAGATGAAGACGAAGATGAAGAAGAAGAAGAATATTAATAAACTTTTAATCCATTAGTTGAACTTGAAACAATGATACTTGAACTTGATGTTATGATTTAATTTTAATGTTTTGAATCTTTGATGTTGAACTTGAAGTATACGATGGTATGATCACGATTCATGATGCTATGATTACAAGTTTATGGTGTTTTTGTTGTTTTAATGTTTTTATGATACTATGTGACATTCTAATTTTAACTCATGCTTCTAGGCTTCATAAATATGTGTATATATATATAATTTTTACATGCTTTTGTACTAACGAACCCAAACAAACCCAAACCCCTTTTCAAAATTTTGCCGTACTTGCGAACCGGTTCTTCGTACCCGAACTTAGAACCGAACTCAAATCGGTAACATATATATATATATATATATATATATATATATATTGTAAAATAACATATGTTTTTGTACAGACGAACCCAAAACAAACCCAAACCCACCCCAAAACAGTTTTGAACGAATCTCGAACCCAAATCCTAACCCAAACCAGGACCAGCAACTTAGATTGATAACGACCAAAATAATTTTTTCATGACTTCTATAAGCTAACCAAAAAGTACAACATAACTAATACAAAATATGCTATCTACATTAGATAACTGTATGGGCTGCCTAAGACTTTGAAAAGGTCCTACAGAAAATCATAGGAGCTATCAACAACACTGTTTTCTCTCAACAGTTTTCTCATGGAATTTCAGAGATCTCAGCTTTACTTTAAATAGGTTTACTTTAGATGCAAAGCCTTTTTTCATATTTGGTAGACATTTTTGTAAATTTGCTTGGATTTGGAATTTAAAATCTGTTTTGTGATATTCTACAGAATGATATCTAGACACCGCTGCAGTTAGTGTTGTAAGTTCTCAAACACTCTTTTATACAATATTTATAGAGCTTTATCTAAAAGAAAAGGATAAGACGTTTCTTGATTTATACAATATTTATGGAGCTTTATTTAAAAGAAAAGGATAAGACGTTTCTTGATCAAAATTTCTATGCATAAATAATCACACAATATTTGTACATGTAATGAACTTTGTGACTCAAATTCACACTGTATTTCTTCCTAGAATTAGTATGCATAAACAAATGAGTATTACCTCACCAATACCCCATGTATCCTTCAACCATATGTCAGTCTCTGGAGATTGTGTCATACTTGGTACCTTAGCAGGAGATACAGAACCCATTGGTGCCCTACATGAGAAAATAAAGAAATAAGGAATTTACTTGCAATACCAACAAATGAGTGCAATACATATAGTATTATAATACAATAACAGACATGACACTGCCAATACTCAGAAGTAGAACAATAAAAGCAACAATATATCTTATCTATTTGTCAAACCCCAAGCCCCAAGAATGATGGGAGACATTTTTGGAGCAATGTTTAACAGCACATTTTGATAGACTTGTTCCAAAAACAATACAGAGAAATTGACACTCTTAATCTTTTAGTAAAATCTAAACAGAAGAAAATATAAATAGAATTGAACATTTTGATTGTAAATACCAATCAGCACTGCAGAAATGTGTGTAGTCTGATCTAAAATCTTTTGTAAAGATACATGTCCTTAAAACTCAGTCTTGAAAAAATGCAGCTTGTTTTGCAATTTATTTAGAGAAGCATGATAGACTGTCTCAATCAGTCAACACCATCCATAAATGCAAACTGCCAAAACAACAGTAAAGTGTAAGACTAGGCTTCAGAAATAACTTACGCTAATGTGATGTTATTGAAAGGGTTTCCACTGGTACCAGCTAAACTTCCAGAAAAAGTAATATTATTTGGGGTGTGGACTGCCTGATTTCCAAAACTTGAGAAGGGAATTGAGTTTGTTGCAGCACTAGAAACAGGGCTATTGCCAAACATGCTGGAATTATTTTGAGAACCGAACACATTCACGCCTGGCGCATTCCCAAATGGATGATGACTTGCACCTTCAGAAGAAAAAGGCCCTATAGTCACCACACATCTAGATTAGTTTATAGAGTTAGAAAACGTCTTGACATGTGATCTGAAATTACACACCTACAAAATGGATTATCCACTTTATTACTTTGAAAACATACAAATGTTTTATAGGCATAAACTATTTCAATTTTGAAAGATTAGAAAAAATCTAGATGTTATTGATAGAACAAACATGAACAAAAAGATGGGATAACAGATTAGGAATGAGAATAAAAAATATAGGGGATAATTAATAAAACTACAGAACAAAAATTATTCTTGTACCCTATCAATCCTCATCAGCTTATAGATTACATTGCCAGATGCTTTACATGAGGAATGGAATTGAGTACCAAATGCTGGTGCATAACTTTTATAACCAATGAAACAGACATGCATATGATAGAATACAGCAAACTAGCTAATCATGAGACATATATGGACCTCTTGTCCATCATCCATACACAATAGACCTATCTATTCAGTTATTGCTCCATTGATAAATTGCTAAATTGTCGGTTCAGATTTGGGTTCGAGATTCGGGTTCAAAATTCATCCAAAACTTTTTGGGGTTGGGTTTGGATTCATTTTGGGTTCGTCCGCACACACACACACACACACAAATATATATAAATATCTGTGTGTGTGTGTGTGTACACAGATATACACACACACACATAGATATGTGTGTGTGTGTGTGTGCAGCAGCAAATAAGTTCATACACCACTATGTATTTAAGCAACATAGCAAAATGCACCACCATATCAATGTTTCAGTTCACAAACAATAATGTCAACATTAATAATCAGCCATCACTGATCAAATATCATCAAAAACCATCAAACAAATCATCATCATTCTGCTGTTGCAAATTAGAAGCACAAAAAGTGCCATTAGCATCGGTACTATCAATGTCAGCCTCGGGAGCAGCCTCGGCATCACTAGGTAGCCCATGATCATCATCATCAACTGCAGGTGCATCAAAGCGGACAATCGAATCTTCCAACTCCGCACGCTCTGGTTCAACCTCCAAATGCTTTGCCTCCCCTTTTTTGTAAGCATTGTCTTTGTGTGTTGCGAGCCTCAAGTTTGAATGCACATAGACCAAGAATACTGCCTTCTTGGAATGTAGTCTAGTGCATTTTATTGAGTGGATGAAGGATTATGTGCTCCAGTTCCTTTCAGATGATGATGAACTAGCAACCAATCAAGATTTTCAATTTTGAAATTAGAGAGTTAAGAGTTTTGAATAAACATTTTTAAAATATAAATTCAATATTCATCAACAATTTTGAAATTAGAATCTTAAGAGTTAAGAACTTGTGATAAAATTTTGATGGCAATGGGTTGTACTGGTACATTTGTCCATGGAAGTACCACCATTTATGAGCATCAGCATTGTTCTTGTCTTCAAGAGCCTCAAGACCACAATCATCAGTGCTTGTGAAACTCATGAATTCAAACCTCATAGTAGGTCGTATGTGATAAAGAGAGAGCCTATGAAGGGCTGTCTTGTACCCGTGAGAAACTTCAAGATCTCTGTATGGGGCAACTCGAGCGGTACTCTCCTTGAGGACTGATTGACTATAGAACCTAGGGCTCAATACAAAGGCAAGGAGATGTAAAGGGTTAGTCATTTTGTTCCATCTCTCTACCATGATTATCTGTAGTTCCTTGAAGAGTTTTTCATCAAGATCTTGCTCTTTCTTATTTATGATCTTTTTAATATCCTCAATCATGGAGTCTATGTTGTCATATACCTCACCCAAGCAAGGCCTATCCATGTCAGTGTATCGGATCCTGCTCAATATAGGCTTAGTGAACCTCAAGACAACACGATCCCACCAAGAGTCATCTAGTATCATTGCCTTAATGGCAGATGCCCTAGTACTACTAAATTGCCTTCATATGCTCCAATTAGCACTGATTACCATTCTAGACAATGCCTCTTTAACCTTTACAAGGCGTCTCAAAACAATAGTGTTGGAGGCAAAACAATAATAAATTAAAATCAAAATTTAAATTTAAATTTAAAATTTAAAAACATAGAAAGTTTACTAAACTAAAGTCTAAATTTCTAAAACATATTTAAATTTTAAATAATTTAACTTACCTGCAAGAGCTCCAATCTCGAGAATTGTCTAAATATGACTTGTGCCATATGGTGGTTTGTGACGAACATTTGGATCTCTTGTGCATCTTCATAGACTTTTTTGATCCACTCAATTTTATTGCCATTTTTTTGCAGCATTAGATTGAGTGAGTGGACAACACAAGGTATCCAAAAAATGTGTCTGAAGCGCTCCTCAACCAGTAAACCGGCAGCCCTACAATTCTTGGTATTGTCGGTTATTACCTGAACAACATTTTGAGGGCCAACTTTCTCAATGGCTCAGATGAGAATGTTTGCAATGAATGGACTATCCTTCACCTCCCCTTCACAATTCATAGCTCTCAAAAATATTGCACCTCTTGTGGACACTGCAATAACATCGACCAAAGGACGATTTCTTGCATCTTTCCATCCATCGGATACTATGGTCACACCTGTTTTGATCCAAGAATCCTTGATTAGCTGCATGGAAGCCTCTACATGGATCGCCTCTCTATCCAATAAAGTGGTGTGCACCTTCTCATAACTCGGGCCCTTGAACCCCTTTGGAGCCTCACTAATTGATCTCACCATTTTTTGCCAATACGATGAGCGAACAACATTAAAAGACAATCCATTTGCATAGACGCATCTCGCTATGTCTTCATCAGCAATGTCTCTAGCTTCATTCTGAAATGATATTTCCAAGGGCCCCTTTGCTCTCTTATTTGTCATGGGTTCATGAGGAACACGCAAGAATGGATGGCCCTCTGCGGGTTGTTCATTGGAAATGGAAACTAAAGCCATAGATGTTTTTGTTTTATTTCTAGACTTTTGCAAAGGATGAGAATGTGCATTCCCAACTGCTTCGTCTGCTTATTTTTGCTCTTGAATATATTTGTTTACAACATGGTTTGGCTTCCATGTACAAAACTTAATGCCTTTTTGAGGAATAAAGCACAAATGTGCTTTCAGTCTATTGTAAGAGCTACTAAATTCCTCTCCTCATTAATTGATCTCACCATTTTTTGCCAATTCGATGAGCGAACAACATTAAATGACAATCCATTTGCATAGACGCATCTCGCTATGTCTTCCTTAGCAATGTCTCTAGCTTCTTTTTGGAATGATATTTCCAAGGGCCCCTTTGCTCTCTTATTTGTCACGGGTTCATGAGGAACACGCAAGAATGGATGGCCCTCTGCGGGTTCTTCATTGGAAGTGGAAACTGAAGCCATAGATGTTTTTGTTTTATTTCTAGACTTTTGCAAAGGATGAGAATGTGCATTCCAGCTGCTTCGTTTGCTTATTTCTTCTCTTGAATATATTTGTTCACCACATGGTTTGGCTTCCCTGTACAAAACTTAATGCCTTTTTGAGGAATAAAGCACAAATGTGCTTTCACTCTATTGTAAGAGCTACTGAATTCCTCTTTGCAATAATTGCAAATCACCTAGCATTTGTTGAACCATTTCCACATATTTCCATAGTGGAGAGGTTTGGTCTGTTTTGAACCGGGAGTTCCCGGTGCTAGAAACACTTGTCATTCTATGAATCTACAAACAAGACACAAAGCCACAAGCCAAAATGAAAAAAGAAAATAAAACTAGAAAGCTCATTTCATTTTGAAAATAAAAAATGAATTTTATTTTAAAAAACAAACAAAATAAACAAAACCCTACCTCTTTTGTTGAAATCTTCCTCTTCAATGTCTTTGAGGAGTTGTCCACACATGCAATCACATAGGAATAGCTCACAAACAAGCTTAGAGCATGCAACAATCACCTGTCAACATTCCTTGAGCAATGGCAACCAAACAAGAAAGTTTAGCAATGGAGGCAATAAGTTTTCTTTTTCATTCACAAATGCACAAATGACATAAAAAAACCTTTTTGATCTTTTTAGTGGTCACTTTTAGGGTTGGAGGGTCGAATAGACCTAGATTGGCAAAAAGAGCTTTACGAAAAAGTCAACAAAAGGTGTTTTTCGCCCAAATTCTCTCAAAATTCTTTGAAATTTTGTTTGGGTTACTCTATTGGAAACCAAAGTTGCCCAAAATTCTCCTGACTTCTATTTGGGTTCCTCTACGAGAATTTCTAGCAAATTTTCGGCTTTGCGCAAACTTTTGAGCGAATATGACAAGGACTAGAATTTTGAGGAAATCGAACCAAGAATTCCCACGTCCAGGGGTGAATCTAGAAACATAGATAAATTGTGATGTCCACATTTTGAAATAGAAATTAATATTTTATCAAATAATAAAAGAAAATTTAATAAATAAAATGATATAATATAATCTATTATTAAAATAATAGAATAATATATAAGCATACTAATATATTATTAATATAAAATATTATTAAAATGAAAATAATAAAAATCTGATATATAAATATAATATAGTATAATATATTGATGAATCAATATAATAATATTGATAAATTATTAAATATAATAAATAATAAATAAGTAATCACACTATAATTATAATATATTATTATTTATAATATATTATTCATATAGAAAATATAAATAAACAAAATAACAATATATAATCCAAAAGACATGACTTTTGGAAAAAAAAAAAGGTATAAGAAAACAATTATGCGGAAAAAGGAAAAAACAAGAAGAAATAATATGGAAAACTTGGGAGAAAATAATATAGGAGAAAAGCTAGGAGAAAATGGAGAAAAGATAGGAGAAAATGAAGGAGAAAAGATAGGAGAAAATAAAGGAGGAAATGTAGGACGAACTCAATGGAGGACAAAACAATATACGGAAAACAAGGGAGAGTAAAAGATAAAAGACTTTCAACGAAAATTCAACATGGTGGTATGTCATTTAATATAAATAAATTCTTTATATATATATATATATGAACATTTTTATTTTCATTTATGTAGATATTATATATATATATATATATATATATATATATAAGATGTATAAGATATATATATGTATATATTATGAGAATTCTTAATCAATGCATTCTTGAGTAATTCTGGATTTCTTTTATGAATAAATCTAAAAATAATGATTATATAATCAACATTAAGGTTTGTACATTTTTATGTCCACCATAGATGATGATCTGGATTCCATATAAAATGAATCTTATATTCATTAGAGATGGATCCCCATATCTGGAGGGGGCTAGAGGAAATTGTTATAGTTTCCCTAGTCTCGAGATTGTTATAATCTCACGTAGGCAATATATATACCGATGCCAGTCATATGCATATGTGTAGGCTTGGATAGCATTTATTGCTTCCAAGAGATTCTTATGGGCAGTGCTCTATGGGATGATGTGTCAATAGCCCGGTTGCTTAGAGTGGATCTTATACCCCTCAAGCCGAGAATCGAAAATTCTGTGAAGCCCGACCTAGAGGCAGCCTTAAGAATCAAATCCCCCCTTACTAACTTAGAATAGAGTATGAGTCATGTAAATATTGTGTAATATTTTGTAGTAATGTCGGTTTTGTAGAAAATTATAAAAGGAGAATAAGAAGGGACATTACAATGGTATCAGAGCATGATCCTGCCATCCTGCAGGGTAAAAGTAACAAGTTACAATTATAATTACACAACCATACAATTTGGTATTGATTTGCAATATGGATAGTACTATGGAAATATGAATTTTATCTTCATAAATGATGAGATCCAAGCTATGCTTGGTGTGCCTAAGATTGAGATAATCTCCATAGTATGAGAGATTGATATAATCTCCATAAGAATGACTTGACAGAGATTGATAAAATCACCATAATGCCAAAATATTCTAATGAGTCAACTTATGCATATGTGAACAACCTTGGGTAGAGGATATCTCTCCCAAGATGAGAAGCCTTGGATGGAGGATATCTCTTCCAAGACGAAAGGACTTGGATAGAGGATATCTCTTCCAAGATGAAAAGCCTTGGTTAGAGGATATCTCTCCCAAGATGAGAAGCCTTGGATAGAGTATATCTCTTCCAAGATGAAAGGCCTTGGATAGAGGATATCTCTTCCAAGATGAAACCTTGGGGTATGCGCTCCAGAGAAGATGGTGAAATAACCGAGGATGGTTCTAGAATCGATCTTATATCATTCAGAACCCTGGAGATCCTCAAGAGGGTTCGGGAACCTGATCTAGTAGACTTCCCCTAAGGATTTGATAGAATTAGGAAGATAGGTTTAAATTATCCTTGAGGATTGATCAATGACATTCTTGGTGAGTCAAGATTTGATAAAGGACATTCTTGGACTTGAGAAACATCTATCAGAAGGGAAGGAAAGTACTACAATAAATAAAGTTTAGGGTCATTGGATGGGATATCGACATACAAAGACACCACTCACACTAAAGGTTTGAATTGCTTAAGGACAAGCACTTTTGAGAAGGGCGGACTGTGATGTCCCCATTTTGAAATAGAAATTAATATTTTATAAAATAATAAAAAAAAATTTAATAAATAAAATGATATAATATAATTTATTATTAAAATAATATATAAGCATACTAATATATTATTAATATAAAATATTATTAAAATAATAATAATAAAAATATGATATGTAAATATAATATAATATATTGATGAATCAATATAATAATATTAATAAATTATTAAATATAATAAATAATAAATAAATAATCACACTATAATTATAATCTATTATTATTTATAATATATTATTTATATAGTAAATACAAATAAACAAAATAACATAATATAATCCAAAAGACATAACTTTTGGGAAAAAAAAGGTATAAGAAAACAATTATAGGGAAAAAGGAAAAAAAAGGAAGAAATAATATGGAAAACTTGAGAGAAAACAATATAGGAGAAAATGAAGGAGAAAAGCTAGGAGAAAATGAGGGAAAAAAGATAGGAGAAAATAAAGGAGGAAATGTAGGAGGAACTCAATGGAGGAAAAAAGAATATATGGAAAACAAAGGAGAGTAAAAGATTAAAGACTTTCAGCGAAAATTCAACATGGTGGTATGGCATTTAATATAAATAAATTCTTTATATATATATATATATATTCATTTATGTAGATATTAATATATATATATATATAATTAAAATATATATATATGTATGTATATATTATGAGAATTCTTAATCAATGCATTCTTAAGTAATTCTAAATTTCTTTTATGAATAAATCTAAAAATAATGATTATATAATCAACATTAAGGTTTGTACATTTTTATGTCTACCATAGATGATGATATGGATTCCATATAAAATGAATCTTATATTCATTAGAGATGGATCCCCACATATGGAAGGGGCTAGAGGAAATTGTTATAGTTTCCCTAGTCTCGAGATAGTTATAATCTCACGTAGGTAGTATATATACTAATGCCAGTCATATGCATATGCATAGGCTTGGATAGCATTTATTGCTTCCAAGAGATTCTTATGGGCAGTGCTCTATGGGATGACATGTCGACAACATGGTTGCTTAGAGTGGACCTTATATCCCTCAAGCCGAGAATCAGAAATTCTATGAAGCCCGACCTAGAGGCAGCCTTAAGAATCAAATCCCCCCTTACTAACTTAGAGTAGAGTATGAGTCATGTAAATATTGTGTCGTTGAATCCCTTCCTTTTTTGAGCCAAAAAGTGTGCCTACCCCAATCTTGTGGCTCAAAATCCATTTCAAGCCAGAAAGTGTGCCTAACCCCAATCTTGTTGCTCATAACCCATTCTGAACCTAAAAGAAGGCCTAACCCCAATCTTGCTGCTCTGATCCATTTCAAACCAAGAAAGTAGGCCTAACACCAATCTTTTTGCTCATGATCCATTTTGAACCAGAAAGTGGGCCTAACACCAATCTTGCTACTCATAATCCATTTTGAATCAGAAAGTGGAACTAACCCCATCTTTTTTCTCATAATCAATGTCGAACTTGATAGTGGGCCTAACCCCATCTTTCCCGTCATAATCCATTTCAAGCCAAAAAGTGGGCCTAACCCCATCTTTCAACTCATAATCCATTATGAGCCAGAAAGTGGACCTAACCCCATCTTTCTGCTCATGAGCCATTTATAGCTAGAAAGTGGGTCTAACCCCATCTTGTAGCTCATGAGCCATTTATAGCTTGAAAGTGGGCCTAACCCCATCTTGTTGCTCATAAGACATTAGAGCTAGAAAGTGCGCCTAACCCCATCTTGTTGTTCATAAGCCATTTAGAGCTAGAAAGTGAGCCTAACCACATCTTACTACTAACAAGCCATTTAGAGCTAGAAAGTGGGCCTAACCCCATCTTGTTGCTCATGAGTCCTTTAGAGCTAGAAAGTAGGCCTAACCCCATCTTGCCACTAATAAGCAATTTAGAGCCAAAAAGTGAGCCTAAACCCAACTTTCTGCTCCCATACACTCATAAATGTGTCATAAATTTGCTCTGATATGCTTCAAACATTTGCTCAATATGTCCCATAGATTTTCTTCAATATGCTTCAAAGCAAATTTGAAATGCTCTTCATATTTCTCTACTCTGGGACTGCTCTAGATCTGCTCTAATTTGCTTTGAGGGTTTGCTTATGAAGTTTCTTTTGATTTTCTCATAACCCTCTTTTACATCTGCTCTTAACTCTTGGATTTGTATGCTTTTCTTATAACTGTAACTTCAGCATGCATAAAAGGATCCATGTACTTCAAACAATGTCATGACAGCTTGCAACAACTTCACTACAACAACTACAATAACAGCAAGGCCCACCATGACAATGAAGGCAATTAGTTTAGATTTCTGCCTCGAATATCTTGATACTCTTCTGAATTTTCTCCATATGCTCTTCAATGGCTTTACTTGTCTTCTGATTTTGCTTCAATCATCCACTATTAACATAGGTTTGTAGAACATTTACAACAATCACATGACTACTTAAAACATTCTTATGACTGTCCTCTAAATCTTCTTATCCATCATCTTATCTTTACCTTGTAGGTGGGCAAGATCAAAGCTTTGATACCAATTGTAAGGTCCCCTTCTTGGGATTGTCCTAAATCTTGCCCAAGCACCTTGTAAATATCAAGTCTACTGACTTTCTATCTTTAGATGTTGATTGCTGCTCTCTTGGATGAGTGTTATTGCTCAATGATTTCATTGTCCTTGATCGATGCCTTGAGGTATGGGTGAATGAAGATTGATAAGTCCCCTTAAAATGCTTGGAATGAATCCTCCTTTATACTTTATTGTTGGAAGGGTCACCACCTTTCATAAAGATTGAGTCATCACTTTTCATTGTTGCCTTTTGAGGTAATTTATTATTTCCCAAATTGATCTCCCTTGGACCCCCTCATCAAATGAAATCTTCTTCCCTTTATTGACAGTCCCAACCGGTGGTAAGAGGGGAGGGGTGAATCAGCACTTGAAACATTCTTCCCTTTTTCTTTAATCCAGTGAAGTAAACTTACAACACAAAAGCAAGCAGTTCTAAGCAAATAAAATAATAAGTGAACAAACACAAAGTGACACCAGATTTATCACGTGGAAACCTGGTTAGGGTGAAAACCACGGTGTGAGGAGACCTCACAATATTTGTACTCTTTTGAAGTATGCCCTGTTAAGAGCCTACCCGGTTAAGGGATAAAAAATGCACTTGCTAGGTGCGACCCGGTCAAGGGATTTGTTACAGTAAGGTCTGTTAAGACCTGCCCGGTTCAAGGACTTCAAACACCTTGAAAGATGTCACCCGGTTAAGGGATTTTGATACAAGGGACCTGTTAGAGTCCACCCAAAAACTAGAATTTATCTATTGTAGTTTGCTAGAAAACAATAGAATCAAGATCTTTACAGAAGGCTCTTCTTAGCTAGATGTGATCTCTATTTGTGCTCAACTGAGAATCATCACCAGTTAACACAAGTGTATTCTCAACTATTGTTGTGCTGCCTTGCACAACCTATTATTTCTCTTTCTCGATTTTCTCTAACCCTTGCTTTTGTAGCATATAGATTCACTCGTTTTCTTGACAGAATGAAGGCAACTCTTATTCTTGACAGGCATAAGAATATATATAGTTATGTTGCTTTGACTGCGCCTAAAATGCACGACCTAATCTTGAGATCCTTTGATTACATCACTCAGCTGAGTATTGGTTCGCTGAGCAAACATCAAATACATTCTCTAGCTTTATCCGCTTTATGAAGAAAACAATAGTTGCGTGTCAGGCAACTTTCCTTCATAGGAGATAACTCCTTGATTGAAAGCCACTGAATCCGGCTTTAAATCCTTCAGTCAGGCTTCAAAAGCCATTGATTCCAGCTTTAACTCCTTTAACTGTGCCACAAGCCGATCATCGAGACAACTCAAGGTCACCTGGATTTACTGCAATAAATCCTGATAGGTTGGAACAGATAGTTGACAGTTGACTATGACTTCCTCGGTTCATACCGGAGTCTTGTAATATATCGGTTGAGTTCTTCGATCTGTTGAAGTCTCTTTCTTGTCTTACCGGTTGCATTTGCATGGACTACCGGTTACACTGTCCCGGTTGTGTTATAGACACTTAGTATGATTATTGCTTTTTGGCTATTCTTGTCTATACCGGTTGAAGTTCAGTCCTTGGTTGATACTAGGATACTCTCTTCCCTGATTGAGTGCTTTGTCCGGTTGCTGATGCTTAGTGTAGTGAACGGTTTCAATGAAACTATAGTTACTCTTTTCTTGTAGCTATGGTAGGTGTTAAACCAGCCTCTCTTGATGTAGAGTTCCTTAAAGCTTCAACCTTTATAGAGATGACGAATCTCTATCCTCTTTTGCCAGTCAATGACAACACCCGGACCGGTAGAGAGCCTACCAGTTACTGATGCCAACATTTATATCATCCAACGAGAGCAAGAGTCACACCTCTTCATAATGATCACAACCCTTCTCAATTACCAACCTTTGAAAGGGTCACAACCCTTCATCATTGCTGCCCCTTTGTAAGAGTCATTTAAATATTTTCTTCCCATTCCTTTCTTCATTCATTAATGCCTTCCTTAATTCCTTTTGCTCCTTACTTTCTTCCTTCCTCCATGTATCCCCCCAGCCCCAAATCAAGTTCTTTTCTCTCCCTTTTATATCTCATGTTTGAGAGAGTCACAACTTTTCATTTCAAGCCTTTTGACTAGTCACTGAACTAAGTTTTAATTATATTGAATTTTATTTTGTTCTTTTATATTTTAAATTATTATTATTTATTAGTAAATCCTATTTCAACAATGGAACATTTCAGAGTGGATAAGGTTTGTGTGGATGTGTCCCTATAAGATATTTGAGAAGGCTGGAGATACTCAATAGTTTCCATTATTTCAACAGCAGAATTGATGTTACACAAAGATTATTACCATTTTGGTGATCTCTTTAAAAGAACAACAGTTAGTAAATCATGACACAACAAGAAAAGTGAATAATTGTACATCATTGACAAGTCTTTTTAGATAGGCAATTGAGCAGATTGATCAGAAGAACATAGTAACTATCATGATCATTACTAACAAATATGTCATGATGACTTTGCAATGATGATGATAGAGGATAAGAATCAAAGGTTTTTTATAATACTTTATACCCTTAGTTTTTTGGCAGGAGACTTTGGAGATGATGGGAGATTGTGGCTAGAACCCTATCCTTTGGGACTGTTGATGTTTGTAGCATCGCTCAGATAAATAATATTGACTATATGATTATTATGAGAAATGATTTATTATATATATACATATATATATATCAATATATATAATAATTGATATTACTATATACATTGATATATGTATATATAAAGTTAGATTATAATAATAACTAAATAGTTAAATTGATAAAATAAATATTATTATTATTATGTAAATATTAGAGAAATTAATATAATACTCAAGAGATATTAAATATATATATATATATATATGTATACATATGTATATGTATATATATATGTATATATATATATATATATATATATATAAAATGATTATATAATTGTCATTATATTAATTACATAATAATGAATAGACATGTCCCATGAAGGGACATGTCTCTTCTTGACTCATTCTCAATATAAATGCAAGAGATTGTTGCATTTGGAAAACACATAAAAAACCATACAATGAGATAGTGCCATTACATTTGCAATGATCCTAAAGACTTAATAGGGACGTTACCAAGGATGTCTTTGGTATGGGAGATGCATTTCGATCTCTAAGACGTGTCTTAGGGGGTAGGAGATGAGTCTCCTAGTAACTATGGAAAATATTGAAGAACTAGCTCATTGCCTTGCCAAGTTAGTAACTCCTTCACTATTGATCAAATGTCAAAATTGTTTGATGCACCTAAAACTTGGTACTTATACAATTGTCATGTCCCCTCTTGTTGGGTGTCATTAGCAATCCATTTTAGCATGGTCCATTTGATCCCCGTGGACAATAAGCTTGCTTTGCAAGGGGGTCATCGTGTGGGGCAATGTTTCTTGGTGGCATATTTAGGCCCAACCTATATGATTTTAGCTTGTTTCACCAACTTTGGGCCACTCTTTCAATTTAAATTGTGGGCCCACTTGCATTTTGAGGTGTTAACTTCATACATATATCGGTCTTCTTGAAGCAATTGGATCATCGATCATCTCTTGTTTGTTATCTACAATTCCAATTCAGAATTGTTAATATTGTGGCCTTTACAGCAAACATCCTCTTGCTTGGGCAATAAATCGATGAGGATAAATAATAATAATAAATATTGTTTATATTTATTATTTATTGTTTATCAATTTAAATCGATATATATATGAGTGTTGATTGAATTAAATAATTGAGGGCCCAAGGTCGGCCTCTTGATATAAATGCTTTATGGTATTTAGTAAGACCTATCGGCCTCCTTGAATTAATTCAGTCACATATATATGTGGATCGAAACCAAGAAGAGAATCATCAAAAACATAACATGTGTTCTCTCTCCTTGGATTCGACTTGCATTCTCTAATCAGTGAATTTGTCCTCCCCAATTGGTTTGCGATCTGCTTCTCATAGGCAGCGAAATTGTTCCTATAGCAGCTCAAGCCTTGGCGTGAGGTCTGCTCTTGTTTGTGCAAATTCAGGCCAAAAGTGTTATTGCTCTAAATCTGCCCTACATTGGCGAAATACCTCTGCATTTAAGACAGCGAATACATTTTGGAATGTGTGGCTATTTCTGTTCCAAATCGGCGATTTCGCTCCAGCACTTGGAGTGCGAATCAACTACTGAAAACTGCGTGCATTGAAGGGCTAATTCAAGGTGTAGCTCAAAGGCTAATTCAGATTGAATTCAAGGCATTCGAACAGCTAGAAGTCAAGCCCTAGGTGGGCTAAATCAGATTGCATCTACAAGGGTTTCAAAGACAACATCAAGAGCAGATCTGAACTTCATAACCGGGTATGATCTATCCTTAATTGAAGTTTACTTTTCATCATCATGTGCTTAGTTTTGTTTGATCTCTATAGATTGATCACATTCATTGGTAGAATCTGAAATATACTAACATGGTATCAGAGCGAGGTTGAGTATAAGATCTATTTCAGATTTAAGAATTCAGTCTAACTCTTTCAAAACTAAGGAAGAAATACTATGGTAACCAGGGATTTGACCTAAACATAATAAATTTGGTTTCATATATGAAGAGCATAAAAGTAGGTCTAAATTTTGCATTGAGGTTGAATTTGCAAATTGCCTTAGTTAAGTTCAAACCACCCTAAGAGAAAGTCTAAGCTTAAGAGGAGTAAGATCATCCCTTATTGGCATGGCTTAGCTTAATAGCATATTATTGGCTGGTTCATTAACTTATTAGCATTGGCATATTATTATCAGCTGGGTCATTAATATTTACATTGATTTAATTGACTGGGTCATGATTTGGTTCATGCACTTGGCCGGTTCATTGGTATTAGTCCTTGCTCGTTGGCTGGTTCATAAGTATTGGCGTTTGTCATATTTCTATATGTCATTTATGTGTGAGCACATCTCTTTTGCATAACACTTGGCTTGTGTTAGCATACCCTTCTTCATTGTTATGGCTAAGTCTATATTTGTGACATATAGTTGACACTATATTGTTTTTGGTATAGCTGGATAACTGTTTCATGTATTTTATATATGTGGAGACATACATAACTAATTGTCATTGACTGTTTATTAATGTAAAGGAAGTACTTTGGTACATTGACAACATTGTTTTGTGTTGGCCTTTACATTGGCATTAAACAATAATATAATCTGGTATGTATGAAGGAACTTACCTTCCTTTGTAAGCTGAGTCTATTGCATATTGAAGGGAGTTTTTCTGTTATATGTGCTGACATATTTCTGTCTTGGACATATTTACAACTGATTATCTAATTCATGTATGAATGGCAACATACTTGGCATACATTACGGGAAGCATACATTGGCTATGTATATATGGATTCAGGTTCACAAGATCTTATTGGCATTAACCTTCATTTACTGGTTGAGGGAGTTTTAACCTTGTTAGAGGGTGAAGATAGGATCATCCAAGGAAGTAGATCTCCTTGAGTAATATATACCCTGGGGTAACTTAATTGTGGGTAGGCAGTTTAAGAGGGAGTTCAATTATGGGCTCACTTACACCTAATTTTGTGTTATGAACTCCTTCCTTATGTCTTGTTGATCATATGTATGGGTAGGATTATACCTCATTGGCTTGATCATCATAACTGGTTCGTTTTGATATATGATTGTATGTGTGGAACATGCATAGCTGATTGGATCAGCTGGTTAGGAATGTCTTATTAGCATAACTTATTATCTGTTTAGCTGATTCGCATAACTGACATTTCATTATGTACATTATGCATGAATGGATGCATACTTTAGGTTGGCATATGGAACATACACTACATTGGCATCTGTTATGCTTATGTCATGTATGAGGAATATGCCTTACATTTACATTGACATATATTTATGTTATGTGGATACATACTTTACCTTGACATATGTTATATCTAACGTTGTTCTGGGAACATTCACAGTTGATTGTTAGTATAACTGATTAACTGTTTGATGCATGGGTGCATACATTATTGGCTAATGAATTGGCATGTGTTGTATATGTTACATTTTACAATTGGCATATTTCTTGGGAACATACATTATGAAACTTAGAGATAATGTTGTTGTAGGCATGGGACAATATTTTGTGGACATATGCTATCATTTATATGTGTCTTGCTATTGATCATATATATGTATGGATACACTTCTTTTTAGAGAGAACTATATTGCATCTTGTTGTGATAACATTGCACCTGGCTATATGTTGGTTACCTTTAGCTGGTGAAGACTTATGTGATTACTCTTATGCTTGTGGCTAAGACTTGTCTATAGATGCTGGATGAATTATGTTGGTTCTATGAGAGAACTGCATTTGGATATTGATTACTTAATATGATTGTATGGAGCATACGTCATTTGTATGCTTTAGCTTGTGAAGCATACTTTAGTGGATTACTGTGTATGAATGGATCATACTTTCTTTCATAGCTGAGTCTATATTTACTGATTATAGCTGAGACTATATTACATATGGTTCTATGTGTGAACTTTACATTTAACTTGAATCTTATGATCATATTGGTTACTCTTACACTTATGTGGATTCATGAGGTAAGATTTTGATTATGAGATACATTTGGTCATTCATTTGGTTAAACTTATGCATATGGCTAAGTTGTTTCTTATGAATTGGATACTTGGAGAATATCATGGATTTGATATTCTTCAGTTAGATCAGGGATCCATTGTTGAGCATATGGTGACATCATGAACTTGATGTCGGGAGACCATTACTCCAAGCATTTGGTGAATATCATGGACTTGATATTCGCTAGGACAATGCTCGACAATATCGTGGATTTGATATCTCGTGGATCAAGGATCCACTTTTTTAGCATATGGTGGACATCATGGACTTGATGTCTAGAGGCCATTGCTCTGAGCACTTGGTGAATATCGTGGACTTGATATTAGTTAGACCAATGCTCGAGGATATCATGGATTTGATATCTCATGGATCAAGGATCCAAATCTGAGTAATTGGTGGACATCATGGACTTGATGTCGATAGGCCATTACTTCGACCACTTGGTGAATATCATGGACTTGATATTCGTTAGACCAATGCTCTTAACATCATGGACTTGATGTTGTTTTGATGTCATGGACTTGACATTTCTTGAGTCTTAGTGGATTTAGTTATCCACAAATTGGATGGTATACATCATGGACTTGATGATACCATGAATATCATGGACTTGATATTCTATTGGCTGAGTCAAGAGGACTCGTGGATCTAGTTATCCATAAATTGCATAGAAACATCATGAATTTGATGACAACTTGTGTTCGAAAAGTATCATGGACTTGATACTACCTTGAATATCATGGACTTGATATTCAAAATAGTCAAGGTGACTAGTGGATCTAGGAAATTCACAAATAGTTTGGAAATATCTGATATCATGGACTTGATATCACTTTTGGTTGATAAACATCATGGACTTGATGTTATCATGAATATCATGGACTTCATATTCTTGGGTCGTGGAGACCAAAGGATCTAGGAGATCCACATTTGGATGGTAAGCATCATATGATATGATGTTTCTCATATGAATATGAGATGTATGGTTTATGAAGAACATATGTGTTCTCATTTGCAATGTCCCCATTTTTCAGACTTCGGGATTAGCTTGGTTTGACAACCCTCGCAGGCTAATCAGGCGATCAGAGGGGGTCAGATGTCAGAGCCAGTGTTGGGATTCTAGTCTGGGGATTCAGTTTATCAGGTTTGCTCTTCGTTCGGGTCAATTCGGTCGACTTACTATTTTTAGTAAGTGGTATTTTGGGGATGGCCAGGATTAGCAAGGTGTCTGCACGGAGTGTCAGATGATTCAGGATCGAGCTTCAGGGAATCTCCAGTTTGAGAGACTTACTATTTTTAGTAAGTCTATTTTTAGTAGCTGGCTATTTTTGGCAGTGGGTTATTTCCGGCAGGGCAGTTGGCGTTTGGGCTCTGGTGTCGGAAATGAGTTGGTTTCAGTTAGCAGAATTCAGTGGCTTTGTTTTTAAAGATATTGTTATTAAATTAAAAGTATTTTAATTTAATGACTTAAGTACTTTAGAACTTTATTGTTATAAAGTGAAATTAACATTTAAAAGATTTTTATATTAAAAAAGTGAAATTGTGCTTTTTCCGAAAAAGCTACAAGTACAACTCAAAAAAGCACTTTCATTTACCGATTGATTATTTGATATTTTGTTTGTGAGAGAATTCTGCTTGGCTTTGGAAGCTAGGGTTTGAGCTCGGTCTTCAGCTTTTGGAGAGAGTTCTTCTGAGATTATTGAGCTTGGTCTTCTTCCAGGAGAGAGCTCATTCTGATATTGAATCGAATCCAGTGCTGAGGTATACTAGATTTGTATGAAGTTTTTATTCTACAGGCAGGAGTTTGTTCTGAAAGTTTTGAATTATCTTCATGCTGGGATTCCGAAAATTGATAGAATTTGTTGTGATCATTCATTGAGCATTTTGGTTAATAAATTGTGGAAGTTTATCCAATTTGTCAAGGAAGTCGAATTATTTTTCAAGCTGTGAATCAAGGTGTGATTTGAAATTAGTTTTGAGACCTGGCATTAATTACGCATGTGCTGCATGAGAAATTCTGGTAATTGCGTGAGGTGTGAATAAGCTCGCCACCTCCTTTCCTGTTGACACGGCTATTTCTGGGAGCCGTTACTGTTTTTTTAAGGCCTGCGGATGTTCTTCAGAGCCACTCCCTTCCTTACGCAATAGCAGATTTAAGCTACAGTAGGGGCATTAGGGAATTGCAGACAGCGGCAGCCCTTCCTAAAGCTCACGGGCCTGTTTTTTGGGAGCCGTCTTGAAGTTGCAGAGGTCTGCGTTTAGCATAGGCCAGTCACGTAGAATTCTGAGCATTCACGTGACTATTCAAGAGTAACAATAATAAAATCTGGGCTGTGTTATGGCAATTTGGAGATCATTGCATTTTTACAAAGATTTGCAGAAGTACAGGTGCATTCAAATTTAATGACATGTGATTATTACAAAACTTGTTTGAAATAAGAATTCAAAATAGTGAATGTTATTTCAGAATATTAATTGTCTGAATTTAGATAATTAAAATTGGTGAAAGTATCATTGGAATTTGCTGTTGTTATTTTAATAAAAATTCAGGAAACATTTGTTGTGATTCAATTGTTAAATCTGAAAATTCTGCCAAAGACGTGCAATTGAACTGTGAAAGAGTTAGTTTCGTTATAGAGAGCCAGTTGGGTTCTTCACATCATTATATCTTGTAGATAGAGATCTACTATCATAGATAAGAGATCTATGGCATCATTGGATAAGGAATTCATGTTGGTTATGTTTTTGGCTTCTCTATCAAGGGTGATAGAGGGAGATCATTGGGTTGATCTTTGCCTCAAGTCCAAGAGGGAGTGTTAATATTGTGGCCTTTACGGCAAACATCCTCTTGCTTGGGCAATAAATCGATGAGGATAAATAATAATAATAAATATTGTTTATATTTATTATTTATTGTTTATCAATTTAAATCGATATATATATGAGTGTTGATTGAATTAAATAATTGAGGGCCCATGGTCGGCCTCTTGATATAAATGCTTTATGGTATTTAGTAAGACCTGTCGGCCTCCTTGAATTAATTCAGTCACATATATATGTGGATCGAAACCAAGAAGAGAATCATCAAAAACATAACATGTGTTCTCTCTCCTTGGATTCGACTTACATTCTCTAATCAATGAATTTGTCCTCCCCAATTGGTTTGCGATCTGCTTCTCATAGGCAGCGAAATTGTTCCTATAGCAGCTCAAGCCTTGGCGTGAGGTCTGCTCTTGTTTGTGCAAATTCAGGCCAAAAGTGTTATTGCTCTAAATATGCCCTACATTGGCGAAATACCTCAGCATTTAAGACAGCAAATACATTTTGGAATGTGTGGCTATTTCTGTTCCAAATCGGCGATTTCACTCCAGCATTTGGAGTGCGAATAAACTACAGAAAACTGCGTGCATTGAAGGGCTAATTCAAGGTGTAGCTCAAAGGCCAATTCAGATTGAATTCAAGGCATTCGAACAGCTAGAAGTCAAGCCCTAGGTGGGCTAAATCAGATTGCATCTAGAAGGGTTTCAAAGACAACATCAAGAGCAGATCTGAACTTCATAACCGGGTATGATCTATCCTTAATTGAAGTTTACTTTTCATCATCCTGTGCTTAGTTATGTTTGATCTCTATAGATTGATCACATTCCTTGGTAGAATCTGAAATATACTAACAAGAATTGCTCTTCTAAGCTTGCAGTTTTGGAGGTGCAAAACCCTCCCTAGTCTCCTAATTCAATTTGGAGAAGTCTCCTTTAGAGACCAAATTGTTAGAGATCAAGGGCAGCAATTGGTGTTAAGTGTTCTTTCAATTGTCTGCGATCTAACCGTCATTGTTGCTGCGAACAAAACCTTCCTTGAGCGAAAAAAAGGAATATTATTAGAGGACGGTGGATGCGAAAAACATTCCCTATACTTTGGCATCTATAATCAGACTTCGCTGTAATCAATGTTCTCACATCTATAAGAGCAAGTAGATTTCCACAATCCATGAGATCATCTGCAAAGCTGTTTTTGGATTCGATTGTGTAAATACTTTTGTATCAACATTTTGTCTCACATTCCATGATCCATCATCAGGATGATAATCACACTCCTTATGCTCTCTATCATTATCATCCTGATGATGGATCACAGAGTGTGATCCAAAATGTTGATGCAAAAAATATTTACACAATCGAACCCAGAAACAGATTTGCAGATGTTCCCACGTCTTGAGATCAGCAATTCATATATCAGCAATCTGACAACCTTGCGATTGGCACTCATACATCAGCATTTCTATGTTCATGGGATGGGCATCAGCATTCTGATATCTCTGTGATCATTGCTCTAAGACATCCAGATTCGCATCTTCCACTAAGGGTGACACTTCTATATCTCTATTGGACCATTGCTACAGGCAAATCCATATTTTGGAAGAAGGATCACAACCAGTGACAGCAATCAGATCAGTATATCAGATAGAAGACGGTGATTTTCACATAGCAGTGGCTTTGTCTCATCAAGCTCAGATAAGAATCGAAGATCAGCAAGCTCCCTTCAATTCATTGCTATTCATCCTCGCTTTCCAACAGGGATATTTGTTTGTAACCAAAGGTGCATCATTTGCCCTCAATTGTACTCAATTCTGATGATTTGCATAGAAAATTGATACTTCTTTTCCGAGCACATTGTGTCTTTGCACATTTTACCAACATGATGAAAGAGATTTTTTGTATGAAAATATGCAGATAATTGTAAATTTGTAAATTAAGGGGTGAAAAAATTATTGTAGAACAACCTTTCACAATTAGAAACCCAATGTCAGAGAATTACATCAAGCAAAAGAAAGATACATACAAAAGCTGTGCAAACACTTGAAAAAGAATTCGTTGCAAAGAAGTAGGATAACCAATCTAGATATAGAATGTGAAAAGTTGTAGAGAACAAAGGCATCAACGAAAGATATCCTAACAGAAGAAAATACAAGTATGTTAATGTAACACCCCAATAGGCTTGGCATGAATTGGAAAGATTTTTCTTTTTTTTATTTAATCATCTAGATTACTTACCAGCACTTAACATAGACAACATGAGACCCAGACAAAGGCTTATCGGCGATCATGTATCCATGTTGTAGTAAAATGTGGTCCTACAACCACAATAATTTCCTTTTCTATGTTGAGCCTGAAATTCTTCCTTTTCCACTCTTACTTGAGTTCTCAGAGTTGATAGTAGCATCAAACTTAAGAATTTATAACCAAATTAATGTACAACCAAGCTCTAGAATATATTAAAGTTTATACATAAACTCATGTCCACTATAATGCCAGATGTAAGGACCTTAATGATTTTACTAAGCATCTACAAGAATGGATGGTCACAATAGGGGCACTCAAGATTTGTCAATTGGCATTTTATGGCTTACCCCCGATATTTCTTCAATCAAAATTGGTGAATGTGCAAACTTGGGGAATTTTAGGCATTGAAGACTTCAAGCCTAGTGGAGAGGACACATTGCCAACTCCATCTGACCCAATCTTTTGGCTGTCTATTTCCTTGAATGTGGACATGTTATTCAAAATTGTAGATGAGAGAATTTTCTCAACTCAACTTAATCAGCGCTTTGGTTCCAAATCATTAACGTCCGTAGATCTGGCATTATAGTGGACATGAGTTTATGTATAAACATTAATATATCCTAGAGCCTGGTTGTTCTTATAAAGTTACTAGCCCCCGAGGATTTAATGGACATGAGTCTCCCTATATATGCGAACATATACTCAAGTCCAATCATAAGGATAGTTGACTTATGGATTCACACCCCTCCATTGACATGTGTTGTACAAAGATTCTTCAATAGATCAACAACCATAGTCCATCTCACATAGTACCTCCCCTAAGATTTATCATGGACATGAACTAGTATCAAGTCTAATTCTTGAAAGACACAAGAACCTTATACATTTTGACATGCTTGGGGTCTAGGATCTAGAATTCTTATGAGATTAGCTAGTAGTTGTAAAGTTCCAATTTTGAGCAAAATGGATTTATGAGCATTTAGCTCAATTTCTGAGTTTCCCGTAGGTTTCTTGGTAGTTGAGAACTCTAAATTTCACAGAGTGCTCAAGGTTGGTTAGCAATGACTTTGGTTCTTAACACTAAGCTCATTTGATAGTGTGTATCATCGTGACACTTTTAGAAGTGATTTCTAACTTTTGGTGGACTCACCAAACTTATTGGAAGGGCAATCTATTTTTAGTAAGTCACCCAATTGCTTCGGTTCATCATCCTATTATTCCTATGGTATAATCAAAATTGCATAATTATGTCATCTAAATACTCCAGAGTTGCCAAACTCACCGTGAGTCGCCGAGTCTAAGCAAGTCACGAGACGAGTCAAGGTTGTCGGCTCAAAATGACCTTGACTCAGACTTGGACAAGTCAGGCATGTGACTCGCTGAGTCGCAAGTTACAGCCTAACTCGTTGAGTCTAAGCCAATTGACTCAATCAGCATCAATGTAAAGTTGGGCATTAAAAAGACAAAAAACTTTAGTTTGTTTACTTCTTTTTTTTGACTTATTTCTTCCTTGCAGCCCTAAAAAC
The DNA here is from genome assembly GCA_027943335.1 of Chamaecyparis obtusa. Classification (NCBI taxonomy): domain Eukaryota; kingdom Viridiplantae; phylum Streptophyta; class Pinopsida; order Cupressales; family Cupressaceae; genus Chamaecyparis; species Chamaecyparis obtusa. The sequence goes on along the minus strand of BSBK01001157.1, from coordinate 267,959 downwards.
ATTCAACTTGAGATGCAAAAGTCACAACTAGAATCCGAGTGGGTCACTGAGTTTCAATAACATCATCAAATAGAAGCTACATGAACGCCACCCTTTCCTACGATAGCTGCAATTCCTTGATTTCTTGAGTAAGAGATATGGCAAGAAGAGATTTGGAAATTGCATTTTTGGGCTTTATCAGTACTGTTTTTGGCATATTAAAAATTCAAGAAAATGATGCACGCTATGGACTTTATGTGGTTCTGAAGATGCTGCCCCTGTACCCTATCAGGGTCATTGTACCTCGACCCCACAAGGGGCTCTACCTCTTGACCCCACTGGCGGCACTGCCCCCAGACCCCACTGGGGGTGTTGCCCCAAACCCCCATTTTACTTTTGAAGTACAGTACAACTTTGAGTTTGTGTATTACAAGTCATTATCTACACTCTTGTCATTAGTCTTCCTAGATATTACTTGATGTATACTTGTCGTCTAGAAGATGACTTTTTCTTTTGGGGGGATGATGTAGTCGGCATAAAATGCCTATTGTTGTGTTTGATAATATTGGACCTTGGTTATATGTCAGTGTATTAATTGTCATCAATGTATAATTTGCATTTGTACTTATGTGATCAATGTATATTTATATATGTGATCAAATTAGCTTCTATTTGATGATGTTATTGTGTCTTTAAGCTTTATTCAATAATGGGTGCATGAAACAACTTTTAAATCCTTAAAAATCTCTAAATTTCAAGGGTTTTTTTCACTTCGCCAAGTCTTTGGCGAGTCTTTTTGCCGAGTCACAAGTCATGAGTCGAGTCGGCCTTGCCGAGTCCGAGTCTAGGAACTTTGAGATACTCTTCACAACTAAGGTAATTTATTGAGTAATTATTTAATTAGTTCAGTTAAGTTGTCTACTATGGAAATACTAAAACGGACAACTTAGAGCAATAGCTTTTTGAAAAGGTATTAAGATGTGATTTAAGTGGGATGCCTAGATTTGGGGGACTTTGCACATCAAAAATAATATTAATTTTCCAAGGTCTTTGTGAGGGAAAAGAACGTTAGGAATTAGCGTTCATAGGGGCATTATATTATTTGTAAAGTTATAGTTTATTAAAATATTGTATACAGGATAATATATTCTTTGTGCAAATATGTATTGAAATTGTTAAAAACTAAAAACAACTCATATAGTTAGAGGATGTGTTCCCTATAATATAGGATCTGAAAAACATATAAATATGTAATATCATGTTGAACGAGATAACTAGATAAAGAATATTATTCATTTGTAAAAATCCTCTCATTACTTTCATGGTATTAGAGCAAGCATAGTGCATGTTTGCAAGTTTCCTAGTTTTAACACACTGAGCAAAGGAATGGATCTGGTTTGTGCATGCTGCTTTTGAAGCGCTTCTCCATTTGACAGTCAACTATGCTGCACCATTGCAAAACCCCTCGTTGTGTTTAATTATACAGAGACAAATATTTGTTGGACACTAGAATTGTTGGTTGCTTAACTATTGTTATGCATTGAGAGGATACATCCCCTTACTTTGCAATATCTTTTGAACTTTCATAAGTTTGTGCCTCTTGTAATGGGAATGTATTCAAAAGTTATTTTGTTGGTGAACAATGTCATTACTACCAGTCTTCATAATAGAAATCGATTTCCTTCTATTATTCATTAGAATTAGGCTACAAAGTAGAAAGCTCCATATAGTTATTTCCCCAAGCACCATGCACAACGATGCTTCCCTCTTGTTGATGTTTTGTAGCTTCAGTCGAATAAACACTATGAGTCAATACTAGTGAAGATATGTATATATATATTTAGTATATAGGAGATGTATATATATACTTAAATATATATATATAAATATTATTATTATGTAAATATTAAAGAAATTAATATAATACTGGAGATATTATAAATATATATATGTATATATATATATATATATGTATATATATATATATATATGTATATATATATATATATATATGTATATATATATATATATATATGTATATATATATATATATATATATAAAATATATATATATATATATGTATATATATATATATATATGTATATATATATATATATATATATATAATCATAATTGCCGTTATATTAATTACATAATAATAAATAGACATGTCCCATGAAGGGACATGTCTCCTCTTGGCTCATTCCCAATATAAATGCAAGAGATTGTTGCATTTGGAAAATACATACAATCAGATAGTGCTATTACATTTGCAACAATCCTAAAAACCTTAACATGGTATGAGAGCCAAGTTGCAAATGTAAGAGAGTAGTTTGTTGATGGTGAATGTGTGACTGTCTCAGAAAATATAGTCTCAGTACGAGACCATATCTCACAAATACACCGTTGGATTTTGCTGAATTTTGGATATGTTGGTGAAAAACAAATTTAGAAGAATCTCACCGGAGCGATTGTCGATAAATTGTCAGGTTCAAAATGGACTGTGTACGGGTCTATGAGAAATATGTAAAAGGGTGAGGCTCCTTTAAAAGCCTAACTGCTTGAAGGGAGATCTAATAAGATTGAAGGTTGTCATAGTGTATAGAACCTTTGGATATTCAAGATAGGTCATGTGAAGAATTCTGGTAATGTTCGAGAACGGCGACATCATTCTATGAATTTGCATGATATTTTCTATATGGGCTCACCTTACAGAATGAAATACTTGAAATTTATAAAAGATAAGTATTCCATGTTTTATTAATGCACATAATTTTTTTAAGTTTGTAATTCATGTTATATTATTGGTTAGTAAAATCTTGTATGCTTCTATCATTGATACTTTTGGTCGAGATAGTTTAGTGAGCTATTTGTAATCTCTCTCTGAGATACCTTCAAGATGGAAGCACAAGAAAACTGCATTCAAGGGAGAAAGAACTTAATGCTTGCAAACGAATTGATGATTGAGACCAGATGCAGAGGGAGTCTGATATTTCAAAACAAGACAAGAGGTTGATACAAGAACTTGAGCTTCAGAGGGAGAAGATAGAGGATATGGTTAAATCAACTTTTGATAATCTTGGTCATATTGATTCAAAGGGAGTAGTCCATACTGAGATGGATTCTCCAATGATCAAGAATCTATAATAGTTAGAGGACTAGGAATCTTGAATGCCTTTTGGGCCCTATGTAAATCATGAGGAAGTGACGACTTCCAAAAATTATCACTTGTATTTGTAAGAGTTATTGAAAGGTGACAATCTTACAATAACTTGACCTTCTATTGTGATAGACATCATGTGATGGCTGAAACAGATCACAATAGATGATTTCCTGCATGGTGGATTCAGTTTCGTAAATCGACCATTGACCATCTATTCTGATAGACATTGTGTGATGGCTGAAATAGATCACCATAGATGTTTTCCTGCATGGTGGATTTAGTTCTTTAAATAGACCATTGACCTTCTATTGTGATAGACATCGTGTGATGGCTGAAACAGATCACAATACATGATACCTTGCATTAAAGATACATTACCTATGAAAATTTTTGAGTTATGGTGAATATCATGATACTTGATATTCTTGGTCAAACCATATCTCTGATATCATATTGAGGTGATATCTAAAGTATTTTTTGAGTTATGGTGACTATCATGAGACTTGATCTTCTTGGTCAGACCATATCTCTGATATCTTATTGAGGTGATATCTAAAATATTTGTTGAGTACCTGGTGGACATCATGAGACTTGATGGTTGGTAGGCCAGTACTCTGAGTACCTGGTGAATATCATGTGACTTGATATTCTATGGCTATTACTCCTAAAATCATGAGATGATATTCTTATGAATCTATGAGTTATGGTGAATATCATGCGACTTGATATTCCTAGTCAGACCATATCTCTGATATCACGGTAAATGATATCTTTTGATCCTAATCATGTATTTAATCTTCCTTGGCTAAGAGGGAGTGTTGATGTTTTGTAGCTTCAGTCGGATAAACACTATTGAGTCAATACTAGTGAAGATATGTATATATATATATTTAGTATATATGAGATGTATATATATAAATATTATTATTATGTAAATATTAGAGAAATTAATATAATACTCAAGAAATATTATATATGTATGTATGTATATATATAATCATAATTGTCATTATATTAATTACATAATAATGAATAGACATGTCCCATGAAGGGACATGTCTCTTCTTGGCTCATTCTCAATATAAATGCAAGAGATTGTGGCATTTGGAAAATACATACAATCAGATAGTGCTATTACATTTGCAACAATCCTAAAAACCATAACACCTCTCAAGTTCTAACTTGGTCTCCCGAAATAAGGGCCTTCTCTCAACTTTTGAGGATACCTCAAGAAAAATGTGGAGGTTCAAATGTCCAATCTACAAATTCATTTCCGTATCTAAAATTAAACAAAGGGACATGAAGACTGGATATGCCTACTCTTAACCTAAAGGTGGCAGCATGAACTTAAATTTTCTTGGCTATGAGGCTACTACTAATTATAAAGGTGCTACTATTGGAACGCTGGAATTTGAAGTTGCTAGTATTGGAGAATTTCACCAAGCTTTGGAGAGTGATGTCATGCTAGAGAAAGCATGTAAAAGCAATAGAATTTAAAATCACAAGGAGAATTCAATGCAAAGGTGAAATTCCATTTAGTTCATCAACATCCCTAAACAATACGTTAGGCTTGTCAAGCTATATCTATACAAAGATTCATGAGGCATTCAATGTCCATGATGACATAGGAAGCATTTGCAAATCAAATTTCATGTATTGAACCTCCACCAAATACCTTTTCTAATGGCATAGGTAGTTTGAAAGCATTTAATTTTTTTATTAAAAATGGGGTGTACTTAAATGTTAAATTTTGTAGTAAAAATCAAATATATTAGTACTTCCAATTAAGTCAAGGAGTGCATGATTAGTGGTACTTGTCACTCCTTAAGTTCAAATCAAGGGGGAGGGAGCAATAATTTTTCCTGACAATTGATGATCTGAGCCTCAAAAGACAAATTTATTGAGTGGCAAACCTTTTGGAGGTTGTAGGCATTGGAGGTAAGAGGTCCATTGTCATCTAGAGCTAGCTTCTCATTCAAAGATGATACATTGCATGAGACACACCAGTCTTATCTGTGTGCCTTCATGTATCGACGAGTACTTAGTATTTTTAGTAGTACTAATGGGTGCACTTTATGTATTCACTTTGGTGTTTTCCTTTTGTATAGCAAAGGAAGGATTTGGTTCTCAATGCATTGGAGGAGAGCTTTTAACAAACTTGAAGGAGATGTGGACTCTCGGAAGAGAATTGGTTTCATATACAACACTAAAGAGGGATTTTGACACACTCGAAGGAGATGTGGACCTTGGAAGGAGATTTGTTCTCTCATTATGCATGGAGGATGGCAATGTTTATGTTCTCTCGTGTTTTACAAACATTTTGCAAGTTTGACAGTCAAAACATCCGCTAATGACTTCAATTTGGTGTTTCCTGGGTGAGTGAGGAGAATTTATGAAGGCGCTTCATCAAAGTCTCTAGAAAGGTTGTTTTAGTCTTTGCAGTATTTCGTCCTTTGTTAGGATTGATATAATGAGAATATGGACATCGTCAGTATTGTAAAAAGTTGTATAGGAGAGCAACTAGCTACAAAAATCCTCTGACTGCTAGACTTCTTGGAATAATGGTCAATAGAAGACAAGTTCACTGAGAGTGAAAGAGAGATAAGCTCTCATATCTAGGTGATCATGTGCAACAAGATCTAGATACCAATATGCAGACCTAAAAGTATGCATAGGCATACGAAACAATTTCCAGTTCATGTGATGTACTTTGTCCCCATATTCACACTAAAGAGTATTTTAGGAATTAGTGTTCAAATGGAGGTTATATTATTTGTTAGGTATATCATAATTTGTTAAAATGTTGTCTATAACATATTATATTGGTTGTGTGACTATGTTTGTTTAAGTTGTTAAAACAACTCATTCTTTAAGTAATTACGTATTTTTTCTATACTGGTCATTCAGTTAGGATCTTTCCCTTTCGTAATTCTAGTTTAGAATCTTACTATTCTATCTTTAGTTCTCAATCGTTTTCATTATGGAAAGATCTTGTAATTGCTTATTTGAGGAGTATTATTCTCCTTTGCTTAATATTGAGTATCAATCGATTACCATTTCATAGTATTGGAGCATAGGTTGGTTTTTTGCAAAAATTTTCTAGTAAAATTCATAGTTTAATTACCTAGAAATTTCAAGGAAGATTTTAAAAGCTTTCTGCCCTATTTTTTTTTTTAAAAACTCGTGGGGTTTTTCTGTAGGTTTTTTATAGATAAAATTTGTGGTTTTTCCTAAACATGTTGTGAGGAAATTTTCAAAGATTTTCAAGGGCTTTTTGATTGGTTTTTTGCTTCAACAAAAATTGAGTTTTAATAGTAGAGGCTTTTCTTGACCATTTTTTCAGTCCAACAAAATTAGTGGTTTTTCTTTAGGTGCTTTTTGACAATTTGTTGACAAAATTGTGGCTTTTTTAGACTTTTTCTACAAAGTGAGAGTTTTTGATGATTTTTTCACAAAATCATGTGTGATGTCAGCATTGCATCGAGGGTTTGATGATTTTTCCACAAAATCATGGTGCTGCTTTGCAACAGCTTATTTTGACAATTTTTGTCAAAATTTTTATCAACAAAAATCGAAGTTTTTGGGAAGTTGATTTTGGTTTCCATGTCTTTGGATAATGCGAGGGTTCGCTTCCTTACCCAACATCATGTTGGAAGGCAATCAACTTGTTCTTTTTCTTGTCATATGAGGAAGTTCTGTAGAAAGCGGTTGGCTGATTAAAAGTCCAACCAAAGAGGGTCTTAGTAGCAGGCTCATGTCACAAAGTGTTCTGAAGAGGAGTCAACCTTTTATGCATTTATGGTCAAATATCATGCACATTATGTAGAGTCTTTTGTAGGGTAGTTAGTAGAATGGCCATTAAGGGAGGGTGTTAGAGTAATTATGTAATGTTTCTACAATGGCCATTCAATTAGGATCTTTCCTTTTAATAGTTAGTTCTTGTTTAGAATCTTTCTATTCTATCTTTAGTTCTCGATCATTTCTATTATGAAAGGATCTTAAAATTGCTTTTCTAAGGAGTATTCCTCTCCTTTGTTTAATATTGAATATCAATCAATTATGATTTCACTCATAAATTCCTATAATATAGGATCTAAGAAACCTACAAATATGTAATATCATGTTTAACAAGATATGAGAATAAAGAATATTATTTGATTGTAAAATTCCTCTAATTCCTTTCAAAAAAGAAATTATCATATTTTGAAAATGATTATTTCCCTCCAAAATAGTTATAAAATGAGGTTGACAGCTCATTTGGGAGTAAGACTTGTGAATGATATTCTTATGCTGGTGGAATGAACCTGAATTTCGAGGATGGAAAACTCCCTAGCTAGGTGAGTGATTTCATACAAAGATCAACATTGTGCTTCAATCGAAGTTTCAGTTTTGGGTTTGCTGATATGAAGATTTTTACTACTATTTAATGTAGCAAATTTTTAATGGCATTTATGTTGATCTTGTTGAACATCCTTGGTGATTCAAGGTTGTAATTTGTATTTGGCCATACAGTCTTTCCATGCCAAACCATTCAAAGTTGGGATGCAGTTATAAGGGAGTTTCAATATAATTTATTTGGCTATTTTTGGTGATTATTATTTATTCATTGCACGTTGTACAAGATATGGAAGAAGGATTGTAAATTTAAGAAGCAATACCACATATTGGTTGATGTCTACAAGGGGGTGTTGGAACTCATGAAGTGAAGAACTTCGAACTTAATGCCTTCATCATTATATGAGACAACTAGATCCTTGGAAGAAGTTTGCACAAGTTTAGGGTTGCAATTTTTGCATTAGCATGATCAAAAAAGGATTATATTGCTTCATGGCTTTTCTATTCCCACATTTTAGTGTCAAGACAAACCTGTATGAGATCTGAAACTCAACTACTAGACTATCATTCTATCCTTCCAAAGTGTTTTAGTGAAAGTTGGGTACATTTTGAAGCATAGAAACATAAATCATTTGGGAAATAAATCGGCAAACCAAAGTTGTAGGATTTTATGAAAAAAATCGGGAAAAAACGGATTTACAAAAAAATGCAAAAGAATTGAAGGAAAACAGTCAAAAATTACTTTTTTCAAAAAAAATTAAGGGCATTTCCGCAGCATAGATATATTAAGAGAAAATAAAATATAGAGTTCAACTCATTAATTGTAAAAATTAGATTTTCATCGTTTATATTTGTATCATTGATTACGTTGCACAAAACATACCACAATAGCACAAAAAATAACTAGATGTAGACAGATGTCAAAATGTCAATTGCAATATAGCTTGTGACTTTGTACAAAGTCAACCTATAAACTAAGTACAAAGTTCCAAAAAGTCAAATGTAGCCAAAGACATGCCGAGGGCAGGAGACCCTAATGATGCTTCTCCTTGGAAAGTCCTTGACCTAAGTCCTTCAAGAACACTACTCGAAAAGTTGGCCAATCCCATGAATTCTAAATCTTCAGGCTCAATAACATAATCATCAACATCATCATCTTGAGGCGCAACAATCCACTCAAATTACGGATCAATCTCGTCAAGGTCAATTGGGGAGTCATCCTCAAAAGATTTTGCTTTTTTCTACATGAAAATCAATCTTTTTGCCTACATTTGAAAAGCACAATGAATACAACTTCAATTAAGTGCAAGTTATTAAAACTCCTACCTTGTGCTTTCTTCAACTTCAAGCAAAGGTTCTGGTGAAGAAACACTAAGTCACTCATTTGGTTTTGTGTTAGAGGGTTGCGTTTCTTGGAATGTATGTGTTCAAAAACACTCCATTCATGCTCACAAGCAAATGAGCTGCATGACTAGGTCAAAATGTGTATCACCATCCACCTAAGATTTTGTATTTGTGACCAAAAAATCCCACCGTTTAGCTAAGAAACACATTATGCGAACATAATATCATGTAAGAATATCTTCAAATCTTAACAAATCTACTGATCACATCGACAAAATAAATGGACTATCAAAAGATTATAGAGTCTACTTGGTTGGAAGGTGGTTAAGCCTTCCTCGGCAACTCTAGATGAGAGCAAACCCCTTGCTTGCTTATACATTTGCAACTTTGACATAGCGTCTTTCAATTGGTATTTGCTTGCAAACATTTTTTCCATGTACTTGAATAGGCCTTGTGTAATCTCAACATCAATCTCTCTAAATTTTGTGTTGTAGAGCAATGATGGATTGAGAAAGTATCATGCGGCATGGAGAGGAGAGTGCATCTGTCCATCCCATCTCCTATCAATTATGTCCCATAACAACATATACCTATCCTTATCATTTTCCAGCCTACGCTTCATCACCTCCTTGGTCTTTCATACTAAGTTCATGTTGTGTCTGTGGGACAAGTGTTGGTAACTTGTCTAGAGTGTTTGTTTTCTGGTCATACCTGTACCAGTGTGATTATAGTGCATTTCAGACTTCAACTGGCAATAACATTCCTCATCATTAAGGTATATTGCTGTTAATTCAAACTAGGAGGGTATGTTCGTGTTTTTGGGATTCCATTTGGGTTGTATAGCAATTCTTTTTACATCAGTAGTTATTCACTGTTTATAATTTATATGGACTAATTATATTTTATTATTTATTTATTCATTTATTCGTATTTTAACTCTATTATTATTAAACTCCATTCCAGAAAGGTGACATCAGAGGCTCCGATGACTTCTCAAACTTCCAGACAAAGAAGCATGTGTAGGTGCACTTGCATTGTCTTCACTACCTAGACCACCCCATAGCCTACATATCTCATCCCTAATTTCAGGTTTTTCCCCAACTCTTCACATACATCTACACCTTTTCCTCAGATATGAAGAAGGTCAGCAATAACTCTAGAAATGTTGCCCTTAAATTCAAGGTTACAAAAGTGTAACTTCCACAACCTTGTACCCTCAAATGCTCCAAGCTTGCTTTGTAACTTTGTTAAAAATTGTTTCAAAGGAGACTTGGGATAAAAGGGACCTTTAGAAAAATCTGAAAAATATAGTGGAAGGACAATTAATATTTCCCATCGGAATGGAACTCATGGTTTGGGTTTCATGGTCACCTCTCTTTGGTTCTACATTCTCATTAGCCTCAAGTGCATAAACAGATTCAAGTTCACTTTGAACCTCAAGCTCATCCTCACTCATGCAATGAGAACTCATAGTGACACTACAATAAAAGATATAAAGTTAAAATATATTATTTTAAAAGTAAATTTGAACTATACATAATGCAAAGGATTAACACAAAAAGATTTTGTTTTCGTTTTTCTAGACTTCAGGTCGAATTAAATGTAGAGGATACACAAATAAAAATATTTATTCTTAATCTTTGTCAAGAAATGATTTCACTTTTGTTTTTTCTTCCTTCAGGTCACACAGTGCAGAAGTAAAGGATATGTGTAATGTCCCCTAATTGGGTTTAGTCTCATGTATTACCAAACTAACACAGATTTGATATTTATGTCCCAAGATAAGGGATATAAGGCATTTGAAGTTAAAAGAACTATTCATTTATTTAATCAGATTAAGTTATCTATATATTCGTTAACACTCATATCCAACCTTATTAACACTCATATCCAACCTTATTACTATTCCAGCTCAAAGACGGAAGGAGTAGGTGTTATCCAAGTTGCCTAGATACCAACTGCAATGGGCTCCCTCAAAGTTTACAGATCCAAGCCCTTTAGCCTTTCTTGGGACTATAGCCGCAAGGCACTCAGGGTTGTTGATCCATACCCTATCTTGGGACAGATAGCGATTGCTTGGATTTATACAAGCCCCTCCTTGGAAACACTCCAGTCCCTTCCTCTTCAAGTACTAAATAGTAACAAATCTGAACATAGACATATATGATTATGACTCCATTTATTTTAAAAAAACAATATATTCTTTATTTACTATCCTTCTTATCTTTATTATTATCCATTATATATATAATTATGATCTCTAATAAGATGAATTCATCATTAGTACACATATTATGCATGTATGTGCACTCATATATCTTATATATATTTTGATTATCTTTAATAAGTTGAATTATTTACTCATATATCTTATATATATGTATGTATGTATGTATCTTTATATATCTTTAGATATCTTTATGTATTTATGTATACAAATATCTTTTATATATCTTTATAAATTTATATATACAAGTATCTTTATATATTGATATCATTATATCTTTTATTTCAGATTGTTTGTTTCAGATTTCATTCCCAATACAAGGACATACATAATGATAAAACACAAGCATTGCAAAATGGGATAGAAACAATATGCATTTAATAAACTAATTCACCATTAAATCTTCATCAATCTCTGTCATGTCTCGCCATGCTGGGAAGAATCACAAGTCTTAAACCCTATCTAGAACAAACACATCAGAAAGTTGTCTTACAGTAAGACTTCACAATTTTCAAAACCTCACAAACAGCAACTATTCTATTTAGAAGGGTGATTTCCTTAAACACTAATTACAAATAAAGTATTTATAAAGGCAAGGGGTTAATGGAAGGTGACGCGACACAAATAAGATCGACCCCTTGCTAACCGACTCCAACTAAAGTCAATCTATAATAACCAGCAATTGATTAAGCTGACAAAAGATCATAGTTGGAAAACTCGCCAAAGCCTGAAAAAGAAATTCGGGAAAAACTCGGGAACTTTAAAAATTGCTTAAATTTAATTAGAAATGCATTTTTTTTGCAAAATTCAACAAGAAGATGCATCCAATGAATCAATAAATGAGAACACAAAAGAAACAAGCTTAGTCTAGATATATTTAAACACAAAGTGGGTACAAAATTGCATTCTCGTGAGGAATGTTGATGGTTGGAAGCAAAACAGTAAATAATTTATGTAAAACTAAAAGTAAATACATCATTACAATTACATCTTCCTCTTCCCAGGTCTAATAAAAACTAAGGGAGAGGTAGAACTAGAGGGTCTAGTCCTAGAAGTTTGCATTGGGCATGATTGTGCCTCCTCGCTCGATATGTCTAGCTCAGTTGTGGCTTGTCCTCCATCCTGGATGTAGCTCTGCCTTTAGCTTCTCCTAGCACTAGCAATGACTACTCATTCAACTCAATGTCATCCAGTGTGAAGCCAAATCCACCCCCCTCCTCCATTGCCTGCCTCTCCAAATCATTGATGTCATCCTCTTTAAAAAACACCTCAAATCCGCTTCAAATCGATAGAAATTAGTTTGCAAGTGTTTGGAAGACTATTTTCCCGCTCTTAACAAAATACAAGTGAAGAAATGAGAAATGAAATTAATTTGGGCCGTTTTTCGCCTTTAAGTGCTGTTATAAAACTAAAACCAAGTTTTTAACAAAAACTCGGCGAGATTTTGCCAAAAATTCGGCGAGATTTTGGTGCCAATAAAAGTCATAAAAACTCGCCAAACCAGAAAACTCGGCCAGTTTTTGCAACTCGGAGAGTACTCTACCAGTAGCACATCTATGCAAAACTCCCAGTGATTACTAAGGACCAATCCATCAAGGATTAATAGTGGCTAATTAATAATATACCCAAACTAATAATATAGCCAACTAATCCAAAGAGAAGAGCTGCGCTTAGAAAATGAAGGAGATGTTGTCTAAAGAAACGCACCTCTTCCATTCAAGGGGCGGGGGGGGTGGGGGCGTATAAGTAGGTAAGGATCAACTCCAAGAAGACATTAGTTAAGAAGCAATAATTCAGAAGACATCAGGGGACAACGATCAGATGAAATATCATTTATAACAAATCAAGTTCGCAATAATGTTCCCAGTTAGTGTGGGCAATCAAGAAGGAAAGCAATCGATTTGGAATAAGCTTTTAATAAAATACAACAGAAATGTCTATAACTGTGTTATTATATAAATTGATTGGTGAAACCTGTTGGGTGGATATTTTGCAACTGACAGTTTTGAGGAAAAAATCCAGTTTACAAAATTTTGATACCAGCCACAGCGTGTGAGACAATGTCTCTCCTACCTTAAAGGGAAGGCTCCCCCTTCTCACCGTTCCTTGGATCAACTCAAGGTAAGCAAGAAGCTAAGAGATTATTAAAATAGGGTGTTACAAATATTCCTTCTTATCTTTCAAGAAGGAATCCACTTACTCGAAAAACGAATAATGGGCAAAGCTTTAATCTCTAAACTACACTTCTATCTAAAAGTTGGAAACAGTGATACCGATAAGCCAACACCAACTCACAGGCTGATTGAAAAGCGTACCGGCTTGGTTCTATGACCTATTTATCGAATCTATAAGAAACACCTCTACCATTGGGGCACACAGACTTCCAGAAGTAGAGATTTTTCTAACTATTCTAACAAATTATATGAAAATGAGATGATAATATAATCTACAGTCACAACTTCTAGTCTTATATTACCACAATTGCTCCCAGTCACAGCTTCGGCTCCAATTGTTTCTAATCTTCAAATTGCTCTTAACAAAACACAAGAATCACATAAACAAAAAGATAGCGAAACCAAATTGCAATCACAGCTTCCAATTTGATTCCCCACAATTGCACTCAGTCACAGCTTCAGCTCCAATTGTTTCTTTCTATTTATATTTCTCCAAAATAGTACTACACAATCACAGTTATGCTTGCAAAAGTTTGGCAGAGCTCTCTCTTGCATAAAATAAAGATGAATATTTACAATGAGCCCTCTTGTATTTATAGGAGAGAGGCTATGAGAAAAATAAGGAAAATTAACTAAGTTGACTTATTCAACATTACAGTCCTCTGTAATGTGATTACATGTAGCAAGATGTGTAATTGCAAATTTTTGCTTTACATGTTTCATTACATATGTAATTGCAATTTTATGCTTTACATGTAACTTGTCAAAACTAAAAATAACAATGCATATCTAAAATCCTAGAAAGCAATGAGAAATCTATTTGAGTGCCTAAAGCACTCTTCTTTTCAATCTTCTTCATTAAGTGCCATGAAAACCCGAAACTTTTGAATACTCTCTTGAATTTCCTTCGGATTTGGCACAATGGTGTTGTTTGCAACCACAGTTGTCTTGAGAATCGTATCTGAGCATCTAGAAATTGCGGCATCACTATCCTCAAGAACAGTTTGAAGAAGATTAAGTGAGTTCTGATGATCTGCGAGTTTGTGAATAGAATCCAGTGTAAAATGATCCGCCTCAAGCTCAAGATGAACTATTAACAAGAATTCTGAGACTATATCATCCTCTATCATCACCTTTTGATCATTATTTATCAATGTGCATGAAATCTTTATAAATTGAGTAACAATTTCTTGCTCTTTTTCAGCACACATCTTTATGGCTACCTCTAGATCTTCTACCAGGTTTTCAATGACTTGGCCTCTATTCACCAATAGCTCTTTGGATCTGATGTAGTTCTCTCGAGAAGGTATTACCCCCATTCTCGCATAGCAACTCCAGTTTCAGATCTGAAAACTTATTCCAAATTTCCAAGTCTTTTCCAAGTGACTCCAAGTTTTGACTGAAATTTCTCAAAACTTCATTCAACTGAGATGTCACCATTCTGGCATGAGTAATCATTTGGAGTGCTCTTTTTATCAACTCTGTTCCTTCTGCCATCATTTGGTTCACCCATGTATCAATGGCTGTAGCCATTTCTCCAGCTCTCTCAACCTGTTTAACAGACTCTTCTGCAATAGAAGACGCTAGTGGATCAACTTGTTCTGAAACTCTAGTAACCTTTCGAATCACTGCCATGAGTAATTCATTCTATTCCTTGAGCTGATTTTTCTTCCTTTTAAGCTCATCGCACTCCTATGCTAGCAAGGCTACAGATTCTTGAGCATCATTGATCAATCCAGCATGTGTCTGTTTGCCCAAATCCACCCTGGTGATCCTAAAATCAGCCAACTACATTTCATCACGGGGTTTTTCCATAAGAGGTTCCGCAATCTCAACATATTTAGTTTTATTCTTGTCCATTCTAACCCTTGAAACCGTTTTGGCTCTCTTAGTACCCTTAGCCTATACTTGTTTCAATTGCTCAAAGTCAAAAATATCTGGTAAAACTTCTTGTTTCTTTCTCTTTGGAACAGTAGCACTGAGCCACGAAGGAAGATCAGATAAAATAGCAGGAGTTCCTTCAGACGCAACTTGTGATATGTTAGATTGAGTACATGTTGTGATGCTTACAATGGCTGGTGCCTCAGTTTGTATAGCAGCAGGAACAGGTCTTGTAGTGACATGTGGCATTGATTCTGACATGAACCTATCAAAATCGCTAAGAGAAGAATATCCTTCCATTGAAGGAATCATGGGTGTACCTGAATGAGAAACATAAGAGAAAACACCAACCATGTTGTCATGTGACATATTTGGAACAGGAGGAGTCAATACTGTTGAAAATGAATCAACGTCAGAATCAATCATGAAACTAGGTGCATCTGCAAGAATGAACTCATGTGTAGTCTCCGCAGGGGTAGATCGTGTATCTGGTATTTCTAGAAGTACTTGTACTTCATCTTCTTGTTGATCATCTTCAATTTCAAGATTTTCTTGTATCACCATCTTTTCTTTACCTAAACTTCCTCGGGTTTTCTCCTTTGATTTTAATTTCAATTTTACTGTGGTCCCTAAAGAAGATGCATTATCTTTGCTCTTACCTTTCACTTCTAATTTCCGGCCCACAGGTCCAATTGCATCATCATCTGATCCTGATTTAAATCTTTTCATCTTAATACCATAATGCTTGAGCCAAGCGTGAGTATTAGCCATGATTGATTGAAATCTGTCGGTTATGGAGAAATTTTCTTTTAACGACCATTGGATTGAAGGGAGGTCCTGAGATGCAACCTTTGCTACCTGGTATTCTGAATCTAATATGTCTCCATCATCTTCCATTCCTTCTGGAATGTCAGCAAGATCCATATCAATGATTTGTTCTAAGGATAACCTGCTATAGTCCATCCTTCTGATATCCTTATCTGTACGAAGATCTATCCAAACATCTTCAATACGATGAACATGAGTAAAAGATCTCCTGATTTTATCCCTCATGCCCCGATAATCAAAATCAGCTCTGATTTTGAACCTTTTCAGTTTGATCTCCTGTAATTCAGTTTCCATTGCTTTAGCTTTTACCGTGGAAGTAAGTGAATACCTACCAATTACCAAGGGATGCTGAGTAGAAATTGCAAATCCGGCTTTATGAGATGCAGATTGTTTAGCATGTACATACATCAGCTGTCTTCCCAACTCCATTAGAACAATCTTATCAGTCGGATACCTTGGCAACATATAAGGATGATCATCAAAACATCCGACTCTCATGTAGGTGAAAGTCGGAAATTGTAAGAACATACATCCATATTCATTGACTTTCCTCCATGCTGCCTCTGAAACCCTTCTATTTTCAAGTGTTTTATCAAACAAACACATAAAATTTCCGAAGAAGGCATCCTAAAGTCTACAATAATGATGTCTACCTGTAACCATGGGCAATTGACTGTAGTATCCCCATACTGGCAACCTGCTTCTGTCTCCCTCATAAGATAACCCTGGTAATGCTCGGAAGGATGTAGCAATGTACACAAGATATGAACTCATATAGAATGAATGAGTGGTAGGTACCTCTGTCAATTGCTCACACAATGAATCACTGATCAATTCTGCCCAAAAAATCTTTTGCTTTCCTTTTTTGACGATGGCAATATACTGAAACATCCAAGGCTCGAAAACATTGGACTTCTTCAACCCTCACATTCTGCCAAGAAGAGTAATCATATCATTGATATCTTCTTTGAACTCAGTTCTGTACAAAGTTGCAGGCCATCGGGTTGAGATTGATTGCCTCGGTTTAATGAACCAAACAGTATTGATCTCTCTTTTGCGGTCATCTTCCATTTTATTGTAGTACTGTAAGGCTTTCTCATGAGTAATATCTGCATATACCATAGCAGAAGGAACATGGAAAACTTTGTCAATGGCTTCTGCATCTAACCTGATAACAATCTGACCTTTAGAATCCTTGATTGTCCGGGTTTCTTTATCAAAATGTGCTGCACATGCCATTATGAACTCAGGTTCCAGTACTACCACAGGAAAAGTTGAGAGTAGGTGAATATGGCTTTTGAGAATTTTCTGCATCTCTTCCTTTGGATTTGCGACCTCTGTCCTTTTAACAAATTCAGTCATATCCACATGCCCAACTTCCGTATCTTTGATCTCATCCAGATTTGAGACCACTGAGGTAGGAACAACAGAAGTCAGATATTTATGAAATTTGAATTTCATTATTTTTCCTAGTGTAGTGGTTAACTCTTCTGTCATCTGATGAACACCTGTTTTATCAAGATGAAAAGATCAAAATAATGCAACATCAGAAAGTATTGACGTTAAGGCTCACTCCGATTTTGAAACAGGATAAAGCAAAAAGTGGAACACATTGTATTTCAGGGATTTTTGGGCACATTGCAGATTTGACTGCATGTATTTCAACTTGTAATATTTTATGCAGTAGATCCAAAAAGTTCCTACTACAAGGGAAAAACATAAGTCTTTAAGTGAAATCGGGGTTTTTGGACCCAACTGCACTTAGGATTGCATGTGTAGTTGCATATGTAGTTCGTTTTGCAATCGGGTTAAAAATCCCCGATTTGCACTTGGAATTGCTTTTTCAACTTGGGTATTGTAGGAGATTTTTGATACGATTGCGCATTTGACTGCATGTAACAATACATGCACTTGGTGTAAAAATCTCCGATTTGGGAAAACTTAAGGTGGGGATTTCCAGGGTAGTTTCATTTTTAATTACATGTAATAGTACATGTAATGGGTTTTAAAAATCCCGATTTTGGAGACAAAATGGATTTGGGCAAGGATGTAATCGGGGATTTTTGAGATGATTACATATTGCATTACATGTAAAAAGACATGCAATAAAATATGCAATGGGCAATAAAAATTCCGAAAAGCATACATAAAATGGAATTTTTCAAAGGAGTTACATTTTGAATTTCGAGAAACATTGCATATTAAATATGAAAGTATACTGATTTTGGCAAGGCATTAGTATGCAATTTTATCAAATAGTGATATTTCAAGGAGACGAAAGGGAATTTCATTTTTCTCAAGGTAATGATAAAAAATGTGAAATTTCTGGATATGGCTGCGAATGAGTGAAGGAATTTTGAAATAATGGCATATGCATTGGAAGTATTTGCAATCATTCTGAATGCAATGTATGCTGGAAAAGATTCATTCGTTTGTGTTTTAACCGGATTTGATCAATCCTTTGTCATGATCATAAGTATATTGCAAAACATGGAAATCTTCTTCTCTTGAAAAAATTCTGATAAGAGAAACTCCCAAATGTGACTAAAAAAAGAATGTCAATCCCGTTTTTGACAAAAATCAATTAATAAAACCCTGGCTGTAGCTTAAAAAATGATATCTAACTCAAAAAATCTCCTGCATTAGATATCTAAAACTCACGGGAAGGCAAAAACGACCAACAAAAGACAAAAACTAACAATAAAAATGAAAACTACAGCCACGTTTTAACAAAAACGACCATTAAAAACTTTAAGCATTGCAAATAGAAAAACGTTTTGACTGAAAATGTTAAGCAAAGCAAAGCAAAAATGCCCATACCTATTGCAAAACGTGAAGACCAAAACTTGCTTTCAAAAACCGAAATCAAACCTACAAACTCGCAGAGAGAAGAGACCCGGATTTGGAACTTTTCGGAATTATAAAGGAGACAAATGAAGACCTTAAAAACTGTGAACTTGGCAATAGACTGAGAGTCAACTCGAATCATGGCTTGGCGTTCCCTGTTAACGCGGCAATGAAAACTCTCACGGCACTCTCTGCAACTCATAGTTGCGAACGGAGAACCTGGCAAAGTTAACACTTGGCGTTCGAAAATATTATCGGGACTTTGGAAATCCTTTGCAATTTCTATTTCAATGTTATTACATATGCAATAACACCAAAAAGGTCCGCTAAAATATTTTTCGGAACTTTAGAAAGACGCTACATCGTTTTTAAATTTGCAATGCATCATAAAGAGTCCGATAACTTTTAAAATTTTCGGATCTTTTAATATTTAAAACATTTGCATTTAACATGTTTATAAACATGCATAGGCGTAGGTATAGTCCGAAAACTTTAATTTATCGGGACTTCCAATTATCGGAACTTTAGAAAGACTTTTCATTTAAAATATTGCATGTCATAAAATGTGCAATATGAAACAAAAACTCCAATGAACGTTTGAGAAAGCTTTCGGGCTTTAATTTAAGTCAACATGAATCACATGAAATAAAACATGCAAATCCCTTCAAAAATTCCGATGGTATTTGAGTTTGTAAAATGACAAGACAAAATATAAACAACATTATATAAAATCTCTTATATTAAATATATGATGTATTCTTGAAGGTCTTTATTTTAATATTTTTGAGAGTTTATATAATTTTAAATATATTAAAATTTTAATAATATACTAACAATATATTATTAAAATTGAACAACAATAAAAACAAACAAAAACAAAGAAAAAACTAAAGAAAAACATTAAAACAACAAATAAAAAATTTAAATAAATAAATAAATTTATTTATTTAAATAAAATACTTAGAGTTTTTTTTTAAAACCAATCTAAATTTAATCAAAAATACGATTAAAATTTAGTATGGTTGTCATAAATTTTACGAAAACAAAATTTACGACAACAAAACCCTAACTTGGGGACATTACATGATCTGAGTTTATTGATCTTTGACACGACAGTCCGAATGAGAGTTATTGCAGTAAATCAAGACAAGTTCTATCTTCTGAATTATTCTTTAAAAAATATGTTGAACATTATAAAGATATGTCTTCAGATATGTTAAAATTATATTTATAAATATATTGCAGTTCACATCTCAAGTTGGAACTACTGCTTCAGGACTAAATTAAGGTAAATCCCAAAAAGGGACATCACAATCCATAATGCACCCTTTTTATGATTATCAGGACACTACAGGAATTACCAAATTCCTTCTATAGTTGTTTACTAATGCAATGTGATGTGAATGCAAGAACAATGAAAAGTATATATGACTGGTAATTCCAAATGTTAAAATGGATGTAATGTGCAGTAACAGTGATCAATATGCTATGATGCAATATGCAATGAACAATGTAATAACAATGGATTATGTATGGAAATGGAATAAATGTATTTACAATTGCAATTCCAATGCCACAATGGAATACACTGAATCTTAACAAGGCTGCGACTACAATAGATTATTAGCAGTTTAAATATGTATCAATGGTTGTCTCTGATATAACAATATGGAATATGCACATAGCCTGCGAGACGCCTCTGATAGGCAAATGAATTATATGCTGTTATGACAGGATGATCAATAGGCAGGATGCCATCTCTGATATTCTTTATATGACTGCAATCTGCGATTTCTGGAGCCGTCTCTGATATGGAGATATAATTATGCTCTGTGTTATTGTGCTGTCTCTAATCTGCTATCTAATACTTGCACTTTCAAATATAAGAGATTACGATAGCAACTGATATGCTCAGCAAGCAAAGTCCACAAGGGAACAAATTATAATATTAATTTTCATGCACACTTCTCATAGCTGATCGGCTTTGGTATTTTATAATATTTGAAAAGGCACAATGAACCACGGCCACCATTACTTTATCTTTACCGCCATGATCAATGATAATCATAGTGATTGGATCTGTTGTTATGAATCGCCTTGTCATGTAATAACAATATGATTAAGGATTAATCATATGTAATGAATAAGCGCCAATAGAGATGAGTATCCATTGCTTAGACATTTTAATTACTCATAATAATCTTCATGATTATTATGAGTAAACATTATAATCATGAATTACTAATTATCCATGGATCGGCAGTGACACCCGATCATGGATCATAATGATGCCATTCTTGTATCTGATAATAAAACATATTGTTGTATGGATATATCCATACATCATAGGATGTTCTGATGATGGAACATTATAATATGCATGCTTATATCCATATATCAATGATCTCGATCATGGATGTGCCCATGTGCATTTAATAATAATCCTCAATATGGTGTACTTATGTATGATGGCCACGTATATGTGCATGTGTGCATACATGTATATGCCTATGTATGTATGTATGTAGGTGCATGTATACATGTATGTGCAAATGAGTATGCATGTACATATAAGTGTATGTGGATGTGTACAAGTATACATGCACTTATATAGGTAGGTGCATGGGTATGTATGTATGTGTATGGATGCACATGTAGGCGGTGATAGATCATGAATGAGTGCACCATGGAAATGTCTCTAAAAATGCAGAGATGCAATGATGATAACTAACTATTATGCAGGAGATATATACATGACAAAGTATCTTTACTTTTCCTTGCCTTTTATTTACATGTTATGCTCTTTTGATCAAAATTAAGGGATATCACAGTCTCCCCTCTCTCAAAAATGCTTGCCCACAAGCATTTGACTTTTCCACTCTTACGGGTTTCTTCTTGTAGTTGATCCAGATTCTGGGTGTCCCATCACCTTTGAAAATTACTTCCACCCTTGGCCTAGTCTTGATCTTCTGAATTTGTGTTTGTTTGTGTGCAGGGGAAGTAGTTGCATGGAGTCAATATAGGATGTGTTTCCCTCTTCTCTCTTTGAAGGAAATAGTTTGATGGTTCATGTCATGTTTGAATGGCCCAATGTGCTTCATCCATGGTAATCCTAATATGAGGTCTGAATTTCCTAGTTCCAAGATGCGGAATTGGGTTGTGTAAGTGTATTCTCCAAGTTGTAGTTTGAGGGGGAGCAATATAGTGTTGTAGAATACAATTCCTCCATTATGCAACTTGATCTTGATGGGGTCGCATAAGAGCCTAGGTATGCCATGCTTCATGTTCCAAGACTGATTGATAAAGTTGTGAGAAGAGTTGTTGTCTAAGAGTGCTTTTATCATTTATGTTCCTTCCTTCTATTTGTCCTTGAATTTGAAAGGTACTTGGGGTAGGTCCCTCCAAGTTAGCTAATGTGCCTTGTTTAATTGGTTCTTGGGGTGGATTATCTTCTAAATCAATGTCACTGGTTGTATCTCCTTTGTTGTCACTGGGTCTCACTTCGATATAATGGATTGGCCCCTTTCCCTTGCATCGGTGTCCTGGAACCCAAGGTTCCTTGCAAGTGAAACACAACTTTTGCCTTCTAAGTTCTTGGCGAGTTTCAAAATCTAGCTTGGGATGGGAATTTATTTCTTTATTGGAAGGAGGGGTTTTCTTTAGGGATTTGTGTTTCTTTAGAAAAAGGTTTTCTTTTAGTAGTCCCAAAATCCATATCTCAAGCCTTCTTGATAGCTTCGGGCAGAGAGAGAGGATTCAAAGCCTTGACCCATCCTCTTAGTGGGTCTTGTAGGCCATCCATATAGAGTACAATCAATCTCCTTTCCGTGATATCAGTTACTAGGACAGATATCCTCTGGAATTCGGTGATATAATCCTCTATGTTGCCTCGGTGTTTGACTTGAGTGAGTTCTTTGAAGTGTAACTCGAGATCCTTATTGTCAAATCTCTCAATGAGCCTTTCTGTGAATTCTGGGTAGGAGGTGATTCTGGAATTCCCTAAGGTTATCATTCTATGGTGCCACCATTCATATGCTTTCCCGTCTAAATGTAGTGCTCCATACTTTATGGCTTCTTCCATTGGGTTTAGTTGTAGGTAGGCATCTAGTGTTTGCACCCAAGCTCAAGGAGACAATTTTGCAGATCCATGAAAGTAGGGTATACTTAGCTTCCCTACCTTCTTTTTCAATTCTGAAAATCCTTCCTTGTTTCCTCTATGAGGTATATATTTCATCCTTAGCTCAAGATATTCTTTAACAAACATCTCATTACTCATATCACTTACCTCCTAATCTTGTTTGATTTGATCTTCAATTTGGGCAAAAGATAATTTGTTTCCTATTGGCCCCACTAGTGGTGTAAAATTCGGTAATCCCGGTCTAGAACCTTGTCTTTTGGGGGTATGATTCTGTAATTATTCTTCATAGTTCCGGTGACTCTCATGGCCATGGGTCAGGGTAGTTTGTTTGAGAACATCAATTAGCTGCATAAGTTTATTTTGCAACTTTCTTTGTTCATGAATTACTAAGTCTACCTTGCTTCCCATGTTCACTGCTTCAACCACTCCTGTTTCATTTTGTCCTTTCTTTCTTCTGCTATATCTTAAGAGGGGTTTGCTCATTCACTTTGGGCAGGAATCGTGGCTCTAATACCAATTGTAATGTCCCCTTTTTATGATTATCAAGACACTACGGGAATTACCAAATTCCTTCTATAGTTGTTTACTAATGCAATGTGATGTGAATGCAAGAACAATGAAAAGTATATATGACTGGTAATTCCAAATGCTAAAATGGATGTAATGTGCAATAACAATGATCAATATGCTATGATACAATATGCAATGAACAATGTAATAACAATGGATTATGTATGGAAATGGAATAAATGTATTTACAATTGTAATTCCAGTGCCACAATGGAATAAATTGAATCTTAACAACGTTGCGACTACAATAAATAATTAGCCGTTCGAATATGTATCAATGGTTGTCTCTGATATAACAATATGGAATATGCACATACCCTGTGAGCCGTCTCTGATAGGCAAATGAATTATATGTTGCTATAACAGGATGATCAATAGGCAAGATGTCATCTCTGATATTCTTTATATGATTGTGCAATCTGCGATTTCTGGAGCCATCTCTGATATGGAGATATTATTATGCTCTGTGTTATTGAGCCATCTCAGATCTGCTATCTAATACTTGCACTTTCAAATATAAGAGGTTACGATAGCAATAGATATGCTCAATGAGCAAAGTCCACAAGGGAACAAATTATAATATTAATTCTCACACACTTCTCATAGCCGATCGGCTTTAGTATTTTATAATATTTGAAAAGGCACGATGAACCGCTGCCACCATTAGTTTATGTAATGTCCCCCTTTTGAGATTGCCCTAATTTTTACCCCATATGGATTTTTACCTCACACATGATGCCCTTGTATGATGCTAATCTAAAAGATGCTCTACATTTCATGTCTAATTGTTGCAAACTGGAGAATATGCTTTATTATTTATACAAAATCTGAACATAACTATATTTGATGCCTAAAAGTCCATGAGAATATCATGTGATCAATGTATATCTCCGTAAGTACATATATATCCCAAAATAATATAAAATAATTATCTGAATATTCATCTTAGTAATCTGGTGACTGAAACATATATATATATGATAACTTACTGAAACATCTATATATGATAACTTACCTCTGTAATAACTTACCTCATCACTTACCTCTGTGCTTCAGAGTTATCGCTGGGTCATTTGAGGACTATTAATTGCTCATTTAGTGCCTGTATAGTTACACTGGCATTCTTATTTCCCTATCAACTATTGACCTATTATCTTTATTCAGTATCAGTCACTATTGTAGCTTCTAATGTATCAAATTGGCGATCATTGGTTTTGTCTTGTGTCGCCTATGCTTGACTGTAGACACAGCTCCCTTCTCCTACTCCTTTCACTGACTGCTCCATGTATTGTGTATGATAGCCTGTCGAGTTAGCAGAGTGCGTACTCCATCCTTGACCATTGGACGTAGGCCTGGACTGCTAAGTGTACGAGTTTACTGCTGATTGTGTTATGAATGCTAGTTGCGTTTTCTTCTGCCGACTATGCCTCTCATTTTCTCTGTGGTGTGCTCTTCTTTCCAATCCTTTCACTGACGCTTCCAAAAACTATTTCTGACTGTATATATGCGTGATGTGTCTTATGTTGGTCTGAAGGAAATGTTCAATTTCCGAATGTATTCATCATTTCACTGACAAACGGTGCAAGTTTCTCCCATAATGATCCTTTGTTAATTTGCTGAGTTGAATTCACCGTATCATAAATGTATCCCCTTCACTTGGTAATTCCCCCTTTCATGTCCATGGTGATAAGCAACTCCTTTATAGTGCCTGTTCGGCTCTTCAAGATAAGGCGTGATTCCCAAGGATGAATTTTCTTCTTCGATCTCCCTTACTGAGTTTTCCTTAACTTAAGCAGCCTTGCCTCAGAGAATATAGTTTAGTGATTAAGAATCTAAGTGTGGATGGGAAGAGGATGTCCGATTCTCCATGGTATTCTTAGTCGACTTCATATTAAGTCTTATGAAAATCGATGGCTTTCAAGTATCTTTCCAGGAGGTATAAGCCCAGTCCATGTGATCAATAACATCACATACAATGGAGTCTATAGTTGGTTCAAAAGCATTATGAGTCAAACATGGTTACACGACATTGTTATACATTGCCACCTTATAATTCTTATTCCTTCTCTTGTATTTGAGTGGTATAGTCCATCTTAATATCTCCTATCCTCCCTGTTGATTAATTGTTTATCTCCCATTTGTATTCGCATGGGGAGGTGACTTCAATGGTCGAGGCTTTGTGATGAGCCGCATCCCCTGGTTAATCCTTATTTTCATTCGATATATTTGGCATTTGTATTATTATTAATAATTTTACTATCATTATTGACTATATATTATTTACTTATAAATTATTATATTATATTCATTATATTTATTTTAGATGTATGTAAATAATTATATATTATATATATTAAATACATAATAATGATATTATGATAATATATAATATTTATATTATTATAATACATAATATCAATATATCAAATATATAGTATTTATATTATAGTTATATTATTTACTTATTTAATTTATATTTTTTTATGTTATTATTATTATTTATTTATTAATATTATATTTTCCATTTAATTGCATATTTTATATTTTAATATTATTATTTATTTATTAAAATCGGATGATTTAATAATTATTTATTATTAAATCTTATTTCAAAGCAGGGACATCACAGTTTATCTTTACTGCCATGATCAATGATAATCAAAGTAATTGGATCAGCTGTTATGAATTGCCTTGTTATGTAATAACAATACGATTAAGGATTAATCGTATGTAATGAATAAGCGCCAATAGAGATGAGTATCCATTGCTTAGACATTTTAATTACTCATAATAATCTTCATGATTATTATGAGTGAACATTATAATCATGAATTACTGATTATCCACGGATTGGCAGTGACACCTGATCATGGATCATGATGATGTCATTCTTCTATCTCATAATAAAACATATTGTTGTATGGATATATCCATACATGATAGAATGTTCTGATGATGGAACATTATAACATGCATGCATATAGTCATTTATCAATGATCTCAATCATGGATGTGCCCATCTGCATTTAATCAATATGGTTTACTTATGTATGATGGCCACGTATATGTGCATGTGTGCATATATGTATATGCCTATGTATGTATGTATGTATCTAGGTGCATGTATACATGTATGTACAAATGAGTATGCATGTACATATAAGTGTATGTGGATGTGTACGAGTATGCACGCACTTATATAGGTAGGTGCATGGGTATGTATGTATGTGTATGGATGCACATGTAGGTGGTGATACATCAAGAATGAGTGCACTATGGAAATGTCTCTAAAAATGCAGATGCAATGATGATAACTAACTACTATGCAAGAGATATATACATGACAAGGTATGTTTACTTTTCCTTGCCTTTCATTTACATGTTATGTTCTTTTGATCAAAAGGGATATCACACTATCTCATTGACATAATCTGAAAATAACATGTAATACAAGTGCATAGCTGGATATAACATCTCTGGAATTTGCTATCAGCTTGTATTTATAAACTCCCTTGTCATTAAGCATTGCATCAATGGAGCACTACATCATTTACTATGCTTTTCCGAACACCAAACAAATCAGAACTTCTGTGCAATAATTAGACCATCCAATGAAACCCAAAACCTTGAAAAGAGGGGTTCCCAATGTGAAATGAAGACGCAGAAAGGTCTGCTACAAACTGGGAGCTATTGCCAAGCAGGGGCAAACTCTTAAAAGAAACCCAAGTCTCCAAAATCAACCTCAAATCTGTCCCACACTAATCCAAGTCATTCTATCCATTCAAGAGCTCCTCATGAAGGTGTCTGACCCTGTCAAAATGCAGATATAAGTCACCAAGGGGCTCCCACATCCCGAGGAAGGAATGTTGGTCCTCTGAGAAGGGCATCTAGCATAGAGAATTCAGTCCTTCACCAGAACTCACAAATAACCTATCACAAATGGTCTTCCAGCTGAGGTAAAATATTTGCGCACATGTCCAAAACAATATTAAATTTACTCCAAGAGATATGAGCATAAATATGGTTCTCTGTGTCTCTGAAAATGATATGGCTGGCACTGATAAATTGCTCAAAACTCACCAAACTCAAACAGCACTCTGAAATAAAATTAAATACGCCAAAAATGGAATACCCACATCAAAATACTTCATAAATCTTCATCTTCTAAAAACCCTTGTCACCAAACATCAAACCAAAATCACTGAAAACTCAAACTGTAAGCAATAACCAGCTAGGGTGGATATTGCACCACCAAAACCAGAGCAACTATAGAGGGTTTTGGTCTTCAACAATCTTCAGAAGAACTCTCCAGATTCATTTCAATAGCATTTTATCATGTGTGCACAAGCAGAATACAAGAATGAGAGCCCAAACTCATTTATAGAGCTGGAGGGAAAAATTAAGGCAACACATGTTTAAAACATAACAATTTCCCTCAAGAGTCAAATGTCTCTCAATATAACTTTGAAATTACTTTGTCTCCCCCCTTTCTTAGGCATCCCCTTTCGAGGCAACTTTATAAAAACATTTAACACTTCAGTTATAAATAAAAAGTCACTTTTTGGACACTGAAGTGAAAAATATAAAATATTATTTCCCTCACCTTAGAAAACTCACCAATGCACTAAAATCGAGAACAATTCACACAAAAGCAAATGGAGAATAGAAACTAAGACCAAGTGCCCAAAACAGCACTTACTAAAAATATCATATGTCAAAAATAGAAATTTCATTTGTTTTCCCTCTCGGGTCAACAAGAATAGTTGCATAAACACACATTAACTGATAAACATGAACACAGGAAAGTATTGCAATTCGGTAAACATAAAGTATTTAGAAAACCAAATCATAAATCGTCCTATTCCCAATCTGAGCAAAGTATACATAAAGCCTCCGAAGGGACACGACCGAAACGTCGCGTCGTAACGGTTCACACTCTCGGTGCTAACCGCCAAGATTAACATAACTTAACATAAGTTTATTACATAACTCCCGTACATACAAAATATACCGACAACATCATCCCCCCCATAAAAGAAGTCGGCTCCGACGACTGACAAAAGAAAACATAGACAAAATGGAGCCTATTACAAATTACTGAGAAGGGGGCGTAGGAAGCATCCCTGAAGATGAGGGTCCAGCTGGTGCCGGTGCTGAAGCAATCTGGGCTCGCAACTCATAGACCTGACTCGTCCGGGTCTGCAAAGCCTGCTCTGCTCGCATCTTCAGTTCCATCGCTGTCCGAACCATGCTGGCTGCCTCTAACACTGCTTTCTCCTTTGCATCCGCAGCCTCCATAGCTGAATTCAAGCGAGTCTCCAATAAATCCCGCTCTACCCGTAGTGTGTCCAACTCTGACCTCATGGTGCTCCGCTCAACCTCCCAGGACTCCCTCTCCTGAACCACTACTGTCTCCAAGGCTGTGAGATGGGAAACTGCCTCCTCCCGAGCTGCCTCAGCCGCCAAGCCCGTAGCCTGATGCACTGAAGAAGCGTGCTCCGAGCGTCTGAGAGTGAAGTACTCCTCTCGAAATGCCTGCTCCAATTCCCGAATAAGACCCTGCAGTCGGCTCTCTCCTGCTGGCACCCGAAGAGCCCAATCCTCCAACATAGTGAGAGTCTCCTGTGTAGGCCATCCCCGAGCCTCAAAGCACTCGACGAATGCCTGTGGACAGCCAACCCGTACAAATGTCAAAAGGCGCTCCAACTCTTCAGCAACCTTCTCCTGGCCCTGAAGCTCTGTTGAGGCGACGACCCGCTGGCCTGCAGCAGCTACATCCGCCAAGTACTGCTCCCATACTGTCTGCGCGGTCTCCCTCAGTGGCATCGCCCTCTGTGACTCCTCCCAAGCCTCAACCGGCTGTCTCTGCTCCTCCACAGGATCAGGTCTTTCACACATCTCACTCCCTTCTGTTGGCTCCTCACGGGGTGGCGACATCATTGTATCCAAATCAACAATCTCTACTACTGCTCTGTCAGGCGACAGGGAACTCGGGGCTGCCATGGCGATGGGAGACATCTTGAACTGCGCGAGCCAAGAAAACACTCGAGAGTTCGGGTCCCCAACCCCTGTCGGCACCGTCTGAGGTGGCGCCTCCTCCAATACCCCTGGCGCAACCCGCACAAACGCCTCAGTGCCCACAACCTCCAAAGTAACCTGCTCTGAGCCTCGAGCACCATCTCCGCTAGTCTGTCCTGCATCAGCTGGCTGAACTGTAGGTGGCTCTAAAGTCTGGCCCGTCGGGTGTAATACTACAGGAGCCCGGAGCTCTCCGAACGGTGGTACTGGTACGGCCTCTAATGTGGTACCGGATGGTACAGAGGGCCCCGCTGCAACAGTCACCGAGGGTGCGGGTGGTGTGAATAAAACAAGAGGTGGTGCACTCTCAGTCGGAGTCGAAACTGGTACAACCCTAGATGGTGAAGTCAGTGCCTCTGTGTCGGGAGTGTCCGATCCACCTACTGCCTCACTCTCACTGTCTTCCTCCTCCGAGTCCTCACTGGACTCCTCCCGTCCACTGTCCACATTCTCCCCTTCCGACTCAGAGAGGGCCTGACGCTTCCTCTTCAGTCCTGTCTGTACCCCTCCAGCATCCAAGTGCCGCCAATGAAAGATGAGAGGCTCTCCCGTCGCAATGTCCACCGGCTGTGGCCTCAGCTTCTCCGCCGGAATCTGTTCTCGGGCAGCATTCAGAAACAACCCTATGGCAATATGGGGCATGTAAAACGTCCTATGCTGTAGAGTCATAAACTCGTACAGCCTCTCCGCCATCACTGAAGCCCAATCATATACTGTCCCCTGGCGGATCCCGTTCATGAAAACCAAATGTGTAAGGGCAATGTCGGATGCCCTACTCGCCCCGGTCAACCTGCTCTTCACGATATCCATCAAACATCGCCATTCACCTGGGGCCACAAATGATTTTTTAAGTCCTCGATTCCGGGAAGAAGAGCCAAGCAATGACTCGAACTCCTGCTGAGACAAATTTCTTGAAACCAGCTTAATATACTTCTCCTTGTCTTCTCTGGTCAGCTTCCTCGGCTTCAAGTCGATTTTCCTGCCCTGTGTACCAGGAATACCAAACACCCTCGAAATCTCTCGAGCTGTGAATGAAATCTGAATCTCTGTACCACAATATTTCAATGTACTCCGTCGGCTGAACCGGTCAAATTTATCAATCATCCCCCTCAGAGGACCCTCGTACTCCTTAATGGAAGGCAACGGCATCTGTATTGCCCAATGAACTCCGGCCCGCCGAATCTGTCCCTTCAAGAAATTGGTATCCGGAGTCTGCTCCCACCATGTACGGCATTCCACTCCGCTCAGCCCTTCAAATGTCACAGTCTTCCAGGTGACTTCTTTTTGGGCCTGCTGCGGACGGTGCTTCTGTTTCCTGTCCATGCTTCTGGAATGTGAAACCCTTGGTCTGCTACTACTGGCTGGTTTGGAAATTTGCAATTTTTGTCTCCAAGAACTCTGCTGTTGCCTTGAGTTCATCCTTCTGTACTGTGTAATAACGGTTCGTAACTGATTTTTGAAATACTTCTGTCGTACAAATCAACTTCCTTCAGCCAATGTACTTTTTCCAATATGCAAATATGTAGCAGCTGCAGGTCTCATCAACTGGTCACACTCTCCAAGGGTTGATAACTAAACCGACTGGGGGTCTAGGGGGCAACGCCCCCAGCGGGGTCGAGGGGCAGCGATTTAGCACCTTCAAAGTCTATGAAACACACTAATTTTGTGATTTTCGTATGCTCCCATGCTCTTTTCTGCAAACCGCTTATATTTCCCTTACTTCCTGCTCATGCCCTTCCCTTCGGTACCATTTGTTCTTCAATATGAGCTGCTTTGTTTTGTCGTCGTTTTTTTTTTTTTTTTTTTTTGTATACCATATGAATTTCCTCTTTCATGCTTTCCCTTCACACGCCCCAATGCTATGTACGGCAATCCCAAGTCTTCCTTAGACGCAATGAAAGACAATGTGTACAGACGTCTTTGCCAAAAAAAATATTGATCTCTTATATACTATAGGGCCGTACGGACCCTTACGACATATATGCAACTTAACTGTTATTTGACGTACTCACTTCCTCATGCTGTACGATCCTGAATGCCTTCACGTTTTGTTTTTCTTCCTTGCACGTACGGTCCATGCAATGCGGCAGGCTACATCCGTACGGCTCCGTACGGTCTTCAGATTTGATATTACGAAATTATACCCTTTCCATACGGCAATGTACGGCACTCAAAACCGTACGGTGCTGCACGGTCTACTCCTCCAAAGTGTACGGTGCCGTACAACAAGTCCTTATCCGCACACGCCAGTTGGTCGTACGGCCAAGTTCGATAGCAATTTCCTCTATGCCTGGCGCCGTACGGGTTTTAATAATGCTGCAATAATGTCGTACGGTGCTAATATACCTGCCGTACGGTGTTAAAACATTAAGATGCATGTCGTACGGTGCCGTACGGACATGTTACTCTGCACTTTTTTTTTCTTTTTTTTTTTCAACTTTTCAAATTTTTTTTTCAATTTTCAATTTTTCAATTTTTTTTTCAATTTTTTTTTTTTTTTTTTTTTTTCAATTTTCAATTTTTCAATTTTTTTTTTTTTCAAATTTTTTTTTTTTTTTTTTTAATAATTTTTCTGAATTTTCTAAGTACCCGACGCTCGCGGTGTGGCCGTCGGTCGTTCATGATAGACTTTCAGTTTCGACCCGTTCACCGCGTCCGGAATTTCCCATCCGTCGAGGGTCCACAGCTTCACAGACCCATTGGCAGCCACCTCTCGTACTTTGTAGGGCCCAATCCATTTTACTTTGAATTTTCCAGGCTTGATTTCATTTCGCCCGTTGTATTTTAAAACCAATTGGCCTGGGGTAAACTGCATTCGTCGGAGATGCTTATCGTGCCAGACCTTCCTCCTTTGCTGCGTCGCTTCAGTGGCCCATTGTGCCAAAGCCCGTTTTTCATCCAACTTGTTTAAGAGATAGAGTCGTTCCCTCAGACTCTCCATATCCCCCAATTTATTCTCGATGGCAATCCTCAGACTTGGAACCATGAATTCCACCGGTACCACGGCCTCCTGTCCATACATGAGTTGAAAGGGCGTCTGTCCGGTGGTCACCTTGTAAGACGTCCGATAGGCCCATAGTACCGAGGGTAGCCTCTCTTCCCAATCCTCGCCCTCGACACCGCAAGATTTGTAGATTACGCCGACCAGGATCTTGTTGGTGGCCTCTGCCTGACCATTTGCCCGGGGGTAGTACGGGCTCGAGAACGTGTGAAAAATTTTGAACTCTGTCGTCAGGAGTTTGATCACGTGGTTGACGAAATGGCCACCCCTATCACTCGTCAATTGAAGCGGGATGCCATATCTCGTTATTATCTGCTCATAAATAAACTTAGCCGTGCTTAGAGCAGAGTTATCCGTCAGTGCTCGAGCTTCCACCCACTTGGTCAAATATTCCGTCGCCACCACAATGTATCAGCAGCGTCGAGCGCGGCTGGGCTTCAAAGGCCCCACAAAATCCAGTCCCCACCGTTCAAACAATTCCTGTGCATGAGAAGGGTTAAGTGGCATGTAGTCTCGTTTGAGAGGTCTCCCTGCCCGCTGGCATGTGTCACAGCCGACGACCCACTCCCTGGCATCATTGTACACCGTCGGCCACCATAAGCCTGCCAACAAGACTTTTCTGGCGGTGGTGTCGGGGCCCATATGCCCTCCGGCAGGTCCCTCATGAGCTTCCTTCAACACTCTCGGAACCTCTTCCTCCATTACGCAACGCCTCAATATTTGATCTGGACCCATTTTGTACAGCAGTCCATTGATAAGCTGGAAGGTTCTGCTCCTCAGAACCAATTTTCTACGCTCTCCGGGGAGCATTCCTTCTGGAAATCGGGTCGTGGACAGGTACTCACCGATACTTGTGTACCACTTCGGTAGTACGGCGATGTGAAACAGGTGAGTATCTGGAAAGTCATCGTTTATTCCTACTGGAGGCTCGCCGGACTTAATTCGGGACAATTGGTCTGCAATCACATGACTCCGTCCTGGCCGTACAACAATTCTGAAGGTGAATTCTTGAAGGAGCAGCAACCACCTGCTCACCCTTCCCTGAATGATGGGCTTGTTAACCAGGTACATCAAAGCCTGGTGGTCCACGAAGAAAGTAAACGGCGTCGCCAATAGGTAGTGCCGAAACTTCTGAACCGAGTAGACCATTCCGAGAGCCTCTCGCTCTGTAGTGCTGTAGTTCTTCTCCGCCCTCGAGAGTAACCGACTTGCAAAATAGATTGGGTGATCCAGCCCATGTTCGCCTTCTTGTGCCAGGGTGGCCCCGATGGCGTAGTTTGACGCATCCACATGAACATGGAACTCTCTGTCCCAGTTCGGAAATGCCAAGATGGGGGCTGCCAACAGTCTCATTTTTAAGTCCTCGAATGCCTCCCCTTGCTCCTTCGCCCAGAGGAACGGCTCCCCTTTCTTCATAAGTTTATCCATCGGGTATGAAATCCGGGAAAAATTCTTTATGAACCGTCGGTAGTACCCGATATGGCCCAAGAATGACTTGACACCGGTTACGTCACTGGGAGCCTCCATTTCAATTATCACCCGGACCTTGTCGGGGTCCGTCTTCAACCCTTCCTTACAAACGATGTGTCCGAGCAGCTTCCCCTGCGGTACCATGAAACGACACTTCTTCGGGTTGAGTGCCAGACGTGCCTTCCGGCACCGCTCCATGCACTCTCCGAGTGCTACAACGTGTTTGTCTTGGCTACTGAAAATGGACCAGTCATCCAGAAATGCTTTAAAATTCCCTCTCGACATCTTGTCAAAGATGTGCAAGATGATTCTCTGAAAAGTTGCAGGTGCATTACACAGGCCGAAGGGCATCCGGTTGTAGGCGTACACACCATCTTCCACTACAAAGGTGGTTTTTAGCTTGTCCTCCTCTGCAATGTATATCTGGTTATATCCTGAAAACCCGTCCATGAAGGAATAGATCTCATGGCCTGCCACCTCCTCGAGTATGCTGTCTGTGAAGGGTATCGGGAAGGGATCCTTAATGGTCACCGCATTGAGACACCTAAAGTCTACGCAAATGCGGATTTGGTTAGCCTCTTTCTTCTGAGATATCACGATTGGTGACACCCACTCACTTGTGTCTACTCGGAAAATTATCCCCGCGTCCAGCATCCGCGCAATCTCGGTCTCCACCCTTGCAGCATAGTTTTTGTTCATCCTGTACGGCCTCTTCCGCACAGGTTGGGCTCCAGGAACCAAAGGGATGCGGTGCACGCAGAGCTCCGGAGGTACGCCCTTCAGGTCTTTATAATTCCAGGCAAACACGTCCTTATACTCTGTGAATATTTTGAAGGCTGCCGTTTTTAACACGGGATCCCAGTCATCTCCCACCAGGATAGTCTTGGGATTCTGCTCGTCCCCGAGATTTATTGTTTCCAGTTTTGCCTCTTTGTATTGGATAGGTTCTCCCTCCGAGAACATGTGGGCCGGACTTACTCTCATCTGGGCTTCCCCCTCTGTATATTCTGTGTACTCCGGAGGGAACTCGTTCGTGTTTTCTTCCGTAGGGAACTCATTCCCGATCTCCAGTATATTGCACGATGGCTGAAATACCTCGTAGTCACGCATTTGCCAGTGAAAGAGACCATCTAGTGAATCCGTATCTCCTTCTATCTCAAGTACCCCTTCATCGTTCGGTTCCATAGTTTCTTCCTCTCCGCCCATCCCGCCACCATCGGAGTCTGAGTCGGACGCCATTTCCTCTCCAACCATTTGTGTGGCGAGGTCTACCACAAATTTCCTCCCCCCTTTCTCGAATGCGAGGGTGTTCTTCTTCCAGTTGTGATTGGCTCGGGCTGTCACCAACCACCCTCTACCCAATATAGCGTCATACCCCTTTTGCTTGAGAGGGATTACGACGAAGTCTAAGGTGAAAGGCTGGGTTCCGATAGTCACCTGCTGTGCCATCAGCATACCGAGTGGTTTAATACCGTGCTGGTCGGCCCCTAACAGATTGAAGGTTGGTGGCCACAGCGTCGGTTTCCCCAAACTCTTCCAAGTTTCCTCCGGAAGGACATTAACGCCCGACCCTCCGTCAACGATGGTGTTCGTGAGGATTTTACCCAGGATACCCATTTCTACTACTGCCGGGTTCCGTCCATGGTTTATTGATAACGTCATCGGGTCGGCTGCACAGCCGCCTGGGATCTCCGTTCGTTCCACCGTCGTAGGTGGCGTGTTAGGCCCTAGGAATAGAGCTGTTTTTAGGTGTGGCATGGTCTCCAACAGGTCCTTGATCTTCACGGGTATTTCCATTTGCAGTATCTGCCGTAGTATACTTTGCTCCGCCAATTCTCGGTGAGAAGTGTCGGCGTCGGCCGGTTCCTTCCGGTCCTGTATCTCTTTTTCGATCTCGGCCCTCGCTTGCAGTACCCTCTGTTTCTCCGTCGGAGGGTGTGGGTATGTGGCCTTTTTGGCTTGGGCACGGGTGACTGTCAGGACCTTCTCAGTACCTCTACATTCCAACTCCAGGATGTTACAGCCGGGCTTCGGACAATTAGCGTCCTCATGGTCGCCCGGTCCGCACCACCGACACAACTTCTGTGGAGTCGCGGCCTCCGTCTGACAATCACGGGCAAAGTGGCCCCACTGATTACAACTCCGACATTGTATCATGGGTCTTCCCTTAGCATCATATTGGATCCGGGGCTTATTCTCATTGTTGCCTCGGCCTCCGCGGCGGTTGTTTTTATACCCGCCCGATGATGCAGCATTTTGTTGTCCACCCGTACCAGACGTGGAGGGTTGCTCCTGCGCATAGAGTACTTGTTGATTTCTCGCCCTCAAGTTATAGGGACATTCTTTGAGGGAATGTCCTGCGATCTGGCAGATATCGCAAAAGGCTTTTTTCGGACAAGACCCTTTTGTGTGGCCTGCCTCCTTGCAGTCCGTACACCACACTGTATCTTCTTCGGCTTTGCTAGTACTTCCTTTGGCGGCTTTAAGTTCTCGCATCATCCTCTCAAGGTCTTTTTGCAATGCGAGCACTTTTTTGCTCGACCCGTCCTCACTACTTTCCGTCTCTGAATCATCATCAGAAGATGACCTTGTCTTCTTCGAGGTCTTACATTCGCTCTCAAGATCCATTGCTCGGTTATATGCATTACTATACGAAGTAGGCGGCACTATCTTCATTTTCTTTCGGAGGGATGTTTTGAGTCCCTCCACGAACCATCTCTTTTTCAATTCATCCGCTGGGGCCGACTCCATTTTTCCAATGAGTTCTTTGAGTCGTCGGCCGTACGCACGGACAGACTCATTCTTGGCTTGCTTCGTGTTGTAGATCTCCGCCAATATTTCATTATCATCCCGTAACAATTGGAACTCCGTCTGGAAGGCCTTTTTGACATCGTCCCATGTCGTGAGCCTTGTCTTGTCAACGTCCGAGTACCAATCAATGGCACCCTCCCGCAGTGTTGCAGGGAACTGACAGATCCATTCGTTCTCGTCAGTTACCCCGTGTGCAGTCCATATCGTTTCACACGTTCGACAGTGCCGAACTGGATCCTCCTTCGATTGCCCCGTAAATTTCGGTAACTTTTGCTTATTCACCGCCATGGTTGGCCGCGGTGGAGGCGGTGCACTGATACCACTCGTGCCCACACCTCCCTGAGTGCTGTGGGTAGTCTGGACTTGTGGTACTTGTCCTTGCGGTAGTTGCTGGGCTGGTGGTACTTGCCCTTCTCCTGGCACCGTACCGTGCGGGGTTCTCGGTTCCAACGGAGGGTCTGTTCGTGTGCTCCTGCCACCCTCTGCAGTATCACCCTCTCCGCCGGTTTCGTTCTCCGCGCTTGGTGTACGGAGACCCACCTCAAACCGTACTCTCTCCTCTTGGAGAAAGGCTCTTCTCGCCCGTGTCTCCTCAAGTAACTCTTCCCGACTCCGCACTCTCCGTTCCGGAGAAGTGAACTCTTCTTCGGCTTCTGCACCCTCCGTACCACTTCCGAGGTCCCCTTCGGGCAACCCTCTGGCAAGCTGGTCTTTGGCAAGTTGCCTGAGCCTACACCGACGTTCACGTTGCTGCGCGGATATCAAAGCCTTCTGTGCGGCTTCCCCTTCGTCATCTATCACTTTCTTATTTCGATCTTTATTTAAATTATTGGGCATCAAGACAAACTATACACATTGCTCAATCAAAAAGAACACTTATTTTTTATTAATTCATGTTGCTTTACAACATTCTCAATTGAACTACAATGGAATTTTTGTGTTCCGTTCCCCTTTGTTTCAAACTTCAACAACTTTACTGTTTGTCATTTCCTTCCTCCCGACGGCGACGAAGATGCTCTCGGGCGTGGAATGCACGGAGGATCTCCTGGCGGCGGTCCTCACGGTCAATTTCCTCTTGCCGAATACGTCGTGCGAGTGCTGCTTGTGCCAACAACCGTGGAAGTTGGTTCAACAACCGATTTGCTGCAGGGTTCGCCCCAATCGCGTCCCACACTACGCCTGCAGGGACGTCTCCGTTCGTTGCCTCCCTTCGGACGTGAGTTTCAAGAGCTACTTGAAACAAAATTCGGAAGTCACGTGCCAGATTATCCTCTCCGTCGTACAACTCGGTACGGGCTTCCTCAGCTTCTGGGTTTATCGCACTAACGGGTAAGCCCATTATGCCTACTCGCCATCCGGGTATGTCTAGGCAACGGCGCCAGATGTTTTCCCTCTCGGGTCAACAAGAATAGTTGCATAAACACACATTAACTGATAAACATGAACACAGGAAAGTATTGCAATTCGGTAAACATAAAGTATTTAGAAAACCAAATCATAAATCGTCCTATTCCCAATCTGAGCAAAGTATACATAAAGCCTCCGAAGGGACACGACCGAAACGTCGCGTCGTAACGGTTCACACTCTCGGTGCTAACCGCCAAGATTAACATAACTTAACATAAGTTTATTACATAACTCCCGTACATACAAAATATACCGACAACATCATTGAAACGCACTGAAACTTTAGGCTTGAGCTCTCCACAGAACACTGAGTTGCCTAACCAATTCCACTTAGTCTATGGGAATCCCAGAAATAGGCTAACAGAAATCCAGACTGACTAGGTGCAAGAAGGGGGACATTACACTCTTGCTTCAAAAATGATTGGAACTTGGCATCACTCCTCTTCTTGCTCTTCTTCTTGCACCTCCTCAACACTCTTGCAGTTCACTCTCAGTCTTTCACCTTGCACATGTAGCTCTCACTCTCATAGTAACATTATAAACTTCTTATTGAATTGTTTTTGTGATTTGAAATGACGATTTGAGGGTGTTTTATAGGATTTGTGGGGTTTAGGTGGGGCCCATAGGCCATTAGGGTTTGACCTTTGATGCAAGGATCAAAAATAATTGAGTTTTAAAAAAATTGCCTTATTGACGATCTGACCATGGGAGACGCCTAGAAGTCCCTGAGATAGGATCATTTGTCAATATGCTTTTGTTGGATTATTCTTATTTCCACTACACCAACATACTTTGACCATTTAAACTAAGTTGTGTCAAATTAAGTAAACTTGTAATGGTGTACATGGAACATATCTGTCTAATAGTTAATCCATCCAACTCTTCCACCATGCATTAGAAGGTAGAACCAATTTTACATGGAAATGGTGTGTCCACTTTTGCATATTAAAAAGCACAACACACTTTCATTGCACCGTACTGCTATCACTCACCCTTTCTTGAAGGTCCAATCAGCTTTGAACACCATTTGTTGACTAGAACTATTTTCATTTTACAGTTTATACACATCAGAAAATAAGATTGCAGAACAAAATTGCAGGCAGTCAAAAAAATCAAATGTACAATACATAGATTGAAACATACACAATGCAGACTTGTACATATTTTACATTATCTACTTTCCAGCCTTACTACAAATGATAATACACTGAAAGCTGAAACTTCTCAATGGACATCACTTCTTCAAAATCTAAATTGGAGATGCTCCCATCAATTTACTAGGAAACGTGATTGGATAACTCAATATTAATGGCAAATGGTTAAGCCGAGAACAGACAGCACTTAACAAATACAATGTAAATCCAAAGGACTATCAAACTTAGCAACAATCAAATATGAATGAACAGAACCTGCAGCTCCAAATGGTGAATTGTTGGCAGTGGTACCAAACCCAATTGCTGAAGAGTTGGGATTTTGCTGTCCAGTAAAATTGGTTGAAAAACCTGAAACCTTGCCAAAAGAATTTTGATTGGGAGTTTGAGCTTGATTTCCAAATGCATGCAAAGTATTTCCAAAAACAGAGCCAACCGTGCTTGAAGCAGTCCCAAATCCAGCACTGTGACAATTTATAACGCAAATCATTGGTAAGAACTTAAAAACATAAGATGAATAGCTTCAATGCATTGCCCTCTCTTATATGCATAAAATAATCAATATGTATAATATATCTATGCTTTGGTTCTAGATTATCTAAGAGTAGATAAAAGACAGGCCAAAAAGAACAAAATGACGCTTTGTTCTAATCTTAAGCCTGTATTAAAAAACAGAAAGCTCGTGCAAGACTATGGAAGAATGTTAAATCAACCTATTTGGTAAATAGTGATTTGCAAAAAGACTGGGTAGGATCATTGGTAACTTTGGGTGGCATTCCTGGGTTTGAAAGATGAATGTCCTTAAAGATAAAGGCATAAAAAATTACTGCCTCTTTCCTGTTTTCCTTCAATGCTTTCTGGTTTTAGATAGGACACCTAAAGGTGCAATTCGTGAATGGATGCCAGTGTAGAAATTTGAGGATATAGCTTGTAAGGAGTGATAAAATGGGATTTGTTTCTAAGGAAAATAATCTTTAGGGGTGGACATGAGGATGGGGAATGAAAGGAGGGGAAAATAATTATGAGCACAGGGAGACATGTATAAAAGGAAGCGACAAAGGGAACAATCAAATTTCTTATATATATAATGTTAAGAATATACAAAAGGTAGGTAAGAGGTGAGGGATGGGTGATTTCCCAGTTTATCATGTAAATACATCCCAAAGGAATCCTTCAATGGAGTTCATGCAAGAGCTTTAAAAGGCCTTGTATAAGAGGATTTCATACAGGTAATAATTAGACCAAGGAAAGCTAGAAAACAAAGTGCTGCATAAAAATGGGTAGGTAAATAGACATTTTTAGAGTGTGTAATTTTCTTTTTTGCTCATGACCATTGACAAAGAGGCACTCTTTGAGAATGGTTCATGGAGATGTGGTAAATGTGGTGGGATACAATCCATGTGCAAGTGGTCATAAATGTTTGTGGTGAAGTGTAAAATCCCACACAATTTTTTCTCAAATGTTTCCCACCTTTCTACTTTTCATTGGTGTCTGACTGGTTTAGCAATATTCGAACTCCTTGTTTGGTGTGTTAATTTCAATATTGAATTTGTCTTGATGGAAAGTACATGTAACTAAATAAACTAATAACATTCACTGAAATACCAAGTATATGGGAAGCACATGTAAAATAACAATATTGATGTTATTCAAAGTCTGACTTTTATTGACAGTAATAAATATGCACAGATCTGAGATACATTATGCTGGTTCGAATGCTCAACATTGGCAATGACAGAAAAGTTTCATACAAATATACATCAGCGAAAATGGCTCAGAATCGACTAATTTCATAATGAACCTCCACATCCAAATAATGGTTGGATCGCTGTCCACTCAGGTTGAGTTCATGTATCCCAAGAATGATAGCACATACCCAAAACTCAGTCACAATGCTCTAGAGTCAGTCGCACATCCCCTTCTAAGGTTCACATGACACTCTCTAACCTCACAGCTTCCTTGCACATGCCACACCAACCTTCAGCAGTCCACAATAGTTCCACGACCAGCATGAAGGAATAAAGAGCTCAGGACCATGACTTGGAGATATTCTGCACCAAAATATTCAAAGTGCCTAGTTCGACCTTGCCAAAAATAAGAATAAAATATTCACTCGGCAATCTTTATCTAACATATTAATCACCCAGCAATGAGCTTCCTCTGTCCATGGCATGTCCTTTCTTAAGTGCCCTTTTATCTTCAATGATTAGCACATGAACACTAATCTTGGCATCCAAGCTCCAGCAAATTTTTCTTCTATGAAGACTTCATAAATCTCCAATAACTGCTCTTCATAAAACTTTGTGAGAAATATGACTGACCTCTCCAACAACTGGCTAGTGCAGACAATCTCACTACCAAATCCAATGTCCCTTAGGGTTTATTTCCTAGGGCTTGCATCCTTAAGAAGCTCTCAAAATCCAATTAGAGGAAATAATCCAAGCATATGAGAATGAGCCTCAAAACGTTCATTTATAATAACACCAGAAAACTTCTCAAAAGACTCTTAAAATTCCCACAAATTTTTAATTCAGTAATTTTAAATAATAAAGTGACATTAATAGTCCCCCTTTAATATTTCATTAAAGTCACCTTATAACATTTCATTAAATTAATTAACATTACTCCCAAAAGGCACTTTATTGGATAATATTAAATAATTAATTTGAATTATTCCCTTACTGTTGACTTTAGCCTATGGGAATACAATAGTACAAAGGCTGATACGTGGATGGAAGTTATAAAGGGGTGAGACCTACACCCTTAGTAGACAAAATATTCGACTTTGAATATTTGGGGACCTATAGTGAGAATGAATGTAACAAAATGCCTCCAAGGACCTGTATGTGGCAGTATGCATCGAAGGTCAACATTCGCAACACCGAGGGAAAGGGGATAAAAAGGAGATTAAATAAAGAAGATGAAGAACCTTAGAAGAGGCCAAAAACGGAAGGAATAGAAGGAAGAGACAAAAAGGATATGAAGAAAAAGCACTTGCAAAAAATTAAAAAATTCAAAGAAAAGCGGATAAAGGTGGAACAGGGAGGTAAAAGACCTCAAAAGCAAGGAAACGAAAAGGTATGCCACTTTGGAAAAAACTGAAAATCAAGAGATTAGAGAAATTTAAAGTTAAAAGGATTGAGATGAAAAAGAAAAGAATT
The DNA here is from genome assembly GCA_027943335.1 of Chamaecyparis obtusa. Taxonomy (NCBI): domain Eukaryota; kingdom Viridiplantae; phylum Streptophyta; class Pinopsida; order Cupressales; family Cupressaceae; genus Chamaecyparis; species Chamaecyparis obtusa. The sequence goes on along the minus strand of BSBK01001157.1, from coordinate 225,393 downwards.
GGGAAAATAAAAAGCAAAGAAATAATAATTAAAAACCTGATGTTGGAGAAAATAATAAAAAGGAAAAAAGAAATAAAAGTAAAGGAGGAAAAAGAAAATAAAAAAGGATATGATAGAAAAACGGAAAAATTGATTTTCCTTATAAAGAAAAGATGTGCTCTTAAAGACCTAACCCTCAAGAGCATCGTGCATAAATGGCCTACAAACCAAGTGATTGTCAAAGACCAAGAAGGAAGCCAAGCAAAGGGCATACCAAGATGGAAGGAAATTCACAAAATTCATTATAGTCTCAGCCATATGAGAAGGTTCCAGGGCCATCCGGATGGAAAGGTTACCCACAAAGTAGATCGTATACTACCGTACAAACCCCGTACGGCAAAGCAAGAAGAACGAAGTGTTTTGCAAAGGAGAGCATGGGCCATACGACTAATAGGGGAAGAGGGGCCCGTACGAAGCCACGCAAACTGTACAGTAACCGTATAGATTACCAAGCATTCTCAATCGTACGGTATAGACGCGTATGCCCACAACCGAGCTGGCAACAAACAAGTACGAAGGCACAATATAGACCTGTACGATAGCAACCGTACATTGTATGGCTTGAACAAAGGCAAGACAAAAAGTGGAGGATTGTACGAGCCACCATACTCGGTACACAACCTGCAGATTGGTTCGTATAAATGGCACCTGAAGGGTGTTGGAGAAAGATAAGATTGTTGGCTAAAAATTTTGTAAGCCGCTAAAACTACACCTTACAAAATTGTCACTTTAGGCAACGTCTCATGAGATAAATCTCTCCTCTCATCAATAGGGGAGGCTCCCTTCTTACCGTAGGTGGCTTCAACAAAAACTTAACTGAAATTACAAAAAGGGCGGTTCTCTTAATCAGTTCCTCTTTTTTCAGGAATGATTTGCATACAACTACAACTTTCCAACTTAACAAAAAGTGCCTTATTGCTACGATAATACCGATGACCCTGGAGTTGACATAAGAACAATACCAGGGGCAGCAGCTTTCTTTTCATATTTTGTGAAACAAAAATAGGAACCCAAAGTCTCCTGCACTTGTCTCGTGAGGATTTAAGAAGAATAACCAGTAAGGCACAAAGTCTCTTACTGGATACTCTCAAATTTAATAAAAACACTTACAACTGAAACCCAAAGTCTGCAGCTCTAAGTAATTGCAGCCACTACTATCTATCACAATTTGTTCTTCTGTAGCACAAAGTCTTCAAAAGTTCAAATTGGCTCTGAATCCAACAGGCAGCTCAAAGTCTACGTAATTGAATCCAAATCCCTCTTCAATCAAAGCATTAAAACTCACAATCAACTCAAGAAAATGTCGTCACATAACAGTTTGAATTGGTACAAAGTCTCAAAACAATCTGCCTCTTTTATTGAAAGCAATCTGATTTACATCAAGTTCAAAGTCTTAGAGTGTAGATACAATGAGCTCTCTCCTTTATATAGGAAAAGAGGAGAGAAAAAGGTGGAGAGAAAAGAGGAAAATCCTTAACCACCTTGACTTATTCCCTAACTAACTAACTAATTTTGACTTTTTCAAAGTTGCATGTCTAATGCACTTGCAACCTGATTACATGTTACAACTTTGCACGTGATACTATCACATGCAATTACATATGTCAAATACAAATTACAAAGACATGATGAAAATATTCTAGGTGCCTAACAAGACACAACACCTATTACATCATCCTTCGATTGTCTTCATGCTGCTACAAGATGCATGATGGTTGATATGCTCTAGCTTGGTGAAAGCATCTTGATCTGGAACAGGAACCTACATCCTTAGTTGTCCCTTGAGAAGCACATTTGTTTCTTTTCATCTCTTTCTAGTCTTTTTCCTTCAATCTTGGAGAGTCAACATAGATATACAGCCAAGTGGGAAAGAATGAGAGATAAAATGCAAAGAAATAGCAACCATTTTGACTATTTCTCATGTATATGCAATGAGGAAGAAAAATGGCGTCTAGGGCATAAATCCCAATCAAAACAAGAAAATAAATTAATGAAAAGAATAAATAACTCACCAAAATCAGTTCTTGGGCTGAGAAATTGTTTGGAAATACTCAAATTCTCCTTCCATAAAATGTTTTTGAAGAAGAATAACCAAAGGCGGACTGTTTTCATCAAAATACATATACTTTGTATTTTAAACAGCATATGTAATGCATATAAAAATCGACGCCCTTAGTGGAAGAACAGTCCAAAGGGAAAAACGTGCTTTGAGGATGCAAAGACACATGCAATCCAGCATGTATTCTCCCCCAAATTCGACGTCCCAGAATTTCAAAGCTGGAAATGCAGATTAAGAGGGAAGAAAACGCTGTTTAATGATAACTTTGCATATGTAAAAATATGCAATCACTCTCAAATTCAACGTCCAAGGAAAAACGCAGCTTGGAAGAGTAAAAACATACAAAAACAAACATGTAAATGTGTTTAAAAACAACACCCAAGAGCTAGGCATTAAAAACGCACTTTTCATATGCCTTTGCATGAGTTTAAAACATATGCAATGTCTCCGAAATTCGACACCCAAAAGGAAGGATTAAATACGCTATTTGGAGAAGAGTTTGCACATGTAAAAATACATAAAAAGATATGTATTTGGGTTTAAAAACAACACCCTTAGTGATTCTCCACTAAAAATGCACTTTTAAGGTGCATTTACATATTGATTAGAACATGTCTTTCATGAGGAAAAAGCCACTTGGAGAGTTTTTAAATACGTTGTTTTCAATATGCAATCGCATATAAAAACAACTCATAAAAGATTAAATACGTTCTTTTTGAGTTCAACTGCACATTCTTATAAAACATGCTTTTGGCTTAGAAAAAGCCACTTTTACATGTTTTATATATGCAGTTGCATATAAAAACAACGTATTTAATGTATAAAAGACTTAATTTCAAGAGGTGGGTCTTAAAAAGTGTTTTGCATGTTGATATACAATGAAGAATAAAACCACACCTTTTTGAACTTAAGTGTTTTAATTTTGAATTAATTTAATATATAACTATGGTGTTTAATAAAGTAACATGAAATTAGATTATTTTAAATCTAATTTCACGAAATCATTAAAAACTATAGTCAAATCAATTCAAAATGAGTTGAAATTTGAAAATGAACTTTAAAATCCGTTTAATATATTAAATATAATTGGAACTCGTGCAATCGACTTTGAAAAACTCACATTTTAAGGATTTTTAAAGAATACGCAGTCAGCCTAAAAAACCCCACCTTTTACATCATAACTTGAGTTGTATAACTCCGTTTGATGTTTAAGTTAGCTTGAAACAAGCGTATTTCAAAGGGCTATTGGCTTAAGGGAAAATCAAGATTAAAAATTGCTAATAAGAAAGAGAAAAACAAAGAAAAGGACTTAAAGAACGCATGAAATGTGTGTTACAAAGAGCTTTTCAGGGATGACGAATTGTCTTTATAACACATTATCCAAAACATCCAAATTGTAGAGGATACACCTACGAATTCACAAGAAAATTCCGTAGGGTTGCCATAATTTTGTGATGTCAAAATTGAGGACAACAAAGATTAAGAAGAGAATATTCAATGGTGAAAGGACGTTATAGAAATCCTACTAAGGATAGCTACGACATCATGTATAAAGCCGAGATTAGCAAGAAAAAACCATTGCAAAGAGATATGGCAACTTCCAATGGCAAGAAAAAGATTCGGGCAAAGGTATAAAAAGATGAGAAGGTAACTGTAGAAAATCTCCAATTTGAAAGCGTAACAAGAAGTGAACACGAGATCGTGCAAGAGCACCCCGTATAATCACCAGCTAAAAGATTCACTACGGCAGAAGCAAACAAAATTATTTTTATGCCCATATTCAAACTGAAGGAGTTTGAACCAATGCTACGGTCTATGGTAGCTAGGTATGATCCCCAATCTCACAAATCTATCATCGAGTATTTTGAGAATACTGTGATTATTTCCTTTTGGCCAAAGAATTCACTAAGGTATTTGGGGTACCATCAAAGGGTTCTTCCGCCATAAACCCTCAGCAAAAATAGCTCCTCGGGATATGGAGTTCTTACTCAAGTTGGTATGCAAACCTGACATTTCCCCAGCCGAATGGGATAGCATATGGAATGGTAATAATAGCAAAGGATTGAAGAAAGCCCTTACCACCTCTCCTGAGTGGAAGTGCATTATGTATGTAGTAAAAAGCAAACTTAGATGGGCAAGTAGGGCAAGTGACATTGCCATCTGGATGCTCAGGCTGATGAATGGCATAAGGAGGGGAAAGATATATAACTGAGAGAAGGTTTTATCAGAGCGGATACAGGATTCAGCCTGAAACAAAAGACATTTTATATGCCACACCATGCCATCGCCCTATTCCTGGATGTCATACGCACACAGGTACCTTTGGACCAATGGAGGAAGTTTGTACCAACAAGTAGGGTAGAGCCATACAAACCAACTAGTACTATTGGATACACTTGGACACTATTGAAGCCAATGAACCCCTTCGAAAGAAAGCTAGACAAGAAGTGATGGCCAGTACGGAGGAAGGGGATGAAGGGGATGGAAGCAGTGAGGAAAATGAGGAAGATACGGTTGGAGAAGAGGCATCAATGGTTTCATCTTTAGAGAGTGAGAGAATGGCAGTTGACGGGTTCCACATGGAACCATACCATAGAAGCAATACTCACCGAGAGGAGGCCATAGGCAGAGTGGATGAAGTTGGGAAGATGGAGGAAGAATTCACAACTTCACGAACTACAATACTAGATAAGGCCATAACAAAACCCGTACAAGAGACAGTACCAGAGGTCATACCAATGTTTTTACCAGTGGTCGTACCAAAGACTGTACTAGTGGATGTACTAGAGGTCGTACCAAAGAGGGTCCTACCAATGGTCGCCAACTGGGGGGCCAAGCGGTCTACAGTGCCCAAGGCTGTTTTCACTCCCGCACAGCTTCCACCCACGGCACACCTGGTCACAACAAAGGGGACAAAAGTGGTAGACTTGAGGGCACACAAGGTGGGGCCCACTACCATTCGCCTCACGATCTGACGAAGTATTTAACAAGCCACCTATATTGCATTGGTGGCAGCACTTGTACCTGCACCTACAGTTGGAGTTGTTACCCCAGCCACCTCTCCCACAATCCCTATGGTAGAAAGTGGAATCCCTACGATGGAAGGTGGACTCCCTACTATAGAGGATGTAGCTCCCACACCAATAGGTGGGGGCAATACGACTGAGGGCTCGAGGGCCCAAGGCAAAGGTGCAGATAGAGACAGAGGGGAGGATACCACTATAGTACATGATGCAAGGGATCAGGAGTGGACAAGCATGGAAGCGGAAATGGATAACCTATTGGAGAAGTTTGAGATGGGGGTTGGCGACATCCCACCACCCTCATCGACCCTATTGATGGCACAACACACTGATGAGCAGGGGCAAATGAGGATGTTGTTATTGAGGTGGAGGACAGGAGCTTCCAAGAGGGGGCACACCTCCCTCTAGGTGCAGGGGGCTACAAGAGGCATCATACCAGAGGTTACCCATGAGGAGGCCTCCATTCTTGGGTTCAAAGCATCCATCAACAATTCTTGGAAGAGTTGGAGGGAATGGCAGTAGCGACACATAGGGTGGCAGACCTTAGTAGGCAGCTAGACATAGGCCCCATCACCATTGAGGCAAAGAGGCTCAATGGCTACAGTAATATGTGTCGACTTGTATCCAAATATATATATGACGTATATATGTGAATTATATATCTAAATGTTCTAATACATATAATATATATATATATATATTTGAAGTTCTAATGATATATAGAGAGAATATATGTGAAGTATATATTATGATTTAGAGATTATTATTAATATATTATGATTTGAATAAGGATGTATGATAGTTATTGGGAACTAACGTTCATCAATCTCGAAATATTACAAATTACAAATCTCTAAAGTACAATTCAAACTCAACAAAGGGGAATTTTAGAGAAATCAAGAAATGACCAAGAAGGGATCATTACAAGTAATTCAATGGTGATGGGGCCTATGTCTAGCTGCCTATGTATAGTGGGATCATGACAAGTAATACATGATTAATATATTAAATCATGGCTCATGACAGAGGCTCTTGAGATTCATGCAGGACGAGTATGAGAGGGATTTCACAAAGCACCTCAAAGGGCGAGGATGGCCTCACATGGAGACTACACAGATGTTGGAGGAGCGGGGGAGACCACGCATTAGAGAGGGGCACACAAGCTTGATGGTTGTCCTATACAGTATGGAGCGGGCCTTTTGGGATACATTCCTTCAGCTCCAGCGAGTGACATATGTAGCATGGAAGGCAGAAGAGGAGAAAACTGTGGTACTAGAATGGGAAGTGGCCTTACAGGCTAGAGTGGCGGAGTTGGAGAACGAGCTAGCCTAGGAAAAGATAGCCTGTGCACGAAAGCAAGAATAGTTGCCAGCTACCATAGGGACACTAGAGGGCACAAAGAGGGATTTGATGAATGCACTGAGGTTGTTGAAAGCAGCACGAGAGAAACAGATACTAGTGGATCGGGATCTCGGGCTCCTCAGATCTTCGGTCTCCAATCTCCAGCTCCTCTGCGGAGGTGTGCATGTTGTGGGTGTTGTGGTGGGGGCACTTTAGTGTTGTTTTGGGCGGGGTTTGTTTCTTGTTGGTGGCTCTCGGGGTTTTTTGTGGTGTTTGGTTGGGATCTGCTCGAGATTTTTGGCCGGTGGCCCTACGAGCGGGGTGGGGGTTGAGCTGTGATTGGTACTATGGGGTTTGACCTTGCATGGCTTTGCATGCAGGCTCATTGGGGATGGGCTCTTCGTTTAAGGAATCTTTGTTGGGAAGTTCTTCTCGTAATCAATATGTTAATTTGGATGTCGGAGGAATCAGTGTAGATGTTAGAGTTAGCTCTTCTCTTATCGATGATTTTCGGCCCTCAAGGGTTAATGGATGTTTAGGTCGGAGAGAGGAGAGGCCGATTTTGGTGATTCAACCAGAGACTATTGAGGAGGATGTCACGTACCTATCTAATCATGCCTTGATCTACAAGTTTATGGGGATTCGGGTTTCATTCCCTTTTATGGAGCCATGGGCTAGCAGAACATGGAATTCGAAGGGAGAGATGGAGATAATGTTGGCTGCAAATAGCTATTTTCTAGTTATTTTCTCTTGCATTGCAAACAGGAATAGGGCTTTTGAAGGAGGCTCGTGTTTCTACAACCAAGTGGGGTTTTTCATCAAACCATGGCATGTGTGTTTCAACCCTACAGAGGAGCTTCCATCTCGAGTCCCAGTTTGGTTTAGACTCCCATGGTTCCCTCTTGAATTTTGGAGGCATGACATTTTCCACTCTGTTGCTTTGCTGCTTGGCAAACCTGTAGGCCCTTCAACACACTTAATGGACAAAAAGGTAATCACTTATGCTTCCCTTTGTATTGAGATGGATTTAAATAAGCCCTTACTAGATTCCATGGAGATTCATTTGGGCTCCTCTTGTATACAACAGATTGACTATGAAACTATGTCATTTCGCTGTCGGATTTTCCATGAATATGGGCACTTGCAGAGAATGTGCCCCAAGACTAACTCCTCAGGACCATCTAACAGTGGCCCAATTCATCGTGCACCTAAGCAAGATAAAGGGAAAGCTCCTCTAGTGGAAGATAGTGAAGGATTTCTTCCAGCCAAGAACCAAAGTAAGGGAGAGGGCAGAAAAGAACTTTGAAGGATAGACAGACGAATAAGATATTTAACAAATTTGAGGCTTTAAAAGAACTTGATCAATTTGATGAAGCTCTTGCAGGACTTCCTACAGGTCAAGAACCCATGACTACAGAACAGGTTGGTGGGAAACAGGAGTGTGTTCCACCTTTAGCACCTTAGGTTGGGGGTACAGACTCACATATGAATACGAATATCAACTTGATTTCATTAGGCACTTCAAAACCATTTGTAAGCAATATGATATAGGACTGCGAAAATCAGAGTAGCTCTCTGGTTGATGTAAAAAAGGAACCTCAAGAGGTGGGTAAAACTAAAGGGTCTCCCCTGGCACTAGAAGTTCAACAAAAAATGCTTAAGAAGGGTATATCGGATCGCCCTCCTAAAGTGGGTAGGAACAAGGATCAGGAGAAAGTGAAACTGATGGGTGAGCCTCTAGTGGAGTTTGGGGCGGTGAAGACTATTAATTCTCATTTTCACCATCTCAGAAATGATTGTGCTCTTATGGAATGTAAGGGAGTTGAATAGCATCCCTAGACAAAAGGCTATTCATGAGTTGATTCGGTTTCATTCTACTGGTGTAGTTTTTATCCAAGAGACTAAGTTGTCTGTGGAAAGTGTGTTGAATTTAGCTACTACAGTTTGGGGCAAGGGTCATTGTCAGTGCATAGGGGCCCAAGGTAATTCTAGGGGTTTGGCTTGTCTTTGGGACCCACGTAAAGTTGCCCCTTTATGGTGCATGTCTAGTAGTCATTCTTTGTTTATGGCTGCTACAAGTTTGGAATCAGGAGAAATCAACCTTTTTCCAATGTTTATGCTCCTATTGATCTTCCTGGGAACATTATACTATGGCGACATATCTGATTGGTTAGGTTTTTGGCTCCCTGTCTTCCCTAGATTCTTGGAAGAGACTTCAATGCAATTGTTGGTTTGAGTCAGAAAAAGGGTGGTGTTGGTAGATTGGAGTAGTCTTCCAGCCTCCTCTGGGATAATACAGATTTTTAGAGGTTAGTTGATATCAAGCCAACCAATGGTTTGTTTACTTGGAATAACATAAGGTGGGATGAAGATGCTATTTTCAAAAGGCTTAATAGGTTTCTTGTTTCTTGTTTTTTGGGTGGGCAATAGCTGGAACATCAATTCTAAAATTCTTGACTGGAGAGGCTCAAATCATTGGCCCATTAAAATTTCAGCTTCTATTTTCAAAACCACTAAAAATCCTTCTTTCAAATTCCAACATATGTGGCTTGAATACTCTTCTCTTTATGAGCATATTGCTGATTGGTGGACAAGGGGCAAGCCTGCTTGTGGGACAACAATGTTCTCCTTTTTCAAGAGGCTCAAATTTGTGAAGTACAAGTTAAAGAGATGGAACAGACAATGCTTTGGTAATGTCTTCAATTCTAAGGCAATGGCTCAGTCTCGCCTTGATGTTGTCACTCATAAGATTAGAAACCATGGGTTAAATGGGGAGTTTTTTCAATTGGAAAGTAAAGTTGTCAAGGACCTTGAGCAGTTGGAACTTCGGAAAGATTTTTTTTGGAAACAGAAATCCTGCATTGACTAGCTACAGGAGGGAGATAGGAACACTTCCTTTTTCCATTATTCAATTAAAGATAGGAGACAGAGTAACTTCATTACCTTGCTTAAATCCTCTAATGGGCATAATTTATCTTCTTTCAACTTGATCTCTAGGGAGATTGTGCATTACTTTTCAAGTTTGTTTATTGAGGATAATCTTGTTGCTAGTATGGAGGAGGATTTAATCCTTGACTGCATTCCTTCCTTGGTCACTGGTGAAATGAATGATCTGCTCATGAAGCTCATGAAGGAGCTAGACGAAGTTGTCTTCCAAATGAAGAAAGGCAAAGCTCTTGAAACGAACGGATTCCCTATTGAGTTTTATCAAGAATTTTGGGACATTGTTAAGATGGATCTCTTGGAGGTGGTGTTGGAGTTCCAGAGAAGTAAGCAAATGTTGAAAGCTTTGAATGCTACATTCCTGGCACTTATGCCAAAAACAGAAGGGGCTGATTCTTTAAATCTCTTTAGACCGATTGCTCTTTGTAATGTTGTCTACAAAATCATTACTAAGTTGATTGCAGAGAGACTCAAGCCTTGGCTCAGAGTCCTAATTTCTGAGGAGCAAGGGGGTTTTGTTGCTGGTAGGTAGATTATGGACGGGATTGTTTTTGCCACTGAAGCTTTTCATTCTATGCACTTGTCTAAAGAGAAAGCCATGTTATTAAGCTTGATATCACTAAGGCATATGACAGGGTCAAGTGGTCCTTCCTAATGAAGATTTTAAAAGCCTTCGGATTTGGTTCAGAATGGATTGAATGGGTTAAGAACTGCATTACCTTTGTGTCCTTTTCTATTCTCATTAACAGCGAGACATCTAAAATTTTAGGGGCCTCTTGTAGCCTTCGGCAAGGAGATCCTCCCTCACCCTATCTCTTTATTTTAATGGTTGAAGGCTTGGGAAGATTTATCAAAGCCAGAGTGGGACAAGGGTTGATTCAGGGCTGGAGTTGGGAAGATAGGATTCCTTCTCATTCTCACTTACAATTTGTTGATGACACGGCTTTGATGGGCCTTGCTAGAGTTAGTGAGGCAGTGAACTTCAGGAAGTCCTTGGACATTTATATAGCAGCTTCTAGGCAGAGAATTAATGAAGATAAGTCCTCACCTATCTCTTTATTTTAATGGTTGAAGGCTTGGGAAGATTTATAAAAGCCAGAGTGGGACAAGGGTTGATTCAGGGCTGGAGTTGGGAAGATAGGATTCCTTCTCATTCTCACTTACAATTTGTTGATGACATGGCTTTGATGGGCCTTGCTAGAGTTAGTGAGGCAGTGAACTTCAAGAAGTCCTTGGACATTTATATAGCAGCTTCTAGGAGAATTAATGAAGATAAGTCTTCCATTTTTTTCTTTAATACTCCTAAGCCTATACAAATTAGAATTGCAAGAATCTTGCATTTCCAAATTGGGGTGTATCTTGGTATTCCCATCACAGTTGATTCTTTATCAAGAAGGTTCTGGCAGGAGGTTTTAGATAAGTTTCGCAGAAAGGTTTCCCATTGGACTTATAGGTTGCTTTCTTCAACTAGGAGAGTTATTCTTTTGAAGTCTATTATTCAAGCTCTTCCTCTTTACAGGTGCTTTGTGCAGGCTACTGCTTCTAGTTTCATGCAGGAATTTGAGTCCATGTCGCATCAATTTTTATGGGCTAGTAATTTGCTATCTAAAAAATGGAGTCTGGTTAAGTGGGACTCACTTTGCAAAACAAAGCAAGAAGGGGGTCTTGGTCTTAGACAGACTAGATTAATGGGCCAAGCCTTGGCTGTTGAGTTGTATTGGAGGAGGTGTTGTCATCAGGACTAGGACTAGGCCAAAATTATCACTACTAAGTATTTGGGTGGTGTTGAGAACAAGGATGTTCATAGATATAATCTTGAGGTTAAAGGATCTATTATTTGGAGCACCCTCAAACGAGAGGCCAAGTTAATCAAGAAGGGATTATTTTGGATTTGCAATAAAGGTTCTAAGGCTTTACTCTAGACGGACTCGTGGGATGGGTTCCTACCTCTTCTTTCTATGTATCCTCATCTTCATCCATTGAGTAACATTTTTCTCGAGGATAGATGGACTAAGGTGGTAGACTATAAAGCTTCTTGACAACTGGGACAAGTTGACACTTCCAGGTGGAAAGGGTTGCATGAATGGCCTCGAAGAGGCTATGAGGAGGAACGTCAGGAGCTTGCAGTTGTCCTTGGAGGAAGGGTGTGCAACTCTTTAGAGGAAAGGGTTAAGCTTGCTTGGGGTTCTAACCCGAAAGGGAAATTCACTGTTGCCACTGGGTATAGGGAGTTAGGCAGGAAGCTCTTTGGAGATGCTCCTGTGCCTTGGTAGAAATAGGTGTGGAGTAATTTTTCCTGGCCCAAGTGTAAATTTTTTATGTGGTTGGTGGTCTAGAATAGATGTCTCACTTGGAATAACTAATGCAAGCAGGGTTTTCAGGGTCCTATGTGTGTTTTTGTATGGGCAGCAAGGAAACCTCTTCTCATTTTTTCTTCTTGTGCCCCTACTCGAGAGAATTTTGGCATTGTTGGTGGGGAATTTGGAATAGGCCTTGTTTTCATGTTTCTACCGTGTTGGAATTTTGGGACCGGTTGGGATACCCCCTGCTCATGCATCTTTTCTGCACACAACATGGAATATTGGCCCTACGTTTATTCTCTAGCAAATTTGGCTGGAAAGGAACAGAAGGATTTTTCAGGGTAAGAGAATGATGAACCATCAGTTTTGGATGTGAATTATCAGCTATCTGCAGGAAACCGTGTTAGCTAAGTGTGATATATCATGGGGTGTGGATCTGGGGGACCTACATATTATTCAGAGGTTAGGACTGGAGGGCTGTATATCCCGGTGGTCCCCATATCGTGTCGTTCGTCATGGAAGAAGTAAGGTTATTAGAGATGGTTCTTGGAAACCTCCTCCAGAGGAGGTCTTGAAGGTTAATACAGATGGCTCCTCCAAGCGCAATCCTAGGCATGTTGGGATTGGAGGGGTTAGTAGGTATTCCTCAGGGGTGGTCCAATTCTTCTTTTTAGTTTATAAGGGTTTTCATACTAACAATTTTATGGAATCTTTCGCTATCCTTTATGCCTTGGAGTCATGTTGTACTTTGGGATGGAGGAAGGTTATTTGTGAATCTGATTCACAATTGGTTGATATGTTGAATAATGGTGCGACTCAAGATAAGAGTTGGCAATTAGTGGGGGTGGCCAACCAGATTATCAGGTTGAGTAGATCTTTGGATCGTGTTACCTTTTGCCATATCCCTTGGGAGTGGAACAAGGTAGCAGATAGATTGGCTAAATGGGTTGCTGAGCACATGGGAGTGTGGGATGTCCAGGATTGGAGACGATTGTCTAGGGAGTATTCTGGGATTATGTGGGAGGTTTAGGTGATCATTGATTGATGTTTGGCTGTTGGACCGGTTGTATTGTTGTTCTCAGCTTCTTTGTACTCTAGCTTTCTTGTTTCAATAAATTTTCACCCCTTTTTTTTAAAAAAAGGCAAAGGATTTCCTACAACAAAGTCAAGACATCATGAGATCCTTAAAAGAAAATTTGGAACAAGCCCAAAATCAGCAGAAGCAATATGCAGATCAGCGTCACATTGAAAGGACTTTTGAGGTGGGCGACATGGTTTATGTGAGGTTACAGCCCTACAGACAGTCCACCCTCAAGAAGAGCGGATCAAAGAAATTGAAACCAAGGTTTTAGTGCCCTTTCAGGATTTCAAAAACGATAGAAGTGGCTTATGAGTTAAGAGTTGTCGGCAAACAATAAGGTGCATAATATCTTTCACATGTCCCGCCTCGAAAAGGCAATGGGTCATAACGTAGTTCCCACTTTCGAGTTGCCACCATTGAAAGAAGAAGGAAAACTAATTCTCATATCAAAAGCTATCATTGACACCAGGGAGCGCACTTTAAGGAGGAGAGTTATCAAAGAGTATCTAGTGAAGTGGAAGAACTTGTCGGTTGAGGATGCCACTTGGGAGAATGAGCGGGTTCTACAACATCCAGAATTTAAATTGCTTGAGCACAAGCAATTTTTGTGGGGGAGGACTGTAATGTCCCCTCTCTAGGCTCGAGTAATTTGGTGGTGGTTAGCCTATCTTGGTGTCCTCCATAGCCTAATACGCATGGTTAGGGGGACTTTGGAGGATTTAATTAATTAAATACAAATAAATTCTAAGTTCACACTTAAGACATTTAATTAATTATTAAAATTAACTTGGTGCTACTCTCACGATATGAAATATTTCCACCTTCGGCAATATTGCTAAATCATGTGAGCGCTTATTTAAGGGAGTCATGAGGATAATTATAATGTTCTAATTTCTTTCCCCTTGGCATTTAAAGTGGACTAAGAATGTAAAAGTTTCTTTTAATTTTATATGGAAGGTGGAGAATAGAAATATTAAAATATTACTATTCTTGGGCGGGAGGAGCTAATAAGTAAAAAAAGAAAGCTTTATTTTCCTGGTATTCCATTCCAGTGGGTGAAGGACGTAGAGAGAAATTGCAAGAGCTCTTGAAGGACCATGTATTTCTTCTTGGGAACTTCATCTTCGAGAGTGGAAGACATCTCCAGGATGAATGATTGATTGTCATACACAGAGGAAAAGCTAGAGCTTTATACTTCAGGAATTACGGTGAAGTCGCATTGCAGGGTTTGAAATAAAATGAAGATATTTTAGGTTCATAGACTGCGGCATTTTCAAAAGTTTTTCATACTGAAGTTTCCTGAGCTTTCAGTGTGTAAAATCATTTAATTAATTTTGATAGTATTATTAATGCTGTCGTATTATGGACTAGAGGGAAATCGTTGGATAAGTCGGCTAGGCTGATCATTAAGAATATTTTTATCTGGGTATCAGTTGTATGAGCTTCTTACCCTGGGTACCTCATTAGAAATAAGGACTGTTCTTTTTGAGGAAGATTGGGAATTTAAAGATGCAGACCGAGTGTGAGAACAGCTGCTGCCACAGTCCTGTCTTTGCCCTTTGCTAAGAAATTAAAGGGATTTTGTATGAGTAATAGGACTCCCTCTAAAGCGCTCAGATTTTGCAGGTGGAGATGGTACTTCAATTTTTAACCTGGGGAAATAATATCGAGAGTTTTATGGGCTGTCATTCGTCATCGCGGCATCTGATTTTGATAGTTTTTGCTACAGCAGGGTTAAAGCCTATCTGATTGTTGGTTAGAATGATGGCACAGTGGTCGAATACCCCTATACCCAAGGTCTGAGTGCTGTCTTGGGGTTTTTTTAGCACAACCAAGAAAATTCTGGGCACATATCGCTGCATTTCAGGTAACAGGTGACGATTATTTTTTAGCATGGCATGCACAGGAAGCTGAATAGGCAAAGTTGGACTGCACCTGCAGGGGGTCCAAACTGAATTAGCTGCTTATCTAATGACCTTGTTGTTAGCAAGGAAATGATTGTAAAACAGATCTACAATTGAAGGAAGCTTGTAACAAGGTACTGATTTTGATTGGTCAATTTATAAATTCAAGCATTTACTTAGTTTCCTTCAAGCTGTAATGATTATCTTTTAAATCTTTTAGTAGCATCATGAATGTATAAAACATCTCTTCAACATGCATTAAACTGTCACAAAAAACCCTTGGCAAGAAACATTCCCCCTTTGCAAATACACCAAGAAAAAAAAATTGGGGGGCTGAACACTACAGTTAGCCGCAGTTTAGTTAGTGGGAATAATATTTTATGTTTTATGGTTTGATTAGTAATGGCAATGTAATGGAAGTTGGTTCTCGGGTAGTTGTAGGAACCGACGGTTGGAAGCCTCAACCAACCGTCAGGTACTTTATAAATGTAATCTGGCACCAAGAGTATGTTACTGTTGGTATGACATTACATGGAATAAAGCTTATCGTTTTGCCAATATTATTTGTATGGTTTCTATTCTGAAACGTTACACTTCTCATAATATTGTGTTAGTGTTTATGTTTATTATGTGTGTGAATCAAATATCCATACCCCGAAGGAAGTAAACAAAAGCCTTGGATGTGATGGAGTTCTATTCGGTACCTTACCCAGCATAGAAATGAATGAGCTTAATCGTTCATAGTCAGATTTAGTGTATTCGTGGATAAAGAGCAAAGCAAAGGGAGTTGCATCTTGGAGTCTAGTTCTATAGATTAGCTTGCTAGATGTCAGCCTTAGTTGTATTCCAAATAGCTCTTCCTCATTGTGCCACGTCTTAGCAATAAAGCAACAATCATTCAATAGTTAGTTGTTCTTTTGTAATAAATCCTAATTAGGGTTCTATCTTGCAATCTAGGCCATTGATCTTGGATCAATCTAGACTGTTGGTTTGTTTTTGGGTACCTATATAAACCCTTCTCATTTCATTGGTAATGATATAAAGATTCATAAGATAGGCAGATAGGTAGATAATTAGCTCTGGCTCTTTAGAATAGAATTAGAGTAGGAGAAGGAAAAGACATTGTTGTAAGACTTGGGGAAATAAAAAATTAATTTTGTTGAAGAAATGGTGGATTCATGTTTATTTCAACTTGTTCCATGGTGTTCTTCTAATTTCTCGATTGCTAGATAAAGTGCTTTGATTTCAATGGAGGATGTAATGGTGTTTGATGAATTTCCATGGCTCATACTATTTGCATCTTGTTGATTATAAGCTGCAGTGTAAAGTTGGCCTAAGCCCCTGTTATATGGATGCTTAACTTCGATCATTAAATCCGCGTTGTTCATTATGATGTTCATTATAATATGAAAATTTTGTGCATAACCCTTAGATGATTGCACCGGTTCTTGCAGAGTTGTAATTGATCTTGGCGAAGCATAACTAGGTTATTTTGGAATTTGTCCACTGGAACACTATCCATTATATCATTGTCCATAGGAGTAGATTAGATACTTCTAACCGTTTCCCTTTTAATTTCAGCTATTTCAGTTGTGCATGTTCGAAGAAGCATCACGAGATTGCAATATTCGATGAAGAAGTTCTAGCCAGCATTGTAGAAGAGGTGAAGAACAATTAAAACATAAGTCCCTTTGTGTTACCAACATATCACAATGACCATTAAGCTTATCCTTGTTAAGGGTGAATTTCCACTCAAAATTCCTCATCCACGTAGAATTTCCCCTTTGTAATCCATGACTTGAACAAATTTCCAGTTGACATTCCTTGTCTTAGTCGATTTTCCACTTTAAAATCCTTGCCTAGATTGATTTTCCACTCAATTCCAAGACTGCGTCAAATTTTCCCCTTCACAATCCACAAACACTCGGAAACTCCTTCCAAAAATCCTTGTGAAAGGCAAAATTCCGCTTAAGAATCCTTGTCCACCTAAAATTTATGCCCAAGAATTCCATGAATAGGTTGAATTTTATGCCCTAAGGATTAAATGAAACTTAAAATGCAAAAGAAAAGGGAGGGGTTGAGTGTTAAGCTAGCCGACTTGATCCAAGAGGAAGATGAAAACTTGAACTCAAAAATGAGGATGACTTGGCATTAAGAAATAAAAGTTTCAAATGTAAATAAAAGGCTAGTAGGGTTGGCTATATGAATGAAATTGTAATTCCAAACTTGAGCTCTTGTATATGAGGAGATCAAAGCATCATTCAAAGTTCAAACACATTCAATACGTAATAAAAGCAGATCAAAAGCAAAATTCCGAGCAAGTGTGAATTTACCAAAAAGGGTGTGAATAAAGGTGGATTTATTAACACTAGAAGGCCAACTTAGAATCAGATGGAGGCGAATCCAAAGCAGATGAAGGCGAATTGAATCTGGATTTAAGAGCGAATTCCCACAAAAAGTGCAAAACCAGATAAGAATCAAATACAAAATCAACAATTCAAGTGCAAACTTCCAATCAAGGATGCGAATTTACATAAAGGGCGATTTATAACTTGACTTTAGCAAATTTAGCATTCTCCAGGTTGCTGAACAATAAAATGATAATTCAGATTTCTCCAAGTCCAAATACTAATCTACGAGTTCCAAATCTAAATTTCCAAATTCCAAAATTCCAAAACCATATCCAAAATCCAATTCAATATCGAAATTCCAATCCATGATTGATGATTTCCAATCCACAATCCCCACAATACCCTTTGAAGAATCAATTGTCATAAAAACGAATTTAAAGTTCTCCAAAACTCTCTTGCATTCGATTTTTTCATTAACAACATTGATCCATGGTTTTCTTTTTCTTTGCAGAAATGACTAGTTAAGGAAAAAGGGAGACTTCACAACATGAGAGAGATCAAGTCAAGCAAGGAAGTGGTAGAGGACAACTCAAAATTCCAAGACATCAATATATTGAAGAATGAGAATAATTTGAAGGAAGACTCAACAACACAAAATAGAAGAAAACAACAAGATATGAAGACATTCATGAAGATGACAGGGAAGAATATAACTACCTTTGATTTCCCTTGGAAATCCAAGATCATGGAGGAAGAACATTACAATATGGAGGATTGCTCAACCACTACAAAAAGATCAAGACAAGATGACATCCAAGGAGAAGAATTTCTAAAGAAATAAAGGATTACCATGAAGAAGAAGAACATTCATGGAGATAATCAATTTGGGAATATGAACCATCACAATCAGTCAAAAGCTAGACCAGATAATGTTGAGTATCAAGAGATATTGCTAGAGAAGCGATGACTTCTTTGTGATGAAGGATGAAAGTTTACAAGATATGCAAGCTAAGATGGTGTCTACTCATTTCCAACCAATCAAATTATTCAAGGTTAACATGTCCAAAATTCAAATTCATTGAAACTGACTCATCAACATGTGGATATAAATGCATTGAATGAAATGTCATCATCTACTCCTTGTAAATTGTGCCATTAAGGCTATGATAATTTTTATAAAACCTTTTCCTATAAGGCTATGAATTTTAGGAATTGTATTTTCTCATTGGATAGCATTAAATGTAAGAAGGTGGTAGTTGTAGTGTAATGGCCACCCCAGGAATGCAAAGTTTACCGAATCTGATAATTTTTCAGAATTCTGATTATTATTTTTTTTTGTTGTTTTCTGATTTTTTTTTAAATGATAAATGCAAAGCAAATTGAAAACAAATTCTGGAAAAGACTTGCAGCAACTAACAACAAGAAATATGGAATTTTTTCAGACTTTCATTTGATTAAAAAATAGCAAATATATCTGTACCAGGTACTATACAAATCTGGGTTCCTTGGACAGCAATAAATAGATATGAAATTGACTTGATTTTCCAAGTTTCCTCCCAAACTAGAAGAAACGTGGCTGGTGCTGATTAATAACACTAGCTTGATGCTGATTACTACTGCTGTAGGCTTCCGTTTTCTGATCTGGAAATGAATTCTTCAATATAGGATGTACGGCTGGGAGCTAATTGCTTGTTTCTTCAACTGTACAAATGATATAACTCCTGCAATCTGAAAATTATGCAACTGACCTAGATTTAGAAGCTCAAATAACTGATTTCACCCTCCTCACTCAACGTCCAAACTGGGAGTGGATCATCAAAGCCCTAGGCTGTATGGCTGGTGCTAGGAATCAAGGAAATTAATAAATTCTCCCTCCAATACACCGATTTGTCTTTATGTAAAAATCTCTGCCCTCTATAATCAGATCTGTGTGTTTACATTCCAATGCTGATCCCAATATATAAAAAACAACTGATTTAATTGCAAATTCCTGTCACCCAGAGCTGGGGCTACGTCCAACTCCAATTTCTTCCAGGAGACAAAATTCTGATTCAAACCCTCATGGAGCTCAAACCACAAAGCTGCTATGAGATAATAAACCTTCATTTTTTCCCTCCAATTGTCAATCAAACTCTTCTTGGGGTTTCTCCATTTTATTAATAAACATGAAATGAGGTTTTATTTTATTAAAATCCCCTTCCTAGGGATCGATCCTCCATAAGGGGTTTTATTTCATTATAATATAAGCCCCAATATAAGATATAACATGTAAACATTACTCCCTAGGATAGTGTGCCAGTAACCATTTATTCTAATTTATTATTATTATACAATACTGTAACACAAGGACTCATCCTGCCCCCCTTCCCCACCCCCCGTAAACCCCCACGCACCCAGGTCGTGGACGTCCCCAAGTGCCCCCACCACCACCTTTGTGCCACCATCTCGCCGCCAGGGGTTTCTGCAAGCAAAAGTTGCAGCTACAGCACTTGTGATAGAAGCGTGTTTACAGGCTACCGTAACGGTCAATGTTACACACACACACACTACATATGCATATTTATGAATGTATGTACATGATTTTGTACTTGTTTTAATATTATGCTACTCATTGTAATCATCTTTATGATATTTTTAATATTCATCTTGCAATTTTGCTATGCTCGAGTATTTTTGTATTATAATTTATTAGTTTTTATACTATTACACATCATTTCATAACTAACATTTCAAGTACAATATGTATAGTATATTACACCACCACCACCCCCCCCCCCCCCCGCCTCTGTCCCCAAATGGAAGCCATTTTTTCCCCGTCTCGAAAACCCATCCTGACATCCCCCAGTGCCCATATTACACTGTTATATGATAAAGTGATTATATTAATCACTTTATTATTATTTTATTAAAGTCTAACTTAGGAAATAATTTAATTATTTTCAAATTATTCATAACTTGCTCAACTGGACCCCAATTTCAATTATGTCATATGACACTTCTCCAATAGCGATCTCTGACCACTGTGAGCTAATTGGCAATGTCCTAAAATTTAGGAACCACTTCTTAAAAATAGGAAATGCATCAAAAGTCTCCAAGTTGATCCCGAAGGTCTCCTGATGTGTCTCAGTCTACTCCTAGTTAATCCATCAAAAATAGGCATCCCTCCTAAAATCTAGGAGATTGTCCCAAGCTGTCTAAAACAGCTCACAAAGCCTTCAAACAGTCTCCACAAAATTAGGCCCCCTCCTATAAAATAGGATCCCCTCCTAAAACTTACGAGGCTGTCTCTGACACCTAGCGACATCAGATAAACTCCTGAAATGCAATCAGAAGATGTCCTGTGTGAATCTGCAACCCCTGGGTGGGCTCGCTATGCAAGACACTAGCCTACGCGATCCCGGATAATATGCCAATCCTGCTAGAATCAGTGGCACTAAGGAAGGCACAAAAATGGGGACATTACATGTAGCTACCTCACTTTATGGTTTCTTTGAATTATCTTTGTCATTGATTTAGAATCACCCTTCATTTTGTAACTCAAACTCTATAAAAGGCTTGGCTTTCTAATTTGTAAACTTGGTAAATGATAGTAGAGAGTGGAAGGAAGAAAGGACAATAGCTAGCAAGTAGCAATAGTAGTAGGAGGGGATCAAAAATTGTTGCCAAGACTATGTTGCAATAAATACATGATTTTCATTGAAGATATGGTGGACCTTTGTGTGTTGTTTCAACATTTTGCATGGTTCTCAAAGTTTTAGTTAAAGTTCATTGTTTTTAATGGAGAAATGTGGAGATGTGTGATAAATTCCTTGATTCATACCATTTGTGGTTTGTTAATTGCAAATCGCCATGCATGATTAGTCTAAACCCAAATAGCACTAGTTTGATTGTCAATGTTCATTTAGATCGTGCCAATATTGGGTATTTGGATGAATGTTTACAAAATCAAAATCCTTCATTACCTTTGAAGATTGCATCAGTTTGATGTAGTTGTTTCCTCATGGTGAAGCAAAGCGTGGTTTAAGGAATCCAATTATCTAGGCACTATCCATTATCATCATTTTCCTTAGTTTAGATTGGATTTCTCTAATCCCTCATCCTTTTTATCGCTTATTATAAGTTTGATTCATTTTAGTATTTCACTTCCAGCTTCTTTAAGGGAAAAGAATTGATAAAATCCAGGAATATTATGTAAGTCCCTTTGTGAGAATAGAAAATCCCATCATTCATTGTGTCTATCCATTGTAAAGTCACATTGTTCGCATTCTAAACCTTAGTGTTGCCTTAGTTAACCAAGTCATTTAGCATTTGACATTTCCTTGTTCAAGAAAGGATACAATGCTTGGTATTTTATTCTATGTTGGTGAGTGTCACAAAACACTCACAACACTATTGAGATATCCTAGTTATCTATGGACATAAATATAATTTCTTTCTTTCTATGTTGACAGTTTGATCCTTAACCTCAGCTTCTAATGTTGACATAACATAAGGTTCCAATTCAATCTGATAAGACCAGCTGTACAAATGCAAGGTTTTAATATCTTATATGATTCACATCAATTATGTGATAAGGAAACAAGAGTGATTTCTGACAGTGACCATGCAAATGATTAGTTCGCAAAGTATTTGATGCATTTTACCAAGGCAATTGCAAGGCTTTCTCTTTATCCCCATATCTGATGCATAATATTAAATGTGCAAACATCGAAAAGGAAATTTGATAGCTAGAAAGCTAAAAACATCAAACATTGCAGACCAATTTAAATGGAAGTATAAAATCTACTGTTTCCTGGCAATAGTTATACCTAATGAAGACCAAAAAAAGATAAATCTATCACTGAACTACTTAAATCAAAGAAAAATTATCAAATAATATTTGATATTATCTTGCCTGGTCTGAAAAGTTCCACCAGTTGTACTGCCAAACAGGCCAACACTTGGAACTGATGCAATTGTGTTATTTTGAAAAGAGAAAGGAGCTGAAGAGGAATTAAATCCACTGGAAGTTGAATTTAAAGGAGTTCTGTATGGACTGCGGAGAAGATTATTGAATTCTTCCTTTTTCGAATTAAATAGGCTAGTCTCCCTTTGAATCTATAGAGTTCCAAACACAAAGCCAAATACCCATTACAAACTTGTTATCTTCTTCATAAAAAGTCTTAGTCAATATAACAAATAAAAATAAAATCTTATTACAAATCGCAACTTTGAGATGAATATTTCAAGACAATAAATGTAAAGGGGAAAAAACAAAACACATGGCAAGAAACAAGAATGGTTTAGAGTCTAACAACTCATTTTACTAAGACAATTTACTTCATGCACAAAGAATCTCAATCTTCTAAAACGAAACACTTTTCAACCTCACAAACTCTTTGTATCATCAAAGTAAAATGAAAGCAATCAAACAAATCTTTTAAAAGGTAAAAGATGAACAAACAAGCCTTATATGTTGAATATTGCACAAACGGATCTAAAAAGCACCATTTTACACTACCTTTCGTACTATAGAATGAATCATGCAAAATGCCTTCATATTCCTTAAGGGAAATAGTCTCATCCATCCCTAGAATTTATTCATAATTTCCCAACCATAAAAGAAAGTACCAAAGAATAACAAATGATGGCTTCCTTTTAAGCACTTTTCCTTTTTTTAACAAGTACTAGATAACCAATTGAATAATTTAAGAGAAATAGTCTCATCCATCCCAAGAATTTATTCAAAATTTCCCAGCCACAAAAAAAGCTATCAAAGAATAAGAAAAGATGGCTTTCTTTTAAGCATTTTTTCTTTTCTCTAACAAGAAGTAGACAACGAAATGAATCCATGACTAAGTAAATTTGGAACCATTCAACCTTCATTTGTTAAACCCCAATAGAATTACACTATGACTGATCATTTAATTTCTTGTCTTAGCAATTCATGGGCATTAATATAAATTCATTATTTCTTTCTATAATAACATACACTTGGAAACCTAAATGCAGTTTATATCAGATTATATATTTCCAGCAATCCATAATATCTGCAATAACAATTGAATATTGAGTATTCAACTTTAGTATTACAAGACTCACTGAAAACTCACCAAATCCAACAAGTCTCGTGTTCACTAGAGCTGAATTGTGTCCCAGAAACTTGTGACCTGGGCAAATGGCAAGTCTAGACAAACTTGTCAAGTCAGCTAGACTCGCCAAACCTAGCAAGTCCCACAACGAAAACCCAACAGTCACAAAAAGTCAAAAAAATAAAACACAAAAAAAGGTAAAATTGATTTGTTGTGTATGACCTCCAAGAGTCTAAAAGCAAATGAACTTCATTTCCAAGCACAAGGGAGGAAAAAAGAGGATTGAAGCCAAAATCAAATGACATTGAAGCAAAACCACCAAATAAATTGAGGAGCAAATATTGTTCAAATACTATTTAGTCGAGTTTGTAGCAGCCCTCAATGCATCTAAAAGAGGCTACATACATTTGAAAGAGCCACCCATTGATTTGGTGCAGCCCATCATCAAGTTGAAGCAAAATTAAAAAAATATTTTGCTATTTTAAATATTTTTCTTTTATTTATTTTTTTAAGTTTCACTTATCCTATACATTGTTTTTCATTGTAGAATCATGAAAAAAACACTCGTATTTTTTTCGCTATTTTTATGAACAACCCGTCTTTTATCTAGCTTATTAGCTATTTTAAAGCTGGAAACCCTAACTGCTTGTAATTTTTTCTATTTCTTTTACTTATAAACTCTAAATGTTAATTTATTTTCTATTTATTTGATATGATGATGTGTTGCATAATTATAAATTGTTCTAATGTTGGCCTATAATGTCCACTTTTCCCAAGTGATCATCCAACAAAGTCCATTTGCTATTTTTTTTCCCATGAGCTAAGGTGGGAGATTATAAGGGGATAACTTAATTATTTTTCAAGTTTTCCCAATAAAGTAAACCTTAAGGATAACTTTATTTTAATTAGCCAATATTATTATGTTACTTTATTTAATAAGTGTTTCTTCTAGAAGATTCAAACGAGGTTAAATCTTATTCTACTAGGCCTTTAAGAGGAGGTGAAGGCAAGTTATTTTTTCATCCTTGACTGCTTGTTTCATTGAGAGATTTTCTTCTGAGCTGCAGCTACAGTTTCAACAATTTCTGGCACGAAAACCCTTGGGTTTCTTCTAAATTGATTGGATGAAAACCCATTTCAACCAATTTGTGAGCAGTCACTTCAGAATTCAAATTGTGCTTGATGGATCAGTTTGCAGAGTTTGAAATTTGTGAACTCTTCTATAAAGACAAATTTTAGAGGCATGGGATTTCAAATCACTTGAATACTTTGCTTTTTGGTTTGTTAGAATACCATTAATACAATAGATGAGGTCTGCGAGTCACAAAAATGACCAAGTGTCAAACAAACTCTGCAAATCCTTTCTTTCCTTGAGATACAAAAATCCCATGAAGAACTAGCCGCAAGAAGCGAGCACAGGAACCTGGGATGTATAAGGACCTTAGGATAACATCCTCAAGTTCCTATGAGGCCTACACTCCCATTAGGACAGCAAAAGAAAACAAAAAAGGGGAAGAAAGAGGAACTTAGTGTTGTCGCTAAAAGCATATATGTTGTCTAAAATATTGTTAATGTTAATCATGTCGTTCGTAGTTAGTTCACCCAAGGGGTAGGTAGTTGTGGTTGTGACGCCCCCTCGGGAACTATATGTACATCTTCGGATGTAACTTATAGCAGCAATAGATTATCATCGTTGGTATTGTCATGACTATGTATGTAAATCTGTTTTAGCATTAATGAAAGAAGTTGCAGTTCTCTGATAATACTTTGCACATATCTGTATGTGTACATCCTTTCTGTTAGTATGCATTAATACACTTTACCCATAGCAGTAAACATTTGGCGCCGTTGCCTCTACGATCACAGGAAGTGATGAGGTGCAAATGGCGCACGGAAAGCAATTGGGCAACCAATAGATGATGGTGTGGAAGGACCACTGAGGAAGAAGAGAATGCAGAACTATTCCAGGGTGAACGGGCACTGGCAACAGATTTTATCTTGTTACTTCAAGCATCCATCAAAACGCATGTCCAAAGGGAGGCTAAGAAGCCTGAAGCAGAGAAGGTTGTGAAGGTTGTGCTTGATGTTAGATTTGGCAAGCTAATGGAGGAGATCATCAATGTAAGTCTTCAAACCTTGATTGATGATTTATTATTTAAGTTTCATATAATGCAATTCGTTTATCTTGGTTAAATTTTTTATGACCAGGTATCAGAACCGTTGGTGAGGGTTCTACGAATTGTGGATGGGGATAAAAGCCCCATGGGATATCTATATGAGGCCATGGATAGGGCCAAAGAGGTCATTCAACACTTGTATAGGTCAAATGAGACCAAATATAGACCCATATGGAACATAATCAATTGTAGGTGGAACCGACAACTCCACCAACATATTCATGCTGTTGCCTACTACTTGAACCCCAAGTTTTACTTCTCCAACACTTTCAGAGCAAATGCAGAGGTTCAAGTTGGCATAGACACATGTATTCAGAGATTGGTAGCTGATTTGGACCTTCGAGACCTTGTACTTGATGAGTTATAGAGCTACAAGAGGGAAGATGGGCTATTGTTTTCTTCACTTGATTGAAAACGTAGGAGATACACTCTGCAGCCAGGTAAACAAGAACATGTGTTTAGTTTTATTATACCATTTATTTCGCTCATTAAGTTTATTAGAATCTTCACCACATTATAAATGTTTTTTTATCTTTGCAGATCTGTGGTGGGAAAATTATGGTGCCACAACACCTAATCTTCAAAAGCTTGCCCTCCGAATATTATCGTAGCCCTATAGTGCTCCTAGTTGTGAGCAAAACTGGAGTGTTTTTGAGAGCATACATACCAAGAAGCACAATAGGTTGACTCAGAAGTGCTTGAATGACTTGGTTTATGTGCGGTAGAACCTTTGATTGCACGAAAAGAAGGTGCGAGACAGGCTTCATATGAAGCACTTGACCTAGATGAGATTGATCCATATGCAGCAGATTGGGTTGCTCCTCCTGATCGTGATGATGTGGATGTGCATGTGGATCCTTTCTTGACTGATGATCAACTAGCTGACTTTGATATGGAGGAAGATGACTAGGCTACAGAAGTGGCAGCACGTGAGGAGGAGGAACGTGAGCTTGGTCATCCATCAGGGGCTTCTATTGAGGCACCTATTCAGGCCCTTGTTGAGGTTGCTGCAACTACTTCAGCACCACCCACCCAGCAGCAGCGATCTCTTTTGAGCTTTAGTCGTAGATGCAATTTATGATTTTTACTTCTAGTTTTCATTGATACTGAAACTTGATATTAATATGTATTCAAAAGTTGTAGTTTCATGGAGTTTGACTTTGATATGTATTGAACTTATTTTTATTTAGATGCCACACTTATTTTTTGGTATATGATTCTATGTTAATCTGCTAAGTTCTAATTGCTATGTATTTAACTCAAAACTTTGATTCATATATGGTGGATATCTCAAATCAATATATGTTCTACAAGTTTGGTGTATATGTGTGTGTTTTTAAGAATATTTTAAGAAATTATATATTTTCAAATGTTCGATAAAAGTGTCGATTTATTGTCGATTTTTTCACCGAGTTTTTGGTGATTTCGAGTTTTTCAAATTTTTTGGGCCAGACGAGTTATTGCCGAGTCCGAGTTTTTCAACCTTGATTTTAATTATTAATAAAGTAATACTTCATTAATAATTAATGATAAGGTGCAATTATAAAAATATATTTTCACTTTATGTGATGGGACCACTTGATGACTTAAAAGTCATTTAATAAAGTGCATCATAAGATATAATATAACTTTATGGTTTAAGTGCACTTTATTTAAAAGGGAGATATAAGTGTTTAATAAAGTACTTTATATTGTGCACCAAAAGGAGGGATTATAATTGAATTGCAACAAAAGCAAATGCTATCAAAAGCGTGCATCATAAGATATAATATAACTTTTGTAATGTTCCCAACTCCCAAAGGCGTTTATCTCCCGGAGGCAAATTTTGTATCTCCCGGAGGCAATTTTTGTATCTCCCGGAGGCGTTTATCTCCCGAAGGCGTTTTATCTCCCGAAGGCAAATTTTGTATCTCCCGGAGGCGTTTATCTCCTGGAGGCAATTTCTATATCTCCCGGAGGCGTTTTATCTCCCGGAGGCAAATTCTATATCTCCCGGAGGCGTTTTATCTCCCAGAGGCAAATTCTGTATCTCCTAGAGGCATTTATCTCCCGGAGGCAAATTCTGTATCTCCCGGAGGTGTGTGCAAGGAGCAACAATGGCGTACGGTAATAGGCCGTACGGTGGGGAGTGAAGCAGGTCATGCGGGTGGAATGAGCAGACCGTACGGATGGGATGAGCAGGCCGTATGGTCGTACGGGGTGACAAGCTGAATGGGTTTCGAGGTGCAGATGCAATTACAGTATCCTCCGTCCTTCGATTGTAATAAAATATACTTCCCGTGAATCAGAATACTCACAAACCACAAGATGTTTTGCCAAAAGAATGTTTATTGAATTAATTGATAAAGCCTCGGATTTGCCAGATCTGATACAAGCAGAATAGGGTGAGGGTTGAATCCCACCGAAACTGCGGAATACCAAATAGGGAGGGTCTTTCACCTCCGAAATGGCGAAGAGCAGAATCCCAACAGGAATTCACAAACATAAATAAAATATCAAATCTCAATATATGAAAACTATCCTACACGCCGAGCATAAATACCCATCGGGGAAAACTCCCGAGAGTGCACAAAAGAGCTGACGGCGTCAACTAAAACTATGCCAAAAGAAATAATGGGCCCGAGATAAGCTAAATCAATCGGGACCCACATATACAATAGTTTTAATAGTCATTTAATGACGGGAACATTACAACTTTATGGTTTAAGTGCACTTTACTTAAAAGGGAGATATAAGTGTTTAATAAAGTACTTTATATTGTGCACCAAAACGAGGGATTATAATTGAATTGCAACAAAAGCAAATGCTATCAAAAACTAAGTAATTTTTAAGTTTTAAGAAGGGTATTTGTGAAGAAACAAATCGATTTCTCTTGGAGAATTATAAAAAGCCAAGAAAAGAGAAAATCAATTCATTTTATAATTTGTGTATTTTAATTGTTTGTTTTGGAGAAGAAGTTTGAGAGCCAAGTGTTTTCAGAATTCGAGAGTCTGAAGAATTGATAATTCTCAGATGTTGAGCTTTGCATTGGTCGTCATAAGACCAGTGAATTGTGCCATTGGTGGCTTCAATCAGAGATCACAATTGTTTCTAACTGGATCGAATTTGTGTTAAGAGTTTTAGAGCTTCAAATTCTGAGAATTGCTACAGCTTAGACGGGTGTAAATCCTAGATTGCAGCAATCCATTATTGGCTTGGATTCATCTATAGAAAGCAACAGTTTTTATTTTGGGCAGCGTTAATCACAATAGGGGCTGCGTTATTGTTCAGGGGGCACATGAATGATTAATGAAGGCTCGTTTGCATTTGTAAGGGCCAGGGATTTAATACCAGCATCTAGATTAGAGATATCCATAATTCAGGAAGTTGCAATTTCAACGGATTAATTCATGGCTTGTTATTTCCTATGTTACCAAATTCTTCCCTGGCAGCCCCAAAGTCTGGTCCAGTTCTTGCAAAAGTCGGGTCCTTATCATATTCTTCCAAAAGTCTGCCCAAATTCTGTCAGACAAACTTGGCACAAAATTTGCTGTTTTTATGGTGAGTTTGCAAATCTATGGTAGGATCCAGGCTGAATTTGGCCAAAAAATGGATTTTTCTGACTTTTTTAAAGTTTTTTTTTTGTCTATTTTAGTCAATCCAACCCTCCAACCCTAAAATAGACCACTAAAAAGGCCAAAAAGGTAAAAAATATGTCATTTGGACTAAAACATTAATTTATATGGTGGTGTATTTTGCTATGTTGCTTTACTATTAGCATAGTGGTGTATGAACTTATTTTCCGCTGCATATATACATATACATATACATACATATATATAAGCATATGTTTTTGTACGGACAAACCCAAAACGAATTTGGACCCACCCCCAAAAAATTTTGAACGAATTTCGAACCCGCATCCGAACCCGATTCTAAACCGGCAACTTAGGTTATTTCCAATAAAAACCAGGTTCTTTGATGTATTTTGCATTATTCTATCTATCAGCATATGGTGCTTCTGTAGATGCACATTTTATATCAGATTTTCTAATTGGAATTTGGATTGTGAGGCATAACAACTTATACTTGGTTTAGCATATAAATGAAGGTAATATAGAATTGCATGTCATTTGTTTGTCAAAATACTTAATTGTTGTAAGTGACTAATTTGCATAAAGATTTGCATTTGGGAATTGAAAGGATGTATGCCAAGTGTTTGACAAAATGTCAAACATCCAAAATTGAAACAAACCAGTGTTTGTTGGAGTTAGAACTTGTTGGGGTTCTTACAATCTCTATAGATGACCATGAGGCAGTTCTTCCACATGACACAGACGAAGCTAGTGGGAATGATAATCTAATGGATTGGTTCAAATGAAGTTGAACCAAATATTGACCTTGATGCTTCTCATGAAGATGAATCGTGATTTCTCCATAAATTAACTGTTTCTTCATAAACTTCTTGTTCTTGGCCATTTATGATTTTGTCACTCTATCTCGAGAGTCCAAGTTTAGTACTTTTGCTTCAATGAGAATCTTGATTTCCTCTTCATCTAGACCTGGTTCTACTAGATCTAGAAGATCCCTTATGATTTTTGCATCTTTTGCTACTCCTCTCCATTTTGTTAGGAGTGTTTTATTAAGTTCAGCAGGGAAAATGGATCTATAATCTTTGGGTCCCCGGTTTAATTCAAGAAAACTTTCTAACATGGTTAGTTCTATTTTGGCCTTATCATCAATGCCTAAGGCACTAAATGTAATGTCCCCGTTTTTCAGGCTTTTGGGATTAGCTTGGTTTGGCGACCCTCGCTAGCTAATCAGGTGATCAGAGGGGGTCAGATGTCAAAGCCAGTGTTGGGATTCCATTCTGGGGATTCAGTTTATCAGGTCTACTCTTCGTTTGGGTCAGTTCGGTCGACTTACTATTTTTAGTAACTGGTATTTTGGGTATTGCCAGGATTAGCAGGGTGTCTGCACAGAGTGTCAGATGTTTCAGGATCGAGCTTCAGGGAATCTCTAGTTTGAGAGACTTACTATTTAAAGTAAGTCTATTTTTAGCAGCTAGCTATTTTTGGCAATGGGTTATTTTCGGCGGGGCAATTGGCATTTGCACTCTGGTGTCGGAAATGAGTTTGTTCAATTAGCAGAATTTAGTGGCTTTGTTTTTAAAGTTATCGTTATTAAATTAAAGTATTTTAATTTAATAACTTAAGTACTTTATAACTTTAATGTTATAAAGTGAAATTATCATTTTAAAGCCTTTTATATTAAAAAAGTGAAATTGTGCTTTTTCCGAAAAAGCTATAAGTACAACTCGAAAAAGCACTTTCATTTACCCATTATTGATTTGATAAATTGTTTATGTGAGAATTCTGCTTGGCTTGGAAAAGCTAGGGTTTCTGGAGCTTGGTCTTCATTTTTGGAGAGAGTTCTTCTGAGATTTGTCGAGTTTGGTCTTCTTCCAGGAGAGAGCTCAATCTGATACTGAATTAAATCCAGTGCTGAGGTATATAGGATTCTGGTGAAGTTTTAGTATTTAATTCTACAGGCAAAATCGAATTGCTCACAGAGAATTTGAATTGTTCATGGCTGAGGTTTAATAATTGATAAAGAGATTGGTGGAGATTTTCATGCTGATGCTGAATTGATTATATTCAAAATCGAATTTGCAATTATCTAGAGACCCACATTAATTCTTGGCTGCGTATTTGATTGGGAAAGGCATGGCGTTTAATATGGGATAGCTGCATTTCATAAAGAGGAGCCGTTTGGGTGTTTTGAAGGCTGGCGTGAATTCTGAGAAGTATTTCAATCCCATTTTCCCACCCACATGATTGTTGCAGGAGGCGTCATACAATTGTAGGGCTCCTACGTAAACTTTCAGGCAGTCACGCCTTCCTCTACATGCCCACGTGACTGCAATCTGGGCTGTCTCTCAACTTGCTAGGGCTCCTATTTGCTACAAATCAGTCACGCACTGACTGGATGCTGCCACATGACTGTACAAGCTTAGCATTTATTGTGTTGGGCTGTGATACGGTTCAAGGAGGATTTTGCATACACAAACAATCCACAATCTACCAGGTGCTTAATTTCCTTATTAAATAAATGTTTATATATACTGTTTGTGATGAGAATAAAAGTTAATAAATGTTATCAAGGAAGTGCAATTTGTTTTAGTTGGTTCATTTGAAATTGGTGGAAAATTTGTGACATTGTTCTATGAGGCCATATTTGGCGTAAGAAATTGCAAACATATCAAATTAAAAATTAAGCAATCAGAAAGAGTCTGTTTGGTTATTCACACTGAACCATTTTGCAGCATTGCTAACCTTACCAAAATATAATATTTCATCAACTATATCATCAATAGCAAGCGTTTTAGCCTTACCTTTTTTTGGAGATGCTAGAATAGTTGGTGGAGTTAGATCACCACCACTAGTGTCTTCAATGATGTTCACAATAACCGGTTCTGTTGTTGGCTTTTGATAGACCGGTGTGTCTATGCCCAGAATGCCTTTGCCTCTCCCGATGTCCTTTTCTGGATTGAACGAGGACTTCTGACATTCAGCTTCAGCCTTGTGTTGATGCTCTAGTATGTTTGTCCAGATGACAACTCCTTCGTCATGAACCGCTCCAACTTCTCCAATTAATACTTGACCAATCCTTTTTCTAATCTTAAAATTTTGTTTATGAGCATCTGCTTGATTGGTTGCCTCTTCTAGGCTCAACTGGCTTTGCACTTCCAATAGTGCCTTGATTCTGAGCTCTTTCTATTGACAGTGGGCCGGTTCGCGACATGGCTTAACCACCTCCTGTGTCTTCTATAAGTCTAGTGGTTGTATCGAGCATAATAGGTCGATCTTTTGGTGCAACGGCATCTACTACTTGTAACAAGTGGTATCAGAGCTTGGTCACAGGTTTGAATCCATGCAGGCCACAACGAGTGACGCTGGGAGGGGAATTGTTGGCAGTGGGCCAGTGTCCCTCACAGGGTTCGCGACATGGCTTAACTGCCTCCTGTGTCTTCTATAAGTCTAGTGGTTGTATCGGGCATTAACAAGTCGATCTTTTGGTGCAACGGCAACTACTACTTGTAACACTTTCTCTTTTTCTATTGAGGATTTCCATCTTCCTTCAATAAGCTCATGCAGTTCTGTAGGAATTGAGCCATGAATCTCAGTAGGCGTTCTCTTAAATTTGTGTAGGCTGTATACTACAACATCTTTGATTTTCCTTATGTCTTCATCGTTAGACAGATTATATCTTCTCTCAACCGATCTCATCCCACTTGTAGTCTTTATGCCTTCAACCATTTCATCAATGGTTGGCCTTCTTGCTTTTGGTTCCTCCTTTACCGGTTTCCCGATCATCTTTCTTCTTATATCAGTGGCGGTTTGCTCTGTCTCAGTTTCTTCTGAGTCTACTTGTGATTGCTCGGTTGTGACTCAATGCGCCTTCTTCTTTTGGACTTTGGGTTCTGGCACAGCTACCTTTCTTTTCTTCGGTGTAGGAGACTGTTTGGAAACTTTAGCAGTTACCTTCTTTGTTGTCTTTGACGGTTCACTCTTCTTCAAATTTGCACTTATCTCATCATAAGTGCCAAACCGGTTGGCTAAAAGATCTAGGTTGCTCTCCTAAAGTGCCTCAACATATGCTTTGGCAGTCTTTGATGATATTTCGTAACCTAGTTCTAGTGCAAATTTTGTTCTTGGCTCAACAGCCTGGATTATACAGTGATCGGTGCTTACAAGGAAACAAACATCATCCTTGTATTCGTTTACAATTGAAGATGGGATTCTTTCCCTTTCATGCATTTTAGATTGAAAACCCTGGAAATAATCAAACATAACCTTATTAAAGCGATTTCCCAGGTTATTGATCATTTCTACTATTTGGACCATAACCAGTCTATTTGTTTCCCATGTAACATTTCCCACCCCTAGAAAGAATTTTTGATAGTAGAAGAAAAGACATACCACCAGTGTTCCATACTTCAAGAATTTCTTCTTTACCATTCCGAGCTTCTTCATATTTTCAAAGATTTGACTTCTCAACATAGCGCATATGTCGTATTTCGTGTTGTCATGCATAATTCTGTGAGCTGAATGAATAGCTCCTCCAGGTATGCTGTTGAGACAGCTCGATTGATAGATTTTGTAGCTAATCACCGCAGCAACAAACCGGACACCTTCATCTTCAATATCTATTATAATCATCATGCGACTGCCATACTTAGACTTAGTGAGTCGGGTGACTTCACTGTTTGAAATCGTTCTTAGGGTAAGGGCTTCCCCTGTGGCACCAGACCCTATCACTCTCCTCAACTCTTTCTTTGTAATAAGCGTAACAGCACCCTTCGCCAACCACATACCTAGATCGTGTACTCGACTGAGTACCAATCGAATCCAGTCAAGCTGAAACACGTTAGGGTATTTAACCCCATTGGTCAATCCAGTCATTTTGAGTCGAGCATACTTTTCCTTCAACTTCCCATCCTTGCAAAGCCCTGGAAATTTGCTTTGTATGAAAGTTTCACCCAACTCCTCTTGATTGCAATGAATGAACGCAGTTACATCTTCAATTAACAACACACCATCTGGAATAGATGATAGGGCTCCAGCCATATCATTTGACCTATTCTGGACTTGCATTACATCATAATCGAGTCGATCTTGTTGATTGATGTCGATAAGGGTTACAACTGATGATGATGATGATGCCATTTTGTTGGTAAGAGAAAACACACAACACTCTATGGAATTCGTGGAATTTGAAAAGAAAAGATTGCGACCACAGATACATAGATTACTCAAGCTTAAAGAAAATTTAGCACAAAAAGTAAAGTAAAGTGAAATCAGTAATACACCTTCCCTTTTATATCCCCGAGCTCCAACAGTAAGCAAACGATAACATTTTGTTAACGATTATCACATTTATGAGCCTTACCGGTTTTTATCTGACTTCACCTTGGCCAACCGGTTCATCAATAATCAATGCTTTACCTGTTTTGGCACAACATCCTCAGTTGATACTTCAACCGTGTAACATCAGCCTATCACCGAGAAGGTAATTAACCAGACCACACAGCATGCACTTTTGACCGGTTCTTTGGTTTTGGATCGATGAGTGCTTCTCAGTAACAACTTCAACTTAGTAAGAGTAAATCTTACTGCTTACTCTGGGGACAGTAGCATTTCTACATGTTCCCCCTGAAGCCCTGATGGCTTAGTTTGATGAAGAGATATCATCATCGGTAGATGATGACTTTGTCTCTGATTTTTCTCCTTCAAAACTCTTTGTCCACTTTTTGGACCATATCTTCTTCACTTCTTTCTTGGTCTCTACAGTTATGTTTCCCTTTTGATTGAGAGTTTCGTTCCTCTTGACCGGTTTTACTTGTCCTTTTCCTTTGTTTATTGACCAGTTCCTGCAATCTCTGGCTAGATGCCCAATCTTGTTACAATTGTAACAAGTCATCCCGGTTCCTCTCCATGCATTTACCCTTTTTCCTTTGTCCATGGGTGAACGGCACTTAGTAGCCTTATGCCCTGATTGTTCACATGAAGCACACATAGACATGCCCCGGTTTACATTCCTGTTATGGAATACCAGTCTCAGTGGAGATTTGAATGCCATGGTTGTAGACCTACATTCTTCAGCCTTATGTCCAAATTTATTGCATGCATAGCAATAGCCTTTAAAGCTTCCTCTGCTTCAACTGGACACACAGTTTGATCGTGACCTGCATTCAAAGGTCTTATGTCCGTACTTATAACAATTATTGCAATAACTATTAGCGGTGAAGGGTTTCACCAGTGCATTCCTCCAATTATTGGACTTATGACCTGGTTTGCCAAAATGTTTGAAACATGATTTGGAGAGTCTCTTACTTTTTTCTCCGGATGGTTTCTTCTTGTCCTCCTTGATTCCTTTGAGATTTGAGGACTCACTGGTTTCTTTGGTGTCTTAGCCGTTGTAACCAAGTCTTGTGGGGTCCTTGTGCCTTCTCTGAGCTTTCAGTTGCTCATCCAGCTTCTTAGAACTCTCATTGTATTTTCTGAGCTTTTAATTTTTCTCCTCAAGAGTTTTTAGCTGTGTTTTATGTTTTTCAACTTCAGCAGCCATTTCTCTACTTGCTTCATCTTTATCATGCATGATGGTATTTTCTTGAGTTATGCCCTGCATGTCTACATGTAGTTGCAATATAAGAGCAACGCTCTCTTAGAGCATCTTCAGCTAACTTCCTTGCTCTCTTAGCAGTTTGTAGTGCTTCTTTAGCACTATTTTTCTCATCGTCAGCTTTTTTGCTTGCTTTGATTAGTTCAGTCATTCTTAATGCATGACCTTGTTCTCTTTTCAGATTAGAGATTTGATCGGTCAGGTTCTGGTTTCTCTCCATGACTTCAGAAACTGCTTCCTCTGCTTCATCTGAACTACTTTGTTCAGATAGTTCATCTATTGTGTCATGACTTTCACTCAGCTGCAAAGCCAATTCAATTCTCTTGCCAAGAGATCTTCTCAGTTTGTTTTCAAGAGAAGCAATCATTTCATTTGCTTCCTCTAGTTGCTTCTGATAACGGTAACCCTCCATGATCGATACTCAAGCAATTAAGCTTCTTTACCTGAGAACTTAGCTCTGATACCAATTCTTAATCCTAACCGAGGACTACTGAGGGGGGGGTGAATCAGTCAATTCAACATTTTCAAATCTTATCCTATGAAACTAAATACAGCTATTGTGTGATTATGTAAATGTAATGCATGTTAGAATAACTTGAACAGAAATCACATACAAAATGTAATGTCCCCGTCATTAAATGAATAATAAAATAACTATTGTATTTGGGTCCCGATCG
This sequence comes from Chamaecyparis obtusa, assembly GCA_027943335.1. Classification (NCBI taxonomy): domain Eukaryota; kingdom Viridiplantae; phylum Streptophyta; class Pinopsida; order Cupressales; family Cupressaceae; genus Chamaecyparis; species Chamaecyparis obtusa. Next base: position 189,263 of record BSBK01001157.1, on the reverse strand, counting down.
ATTTAGTTTATCTCGGGCCCATGTTTTATTTTGTTGGCATAGGTGTAGTTGTTGTCGTCAGCCTTATTTGTGCACCCTCGGGAGTTTCCCAGACAGGTATTTATGCCCGGCATGTAGGATGAATTTAATATGTTGAGATTTGATATTTTTATTTGTATTTGCGAATTCCTGTTGGGATTCTGCTGGTTGCCATATCGGAGGTGAAAGATCCTCCCTATTTGGTATTTGCAGTTTCGGTGGGACTCAACCCTCACACTATTCTGTTTGTTCTTCTGTGTCAGGTCTGGCAAATCTGAAGTATTATGAAAGATACCAATAAGGTTTACTTCAGGCTAATCTCTAGGCTCGCACATTGTTCTATGTCTACAATAATCAATTAATTATCAACGAAGTCTGGCAAGTATTCCTAACCCTCGTACGACCCCCAATCCATCGGCTTTGTTGTTCCAAACAGCCCCGCTGCCACACTGTACAACCTTCACCATTACCGTACGGTCCTCACACCAACCATCGTATGGCCTCAACACAACTGTATGGCCTTCCTTGCTACACGGTACACCCTGATAACATTACCGTACGGCCCCCTCTTGGTAATCGTATGCAATTTAAGGCTCCATCGTACGGCCTCCTGCTACTCCGAACGCATCACCATACTCCCATTGTACGGTCATACAGCCTCCATCGTACGGTCACTCCCAACAACCGTACGACCACTCCCAGCCACTATGTAAACAAACAATTCGTCACACCAACATATTAGACCTCCATACAACAAATTACAGAAGGTTTAGACAGAATTATTTGATTGGTACATTACAGTGGTATCAGAGCTGGTGATTCTGCCAAGTTGTGGGTAGTGAATGCAAGTTTATACCAGGAAGAAGAGACGATATCACTCAGTTGGAAGAATGGTGGACCCGCAAGATCCTATCGCTGAAGTCATGACTCTTCTGAGAGAACTCACTAGGAACCAAGCACAAATAAATGACACTCAACGCCTCATGGAAGACACTGCGAAAATTGGCTGAAGGAAAGATATCTGTTGAACAAAGTGACAATTCTGTCTCAGGAAGGGCAAATTCCCAAACCGTACTCTCTCGACCGTCAATGCCAACTTTCCACGGGAGGAAAAGCAACACACACAGAGCAACCAACTTTCCAAGAAGTGCAGGATCAACTTCGGGAAGATTGGAGGAACACAAATATGGAAGGAGACATCCTACAAAGATTATGCTGAGCTGACAATGAGGAACTATGGTGGAAACAAGCATGGTTATCATAATGAGGATCTCAGATGGAAGATTGGCAAGGTTAACCTGTCATCCTTTGATGGGTCTGGATCCATCACAGCTCAAGCATGGGTGCAAAAGGCAGACACATATTTCTAACTCAACCCTATGCCAGAGGATGAGGCCATCAAATTTGCTGCACTGCATTTGGAAGGGGTAGCCCACAAATGGTGGCATCATGGCATGGTTACTTTTGGCCACGATCAAATAAATTCCTACGCCGAATTCACTGAGAGACTGATAGATCGTTTTGACGGAAGAGATCCAGAACTGAATTTCAAAGAGTTGGCTCAGTTGAAGCAATCTAGCACAGTCGATGGATACATAACGGAATTTCAAAGAATGTATGTCTTGGTAACAGATATTTCAGAAAGATGTTTGGTGGTACTGTTTATAGATGGGTTGGCAAAACCTTTGAAGGGCTGGGTGAAGGGATTCAATCCCATCTGTAATGTCCCCTTTCCGGAGCATAATTTAATGATAATAAGAATTAAATATAAGATTAAATAATTAAATAAGCTTCTGCCTATTACCCCAAAAATTGAGTTGTTTGTGTTCATATAGCTCTGCTACCGAAAATGAGAAAATGAGAAAACTGCACTCAACGAAAAATCACAAAGCATAATCGGCAAATTAACCTAGGGCTTAGGTATCATAATCGCTCCTCGGCGAAGGTTATGAACTCTGACTCTGCTCTGAACAAATTCCATATCAGCGCCGACTCTGCAAAAGTGTTTTCATCGAACAATGGCTCTGAGAAGATATCTGTTAGTGCTCTTAGTAAAAAGGATGCTGCTTTGGGCAACGGTTCCCCCAAGGTTTTTTCAAGTTACTGCTTCAAATGCTGGCTTTATGGCCACAAACAAGCTGATTGTAGGACCAGGAATGTGCAATCCCCGCATCCGACATATGAACATTTCAAGGATTTCATTGCCAAGCAAAAAGCAAGAAGCATACAGGAGGCGAAACAAAATGAAGAGCTCAATGCGAAAATCAATAAGCCTCGCACTCACTCTCAAGAGAAACCCTCAAGTTCAGATTTGGCCCCGGTTAAGTCTTCTGCCGATTCCTCTAAGGCATCTCCTTTAGCTAAGCAAAAGGAAGAAAGACTACGGGAAGATTTACAAAACGATACTGCTAGGGTTTCAAAACCTATAACGAAATCTATTGTAGACAATGTAATACCATCTTGGAGTAGGGAAGCAAGTTCCAAAATATTTTCAATCCAATCTTTGGACATGCAATTGAACTTTTTTGCGAAGACCAAGTACGTAAGAAAAGAGGCTTTAAGCCACGGGACCGCCAAAGCAGATAAACCTAAGTATAAAACAGTATACAGATCCGATGAACCCCAATCTGCTTTGGGGGAAGGCAGGATTTCATCTGCTCAGGTGCCTCCCGTGAGCATCCCAAAGCAAAATTATGCATGGCAAACAGTAAAGAGCAACAAAAAGGTACCAAGGCTTTCTCCATCTCCAAGTTTTTACAAAATCCCATTGAAAAACTCCTTTGATCTATTAAGGGAGGTTGATAAATGCAATAAGCCGTACACTCCCCCGCATAAAAGGGACGGGGTTTTGGTGGATAAGGGCTATAGGGCTAGACAACACAAGGAGGATGGATACTGTCCTATAGTCAAAAATCCCTACCCCCATCCCGCTAAAACCCCACCCTTTCATGAGGGGAAAAACAAGCAAAATGGTAAGGCACATTCTTCTGATGGTGAAAATGTTTTGAAAACAATGTATAGCCCTCCTCACCGTAGAAGAATGGAGAGGCACTCAGCATTTAATGATCTTAATAATCTGAATAATCATGGCTCTAAGGATGATAAAATCCATAAGGACACTAAGTATGCAGCCTACACGCCTCCTCATAGGCGAGCTTATCGTCAGAAAAAAGGCAAGGTTAATTTCAGTTTGCACTATGATACAATCATTATAAATAATGATGATATTGTGCAGCATCAGAAGTATCTAGCAAAAACAGGTTTGATATGTTACTAGAATGGCACGGGAGTATCTACAAATCATTTGATAGAAGGGGTAAAATCACAACTCCTTGGGGAGGTAAGTATTTCAATTCTCAGGGATACTTTTATTTATATAGACTGCAATAATAAAGTTCTAAAGAGTAGCATTATGCAAAAGAATGATATTAAATTCAGGAATATTTCCTTCTCTCTGTTTGATTGGTTGCCTTTGTTTAATCCAATGTATTTAAATGATTTCAAAGTGGAAAAAGCCATCTCTTATAAAAATCTGCCTTTGGAACTATCTAGTAAGGAGATCCTATGTACAATAGGCAACAAAATTGGTAAATTTGTAAGGATTGTTGAGTCAGCACCTGAACAGGCTGATAAAACAATCATTGTTGAATTGAACATTCATCAAAATTACATCTCTCCCATTCAATTAAGTTTTAATTCCAACTCTGTCATAATCAATCCAACAATTCTAGAAAATTTCATTGAGATTAATATAGTTCCCCCGAATTCACATAAAATTACAAATCTTTTAAATCTACGCAATAAAGATATGGAGATTCAGCTCTGTAGTGATAGAGGAGGCCTCTTAATCACTCCTATTAGGGACCAAGGACTAGACAGGCCCTCTCCCTCATCTTTGCCTGTGAACATTGCTGCATGTCTGAACAATACAGAATTTAATCAGCCCCAGAAAGATGAGGAAAACTCTCCCCCTTCTAAGATCATGGAAACTGAATTGGAAGCTCACAATTTGATGATTTCAGATAACCATAATGATACATGAACCCTTGAAAACAAAATTCAGGATAGATCAGCAATTGAAACTATTCCCTCCCCCCCTCTATCACCTAGCAGCTCTAAAAATTCCCCTAAAAGGGTGACCAATTCTATAACAGAGAAACAATCACAAGAAGTTAATATTCCAGAATCAATTACTAGCAAACTAGAAGTTAATATAGAAGCTGAGTAGTAAGAAGACTCAGAAACTGATGAATTTATTAACCTTCCTATTGAAAACTTAAAACATCTTCAAATAAATGAGGCATTAATTCTAGAAGGTAAAAACACACCAGTTAAAATTAACATCTCGACTAAGAATTGTAATTCGGAGAATGAGTTGGAACAGATAGAATTAGGAAAAAATAATAAAATAGGTTTACAATATGAAGTAAAGAGTAACCTGGATCAAGTTGAGACTGATTCACGAATAGTACAATTTTTGAAACCTAAATGTTCTAATACAGTAGAAATAGTGGATAAGGACGGCATATGCAACGAGGAATTTAATCAAATTATAAACCATTTAGGAGAATCCCTAACGGATGAATTAATGGATATGACTATGGATGAGATTTGTGATTTTGAGGAATTAAAATATCAAAAGCAAACCTTAATTAAACTAATTCAAGAATGTATACTAGAAGAGAAAGAGGAAGAGGACAATAGGTTATCAAAGCCTTCTCCCTCTCTTACTCCAGAATTGAAAATCTCAGAGATTTGATTATCTCTGTTATAGAAGAGACTCTTCATCAAGAGAGGTTGTGAACCGGTCACTACACTAAGCATCAGCAACCAGTTAATGCACTTCGAAGAAAAGAGTTTATCCTACTATCAACCGGTATAGACAAGTACAATCAAAACCATATACAACTAATGTCTATAACACAACCGGGACAGTGCAACCGATAAAAGGGGTGTATCCGGTAAGACAAGAAAGGAACGTTCTAAGACTCTTACCTATTTATAGCATAACGCCCTCAACCGATATATTACAAGACTCTGGTATGAACCAAGAGAGTCATAGTCAACTGTTTGTTCCAACCAACTCTCCTTGACCGGGATTTATTGCAGTAAATCCGAGTGATCTTGAGTTGTCTTGGTAATTAGTTTAAAGGTGCAGGTAACGGATTTAAAGCCGGAATCAATGGTTTCTTGAGGCACGACTGAAGGATTTAACGCCGGATTCAGTGGCTTTAAATCAAAGTGTTATCTCTCGTAAAGAAAGGTTGCCTGACACGCAATTGTTGTTTCCTTTATATAGTTGATGAAGCCAGAGCTTGCATCGGATGCTTTCTCTGTAAACAAACACTTCACTGAGTGATGGATTAGTTGGATCTCAGGATTAGGTCATGCATTTGAGGAGCAATCAGGGCAACAAAACTGAATATATTCTTATATCTGGTGAGAAGAAGATTTGCCTTCAATCTGGTGAGAAAAAGAGTGAACCTATATGCTACAGGAGCAAGGGGTTAGAGAAAATCAAGAAAAGAGAAAGAACAAGTTGTGCAAAGGCAGCACAACAATAGTTGAGAACACAGCCGAGTTAATCGGTGATGTTTCTCAGTTGAACACAAATAGAGATCACATCTAGCTGAGTAGAGCCTTCTGAAAAGATCTTTAATCTATTGTTTTCTAGCAAACTACAATAGACAAATCTCAGTTTTTGGGTGGACTCTAATACGTCCCTTGTATCAAAATCCCTTAACCGAGTGACATCTTTCAAGGTGTTTGAAGTCCCTTAATCGGGCAGGTTTTAACAGACCTTACAGAAAAAAATACCTTCACCGGGTCGCACTTAGCAAGTGTGTTTGTATCCCTTAACCCGGTAGGCTCCTAACATGACGTACTTCAAAAGAGTACAAATTTTGTGAGGTTTCCTCACACCGTGGTTTTCACCCTCACCGGGTTTCCACGTGATAAATCTAGTGTCTCTTTGTGTTTGTTCTCTTACTATTTTATTTGTTCAAATCTGCTTAATTTTATGTTGTCAATTTACTTCACAAGATTTAAGAAAAAGATAGAAATTTTACAAGTGCTAATTCACCCCTCCCCTCTCAGCACCGGTTGGGACTGTCAATTGGTATCACAGCCTTGTTCTGTTCTTCTTTGTTGCTTAATCGCACAAAGAAAAAGCCATAATAATGAGAAAGGAAGGACCTAAGTTTTCAAAAGAAAACTTCACCTTATGGTGCAGTAGAATGAAGCTGTATATGAAGACTATTGGTCACCAATACTAGAATCATGTTACCACTGACTACAGTGAGCCCACTGGCACCTTCACACCTGATCAAGAGAAAATCAAAACTGAGCACACGGCCGCTACGGACATGATTGCTAGCACTCTACCAGAACACGTCTATGCTGAGATTGAACATCTTGACTCTGCCTACAAAATGTGGAAGAAAATACAAATGGTCTACGGAGGAGATCCCAATGTTCAAAGAGCCAAGGTCGAAAGCCTCAGAGGAAAGTATGACAACATGAGGATGAATGATGGAGAAGACATTGAACAATATAGCAATCGAATCAAGGAAGTGATCAACTCCATCAGAAGCGTTGGAGGCAAGCTCATTGAAGAAGAGGTAGTAAGCGAAATACTGAGAACACTCAGACCTCAGTATGCTATAAAAATCTCTGCCATTCAATAGCTCAGATCGGTGACCACGGATCATGTCACCCTAGATTCCCTGCTCAATAAGTTGGCTGCTTTTGAATTAAGCAATTTTGATAATAGCCTATCCGTTCAAGAAGCAGCATTCAAGTCATCTATCAATACCTCTTCCACCAAGAAGGGAAGGGAAACCGGTAACTCCTCTACCGGCAAGATCGGCAACCTCGTTGACAATCTGTTCTCAGAAGAGACGAAGAAGGATGAGTTTGAAGCTCTGATTGCTAAGAGATTTCCTAGAGGCAAGGGAAAGTATAAAGGGAAACTCCCCTTAAAATGCTTCTCCTGCAACAAAACCGAACACATTGTTGCCCGGTGTCCTAATAATGAAAACAAAGACAAAAGAGATTGGTTCAAAGGCAAAGCAAAGGAGTGCTATCTTGCTGAGGAAGGTGTCACAGACAATGAATCTGAAGACTCAGAAGAACTGGAAATTGCATTTATTGCAATAAAGAAGGAGAGCCCAGCTATTAATGAAGTTGCACTCATATCCAGATCTCATCAGCATGATGATTGGATCATTGACAGTGGATGCACTCACCATATGACCCGTGACAAGAGCAAATTCATCAACTTGGAACTCAACGACAACGAGACAGTCACATTTGGAAACAATACCCCTTGTGCCATCAACGGTAAGGGATCTATTGTTATCTGAATGCTATCTGTGAAGATGTATACTGGGTCGAAGGACTCAGGTACAACCTGATGAGTGTTGCACAGCTGAACAACAAAGATTTCCAATAGGAATTTGGTCAAGGCTCCTCATTAGTCAAAAATCAATCTCGATCTCATGTTGCAACCGGTAGACAGAGCAAAGGCAATCTGTTCTACCTAGACTCAACAGAAGGACCCTGTCTAATTGCTTCTGTCAAAAGAAAATCAAGCAAGATCAGTCTTAACTCAAAGGAAGACAATAGCTGGCTATGGCATGAGAGACTCTGCCATATAAACATTGACAGCATTGTCAAAGTGAGCAAAAAGAAATCGGTTAGAGGACTCCAGGAAATTCCAAAACCCATGGGTGGCATTTGCAAGGATTGTCAGCTAGGAAAACTGATAGGAGCAAGCTTCAGTAGCAAGTCCTTCTCTGCTGAAAATGTCCTAGATCTTGTACACACAGACCTGTGTGGACCAATGAGGACAAAGAGCTATCATGGAGACCGGTATTTCATGATGTTTGTAGATGATTTCTCGAGAATGATGTGAACACTCTTTCTACGAGAAAAATCAAAAGCATTTCACATGTTCAAGGTTTCCAAGGCTACAGTGGAAAAGGAAATCGGCAGAAGCTTGAAATGTCTGAGGTCGGACAGAGGACGCGAGTACACCTGTCAGCATTTCACTCACTACTGTGAGGAACATGGCATACAGAGATAGTTTTCTGCACCTAGGATTCCTCAGCAGAATGGAGTAGCAAAAAGAAGAAACAGGATGCTGATCGAATGTCCTAGAACTCTGTTGATCCAAAAAAATCTTCCTCATCACTTTTGGAGAGAAGACATCAGCACAGCTGTCTACACAATCAATCGAGTTCAAGTCAAAAAGGAAACTGGTAAGACACCTTACGAACTATGGTTTAAGCATACTCCAAGTGTAGGCTATTTCAGAATCTTTGGTAGTAAATGCTATATCAAAAGAGAAATGTTTTCTGGAAAGTTTGATCCCAAGAGGGATGAAGAAACATTCTTGGGTTATTCTACCAAAAGCAAAGCCTATCGGTGTCTGAACAGAAGAACTGGCAAGATAATTGAAATAATCAATGTAAAAATTGATGAATCATTAGAACCAAACAAAAGGACCGGACATGTTAATCGTGAAAATCTCAAATTTACTAATGGAGGAGATGTCTTTGAGATCAAGGAAGCAACAACTGAACAAGAGAAGACAACTCTCACTGACAGGAATCAAGAGCAAGAGATTGTCCCTGAAGCCAACAGGACACCTCAGAACGGTCAACAAGTGGATGCTCAGATCCCTGACGAAGATATTGCTCAACAGGATGAACCGGACAAGGAACAGAGGATGGCTCTTCCACGGTATGTCACATATCACTCTACTGACAATATAATCGGTGACAAACATGGGAACATCCTAACCAGGAAGAAGGCCAAAGAGAATGTCTGTCTTCTCTCACATGTTGAGCCAAAAACCACCAGAGAAACCCTTGAAGATGAAAATTGGGTCAAGGCCATGGACAAAGAAATCAAACAAATAGAAAAGAATGACACATGGGAACTTGTGTCAAGACCTCATGACAAAAATGTCATTGGGACCAAATGGGTGTACAGAAACAAACCGAATGAGGATGGTAAGGTCATCAGAAATAAAGCAAGTCTGGTTTACAAAGGCTATGCTCAAGAAGCTGGTCTAGACTATGGAGAAACTTTTGCACCAGTAGCCAGACTAGAAGGGGTAAGAATTCTTCTGGCCTATGGAGCCCACAAAGGTTTTAAAGTGTATCAGATGGATGTGAAGTCTGCATTCCTCAATTGAAAGAAAAAAAGTCTACATTGAGCAACCGGAAGGGTTTACCTCTACTCAAAAGACTAATATGGTCTACAAGCTCAGAAAGGCTCTTTATGGGCTCAAGCAGGCCCCAAGGGCTTGGTATGAAAGGCTGCATTCTTATCTTCTGACAATTGGATTCATTAGAACCGGTGACAAAAGCAATATGTATCTTAAAACTGGAAAGGATGGAAATCTAATTGCCGAAATCTTTGTTGATGACATCATCTTTGGAGGAGATGACAAAATGAGCAAAGCATCTGCTAAAGAAATGAAGAAAGAATTTGAGATGTCTATGATAGAGCCCATAAAATTCTTTATTGGACTACAGGTCCATCAGCTAAAGGAAGGTATCTTCATCTCTCAGTCCAAGTACATAAAAGAAATTCTCAAGACCTTTGGACTAGATGAATCCAAACCGGTTGGAACTCCAATGACAACTAATCTTAAGATATCAAAGGAGGATGATGCCAAAGAAGTAAATGAAACAATGTATCGGTCTATGATAGGAAAATTGCAGTATGTTGTTCACAGCAAACCGAACATTGCTCATGCAATTGACATAGTGGCCAGATTCTCTGCTAATCCCAAAAAAACACATCTGATCGCAGTAAAAAGAATCTTCAAGTATTTAAAGGGAACCGAGGAATATGGCCTATGGTTTCCACATAAGGGTGGATTCCAAATTGAAGTCTACACGGGTGCAGGCTGGGCTGGCAACGTGGATGATAGAAAGAGCACAAGTGGTGGTGCATTCTTTCTGGGTGAAAGAATAATATCATGGACAAGTAAGAAGCAGAATTGCATTTCTCAATCCAATACTGAAGCTAAATATGTTGCTGGTGCAACAAACTGCACACAGGTGATCTGGATCAAACAATTGCTGGAAGGTATTCAGTAACGAGTACCTGAACCAATAGCAATTCACTGTGACAGTACCAGTGCCATAAACATATCCAAAAATCCTGTTATGTACTCCAAGACTAAGCACATTGCCATCAAGTATCACTACTTGAGGGAAGTTGTACAGAATAAAGAAGTAAAATTGGAGTATGTGTCCACCAAAGAACAGATTGCTGATATATTTACAAAGCCATTACCAAAGAGTACTTTTGAGTATCTCAGAAGTAGACTGGGGGTTGTACCCCTCTCCGATCTTCAGTAATCAAAAATGGGAAGTCATCAGTTCATTAAGAGTTAAACAGAAGATCAAATCCTATCTTCTATGAACTGATGAAAAGGACAGCTGCTCGCAGGGGGAGCAGAGTGCAAATATTCCTCATTTCGCATTCCATTGTCAAAAAAGGCGGAGACTATGATTATCATATTTCTCCCATCAATGCCAAAGGGGAAGACTGTTGGCATTACTATTGGCATTACTAACCGGTAAGCTCTCTACCAGTCCAAGTGTTGTCATTGATTGGCAAAAGAAGATAGAGATTTGATTATCTTTGTTATAGAAGGGACTCTTCATCAAGAGAGGTTGTGAACGCGTCACTACACTAAGCATCAGCAACCGGTTAATGCACTTCGCAGAAAAGAGTTTATCCTACTATCAACCGGTATAGACAAGTACAAACAAAAGCATATACAACTAATGTCTGTAACACAACCGGGACAGTGCAACCGATAAAAGAAGTGTATCTGGTAAGACAAGAAAGGAACATTCTAAGACTCTTCCCTGTTTATAGCATAACTCCCTCAACCGATATATTACAAGACTCTGGTATGAACCGAGAGAGTCATAGTCAACTGTCTATTCCAACCAACTCTCCTTGACCGGGATTTATTGTAGTAAATCCGAGTGATCTCGAGTTGTCTTGGTGATCAGTTTAAAGGCACAGGTAAAGGATTTAAAGCCAGAGTCAATGGTTTCTTGAGGCGCGACTGAAGGATTTAAAGCCGGATTCAGTGGCTTTAAATCATAGTGTTATCTCTCGTAAAGAAAGGTTGTCTCACACGCAACTATTGTTTTCTTTATATAATCGATGAAACCAGAGCTTGCATCGGATGCTCTCTCTGTAAACAAACCCTTCAATGCGTGATGGATTCATTGGATCTCATGATTCGGTTATGCATTTGAGGTGCAATCAGGGCAACAAAACTGAATATATTCCTATGTCTGGTGAGAAGAAGATTTGTCTTCATTCTACCGAGAAAAAGAGTGAACCTATATGCTACAGGAGCAAAGGGTTAGAGAAAATTGAGAAAAGAGAAAGAATAGGTTGTGCAAAGGCAGCACAACAATAGTTGAGAACACACCCGAGTTAATCGGTGATGTTTCTTAGTTGAACACAAATAGAGATCACATCTGGCTAAGTAGAGCCTTTTGAAAAGATCTTTATTCTATTGTTTTCTAAGAAACTACAATAGACAAATCCCAATTTTTGGGTGGACTATAACAAGTCCCTTGTATCAAAATCCCTTAACCGGGTGACATCTTTCAACGTGTTTGAAGTCCCTTAACAAGGCAGGTTTTAACAGACCTTACTAAAAAAAATCCCTTGATCGGGTCGCACCTAGCAAGTGCGTTTTTATCCCTTGACCGGGTAGGCTCTTAACAGGACGTACTTCAAAAGAGTAAAAATTTTGTGAAGTTTCCTCACACCGTCGTTTTCACCCTCACCAGGTTTCCACATGATAAATCTGGTGTCTCTTTGTGTTTGTTCACTTACTATTTTATTTGTTCAAATCTACTTAATTTTATGTTGCAAGTTTACTTCACTACATTCAAGAAAAAGATAAAAAATTTACAAGTGTTGATTCACCCCTCCCCTCTCAGCACCGGTTGGGACTGTCAGAATCATCACCGATTAACTCAGGTGTGTTCTCAACTATTGTTGTGCTGCCTTTGCACAACCTGTTCTTTCTCTTTTCTCGATTTTCTCTAACCCCTTGCTCCTGTAGCATATAGGTTCACTTTTTTTCTCGGCCGAATGAAGGCAAATCTTCTTCTCACCAGACATAAGAATATATTCAATTTTGTTGCCGTGATTACGCCTCAAATTCATGACCTAATCCTGAGATCCAACGAATCCATCACTCACTGAAGTGTTTGTTTACAGCGAAAGCATCCGTTGCAAGCTCTGGCTTCATCAACTATATAAAGAAAACAACAGTTGTGTGTCAGGCAACCTTTCTTTACGAGAGATAACACTTTGATTTAAAGCCACTGAATCCGGCTTGAAATCCTTCAGTCGCACCTCAAGAAACCATTGATTCCGGCTATAAATCCTTTACCTACACCTTTAAACTAATCACCAAGACAACTCAAGATCACTCGGATTTACTGCAATAAACCCCGGTCAAGGAGAGTTGGTTGGAACAGACAGTTGACTATGACTCCCTCAGTTCATACCAGAGTCTTGTAATATATCGGTCGAGGGCGTTATGCTATAAACAGGTAAGAGTCTTAGAACGCTCCTTTCTTGTCTTACTGGATACACCCCTTTTACCGGTTGCACTGTCCTGGTTGTGTTATAGACATTAGTTGTATATGCTTTCATTTGTATTTTGTCTATACCGGTTGAGGTCTGGTCCTTGGTTGATACTAGGATAAACTATTCTCTGCGAAGTGCATTAACCGATTGCTGATACTTAGTGTAGTGACCGGTTCACAACCTCTCTTGATGAAGAGTCCCTTCTATAATAGAGACAATCAAATCTCTATCTCCTTTTGCCAATCAATGACAACACTTGGACCGGTAGAGAGCTTACCGGTTAGTAATGCCAATAGTAATGCCAACAATCTCCCCCCTTGGCATTGGTGGCAAAAATATGGTAATCAATATATTCTCCCCCTTTTTGACAATGGAAAGCCAAAAGGCTAATGAGGAAGATTTGCATACTCTGCTCCCCCTACGAGCAACTATCCTTTTCATCAATTCATAGAAAATAAGATGTAACCTTTTGTTTAACTTTTAATGAACTGATGACTTCCCGTTTATGATTGCTAATGATCGGAGAGGGGTACAACACCAAGTCTACCTCTGAGATACTCAAAAGTACTCTTTGGTAATGGCTTTGTAAATATATCAACAATTTGTTCTTTGGTGGACACATACTCCAATTTTACTTCTTTATTCTATACAAGTTCCCTCAAAGTAGTGATACTTGATGGTAATGTGCTTAGTCTCGGAGTGCATAACAAGATTTTTGGATATGTTTATGGCACTGGTACTGTCAAAGTGAATTGCTATCGGGTACATATTCCTACATACCTTCCAGCAATTGTTTGATCCAGATCACCTGTGTGCAGTTTATTGCAGCAGCAACATATTCAACTTCAGCAGTGGATTGAGAAATGCAATTCTGTTTCTACTTGTCCATGATACTATTCTTCCACCCAGAAAGAATGCACCACCACTTGTGCTCTTTCTATCATCCACGTTGCCAGCTTAGTCTGCATCTATGTAGACTTCAATTTGGAATCCACCTTTATGTGGAAACCATAAGCCATATTCCCCGATTCCCTTTACATATCTGAAGATTCTTTTTACTGCGATCAGATGTGTTTCTTTGGGATTAGCAGAGAATCTTGCCACTATGCCAACTGCATGAGCAAGGTCCAGTCTGCTGTGAATAGCATACTACAATTTTCCTATCATACACCGATACATTGTTTCATTTACTTCTTTGGCATCATCCTCCTTTGATAACTCAAGATTAGTTGTCATTGGAGTTCCGACCAGTTCGGATTCTTCTAATCCAAAACTCTTGAGAATTTCTTTTATGTACTTGGACTGAGAGATGAAGATACGTTCCTTTAGTTGATGGACCTGTAGTCCAATAAAGAATTTTATGGGCCCTATCATAGACATCTCAAATTCTTTCTTCATTTCTTCAACAAATGCTTTGCTCATTTTCTCATCTCCTCCAAAGATGATGTCGTCAACAAAGATTTCGGCAATTAGATTTCCATTCTTTCCAGTTTTAAGATACATATTGTTGTTGTCACTGGTTCTGATGAATCCAATTGTCAGAAGATATGAATGCAGCCTTTCATACCAAGCCCTTGGGGCTTGCTTGAGCCCATAAAGAGCCTTTTTGAGTTTGCAGACCATATTAGCCTTTTGAGCAGAGGTAAACCATTCTAGTTGCTCAATGTACACTTCTTCCTCTAGTATTGCATTGAGGAATGCAGACTTCACATCCATCTAGTAAGATTTCAAGCCTTCGTGGGCGGCGTAGGCCAGAAGAATTCTCACCCCTTCTAGTCTGGCTACTGGTGCAAAAGTTTCTGCATAGTCTATACCAGCTTCTTGAGCATAGGCTTTGCAAACCAGCCTTGCTTTATTTCTGATGACCTTACCATCCTCATTCAGTTTGTTTCTGTACACCCATTTGGTCCCAATGACATTTTTGTCATGAGGTCTTGACACAAGTTCCCATGTGTCATTCTTTTCTATTTGTTCGATTTCTTCGTCCATGGCCTTGACCCAATTTTCATCTTCAAGGGCTTCTCTGGTGGTTTTTGGCTCAACCCATGAGAGAAGACAGACGTTCTCTTTGGCCTTCTTCCTGGTTAGGATGTTCCCATGTTTGTCACCGATTATATTGTCAGTAGAGTGATATGTGACATACTGTGGAAGAGTTGTCCTCTGTTCCTGGTGCGGTTCATCCTATTGAGCAATATCTTCCTCAGCGATCTCAGCATCCACTTGTTCACCATCCTGAGGTGTCCTATTGGCTTCGAGCACAATCTCTCGCTCTTGATTCCTGTCAATGAGAGTTGTCTTCTCTTCTTCAGTTATTGCTTCATTGATCTCAAAGACATCTCCTCCATTAGTAAATTGAAGATTTTCATGATTAACATGTCCGGTCCTCTGGTTTCGTTCTGATGATTCATCAAATTTTACATTGATGTTTTCAATTATCTTGCCTGTTCTTTTGTTCAGACACCGATAGGCTTTTCTTTTGGTAGAATAACCCAAGAATGTTCCTTCATCCCTCTTGGGATCAAACTTTCCAGAAAACATTTCTCTTTTGATATAGGATTTACTACCACAGATTCTGAAATAGCCTACACTTGGTGTATGCTTAAACCATAGTTCGTAAGGTGTCTTACCGGTTTCCTTTTTAACTTGAACTCGGTTGATTGTGTAGACAGCTGTGCTAATGGATTCTCTCCAAAATTGATGAGGATGATTCTTTTGGATCAACAGAGTTTTGGCACAATCGATCATCGTCCTGTTTCTTCTCTCTGCTACTCCATTCTGTTGAGGACTCCTTGGTGCGGAAAACTATCTCTGTATGCCATGTTCCTCACAGTAGTGAGTGAAATGCTGACAGGTGTACTCGCGTCCTCTGTCCGACCTCAGACATTTCAAGCTTCTGTCGGTTTCCTTTTCCACTCTAGCCTTGTAAACCTTGGACATGTGAAATGCTTCTGATTTTTCTTGGAGAAAGAGTGTACACATCATTCTCGAGAAATCATCTACAAACATCATGAAATACCGGTCTCCATGATAGCTCTTTGTCCTCATTGGTCCACACAAGTCTGTGTTTACAAGATCTAGGACATTTTCACCAGAGAAGGACTTGCTACTGAAGCTTGCTCCTGTCAATTTTCCTAGCTGACAATCCTTGCAAATGCCACCCATGGGTTTTGCAATTTTTGGGAGTCCTCGAACTGATTTATTTTTGCTCACTTTGACAATGCTGTCAAAGTTTATATGGCAAAGTCTCTTGTGCCATAGCCAGCAATTGTCTTCTTTGGAGATAAGACTGGTCTTGCTTGATTTTCCTTTGACAGAAGCAATTAGACAGGCTCCTTCTGTTGAGTCTAAGTAGAACAGATTGCCTTTGCTCTGTCTACCAGTTGCAACATGAGATCGAGATTGATTTTTGACTATGCAGGAGCCTTGACAAAATTCCAACTGGAAACCTTTTTTGTTCAGCTGTGCAACACTCATCAGGTTGTACCCGAGTCCTTCGACCCAGTATACGTCTTCACAGACAGCATTGTTGCAGAGAACAATAGATCCCTTACCCTTGATGGCACAAGGGGTGTTGTTTCCAAATGTGACTGTCCCGTTGTCCTTGTGTTCCAAGTTGATGAAGTTGCTCTTGTCACCAGTCATATGGTGAGTGCATCCACTGTCAATGATCCAATCATCATGCTGATGAGATCTGGATATGAGTGCAACTTCATTAATAGTTGGGCTCTCCTCCTTTATTGCAATAAATGCAATTTTCAGTTCTTCTGAGTCTTCAGATTCATTGTCTGTGACACCTTCCTCTGCAAGATAGCACTCCTTTGCTTTGTCTTTGAACCAATCTCTTTTGTCTCTGTTTTCATTATCAGGACACCGGGCAGCGATGTGTCCGATTTTGTTGCAGGAGACGCATTTTAAGGGGAGTTTCCCTTTATACTTTCCCTTCCCTCTGGGGAATCTCTTAGCAATCAAAGCTTCAAACTCATCTTGCTCCGTCTGTTCTGAGAACAGATTGTCAACGAGTTTGCTGATCTTACCGGTAGAGGAGTTACCAGTTTCCCTTCCCTTCTTGGTGGAAGAGGTGTTGATAGATGACTTGAATACTGCTTCCTAAATGGATAGGCTATTATCAAAATTTCTTAATTCAAAAGCAGCCAACTTACCGATTAGGGAATCTAGGTGACATGATCCGTGGTCACCGATCTAACCTCTTGAATGGCAGAGATTTTTATAGCATACTGAGGTTTGAGAGTTCTCAGTATTTTGCTTACTACCTCTTCTTCAATCAGCTTGCCTCCAGCGCTTTTGATGGAGTTGATCACTTCATTGATTTGATTGCTATATTGTTCAATGTCTTCTCCATCATTCATCCTCATGTCGTCATACTTTCCTCTGAGGCTTTCGGCCTTGGCTCTTTGAACATTGGGATCTCCTCCATAGACCGTTTGTAGCTTCTTCCACATTTTGCAGGCAGAGTCAAGATGTTCAATCTCAGCATAGACGTGGTCTGGTAGAGTGCTAGCAATCATGTCCATAGCGGTCGTTTGCTCAGTTTTGACTTTCTCTTCATCAGGTGTCAAGATGCGAGTGGGCTCACTGTAGTCAGTGGTAACATGATTCCAATACTGGTCACCGATGGTCTTCATATACAGTTTCATTCTGCTGCACCATAAGGTGAAGTTTTCCTTTGAAAACTTAGGTCCTTCCTTTCTCATCATCATGACTTTTTCTTTGTGCAATTAAGCAACAAAGAAGAAAGAAACAAGGCTTTGATACCAATTAACAGTCCCAACCGGTGCTGAGAGGGGAGGGGTGAATCAGCACTTGTAAAATTTCTTCCTTCTTGAATCTAGTGAAGTAAACTTACAACATAAAATCAAGCAGATTTCAACAAATAAAATAGTAAGTGAACAAACACAAAGAGACACCAGATTTATCGTGTGGAAACCCGGTGAGGGTGAAAACCACGGTGTGAGTAAACCTCACAAAATTTGTACTCTTCTGAAGTACGCACTATTAGGAGCCTACCCAGTTAAGGAATACAAACGCACTTGCTAGGTGCGACCCGGTCAAGGGATTTTTTCCAGTAAGGTCTGTTAAAACCTACCCGGTTAAGGGACTTCAAACACCTTGAAAGAAGTCACCCGGTTAATGGATTTTGATACAAGGGACCTGTTAGAGTCCACCCAAATAATGGGATTTGTCTATTGTAGTTTGCTAGAAAACAATACAATAAAGATCTTTATAGAAGGCTCTATTCAGCCATATGTGATCTCTATTTTTGTTCAACTGAGAATCATCACCGATTAACTCGGTTGTGTTCTCAACTATTGTTGTGCTGCCTTTGCACAACCTGTTCTTTCTCTTTTCTCGATTTTCTCTAACCCCTTGCTCCTGTAGCATATAGGTTCAATCTTTTTCTCGGCAGAATGAAGGCAAATCTTCTTCTCACCAGACATAAGAATATATTCAGTTTTGTTGCCCTGATTGCTCCTCAAATGCATGACCTAATCCTGAGATCCAACTAATCCATCACTCAGTGAAGTGTTTGTTTACAGAGAAAGCATCCGATGCAAGCTCTGGCTTCATCAACTATATAAAGGAAACAACAATTGCGTGTCAGGCAACCTTTCTTTACGAGAGATAACACTTTGATTTAAAGCCACTGAATCCGGCGTTAAATCCTTCAGTCGTGCCTCAAGAAACCATTGATTCCGGCTTTAAATCCTTTACCTGCACCTTTAAACTAATCACCAAGACAACTCAAGATCACTCGGATTTACTGCAATAAATCCCGGTCAAGGAGAGTTGGTTGGAACAAACAGTTGACTATGACTCCCTCAGTTCATACCGGAGTCTTGTAATATATCGGTTGAGGGCGTTATGCTATAAATAGGTAAGAGTCTTAGAATGTTCCTTTCTTGTCTTACCGGATACACCCCTTTTACCGGTTGCACTGTCCCGGTTGTGTTATAGACATTAGTTGTATATGCTTTCATTTGTACTTGTCTATACCAGTTGGGGTTTGGTCCTTGGTTGATACTAGGATAAACTCTTCTCTGCGAAGTGCATTAACCAGTTGCTGATGCTTAGTGTAGTGACCGGTTCACAACCTCTCTTGATGAAGAGTCCCTTCTATAATAGAGACAATCAAATCTCTATCTTCGTTTGCCAATCAATGACAACACTTGGACCGGTAGAGAGCTTACCGGTTAGTAATGCCAACAATGTGCACCTCTTCCAAATCGCAATACTACCTCCGTGGTATGAAAGCACTAAGGAGTGCCTATACACCTCCCCCTTTCCAAGGGAGATGCCACTGAGCAAAACAAGGAAGATGGCACTTAAAAGAAAAACTTCTCAGCTCATAAATGGGTTGCTCAACAAAATGAGCCTTGACCACATACTACAACGGTGCGTCATGCAAGAAGAGATTCAGGTTGTACTGAGGGAAGCTCATTAAGGCTTGGTTGGAGGCCACATGGGACCTGATTCCAATACGCATAAGGTGTTGCTAGCAGGCTAGGGTGGCCCACATTACATGCTAACAGCTGACAATGGGTAGGAAGATGTGACACATGCCAAAGAGATGGGAATCCACTCAAGCATGACTTGAGACCACTCCTCTTCGCAGCCCTCATAACTATTTGAAAGGTAAGCATTAGACTTCATTGGTTCATTGCAGGTTATTTAGGCACAAGTGCAAATATATTGTAGTGGAGACAGAGTTCCTCACAAAGTGGGCAGGGGCGAGGGCAACTGTCAAACAATACTGCCATCTGTACGGCAAGATTAATCTATGAGCAGATTGTCACAAGATATAGATTCCCGATTCAAATCACCAGTGATTGAGGGGTGCATTTTGTAAATCATGTCATTTGATTGATGATAATGGAGTTTAAAATTTTCCACGCCCTTTCAAGTCTATACTACCCACAAGCTAATGGTTTTGCAGAATCCACAAACAAAATACTTGACTAAGTGATATTAAAATTTTGTGTGGGTTAAGAGGAATATTGGGTGGAAAAACTATTGATGGCACTTTGGTTGTACTATATCACCTACAAGTAACAACTGCATATACCCCCTTCCAACTAATGTACAAACAGTAGACTATGGTACTCGTCGAGTACATGATCCTGAGTCTCTGTATTACCATCGAGAACCATCTCCTTAACAAACTGGACAAACAGAGAGTAATGGCACAATAGGCCACAGAGGTAATGCAACACTGGCAGAAGTCATGGCACAACAAACACCTCTATCGTATGAACTTCCAACCGAGACAATTGGTTTTAAAGAATAACGGTCATAACGATATTAAACCCAAGAAGTTTAAAGTTTGTTGGCTTGGACCCTATAAAGTGAGGAAGTGGGTTGAAACAAAGAAATCAAACTTGCAACACTTGACAACATATCTACTTGTGAATCTATTAACGACACCAAACTAAAGATATATCACGAAAAGAGAGGACCTGCAATTGCAATACACATGATGGGGTATGCTACTCACAAAGACTATACCATTGGGCAAGATGAAGTTCTCAAAGAGGACCTAATAATCAGAGACCAACCATATGTGTCAGACGAAGTATGGGCTTCTCTCGTACACTAGCTTGAAGAAACTTTAACAAGAAAACATGTGGAGGGCACTGCAGTCCCATGCATCCACGAACACCTCACCAATGCTTACTTTCAAACACCTGCACTCAGGGTGCAAATGGGTGGACACTAGACATAGAAAGCATCATATGATAGAGTAGAGCTAGGGTAAGTGGCCAATGACATTGACAAAGAAGCAAAAAAGAAATGAAAGGATGCGGCAAAGAGACAAGAACCAAAGGAAGAAGACTAGGAAGAAATGATTAGCTTGGAAGAGTATGGGAAAACGTTGGGTTTGCAACTCAAAATGGTGATCAAGGCGTATGATATGTTCATTATGAAGCAAGATTGGTACAGTGAAGAAATTATCAATTACAGTATTGAAGAAGGAAAGGAGCTCCCACCAATACCAACTTCCAAGTCACTCTGGCGAGTCATCACAAACCCACTGCACCCACCTTAAATTAATGGGGTGAAGCACGTGACTTGGTACTAGCAGTACGGAGGTCGATACTATTAAGATGTGATCAGATTTGGAATAGAGGAAATTTTAATTTTTCTATCTTATTTCCTTGATGTATGTATAGTGAAACTATAGTGTACTACTGTTAGAATAATATTCTAACTTCTATGAGATTGCCTAAATGATGATAACGTAGATCTAAGAGAAAACTATGAACTTCAAATACAATAATGATATACTTCTTTGTTGATGTAGAAACATGTATCTACGTGAGAATGTCTCTTGATAATTATTTTAATCATTCATTTGTTACCGATAATATAGACCATTGAACTAATCGATGATGATGGATTTAAAATTTAATAATGATGATGCAAAATAGTCGATATAATAATCGACTCATATATAATATATGATAGCGGTAGTCAATATGGGTATCAACTGTCATGTCCCCATTTTGGCTGACATCGTTTGGCATGACGGATTTGCCTATCATTGACTCTCGTAGGCAAATGGTTTGGAGAGAGGGTCATTATGTTGATCATTTGATTGCATATTGCTGACAGAGCCTACATTCGATAGAGCCTACATCCAGTTTGGGCCTACATGCAGTTGTAGTGGAGCCTACATCCAGAAGCAGCCTACATCCAGTTTGAGCCTACATCTAGTTGTAGTAGAGCCTACGTTCAGTCTTGAGCCTACGTTCAGTCGTAGTTGGGCCTACATTCAGTTATGAGACATTTGGGCCTACATTGTTATAATTTTGAGTTGAGAAATGTACTTTATTATTATAATGTTATTTTATTATAAAGTACATTATAATTGGATGTTTCTAGATATAGTAGCAACTTCTCAAGGAAAAGAATAAATAGAGGGCTTGGCCTCTCATTTGGACATGCTTGGATTTGGGATTTCTTCTACTTCTTCATTGTGAAGCAATTTGTAGCCTTGTGGTCTGCAAATACTATTCGATCTTTGGGAACGATCACTCCCCTAGATTGGCATAACTGAGGTAGTGAAATATCTACTGAAGGGTTGCAAGTTTGGAAGTGGTATTCAGCCATTTCAAGTTGAGCTTATTTGGAATCCTCAGATTTACCTGAGGGTTTGAGTTTTGGTTGCAAGAGGAAAAAAGCAGTCCGAAAAAGCAGATTCGAAAAAGCAGTCCGAAAAAGCAGATTCGAAAAAGCAGTCTAAAAAAGCAGTCTGAAAAAGCAGATCCGAAAAAGCTGTCCGAAAAAGCAGATCCGAAAAAGCAGTCCGAAAAAGCAGATCCGAAAAAGCAGCCCGAAAAAGCAGTCCGAAAAATTATTGCAGCCATCTACAATCAGGTTCCTCATTTCTCATTTGGCATTTGGCATATTTTTCTGAAAAATGTATGTTTTCAGCTGAGTACAAAATATAGCTTCAGCACTTTACTATTTTACATTGTACGTTCAGTCGTAGTTGGGCCTACATTCAGTTATGAGACATTTGGGCCTACATTGTTATAATTTTGAGTTGAGAAATGTACTTTATTATTATAATGTTATTTTATTATAAAGTACATTATAATTGGATGTTTCTAGAAGTTCTAGCAACTTCTCAAGGAAAAGAATAAATAGAGGGCTTGGCCTCTCATTTGGACATGCTTGGATTTGGGATTTCTTCTACTTCTTCATTGTGAAGCAATTTGTAGCCTTGTGGTCTGCAAATACTATTCGATCTTTGGGAACGATCACTCCCCTAGATTGGCATAACTGAGGTAGTGAAATATCTACTGAAGGATTGCAAGTTTGGAGTTGGTACTCAGCCATCTCATTGGTACTTCATTGAGAATTTGTTGTAAGGGTTTGTTTGTGATTGAAACAGCATTTCAGGAGGCATTTTTAGTAGGGCCGAAATTATAGGAGGCAATTTTTAGCAGGTCCGAAATTATAGGCGGCCGTTTTTAGCAGGTCCGAAAAAGCAGTCCAAAAAAGCAAATCCGAAAAAACAGTCCGAAAAAGCAGACCTGAAAAATTGAGATTGAAGGTTTGTAATTGGTTGAATAATGGTTTGGAATTCATCACTTAATTGGTGAATCATTTTGGTGATAGATTGAAGACATTTTGGCACATTTTCAGTCACTTCATACCAGGGCCTGGATTCAAAATTTTGCTCATATCTCTTAAATCCCTTGGAGATAAATTTAATGCTTTGGAGTGAAGACTAGTACTGTATAGGCGGTCCTATTGATATCAGATTGGGTTGTCAAAACCCACCCCTTTATTTTATACAGGTGCCGTACATGTACGGCCTGTACTTGCAGGCAGTTTGGCAGAGATTGGAGGTGAAGTTTGGGACTGTTCCAATCCAGATTACATCAGCGGTCATCACCAGGCATTGGGAAGCGATTAACAGGTTCCATTCATGAGTTTAGTATGCATTTGAATTCAAGGAAGTTGTGATAATTGCTTGGTCTCAGTCATAGTTACAGCAGATATTGGTTAGTCACTGTCATAATTAAATTGGCATAGTAATTGGATGCATTGTATTGGAATCAGTCACTGTTATAGTCTTGGAGTCATTGTATTAGAAGTTGCATTATTAGACTTAGTTGTTACCAAGTTCCTTGCTATGTAACAGTCCCCTATATATGTTTATGAAACAGTCATTGTATTCAGACTTTGCATTGTAATGTGGTGCATTGATGGGACTATGTCATGTAAGATGATTCATACGTTTCATATCCTAGTTCATGTATTGTAGACAGTCCATAAACAGTGCTCATATGTGATAGATGTAATAGTCATATAAATTCTGGAAAGTGAAATCAGAATTAGAGAAGTTTGATATATATGTAGTGAGTCTTTACATTGCTTTGAGATTCATTGTTGCACATTGTAATACATTTCTACATTGGTATTGTTATCTCAATTGGAATTTGGTGCCAAAACAATAAACACCTTGAAACACATCATTGCAAGCAAAACATACCAGTGCATGCCAACTGTTTGACGAAATTCCATAAGCACAAAATCAGAGATTTTAGTGATCCTACTAGTGAGGGTCATTACATCAACTGTGATAACCACAGTCGATACCAATTGTGATAATCGCAGTCAATACCAATCGATGCTCATAATCTATATTGATACTAATGATGTGTATTGGCCGATAGTGGTTATCGGCTGTGATAACCACAGTCCATGTTGATTGTGATCATCATAGTCGATACCGACTATGCCTTTATTGATTCTTGCATTTCCTTTTATTCTTGGTTTCATTGATTGTTAAGTTGATTCTCATAATCAATATTATAGTCGATGTCACACATGAAATCCTGTTTAGTGTATTGTCATCATTATATATATATGACAATTATTTATTATTTATAAGTATATATGTATATATATACATATAATATATGTATATGTATAATATATCTCTTATATATATATATATATATATATATATATATATATATATATATATATATATATATTATGTATATATAATATATATATCATCTCAATAATTGTCACAAGCTGCTACTGCCTTACGAATATCTAGGGACAGATTTATGACCCTCATGCGAGAAGGTCAAATGTTGATTCACAAAGCGGATATTGTATCATGCCAGTATTTTTCCATTCACAAAGACATGCTCCGACAGAAGGAGCTTGAGAACCTAAACTAGTTCATCAAAGAATAACACATTGAAGACAGAAGGTTGTCAAGGCCAAGCACACACAGTTAAAAGGAGGAAAAGTTTCTTTTGCTAATATTTTGGTATATATCAGATACTTCGAAAACTATGATCCAAATCTGTAAAGGGAAAAATGTTTCTTTTTTGTATTAACAGTCATAGCTGATTATATGTTATATCATGATAGACTCAGTGATCTTCTACTGTGGTAGCTACAATTTGCTACCTATATGTAAGGGTTTGATATAATCCGGATACTATATATGACAATGATGTATGTAATGTTCCCGTCATTAAATGACTAATAAAACTATTGTATTTGAGGGTCCCGATTGATTGAGCTTATCTCGGGCCCATTATTATTTTTGTTTGGCATAGTTTTAGTGACACCATCGGCTCTTTTGTGCACTCTCGGGAGTTCCCCGACGGGTATTTATGCACGGCGTGTAGGATAGTTTTGATATGTTGAGATTTGATATTTTATGTGTTTGCGAATCCCTGTTGGAGATTCTGCTCTGCGCCATTTCGGAGGTGAAAGACCCTCCCTATTTGGTATTTCGCAATTTCGGTGGGATTCAACCCTCACCCTATTCTGCTTCTCTGCTTGTATCGGATCTAGCAAATCCGAGACTCTATTACTAGATTCAATAATACTTCATTGGCATTGTATTCGATCTATGTGTGATACTGTGAAATTACCTGCAAGTGGAAATCATCGTTTCAACCTCTGGAAGATTCATTAAGTATTCCGTGTGCATTTTCCCCTCACCGTACGGCCCAATTCTTTAACTGTACGGCCTCCTTCTGTACCCATACGGACCTCTGGCTTCCACACCTCCAGTTTTCTCTTCAACCCGCACGCCTCCAATTTGCACACCTCCGGATTGCACGCCTCCAGTTTGCACACCTCCGGTTCGCACGCCTCCGGTTTGCACACCTCCGGATTGCACGCCTCTGGTTTGCACACCTCTGGTTTGCACACCTCCGGATTGCACGCCTCCAGTTTGCACGCTTCCGGTTTGCACGCCTCCAATTTGCACGCCTCCGGTTTGCACGCCTCCGGATTGCACGCCTTCGGTTTGCACACCTCCGGTTTGCACGCCTCCAGTTTGTTCTGTATGGCTTTCAATTACCAGTAAAAAGGCACTAGACCGTTTTGTGATCTTCCTCCATACTTGGGAACATTACAGTGGTATCAGAGCCAGTGATTCTCTCAGCCTGTGGGTATTGAATGAGAGTTTATTCAAGGAAAAGGACCAGATCCCACTCAATCGGAAGAATGGGTGATCCACAAGATCCTGCAGCCGAAGTCATGACTCTTCTGAGAGAGCTCACTAGGAACCAGGTACAGATAAATGACACTCAACGCCTCATGGAAGAGACTGCGAAAATTGGCCGAAAGCAAGATTTCCGCGGAACAAAGCAACAACTCTGTCTCCGGACGGGCAAATCATCAACCCGCGCACTCTCGACCCTCAATGCCAACTTTTCCCGCACGGTCCGAAGATCGGCGGGGAGAACCACCAAACTTCCAAGATGTACAAGATCAGCTTCGGGAAGATTGGAGAAATGAAAATATGGAAGGGGATATATCCTACAAGGATTATGCTGAACTGAGAATGAGGTACTCGGGTGGAAACAAGCATGGCCACTATAATGACGATCTGAGACGGAAAATGGGCAAAGTTAATTTATCCTCCTTTGATGGGTCTGGAAGTATCACAGCTCGAGCATGGGTACAGAAAGCAGACACATATTTCCAGCTCAACCCTATGCCAGAAGATGAGGCCATCAAATTTGCAGCACTTCACCTCGAAGGAATAGCCCACGAATGGCGGCATCATGGCATGGTTACTCTCGGTCACGACCAAATAAGTTCCTACGCTGAATTCACCGAGAGGCTGATAGATCGTTTCGATGGAAAGGATCCAGAACTAAACTTCAAAGAATTGGCTCAGTTAAAGCAATCTAGCACAGTCGATGGTTACATAACAGAATTTCAAAGGTTGTCTGTCTTGGTCACTGATCTCTCTGAAAGAAGGTTGGTGGTACTGTTCATGGATGGACTGGCGGAACCCTTGAAAGGGTGGGTGAAAGGGTTCAACCCCGTCACACTCACAGAGGCAATCACGAAGGCACGAGACATGGCGGCATCCTCATCTTCGTCAACCAAATATCACTCACAGTCAAAACCACCTCTCGCTCCACGGGAGAACGACGGCAGACCTCCGCCTAAGAGGCCCCCGTTGGATGAAGAATCTAGGCAGGAACTTAGACGGAAGAAACTCTGTTTCAACTGCAAGGAACCGTGGGTACCGAGACATCGATGCCTCGGTAAAGGAAAAATTCATTACATTGAGGTTTCATCTGACGGAGAGGAAGAACAAGAAACCGAATCTGAGGCAGTCGAACAACAAGGTTCGGAGGAGGCAAATATAAATCGAGGGGAAAGACTTGCTGCACTCTTCAAAAGGGGAGGTGCCATTGCTACCTTGGCAGGAACTCCGAGGTGCACGGTGTTTCGGGTCCGGGGCACCCTCCAAGGACAACGGGTCGTGGTCATGCTTGATAGCGGAGCCACCCTCAACTTCATAAATTCCTCACTGGTAAGCCGACGGAACCTGTGTACGGAGGCACACCAGGGATTTGATGTTAAAGTGGCGGGAGGAAATTTGTTAAGATGCACTCACGTGGTTCCGAAACTGAGCATCACCATGGGTAACCACACGGTGACGGATGATTTTTTTGTAGTGGATCTGGACGACATGGAAGTCATTCTGGGCATTCAGTGGATGGAAACGTTGGATGAATACACGCAGAGTTTCAAGCGAATGGAGTTCTCCTTCGAGGTAAATGGAAAGAAGGTTGTGCTGAGAAGGATGTCGAACGAAGGGCCAAAGGAGATTTCAACACAGCGAATGGAAGCTATCTTCCGACACGACAATGTGGTTTGGGCCGCACACTGTTTTGCCTCGACAGAACCCATACAGAGACAAAGAACGGACCAACAGGAAGAACTTCAGAGGGTATTGGATAAGTACCACCAAGTCTTCGCTGACATACCACCAGGCATACCACCACACCGAGGGTTTGAGCACACCATTGAGTTGGAGGCTAGTGCCAAACTGGTAATCACGGTACCGTACCGCCACCCCCGGAGGCTAAAAGATGAGATTGAGAAAACAATTCAGGAACTACTTGACAAGGGTTGGATCAGACCCAACGCCAGTCCCTTCGCATCTTCGGTTGTGCTCGTCAAAAAGGACGGAACGATGCGTATGTGTGTGGATTACCGCGCACTGAACAAGAAGACAATTAAAAACAGGTATCCAATTCCTAGGATCGATGAATTGCTGGATGAGTTGCACGATGCAATTTACTTCTCTAAAATAGACCTCCGTTCTGGATACCATCAGATTCGCATGCAGGAAGAAGATGTGGAGAAAATAGTTTTCCGTTGTCACTACGGGCATTATGAGTTCCTGGTCATGCCCTTCGGATTAACGAACGCACCAGCCACTTTTCAATCATGCATGAATCGCATCTTCAACAAGCAACTACGTAAGTACTTGCTGGTATTTTTTTATGATCTCTTGATTTACAGTAAAACTTGGGAAGAACATCTGAGACAGTTGGATGACATCCTTGGAATCATGGAGGCTCAGTCCTTGTTTGCGAGGAAATCCAAATGTGAATTTGGAATGACAGAAATTTTATACCTGGGTCATGTGGTCAGTAATCAAGGAGTACAGGTCCACCAGGAGAAGATCCAAGCTATACTCGATTGGCCAACTCCAAAATCACTCTCCGAGTTGCGAGGTTTCTTTGGATTATGCAGTTATTACAAGAGATTTGTAAAAGGATTTTCTCAGCTAAGTGCACCACTAACAGATCTGACGAAGAAGGGATCATTCCAATGGAATGAAAGGGCACAACACACCTTTGAAAGGATGAAAGAAATAATGAGCACGTGCCCCGTCCTTGCTCGACCTGACTTCACTCGACCGTTCATTCTGGAATGTGATGCGTTGAGAGAAGGCATCGGTGCCGTCCTGATCGAGGAAAGACACTCGATAGCCTACGAAAGTCGGAAGCTTACACAAACTGAGCGCCTATACTCCATCTACGACAAGGAAATGTTGGCCATTGTGCATGCCCTGACTAAGTTTCGACAATATCTGGTGGGTGCCAAGTTCACAGTCCGTACCGACCATAACAGCTTGAAGTATTTCTTGGAGCAACGGGATCTGAACGAGAGGCAACAAAAATGGGTAAGTAAGATCCAGGCCTTCAATTTTGATATTGGGTATGTGAAAGGGAAAAACAATGTGGTTGCAGATGCTCTGTCAAGGAAGCCGGCCACCTGTTTATTGTCACAAATATCATCTGACTGGAAGGCTCACTTACTGGTGGAATATTCTAAAAACCCATTTGCATGTAAGTTGATGGATGGAGACATTCAGGATGACAGATACAAGGTGGTGGATGACATCATCTACTATAAGGACCGTATATATCTGGTACCCGAGTCCAAAATTAAGCAGAAAATTTTGAGAGAGGTACACGCTTCGCCATTAGCTGGGCATCCGGGTTTTCTCAAAACATACAGATAGCTGAGGGAGAGGTTCACATGGAAGGGACTTAAAGATGATGTGTTACAGTACGTACGGAAATGTGAAGTATGTCAGCAAAACAAAGTTGAACACACCTCACCCGCCGGATTCCTACAACCTCTGCCTATACCCGAACAGAAGTGGGACGGCATCTCCATGGACTTCATCACAGGACTTCCAAAGGTAAATGGAAAGGACTGTATCTTTGTTGTCGTTGACAGGCTAACAAAGTATGCACACTTCTTCGCCATCTCCTCGGACTACCAGGCCGCACAAGTGGCAGACTTATTTTTCAGAGAAGTTTTTCGTCTGCACGGGTTACCCCAAAATATTGTCAGTGACCGATATGCACGTTTCATCAGCATTTTCTGGACAGAATTGTTTCAGTTGGCAGGAACGGAATTGGCACCCAGTGCCAGCTACCATCCGCAGATGGACGGGCAGACGGAAATTGTGAACAAATGGTTAGAAGGCTACCTCCAGAACTATGTTTTAGCCCAGCAACGGGCATGGGTCAAATGGTTGCATCTGGGGGAATATTGCTACAACACAACTTATCATATTTCCATCAGGATGGCACCCTTCAAAGCACTGTATGGGTATGAGCCACTCTCATTTATTGACAGGGTTCTAGGTGACAGCCGCGCACCGAGGGCAAAAGACTGGCTTCAAGAAGGACAGGACATTCTCAAGGTCTTGAAAGAAAACCTACAAAATGCTCAGAATCAACAGAAGATGTATGCGGACAGACACAGGATAGAGAGAAGTTTTGAAATCGGTGACTTAGTATACCTGAGACTCCAACCTTACAGGCAATCATCATTGAAAGCAACAGGAAAGGAAAAGTTGAAGCCCCGCTTCTATGGTCCTTATCGTGTGACACGCCGTATTGGTGAAGTCGCTTATGAACTTGAACTGCCAAAGGGAAGCCGCATCCACAATGTCTTTCATGTCTCCTGTCTAAAGAAAGCTGTCGGGCAGAATATAGTGGTAACCACAGACCTACCGCCACTAAATGAAGAAGGGAAGCTCCTTTTGGAACCAGCTAAGATCATTGATGTACGGGAGAGAGCTCTGCGAAATCGTACCCTGAAGGAATACTTGGTACATTGGAAGCACTTACCTCTGGACGACGCCACATGGGAAAGTGAACACATTCTTCAGCACCCGGCGTTACAATTGCTTGAGGACAAGCAATTTTCGAGACGGTAGGATTGTAATGTTCCCGTCATTAAATGACTAATAAAACTATTGTATTTGAGGGTCCCGATTGATTTAGCTTATCTCGGGCCCATTATTATTTTTGTTTGGCATAGTTTTAGTGACACCGTCGGCTCTTTTGTGCACTCTCGGGAGTTCCCCGACGGGTATTTATGCACGGCGTGTAGGATAGTTTTGATATGTTGAGATTTGATATTTTATTTGTGTTTGCGAATCCCTGTTGGAGATTTTGCTCTGCGCCATTTCGGAGGTGAAAGACCCTCCCTATTTGGTATTTCGCAGTTTCGGTGGGATTCAACCCTCACCCTATTCTGCTTCTCTGCTTGTATCGGATCTAGCAAATCCGAGACTCTATTACTTGATTCAATAATACTTCATTGGCATTGTATTCGATCTATGTGTGATACTGTGAAATTACCTGCAAGTGGAAATCATCGTTTCAACCTCTGGAAGATTCATTAAGTATTCCGTGTGCATTTTCCCCTCACCGTACGGCCCAATTCTTTAACTGTACGGCCTCCTTCTGTACTCGTACGGACCTCCAGCTTCCACACCTCCAGTTTTCTCTTCAACCCACACGCCTCCGGTTTGCACACCTCCGAATTGCACGCCTCTAGTTTGCACACCTCCGGTTCGCACGCCTCCGAATTGCACACCTCCGGTTTGCACACCTCCGGATTGCACGCCTCTGGTTTGCACACCTCCGATTTGCACACCTCCGGATTGCATGCCTCCGGTTTGCACGCCTCCAATTTGCACGCCTCCGGTTTGCACACCTCCGGATTGCACGCCTCCGGTTTGCACGCCTCCGGATTGCACACCTCCGGTTTGCACACCTCCGGGTTGCACGCCTTTGGTTTGCACGCCTCCGATTTGCACGCCTCCGGTTTGCACACCTCCGAAGTGCACGCCTCCGGTTTGCACACCTCCGGATTGCATGCCTCCGGTTTGCACGCCTCCAGTTTGCACGCCTCCGGTTTGCACGCCTCCAGTTTGCACGCCTCCGATTTGCACACCTCCGGTTTGCACGCCTCCTGTTTGCACGCCTCCGATTTGCACACCTCCGGTTTGCACACCTCCAGATTGCATGCCTCCGGTTTGCACACCTCCAGTTTGCACGCCTCTGGTTTGCACACCTCTGATTTGCACACCTCCGGGTTGCACGCCTCCGGTTTGCACACCTTTGGATTGCATGCCTCTGGTCTACACACCTCCGGTTTGCATGCCTCCGGTTTGTTCTTCTGATCTGCACGCCTCCAGTTTGTTCTGTACGCCTTTCAATTAGCAATAAAAAGGCACTGGACCGTTTTGTGATCTTCCTCCGTACTTGGGAACATTACAATGTAACCCAGTTTTTTGAACTATGTTAATACAAAAATAATTGTCATCAATATTAAAAATGCTTCATGATAATAGAGGAGGATAGATATCAAATGTTTAAGGCCAATACACCACTCAAACATTTGATTTCATCGATTGGAATCATCCAATTGAAGCTACAATCATTAACACTCCCTCTTAGCTAGGGAGGATGGTTTCTATCCATGTAATACAGTGAATTACTGTATCGATGATTTCCTCAATGTAACATTGAGGGTTATGGTCTACACAGATATCAAGAATGACCTCCACCATAACAGATGTTACCTCACGGTATCATCATGAGCATGGATTGTTCAAGAATATCAACCATATTGTTAAGGATCATAGATCAAAGGTGATATATTAATTGTCTTTTTTTTTTTTTGCTTTATACAAGGCTATGTATCTAACTTATATTATACTATATAAGGCTCTGCTCCTAGAAGATCATTGATGTTTATTTATGTGTCTTCAAGTGTAGATCCAAAATGAATATAAATACCTATAAGAGATCAGGTCTCATGTAGAGACATGTCTCTGCATGAGACATGCTCTACTCCTTAACCACTGCTACTCAAATATATATGTATATATAATAAGTGCATTTAATTATAATTTATTCAGAGACGTTTCCAATAGAATAATTTATTACTTGAGTAAATCAATCTGACCGCAGCTATAGCATTAACACTCCCTCTTAGCTAGGGAGGATGATTATGAAAAGATTCATACACAATATGAATAAAATATTACCTCAATGTAATATTAGAAATGATAAATGATATTATCTCATAATATTAGGAGTAATGGCCTACTAATATCAAATCCATGATATTCACCAAGTACTTAGAGTAATGGCTTGCTAACATCAAGTCTCATGATGCTCACCAAGTACTCAGGAAATTTATAATGATATTATCTCATAATATCAGGAGTAATGGCCTACTAATATCAAATCCATGATATTCACCAAGTACTCAAAGTAATGGCTTGCTAACATCAAGTCTCATGATGTTCACCAAGTACTCAGGGAGTTTATAAGGTATGTGCACCTACCATAGGGACATCATGATCATGATTTGCTTAGATATCAACAATATGATATCCATCATGATGAGAACAAGTTATTGTAAGATCGTCACCTTCCAATAATTGTCAGATACACAAGTGCAATCATTAAAAGTCGCCACTTCTTCATGATGCACACAAATCACATATATATTCATGAAATAACACTCATATGACAAAGAAATATTTGACTAGTACAATGATAAAAGAAATTGACACTCATTCTCAAAAATTACAATCATACCAAGTTTACCTCTGAAGTATTCTACCTTTGTCTTTCCAAGAGGCTTGGTGAGTATGTCTGTTGCCTATTCATTCGTACTAACATATTTCAACTCCACCACTTCTTATCTACCATGTCTATAATGTGGTGATAAGGTATCTCAATATGTTTGGACTTGTTATGGAACACTGGATTCCAGGATAGTTTAATGCAACTCTGATTGTCACAATGAATAATGGTAGACTCTAGTGGTTTTCCAAATAGTCCAACTAGAAGTTTTCTCAACCATAGTGCTTCTCGTGCTCCCATAGATGCTGCAATATATTCTGCTTCAGTGGAACTTTGAGCTACTGATGATTGTTTTCTATTGAACCAAGAAATCATGGTTGATCCTAAACTAAAACAACATCCAGAGGTGCTTTTCCGATCCACAATGTTTTCAGCCCAATCTGAATCAATGTATCCATGCAAGTTCAGGTCCACATCTTTATATCTCAAACCATATCTGATTATGCCTCAAAGATACCTTAGAATGTGCTTAGCTGCTACTAGGTGTATTTGCTTTGGTTCACACATGAACTAAGTACATTTACTACATAGCAAATGTCTGGCCTGGTGTTTACTAAGCACATTAAGGACCCAATTATCTGTCTGTAGAGATTAGGATCTGCAGGCTCTGAGTCAGCAGTTGCTTCTTTGAGTTTAAGTAAATTTGTCTCCATCGGAGTAAACATGGGCTTGCAGTCCATCATTCTGAATCTCTTTAGAATGTCTATAGTATACTTCCCTTCATTTAGAAACATGTCATTTTTTTGTTGCCAAACTTCCAATCTGAGGAAATAATGAAGAATTCCTAAACCTTTGATATCAAATTCGGATGCTAGGTCTTGTTTGCATTTGGTGATGAGATGCTCTTCCCCTGTGATTAACAAATCATCAACATAGAGAACCAGAATCAACATGTCTCCATCTACTGCTTTGAAATAGAGATTTGGGTCTGCATCATTTTTGGAGAAGTCAAGTTTTGATAGATAATGATCTATCCTCTCATACCAAGCTCTAGGAGCTTGTTTGAGACAATATAATGCTTTCTTTAATCTGCAGACATGAGACTGTTTATTGTGAACTACAAATCCTTCAGGTTGCTCTAGGTATACTTCTTCAATAACTCCATTTAGGAAGGCAGTATTTACATCCATTTGATGGATTTTCCAACCCTTAGATGCAGCAATAGCAATCACAGCTTTGACAGAGGTATACCTGGCAACTAGAGCAAATGTTTCTTCATAGTCAATGCCTTCTTTCTGAGAGAAACCTCTTGCAACAAACCTTGTCTTGAATTTTTCTATACTTCCATCTATTGTATGTTTGATTTTGAATAACCATTTGGAGGAGACCACTGATTTATCTTTGGGACTGGGTACAATATCCTAGACATCATTCTTAGTGATAGATTTGTACTCTTCTGTCATGGCATCCTTCCAAGTATGATGCTGAAGAGCTTCCTCAACATTTGAAGGCTCTGATTTTATTAATTCACTCATGAGTGCAACATAACTAAAAAATATGTTAGGTTTTTTGCTTTCTCTGGAAGTACCTAGAGGGGTTGCATATCTTCTTGCTTCTTCAATCATCTTCCTAGCTCATAGAGGTCTTTTCTTGTTTGTTCTAGTCTCTTCAGAGGTATCCATGTGATCAATGAAATAATTGTCTTCAATAATCTCTTGTATCTCCCTATGAATATCAGGAGAGAGATCTTCTTGAAGATCATCATCATTTATTTCATTTTCATCTATGGATTTTTTAAATGCAATATCTTCCTCAAAGATCACATCTCTGCTTAGTTCAATATTTCTTTGTCCTAGAATGTAAATTTTGTATGCCTTGGAAGTTTCACTATATCCAACTAGAATGTCTTTCTTCCCAGAAGGTTCTAATTTGGTTCTTTTCTCCTTAGGAATATGAATGTAGACTGGGCATCCAAATATCCTAAGATGGCTTACATTAGGTTTAATTCCAGTGAATGCTTCTTCAGGAGTCTTGTTTTCTAGATGAGAATGAGGACATCAATTTTGAATGTAGACGGCAGTGCTAGAAGCTTCGGCCCAGAGGTGAGTTTCTAGGTTTTGGTCATGCATCATCGCTTTGGCACATTCAACAATAGTTTTGTTCTTTTGTTTCGGAACTCCGTTTTGTTGAGGGTTGTAAGGAACAGTGTACTCCCTCTTGATCCTAGCATTTTTACAAAAGTTTTGGAAAGTTTCTGAAGTGTATTCCCTCTCATTGTCTGTTCTTAGTGTTTTAATACTCTTTCCAAATAAGTTTTCTACTAGAGCCTTAAATTTTTTAAACCTCATGAGAATTTATTCAGACTCTTTACATCCAAGTTTTCCTAGAGTAGTCATCTACAAAGATAATGTAATACAAAAATCCTCCAATGAAGGGAACAGACATAGGTCCACATAAATCAGAATGAATAAGTTTTAGTACATTTTTAGATTTACTTTCACTATTGTGAAAAGTGCTTTTGGTATTCTTCCCTAATGCACAACCTTCCCTACATGTTCAGTTTTGAGTTTTGGTAGACCAATGACCATCTTCTCCTATGCCAAATTTCATTTTCATTTGTTGACTCATGAATTATGGCTTGAGATGGAGTACATAGTTTATAAAGACATCCATGTCTTATACCAATAGTGTGAACATTCTTAATGTTAGAGTTCTTGGGCCAAGCTAGTACTTTTCCTTCCATAAATGTGATCCTGTATCCCTTGTCTTCAAGAGCTGAAATAGAGACTAAGTTTCTTTTGACCCCAAGAGCAAATAGTATACCTGTGAGTTGGAGTGAGATACGATACAGGACCCAATTCCTTTTATTGGATAGTCTATATCATTTCCAATAGTTACTTCTTCATCAGAAGTTTCCTCAATGGAATCTAGGTGTTCTTTGAATCCTGTTACGTGCCTAGAAGCCCCACTATCTATCACCCAGGTGTTCATGCTGTTTGTAACTCGACTAGATAAGGCAGAGTAAAATACAAGTTTCTCTGAATTCATATCCATATTTCTAAACTTAGCGAAAGAAGCTTGGGATTTTGTTCCATCAGGGCACTTCATCGCAAGATGACCATATTTATCACATCTATAGCATTGTACTTTAGATAGGTCTCTTGTTTTCTTGGATGATTGTTTCACATTAGTGTTCTTACCCCTTTTTCTTTTGTTATTAATCTTCTTTCCTCTTGTGTGAGTTTGAGTGTGTAGGATTTGAATCTCATCTTTTGGAGCATTTACACTGATCCCTCTGGATATCAACCTTGACTCTTCTTGAATGCACTATGTTTTCAATCGTTCAAATTTGGGGAGTTTAGGGCGAACACTGATGCCTTGAATAAATGATTTCCATGAGATAGGTAGTCTGTTTAGAGCTATCATTGATAATTCCTTACTGTCATAATCATAACCAATTGCAAGGAGTCGATTTCTAAAAACAGTTATTCTCATAAGTATGAGGTGATAGTCTCTCCTTGGTTCATCTTCATTTGACTGAGCTGATTTTTGAGAGTGAGGACTCTACTAGAGTTGTTTATCTCGAACATTTCTTCAAGTGCTTTGAACATGGCATATGTTGAATCTAATCTGATAATTATAGGTACTAGATGATCCTTCACTCCATCTACTAGCAATTTCATTGCTTTCATATTGTTCTTTTTCCATTGAATCTTTTCATCTTTCCCATTTTGTTCAGGTTCCTTCTCTTTCACCACTGTGATTAATTCATTCTATTTCAATGTTAGTAACATCTAAAATTTCCATGCCATGAAGTTTGAGGCACCTTCAAGTCTGTCCTCAAGTCTAACTCTGTTCACCATTTTTATGAATATAATAATTTTATCGCCAAAATATTTTGAGATAGATAGATTTAATATAAAAGTCTGATCCTGATCTTTTATTTCACACCTGCTCTAATACCATGTTAAGGATGATAGATCAGAGGTGATGTATTAATTCTCTTTTATTTTATTTTTTTTGCTTTATACAAGTCTATGTATCCGACTTACATTATACTATATAAGGCTATGCTCTTAGAAGATCACTGTTGTTTATTTCTATATCTTCAAGTGCAGATCCATAATGAATATAAATACCTATAAGAGATCATGTCTCATGCAGAGACATGTCTCTACGTAGGTAGAGACATGTCTCTGCATGAGACGTGCTCTACTCCTTAACCGTTGCTACACAGACCATTTCATAACATATGTTAGCGTTGAACAAACATTTGTTATATTAATTGCAAAATCCATGATTTGTATTATATGATAGTTAAGATACATAATACGTATCATAACACATAATATTATATGTGCTACAATACATATTATGTATCGTAACACATATAATATTATGTGTTACAATACATGATATACACCGTAACCTCATTCAATAATTATGTCGCACGATGTAAGTATCGTGAAAACCCTCAATGATATATATCGGTCAATTTATTAATAACACAAGTAATAATTTATACATTATTATATATATATATATATACTCAAATATATATGTATATATAATAAGTGCATTTAATTATAATTTATTCAGAGACGTTTCCTATAGAATAATTTATTACTTGAGTAAATCAATCTGACTGAAGCTATAACATTAACACATTTGATATTCTCCATACTCATATCTTTTCTGGCATGTGCACTAGCATCACGTCTCATGAAGCCTACCAGAGAAGATATCATTTCATGGCATATCCATGGATGTTACGTCTCATAACATCCACCATGACATATCTCAATAATATAACTCATGTAGTTGCACACTACTTAGCTAACATTAGATAAGAGATATGAACTATCATGATATGTTAGTGGATATCAAACATATGGTATTCGTCATGATAGTAGGTTAAATTATGTTAAAGTCGTCACTTTACAATAGTAACCATAAGCAAACTTCATTGAAAGATCGTCATCTTTCAGGAAGTTTCAACAATATCATGTAATAACTCACATAATAAAAATTATATATGATATACATCATATATAAATCATTAGTACAATTTTAT
Organism: Chamaecyparis obtusa; assembly: GCA_027943335.1. Taxonomy (NCBI): domain Eukaryota; kingdom Viridiplantae; phylum Streptophyta; class Pinopsida; order Cupressales; family Cupressaceae; genus Chamaecyparis; species Chamaecyparis obtusa. Next base: position 151,289 of record BSBK01001157.1, on the reverse strand, counting down.
TGAGTCTCAACCTCAATTACAAATTCTTACATTCTTACCATAGCAAACTTACCTCTAAAGTGATCCAATTTTGTCTTTGAGAGAGGCTTGGTTAGAATATCTACAGTTTGCTCATCTGTACTAATATATCTCAATTGAACAAGATTTCTCTCCACCATGTCTCTAACATAATGATAAGGGATCTCAATGTGTTTGGACCTATCATGAAATACAGGGTTCACGGAAAGTTTTATGCAACTTAGATTATCACAATGAATAATACTAGAATCCAAGGCTTGTCCAAACAATCCAACTAATAGCTTTCTTAGCCAAACAGCTTCTCGAGCTCCCATAAATGCAGCAATGTATTCAGCTTCAGTGGAGTTTTGGGCAATTGAGGATTGCTTTCTGGTAAACCAGGATATCATGGCAGAACCTAAACTGAAACAGCATCCTAAAGTACTCTTTTGATCTACAACACTTCCAGCCCAATCTGAGTCTGAATATCCATGGAGATTTAAATCAACAATATGTGTTTTGCTGCAACCAAATCCAATTTTCTAGGTTCACACATGAACTGACTAAGTGCATTTGTTGCATAGCAAATGTCTGGTTTGCTATTGACCCAATTATTTAACGATACAGAGTAGGATCTGCTAATTCTGATTGTGAAGCTGCTTCTTTGAGTTTGTAAAAATTTGTCTCCATAGGTGTAGACATAGGTTTGCTATCCATCATTCCAAACCTCTTTAATATATCAATAGTGTATTTTCCTTGATTTAAGATAATGTAATTATCTTGTTGCCATACTTCTAAACCAAGGAAGTAATGTAATATTCTCGAATCTTTCATGTCAAATTCAAAAGCAAGGTCTTGCTTACATTCAGTGATTAGATGATCTTCTCCTGTGATTAGCAAATCGTCAACATTTAAAATGAGAATCAACATATCACCATTTATTACCATAATTATAGATTAGGGTCTACTTCATTCTTGGAAAACCCCAATTTGGATAGATAGTTGTCTATCCTTTCATACCAGGCTCGAGAAGTCAGTTTGAGCCCATATAAAGCCTTCTTTAACTTCCAAACATGAGAAGTACTATCATGAATCACGAATCCCTCTGGTTGTTCCAAGTACACTTCCTCTTCAAATATCCCATTAAGGAAGGTTGTCTTTACATCCATCTGGTGAACTTTCCATTCTTTAGATGCGGCAATAGCAATAACAGCCCTGACAGAGGTGTATCGAGGAACTGGGGCAAATGTCTCTTCATAATCAATCCATTCCTTCTAGGAGAATCCTATGGCAACAAATCTGGCTTTATGTTTTTCAATACTTTCATCAGTTGCATGTTTGATTTTGAATAGCCATTTAGATGAGACAACTAATTTGCCTTTAGGTCTTGGCACAATGTCTCGGACATCTTTCTTTATGATGGATTTGTATTCTTCAACCATGGCATCCTTCCATACTTGCTTTTGAAGTGCTTCCTCAACATTTGAAGGTTCAAATTTGATAAGTTCACTCATGAAACAACATAGTTGGAGTATCTATTAGGTTTCTTCCTTTCCCTTAAAGTACCCTCAAAGCTCCATAAATCTCTACTTCTTCAATTGTTTTCCTTGCCCAAAGTGGTCTCTTATGATTAATGGTTGAATCTCTAGTTTCAAAAGTAGAGTTCAATGGTTCATTATCATTCTCTATAGGTGATCCGAGGGATAAAAATCAATGAAAATTAAAATGTCCCCAATGCTCCAAGAATCAACATCATTACAAAGTGTTCAAAATTCTGACTCCAACACAACTTGAACGGGCAAAATCGAAGTTCAAATGCCAAAGTTATGGCCGGTCAAACTTTAGTCAAACCAAGTACAGAGGCCGTAAAAATGTGAAAATTTGACCTTTTCAAAAGTGGTCAAATTTGGTGTCATTGGAAAGGTCTCATCGAGACGATTTCGACGATATTTTGTTTGTCCAAAACGGAGCTCATACGTAAAAGATATGGCTAGTCAAAGTTCGGTTCACTAAGTTGACTTTTGTTGACTGGTGATGTCAGCATGGCGTCAGCATGATGACAAGGCACATTTTGGACCAGTCAGAGAGTGACACGTGTCAGCCTAAGGAGATCTAACATGTCAGCCTATTCATCGGTGATGTGGCATTATTAAATGGTGAGATGCCATGTGTCACCAACCAGACGACGACACGTGGCATCTCGGAGGAACAAATAGTTTGTTTGTTTTTACCAAAATTGCATTTCATGGGATTCGACCTCATAAACTCTAATTTGGACCAAATCCGACTTAGTCGTTGCACCTCACGTTCAAATATACTATAATTAGGCGGTGGTTCTTTAAGAACTTTCCTAACCGCCTATCCCTATTAAAATGGGGGCCAGTAGGATTTGAACTCCCAACCACCGGCCTCCAAAAGTGAAGGATTACCAATGCGCTATAAATAGCACTTAGGTATCATGCGAACTAGTTTTTATTTATCCTTTATTCAACTGCTAACCATTATTGGTAATAAGGATTATTATTAACAAACCCCCCATAAAATGAACCAATTTAAGTACCAAAATTTTTATAAGGGGATTATTACGGGTTATTTTCCCAAGGGGGATTATTTTTGGGTTTTGGTGGTTAAAGCATAATTATGGCTAATTTCATGTATAAAATGGGGGTAATAGGCCTTTGTAAGGCATTCAGGTGATGAGAAGGAGAGAACGCTCTGGAGACTTTATTATCAATCTTGTGCATCAGAATGTTATGTTGTTGTACTTGAAGGGAAAGATATTGTACCAGTTGTAATTGATTTTTGGAGATAATCGGATCAGTACCCCTATTGGAGAAGGACCCAGAGACATAGTCCACTCGGACAAACTCCGTTATCAACTGTGTTTTGTCACCTATCTCTCTACTCTCTTTCTTCCAGTTCATTACCTTATCATGCTTTGTTTATTTAAGCATTTCAATTACGTTAATTCACTTAATTAAAGATTTAAATTAACTTTATGTAATTATGTTAAGCATTCCTCTGTAATCGTCCTAGATCCCAATCAGATCAATAGGAGTCTCCCTCTGAAGCTCAAGATCAAGATCTTCTTGAGGGTTTTCTTCATCTACTGCCATAATGTCTTTAGACCTCTTAAAAGCAATGTCTTCTTGGAAGGTTACATCTTTGCTAACCTCAATTAAGTTTTGACTAGGTATGTATATCCTGTAGGCTTTAGATGTTTCACTATACCCAACAAATATCCCACTCTTCCCTGATGGTTCTAATATGGTCCTTTTCTCTTTAAGAATATGGATATAGATAGGACAACCAAATATCTTACGATGGATTATGTCAAGTTTAGTCCCAATGAAGGCTTCTTCAGGGGTTTTATTGTCTAGGATAGAGTGATGACATCTATTTTGGATATAAATAGTTATGCTGGAGGCTTTAGCCCAAAATAAGGTGTGAAGGTTTTGAGCATGCATCATAGCTTTTGCTACTTCTACTGTGATTCTATTTTTCCTTTCAGCTACCACATTTTGTTGAGGGTTGTAAGGAACAGTGTAGTCCCTCTTAATCCTATCCAAATTACAAAATTCTTTAAAATTATCAAACATGTATTCTCCCCCATTATCAGACCTTAGGGTTTTGATTCTTTTCTCGAACATGTTTTCAACTAAGGCTTTGAATTCCTTAAATTTAGTTAAAACTTCATTTGATTCTTTACACTTTAGAAAGTAAATCCAAGTTTTCCTAGAGTAGTCATCAACAAAAATAACATAATACAAAAATCCTCCTAGCGAGGCTACTATCATTGGTCCACATAAATCAGAATGGATAAGTTCAAGTACATTTTTGGATCTACTCTCACTATTATGGAAAACACCTTTGGAGTTTTTTCCTAAAGCACAACCCTTGCAAACCCCTTCATGATTTTGCTTTAATTTAGGTATACCATTTACAATATTCATCATAGAAGATAGGGCACGAAAGTGAAGATGTCCTAACCTTCTATGCCATATTTCATTAGTAGAAGATAAATCATGGATTAAGGCTTGAGGGAGAAGTGGATAGTTTATATAGGCACCCATCTCAAGTCCCTAAGGTAAGTGCCTTCTTGAAATTTGAGTTCTTAGGCAACGCTAGAACCTTTCCATCCATGAAAGTAATCTAATACCCTTTATCTTCAAGTGTTGATATGGAAACTAGATTTCGCTTGATGCCTGGTACAAATAGTACACCAATTAATTGAAGAGACACCCGATTTGAGTTGAATATTGCAAGTTCCTAACTCCTTTTACTAGGTAGTTTGAATTGTCTCCAATGGTGACTTATTTATTTGATCCTTCATCTAGACTATCTAGTTGTTCTCTGAATCCTGTAATGTGTCAGGAGGCTCCACTATCAATGACCAAGGTATTTCTACTATTTGATATCTCACTAGATAGTGCTGAATAGAATATGTCTTTCAGCATCCTTATCCTTACTTCTGCTAGTGTGGCTTGATGTTTGATCCTGTTTGGGCATTTTATAGCAAGATGTCTGAATTTATCACATCTAAAACATTGAACTCTAGATATGTCTCTTCTTTTATTTGAATGCCTGTTATGGTTGTCCTTTCCTTTCTTTTGTTTGAAGTTGTTTCTTTTTCCTTTCTTGTGGGAATTTACATTAAGGACTTGAATTTCTCCATTAGAAATGTTTGTCCCAATTCCTCTTGTAATCAATCTTGCTTCTTCTTGAATGCAGTCGGTCTTTAATCGATCGAACTTAGGAAATTTGGGTCTGGCATGTATCCCTTGTATGAATGCTTCCCAAGAAGTAGGTAAACCATTTAGAGCCAGCATTGATAATTCTTTATTGTCAATATAATGACCAATAGTAGATAGTTGATCACTTATCTATGTTATCCTCATGAAGTACGACAAGATTCTTTCGCCTTTGTTCATCTTGACATGATGTAGTTGTGTTTTAAAAGCAAGAACCCTACTGGTGTTATTTATCTCATACATGTCTTCTAGAGTTTTGAACATTCGATATGCAGTATCTAATTTTGATATAATAGGATCTATATCCTTTACTGCATCTACTAGAATCTTCATGGCTTGGTTGTTATTTTTGATCCATAGAGTTTTCTCATCATTATCATCTAGTATGGGTAAAACCCTTTCCACATATGTGTTCAAGTCTTGTTCTCTTAGTGTCATATTATTATGAATTTCCATGATACGAAATTTGTGGCACCTTCTAGTTTATCTTCAAATCTAACTCCACTCACCATTTTGCTTGACTAAAGTTTTATAGAGCCTTTAATGGTAGTTAGATTTCTCCTCTAAATTCTATCTGATCGGATCTTTTCTTTAGGCTAGCTCTGATACCATGTTAAGATGTGATCAGACTTCGAATAGAGGTAATTTAAATTTTTCTATCTTATTTCCTTGATGTATGTATAGGGAAACTATAGTGTACTAGTGTTAGAATAATATTCTAACTTCTATGAGATTGCCTATATGATGATACACAGTTGACGGACACTTAAGAGACTCTTCCATCGAGATTTGTTGCACAAATCACAGAGGATTTTCTGTTACGGAAAAGTCCGGTGAAAGGCACAGTTGAAGGATTTAATGCCGAGATTTATTGCACAAATCGTGGCAGAATTTCGTCTAAGGGAAAGTATGTGACACATATCTGATGTTTCCTTTACAGAACTGAAACACAACTGAATAGCAGATTCATGGTGGATCTTTGGTTAAGGGAAAGCTTGTGTCATGCATCTGATGTTTCCTCTCATGACTGAGACACGACTGAATGATGGATCCAAAGAAGATCTTCACGATGATCGCTTCAGAAAAGAGCGGGAAGATTTGTCCCACGAATCAGCAGTAAGTCTATTTATTCTTCAGCCAGCGAAGAATATCATTTGCCTTCATTTTTCCAAAGAGAAAGAGTGAAACTGTACGCTGATCAAAGCTATGGTAAGGGAAAAGGAGAAGAGAAGAAGAAAAAGAGGAGAGTGCAAGGAAGCGGAACAACCTAAAGAGAGCATATCTGTGGTGCCCAGTGATGACTCTCAGTGGATGAAAAAGTGATCTTATCAGGCTCAACAAAGTCATTTCAAAGGATCAACCCCTCTATTGCTCTCTGACAATTGCAATAGTCAAATCCTAGTATTTGGGAGGACATTAACAGGCCCCTTTCATCAAATCCCATAACCAAGTGACATCTAGTAGATGTTCTAAAGTCCTCTAACAAGGAAGGCTTTAACATGCCTTATTTTAAATCCCTTAACCGGATCGCATCTAACAGTGCATTTGTAATCCCTTAACAAGGAAGGTTTTTCATAGGGCACACTTCAAAAGAGTGCAAAATTTGTGAGTTCTACTGACACCATGGTTTTCTCTTGCTTTCAGTTTCCACGTGATACATCTGGTGTTCTATGCTGCTATGATCTTGTGTTAGTCATTTCTTTTATAGGATCTGTTTTGCATGCAATAATAGTTAATTTATATCAGAGTGTTTTCAAGTTTTAGTGGGTGTTGATTCACCTCTCCCCTCTCAACACCAGTTGGGACCATCAATATATGTCATCTCAATAATTGTCATCAATATTAATAATGCTTCATGATAATAGAGGATAGATATCACATGTTTAAGACTGAAAGGCCACTCAAACATTTGATTTCATCAATTGGAATCATCCAAGCGAAGCTACAATCATTAACAGATACATCAACGGAAGGTATAAAGGCATTGGGCCCATACCCCTAGTGGACAAGATCTTTGACTTGGAATATATGGGGACATATAAAATTGATTGCTACAAGAAGCCATTCGGTACATGTTGGTAGCGCCAAGCTTCTGAAATCAAAGTGAAACCACAAGACAAACCAAGAGGAACAAAAAAAATGGAAGATGGTGATAAAGAACAAAATAAAAAGCAAAAAAGGGAAGCAGTCAAGGTGGTAAGTAAAAATTGTGAAGAATTTAAAAAATTAAAAGTGAAGCATTATGTTAGAAGGATGAGAGCCAAGAAAATAAAATTTAAAAACTATGTACGAGTAAAATAAAGGGAAAATGGCACTTAATTATTAACTTTAAGTCAGGAAATATTATTAAAGTGGACAACAGAGATATTAATGTCAAGGCGAAAATAAACATTACAAGTCCTCTTAGAAATATAAAATCAAAATTAAAAATAAAAGCCCAATACAAAGCGATTGGACAAGTGATAAAAGGTAATTGGCACATGTACAGTAGTATTCAAAAAATTTGAAGAAGTGTGTCGTACAAGTTTCCCTTGCAAGTGTTCAACTAGCTTAGAAATTTCAAGCGATCCAAGCAAAGCCCAATAAAAAGCCCTTGGCCAAGTTATAAAAGGTAATTGGCACATTCTACAGAAGTATTCAGAACATTTGAAGAAGTGTGTCGTACAAGTTTCCCTTGCAAGTATTCGACTTGCTCAGAAATTTCAAGCAATCCAAGCTTTCGTTGTCGTATGGACCTATACATTTCCTATCATACAAGGTTTGTTCTTTGTCGTATGGAATCCTTTCGCTTCACTCAGCACGCGATACCAAGCGTTAACTTAGCCTCGCCCCTTATTCCAGATCTGTAAAGCCCAAGACGGGCTCCTGTCTACAACCACCTTCCTCTTCCAGGATCACTCCAAAGCGGCCCAGGGCTCCAACTAGTCCTATTGCTTATCCTTCAGTTCGGAAGTTCTTCACAGTTGTTTGGAACCCTTTATAGGGTTCGGGAAGGCTTCTTTTCCTTTGGACCCCTCTCTTTGTTTTTATTTTTGTTGTTGCTTTCTTCTTAGGGTACCATTTTGTGTCCCTGTTGTGGGATGGCCCCCTTTTATTGTTCTTCGCAATCCCTTTGACCCTTTGTGGTCTTTTGTTGGACATTAATAAAGTTGTCTTATCTTATCTTATCTCGGGGGTAATTGCATTGGAGAAAACGATGTCAGACTTGCAGCAGCAGTTAGCTCAGAAAGAGTTATAGATAACCTAGTTGGCGACCACAAAGGAGGGGTTGAAAGCAAAAGTCCAAGAGCTGGAAAGAACCAAAAAGCAGGCCATGGAGGCAGCCTACATGGTCAAAGCATCTTGAGAGCAGGAACTAGTGGCCAACTTTCATCTTCAGCAACAGTCGGACCAGGCTACTCCGACTTCTTGTGCTCCAGTGACGTCTTCTCATCCCCCTTCGTAGTCTATTCTATTCTCCTTGTTGAACCCCAATTTGTTTTTTTCGTCTGGAAGACAACCTCTTGTTTGAGGGGGCTGATGTAGTTGGTAGTCTTGTCGTGTTTTGGAAATAAACATGTTAGTTAAGGAATAATTAGTTGGTGGTGTTATGTCATTTACTTTTAAGTGGTTGTTGGTGGTTGTCGACAGTCAGTACTCTTAACCAACCGCCTAGCACTATATATGTACTTATGTTCTCTCAAAAGGTAGCATTGTCTGGATTGTTAACATTACATTTGGAAATAAAGATAATATCCATCTATCATGTTCTTGTGATTATTACATTATATCTAGTATTGTTGTATAGTATGTTTTGGTACATTGTTTACTCTATATAATCAAGCCAGATCCCTTCGAGTGTAAATAGTGGACTTTCCCAAGATCCAAGTAGGCACTTGACAATTTGATATTAAATTTGTGTGATCATAATATGCAACAATTTTTTATATGAATGAAGTCATACCTATTATGAGCATGGAAAAGTGGAAGTCATGATGTTAGTTAATAATTTATAATATGACGTCAAAATAAGTTGAAATAAAAATCAGACCAGCCTATTGCAAACTGTTCGACGAAATGCTTGTACGCTGTACCTTGCAAAAATTGCATATTTTGGAACAATAAATTTGGATAACTTACAGAAAATTATGCCACATCAAATTCCCACACCCCATTTCCACATGAGGCTAATTTAAATAATTTAAAATATATATATATATATGAAAATATGCTAAATACTTAAAATAATAAATCCAAAATTTTGCAAGGTTGAAACACCTTTCCCAACGAAAATGTTTGTTTTTTTTTGTTTATTTTACTAAGTGCACATTGTTGAAACGGAAGATGATAGGGTATCCAAGATATACCTAGGAGATGTGGACCATCTATCTATGTTTTGTGATGTCCAGACATCCCAAAAGACCTTGCCCTCCACCTTTTCCCCCACCTTCGTTTAAAATAAGTTAATCATAGGGACATCAAAAAAACCTTTAAATGTCCCCAAGATGTGAGGAAAAGAGGAAAAAGGAAACATTCTCTCCACACCCCTAAATCCCCAAAATGACTGTAACAACCCTGAAGGACAGGGAACGCATCCCTTTGTAACACTACTAAATACCATGATTTCTAGACCAACAAGAGTATAACCAGCAACAAAGTTAGAAACTGCCAAAATCAATACCATGTTTTCTAGACTAATAAGAGCACAATTAGCAACCTTCTTGAACATTACTGGATGAAAAGATCTCCATTAGAACCTCTTAAAGAGGATGTAATTTTATATATAATTATATGAAATGATTCCAAAATTTGTGATGGATTAACATTCAAGGGAATTAGATGTAACAGCAAGCAAAAGAAAAATAGCACTAACCCTGAGGATGTAATTTTATATATATTAATATGAAATAATTCCAAAATTTGTGATGGATCAACATTTCAGCGCATTAGATGGAAATTTTTCAGCAAGCAAAAGAAATATAGCACTAACCCAATGAGCAAAATTAAACCTCCAACTGACTTGAAATCATATAAGTCTTTATTAGAGACTGACAAGGAGGCACATTCTGCAAGTTTTCTATTGACCTAAACGAACTTCAACCAATTCCAATAACAAAATAACTCAAATTTTCATCCTGACATTGAAACTATGTTGCAGAAAACATCACTTTTTTTATTCAGACAAATGAATATTATCTTGCTTGTGAAAGTTAAAGCAAAAGATACTATGTGCATACTACCTGAAAAAATAAAATAAATAATGCCTACTAAAAGTCTAAAACTATATCTTTTCTGTAGGATCTCTAATATCTATACTTATAAATATAAGGATGGCATTTTCTTATTATACGAGTGAAAATTATAGAAATTACATCAAGGATAATATAATATAATTTTAATTTCTAACACAAAAAACCTTCATCTAATCAAATCAAACATTGTTGTGTTCCTTAAGCACATACAAACTTGAATCAAACAATGCCTAAAGTGTATCAGTGTGATGGGCACTATAATACTCACTATTTGTTGAAGAGACAGTCCTCGTTTAGCATCATCATAGGCAGCAAATCTCAACTCTTCATAGCTTATGTCCCCATTAATATCACAAGGAAGACTGTAAAGGCAAGAAATTCATTTATCTTAAAAATGAATCAAGACATTTTGTAGCAATATCATAGCATGAAAACTGATCTAACAGAAGAACAATTTAATCTACCAAAATTCTTCATGTAATCAAACTATCAAACATTTAAAAATAACAGCTGTCCTCTAAGAACGAAAAAACATAGTTATATACAACTTTCATTATTTCTATAACTAATTAATACAACGGGCTACTCAAGGAACAGTTCCACAAGACCTACTATCTCCAATGGCTATAGCATGTAAGATTCCAAAAAGGTCGCTCATTTTTTAAGTCTTCAACAATTTGTTGTTTGCAAATTTTTGGATCATTACACCTGTATAGATCAAATGCATGTCCCAATTATTTGAATTTATATCCAGCTTAGAAATGACATATATTTAACATGAGATGTGTATACTCCCACATAGATATACTAAGATGCTGTGGAGAATAATGCAAATTTACTTCGCTTGTAAAATTGAAAATGTACATACACATGATTTGCCAACTGCGGCTGAGAGTCATTTTGTTGAGATCCCACTGAACCAGCTGCTGACAATGGTAGGAAACGATTACCTCTCTCAGATACCTAATACCCAATACCATATGTTAGAGCCTAATATTATAAAAACAGTCCAGCCAACTAATCTAGGCATCAAGTAACAACTTCAGGAGAATATGTAGACGGACAAAACATACATTATGTTTGGGTTTTATTATGTATGTTTATTCATTTTTACATTTGCAATAACTTTTGGCTGTTTGTTAAGGAAATAAATTCCCCAAGGAAGAGGCAGTTAGATGAACCTAATAGTTACCCTACAGCCTTACAGAAGTTTATATCAGAGGAAGGACAATAACGGAAATTTAAAGGTACTGAACATTTAAATCTGCCTACAGCCTTATAGAAGGTCATCTGATTGTATAGGAAACAATAATGGGATTACAAGGATCTTTAATATTCATGCATAAGATTGATTAATTTAATCTGCACAAGTCATATTGGTATGCATGGCAATAAATGGATAGTGAAATCCTCATAAGACATCTGGGACCACATTTGGTATTAAAACAATAAATATCAACTTGTCTTAAACCTTATCACAACAGTATAAATGTACAAATCGTACGTTGTTTTTGAATGTGGAAAACATAGTTAGCAGCCAAAGGACCACTCATCCGGAATCATGAATTGCAGAAAGAGATTTGGAAAGAACTTACTGTGGACAAGAAAACTTAAAAATAAATAACCAACTACTACCCAGCTAATGAAATGATCCAAATTCATGCTCAGTTTCCTTCTTGAAAAATCTTAGTTTGATCAATTAAAGAACTCAATGTCACAAGAGAAAATTAAAAATTTGCAACATGTCACTCCTCTTTTACATTGTGTGACTAGGTTCGTGGGGTAACCATGCCATACCAGGGCAGAGCTCACACCAGGTACATCTCACTCATCAAAATGTTTACTTGTATATATTGTACTTAACATTTGAATGTGGAAACCAAAGTTAGCATCCAAAAGCCTACTTATCTGGAAACATAGATGACAAATAAATTTGGAAGAACCTGCTATAGAGAACAAAATTTTATGATGATAACCAAGAACAACCACCCAACTAGTCAAATGATTTAAATTCATTCTTAGTTTTCTCAATCCACTCCTTTTATTATTTGTCTTACTAGATTTGTGGGGAATCAGGTCATACCCAAACAGGAATCACACTACGTATGGCCAAGATATGATGTCAAGTACATCTACTCATCACAAGGGCATACTTGTCCAAATTGTACTTTGCTTTTCAATGTAGAAACCATAGTCAGCAACCAGAGGACTGAATCTAGAAACATGAATCAAAAATTTTGATTTGGACGAACCTACCATGGAGAACAGTTGTCTCTATAGAATAAATTCATATCATGTCAAGTTGCAAGTCACAAATCAATCGTTTCTCACTCCTATGACTACTTAATGTAAGGGTAGTTAAGGAATCTCTCATTCAGCTATTGACAACTTCGTAGATCTAAAATCTACTATCAATGTAAAAATGGTGGTTTGAGTCCAACTTGACTAAAATTGGTAAATTTATTTCCAGCTGTCTTTTACCTTCATTTTGTTAGTTGATCCACAATGTTAGGGTTTATTGTTATTTGTATGAGTGAAAGAAATTTTCTAGGTTTGCTAGATGCCACTAGAACAGATAAGGATGTCGTATTAGGGTCAAAGAACGAAGTTTGAAGTATAGTCCCAAACTGTTAAAGTTGTCTTAATGTCAATATAATAGGATCTATAAATCGTGGTTTGAAAATACTTACACCAAATATTAAAAATCCAAAATATTTGCCTTCATATTTAAATATTCTGAGGTTTCAGTTAAAAACATTTAAATATGTCTCAAAATATTAGTGCTAATAATAATGGGATCATCCTTCAAGCTCTTTAGGAACCAAGAGAAACAAAAACAAAGGTGATGATAATAACAACAAACAGAGATTAGTGATTGGATCTGTTGATAGACCCCCTAGGCCCGCTTTCCTTAACAGAGAAGATGAAGAGATTGTTGCTAGTTTTAATATATATATGACTCTCTCAGCAAAGCTGCAGGAAAATATTCCTTTTCAATATTTTATGGCATTGATGAGGTCAATAATAGAAGAAACTATTAAATGGTTTGCAAATACCTAAATTTATCAAAAGATTCGAAGGCAGATTCATCATTTGTAAAATATATAGTATTTTCCTAAGGAAAGTTCCCAGCCTCCAAAGCTTGTTTGAAACTCTTTTGTAATGCTCTATAATAGGATTAACCTCTTTGTTTGGCATTGCAAAGTATACAGAATGCTCACTACATACTACTAATATCACAATAAATTTTGCAATAACATCTTCAACTGAACCAAATATTGCACTTGCAATATGATGGACACCCACCATTCGAGTTCCCTCAAAAATAACAATTGCCAAATTGCAAATGTTGCAAAACCTTTTATAACAGAATCTGGACCTATTTCAGGGTACTTTATGTCCTTAATGGTAGGTTGACAAATGCTTGTCCCATGATATGAATGATTGAAAACATTCTTTATGACAATCGGAATATTTAATTCATAGCTGGAATTATTATCCAAAGGTGCAAGACATTTCTTATACTTCCTGGGAGGACAGAATCTTCAAAATCACATGTTCATTAGCTTTTCTAAGATCCACAGTGCACACCATATACACCATTAGCATCTACCCAAATTGTCGTAAGTCCAACTCTGAATAAAACACCCATTATTGCAACAAAAAGGTCACTACCAACTCTCTCAATGATGTTGGAAATTATCTTAAGTGCCAACAACAAAACCTATCATAAAATAATCTTAATGAATGTAATGGGCACCCTTGAATGCCCAAAAACTAAACCAACTGCTGATAGGAATTTTGTCAAACAGTTTGCATCCAACTCCTAATTCCTCCGTTTACTAATTTAACCCTTATGACTTCGAAAATGCGATGTTTATATTGTTTGCTTGCATGGAATTAGAAAACACTTAACATAAACCAAAGAAAATCCAATGATATGCAGATTTTGAATTGTATTGCTGCTGAATAGATGTTATTTTCAGAATTTAATAAAATCAAATACATGGCAGAATTTCAACTCACTAATTGCTCTGATATTATTGACATAATGCTCCAGAAGATGTTATTTAAACCTGCTGCTACAGTAACATGAATAGTGCCGCATGAACAGTACCCGCGTGAACAGTGCTGCGTGAATAGTGCCACGTGAACAGTGCTGCTACAGTACTTTTCCCTTCAAACAGTCCAATACCCTCATGAAATCATTCCCTCAAAGTAGCATAAGCGTCGGATAAGTGATGAAGAAGATACAAGCAAAACACCAAATCTGTCTGTAGCTAGAAACGCGTCCAATCTGCCTGATAATGAAGCTGATAGAAATGGATTCCAAAGGCCAAACCACAAGGGAATGACGTCTAGAATGTCACAAGAGAGGATAGATGTCCTCTAATGCCAAGAACAGATCTGCAACTCACACACCAATTTCTTCTCATATTCAACATGCTGAACAAGGGCAACAAGCTCTCCTTTTATTTCCACTTCATAGGGTCGACCCACTTTTCACAAGCAATGTGGGATAAAGTGTTTTAGATTAAAATAATATAAAATAACACCTTATGTCTCCCTTGGGCTTCCCTTCTCAAACACACAACCCAACATGAATAATATTAAAGTAACACTTTATTATTTAACATTTAATTTAAATGTTACTTTAATAAACTTCAGGCATTAAAATAAAATAGTAATTGGACTCGGAATAATGTGAGTGATAGCTCGTCGGAAAGCTCTCATCGAGGAGCATCACATCCAATCACTAACTCTGACATCGCCCATGCCCTGCTGACTTACTAATAATAGTAAGTTTTCCCGAAACCATGTAAATCAACTCCGTTTTGGCCCAAACTGGAAATGACTAAGCCAAAACCTCTCAGGATGCCACTGACCTCTTCATTAGCCTCTGGGACCATGCAGAAATAGGCTAACGGTCACATAGCTAGACAATTGCTAAAGTGGGGACATTACAGTTCGCCCCCCTTGAAATTGCTTGTCCTCAAGCAATCTCAATCCTGTCTGCTGTAACACCTGCTCGCTCTCCCAAGTAGCATCCTCCTCTGGCAGGTCTCTCCATCTGACTAAATATTCTTTAACCACCCTATTCCGCAGAGTCCTCTCCCTGGTGTCCAAAATAGCCTCAAGAACCAATACGAGCTTCCCCTCCTCATCCAATGGTGGCAAATCTGCAGAAGGCACAACTCTCTGACCAATGGCTTTCTAAAGCCTCGACACATGAAACACATTATGCACCCGACTGCCTTCTGGAAGCTCAATCTCATAGGCAACCTGGCCCACCATGCGAATCACCCTATAGGGACCATAAAATCTAGGCTTCAACTTCTCTACTCCGCTCTTCTTGAGCGATGAATGTCTGTATGGTTGTAGCCTCAAGTAGACCATATCCC
The DNA here is from genome assembly GCA_027943335.1 of Chamaecyparis obtusa. Taxonomy (NCBI): domain Eukaryota; kingdom Viridiplantae; phylum Streptophyta; class Pinopsida; order Cupressales; family Cupressaceae; genus Chamaecyparis; species Chamaecyparis obtusa. The sequence continues at coordinate 135,908 of BSBK01001157.1, read as the reverse complement.
CAAATTCAAAGTTGCGCTCTATCCGGTGCTGATCAGCATACAATTTCTGCTGATTCTGGGCCTATTGTATATTTTCCTTGAGCACCCTCAAGATATCCTAACTATCCTGCCAGAAGTCTTTGGCTTTGGGCAATCTGCTGTCCCCCAAAACCAGATCCATGAAGCTAGGTGCTTCATAACCATACAGTGCCATGAATGGAGTCATCTTGATGGACATATGATAAGTGGTGTTATAACAGTACTCTCCCATATGGAGCCATCTGATCCAAGCTCTCTGTTGTGCAGTCACATAGTTCCTCAGATATCCTTCCACCCATTTATTCACAATCTCCGTCTGCCCATCTGTCTGCGAATGATAACTAGTGCTAGGTGTAAGATCTGTGCCACACAACCCAAACAATTCCTGCCAAAAAGCACTCATAAATTTACTATCCCGGTCACTGACAATGAAACTAGGTAGCCCATGTAACCTGAATATCTCTCTGAAGAAAAGGTTGGCCACTTGTGTTGCTGTGTAAGTGGACGGACTAGCAAAGAAGTGAGCAAACTTTGTCAACCGGTCAACTACCACATAGATGCAATCTCTCCCCTATACTCGTGGTAACCCGGTGATGAAGTCCATGGAAATACTTTCCCATTTCCTATCCAGAATGGGTAAAGGCTGTAACAACCCTGCAGGATATGTGTGCTCTCCCTTATTCTGCTGACAAACTACACACTCCCTGACATGCCTCTGAACATCATCCTTGAGCCTTCTCCATGTGAACCGCTCACGGATCTGCCTATAGGTCTTAAAGACCCCTGGATGTCCAGCTATAGATGCATCATGAAATGCCTTCAGTATTACCTCCCTAAACTATGATGAAGGAATCAAATATATTCTATCCTGGAACTTGATCAATTCGTCCATCACCACATAACAATCATCCTGTATGGTGCCTACAATCACCCTAGAAGCCCAAGTGTCCCTTGCATACTCTGCTGTAATCTTATTTCTCCAATCTCCTGTAATCTCAGCTAGAGCACAAATATGAGGTCTCCTGGATAAAGCATCTGCCACCACATTCTTCTTACCTTTGACGAACTCAATGTCAAAGTCATAAGCCTGCAACTTCGTAATCCACTTCTATTGTCTATCATTCAAGTCACACTGGCTCATGAAGTATTTGATGATGTTGTGATCAGTCTTGATAACAAACTTCCCTCCAACCAAGTAGGACCTAAATTTGGCCAATGCATGCATAATGGCCAACATCTCCCAGTCATAGATGGAATAGCTCCTCTCCACTCCACGGAGCTTCCTACTCTCAAAAGCAATGGGATGCTTCTCCTGCATCAAGACTGCCCCAATCCCATCACCCGACATATCACAATGAAGCTCAAATGGCTTCGTGAAATCCGGTAGAGCTAATACTGGACATGATGACATCACCTACTTGAAATGATCGAAGCATCTCTGAGCTGCCCCTGTCCATATGAAGGCCCCCTTCCTAGTAAGGTCTATCAAGGGTGCAATGGTCTGTGAAAATCCCTTAACAAATCTCCTATAGAACCCGCAGAGACCAAAGAACCCCTTAAGCTATGTGAGGTTCGTAGGAGTAGGCCAATCAACAATAGCTCTAACCTTTTCGGGATCTACCCGAACTCCATCTGCGCTGATGATATGCCCAAGGTATAGTAACTCAGTCAACCCAAACTTGCACTTAGATTCCTTGGCAAATAGTGACTCTTTCTCCAAAATGGACAACACCATCTCTAGATGTTGTAAATGCTCCTCCTAAGTCTTACTGAAGACCAAAATGTCATCAAAGAAAATCAAGACAAATCTCCTAAGCTACCCCCTGAATACCTAATTAATGCAACTCTGGAAAGTGGCTGGGGCATTGGTTAGCCAAAATGGCATAACCAAGAACTCAAAGTGGCCATAGTGACACTGAAAGGATGTCTTCTCAATGTCCTCCACCCTCATCCTGATCTGATGATAACCTGACCACAAATCAATCTTTGTAAAGAAGCGTGCACCATGCAGCTCATCAATCAGCTCATCTATCCGCGGGATGGGATATCTGTTCTTAATGGTCTTCTTATTTAATGCCCTGTGATTGATGCACATGCGCATCATTCCATCCTTCTTCTTTACCAACACTACTGTTGAAGCAAAGGGGCTCTTACTAGGCCTGATATGCCCCATCTCCAACAAATCCTTAATTGCCTTCTCTATCTCATCCTTGTGTTTCTTAGGATGATGAAAGGTTGTAATCATAACTGGTTTGGCTCCCTCCTCAAGCTCAATAACATGCTCTATCCCTCTGTCAGGAGGAACCCCATGCGGAATCTCACCAAAAACTTTAGCATGCCTGTCAAGTATCTCCTGGATATCTAGTGGGTGCCTCTTCACCTGTGGCTCCCGTGAGGCTGGCATAGTGAAACATTCTGCCACCCACTCTGTGTCATCATGCCGAAAAAGCCTCTACATTCTCCTCAAGGAGATTACTCTGCAGCTTCCATCTAAAAGTCCTCTAAGTACAACAGTTCTACCCTCATGCTGGAACCTCATCTCCAATTTTGCTAGGTTGAGTGTGAACTCAACCAGTGAAGCCATCCATGTCATGCCGAGGATGACATCATAATCTCCCATGTCTACTACATAGAACTCATCCTCCAACTCATAGCCATCTCCAAACCTTATGTGAAGATTAGATATCTTCTGAGTGCATAATAATTTGTCACCGTTAGCCACCATGACTCTAAACCCAACAGGCTCCTCAGTCTGTAAACCTCTCTTGGTTACCAATTGTGCATCTATGAAATTATGTGTAGCCCCAGTGTCAATGAGTGAGATCACTTTCTGCCCCTGGATAGTACCCCTGACCTTAAATGTGATTGCCTTCTGAGCCCCCGTTAGTCGTGCCAACGACTTCTCATCCTCAGGAATGTTGCTCTCCTTTGTAGTGCTACTCTCATCTAAATCAGAGTGTTGATCCTCCCTCTCTGACTGTGACTCCTCTGCTGAGAAATACTCCATTTGATTTGCCTTAGCCTTGAGAGGACACTTATGAGATAAGTCCCAAGGCTCTCTGCAATGAAAACATAGTTTCTTTCTCAACTCATTCAGGGTGTCATTGTCCAACTTATTATCCCTTTTTGGCTAAGCATCCCTGTGAAAATGTTTTTTGTCCTTGTCCTTATCCTTCTTCGTATGTGAATCCCTAGGCTGAAATCTGCTCCTAAAAGAAGAAGGTGCTAAGTCACGAGCCTTCTTAGTGGCCTCCTGTAATGTAGCCGGGTCATGCCCCTTGACCCAACCCCTCAAGGGATTTGAGTCCGTCCATAAACAACACTACTAATCTCCTCTCTGAAATATCTGTGACCAACACAGCTAACCTCTGAAATTCATTGATATACGTCTCAACTGATCCCCACTGCTTGAGTTGTGCCAACTAATTAAACTGTAACTCGGGATCCTTGGTATCAAATCTCTCTATGAGCCTCTCAGTGAACTCCTCGTAAGATGTGATCTGATTATGCCCCAAGGTTACCATGCCATGGTGCCACCACTCATGTGTTGGGCCATCCAAATGAATAGCCGCATACTTGATAGCCTCCTCCTCAGGCATAGGATTCAGCTGCAAGTATGTATTCACCTTCTGCACCCAAGCTCGTGCAGTCATCTTCCCTGAAGCATCATAATAAGGTAAAGAAAGTTTTCCAACTTTCTTCTTCAGCTCAAAGTTTTGATTCCTCCCTCCTGCTCTAGGCATGTGTCTCATCCTCAAGTCCATATAATCTCTGAGGGAAATATCTACTTGAAACTCCGGTCCACTAGCCTCCCAATCCCTCCTGAACTGATCCTATAACTCGGTAATCTGCGGTTCCTTTATTGGTTGAACCGGATCTCTGAGTGGGAAGGTGGGTAGAAGAGGTCTCGAGCTCGCTGTCCGAGCTGGGCGTGGAACATGTCTAAAGTTATCAGCCTCATTCCCATTATTGCCATGTCCATTATTACCAGTAATGTTATTCTCAGGACCATTGTTGTTGCCTCAGCCTCCATTATTATCATTGCCCCTATAGTTATCATTTCCCCCATTGTTATTATTTCCATTATTGGCATCACCTAGATTAATATTGACGACCATCTGTCTAGCCATAAGCTGCAACATCATGTCCATTCGCCTATTTTGCTCCTGCTGCATACGCTGCCCCTGCTCTAATGTATCCAGTAACTGTCTGAACATTACCTCCCCCTAATCTGGGCCAGTATTCCTGCCTCCGCCTAATACTGTATTCCTGTCATCTCGGTCACCCATATTGCTATCCTGATCAAAGAATATCTCCTCTGTGTCTGTATGACTGGATTCTATGTCCACCTGCATGGATGAACTAGACTGTTTGCTCTGCAAGTCCGAAATCCTATTTTGTCTTACTCTAGTATTGCGGAAATTATAAGGCCCCTGTCGCACGCTCAAACATAAATGCTTAGCCTGTTTTTAATTTCTGATTTTAGTGTTTTGACATTTCGTCAAACACTTTTCCCTCTATCCGGCTGTTCCAAATTCCCTATAAGACCTCCACAGGATGGCAGGACTTATAGCTCTGATACCACTGTAATGGGCAGCCTTGAATGCCCAAAAACTAAACCAACTGCTGATAGGAATTTTGTCAGATAGTTTGCATCCAACTCCTAATTCCTCTGTTTACTAATTTAACCCTTATGACTTAGGAAATGGGATGTTTATATTGTTTGCTTACATGGAATTAGAAAACACTTAACATAAACCAAAGAAAATCCAATGATATGCAGATTTTGAATTGTATTGCTGCTGAATAGATGTTATTTTCAGAATTTAATAAAATCAAATACATGGCAGAATTTCAACTGACTAATTACTCTGATATTATTGACATAATGCTCCAGAAAATGTTATTTAAACCTGCTGCTACAGTGACATGAATAGTGCCACATGAACAGTACCCGTGTGAATAGTGTCGCGTGAACAGTGTTGCTATAGTACTTTGCCCTTCAAACAGTCCAATACCCTCGTGAAATCATTCCCTCGAAGTAGCATAAGCATCGGATAAGTGATGAAGAAGATATGAGCAAAACACCAAATCTGCTTGTAGCTAGAAACGCGTCCAATCTGCCTGATAATGAAGCTGATAGCAATGGATTTCAAAGGCCAAACATCAAGGGAATGACGTCTAGAATGTCACAAGAGAGGATAGATGTCCTCTAATGCCAAGAACGGATCTGCAACTCACACACCAATTTCTTCTCATATTCAATATGCTAAACAAGGGCAACAAGCTCTCCTTTTATTTCCACTTCATAGGGTCGACCCACTTTTCACAAGCAATGTGGGATAAAGTGTTTTAGATTAAAATAATATAAAATAACACCTTATGTCTCCCTTGGGCTTCCCTTCTCAAACACACAACCCAACATGAATAATATTAAAGTAACACTTTATTATTTTAACATTTAATTTAAATGTTACTTTAATAAACTTCAGGCATTAAAATAAAATAGTAATTGGACTCGGAATAATGTGAGTGATAGCTCGTCGGAAAGCTCTCATCGAGGAGCATCACATCCAATCACTAACTCTGACATTGCCCATGCCCTGCTGACTTACTAAAAATAGTAAATTTGCCTGAAACCATGTAAATCAACTCCATTCTGGCCCAAACTGGAAATGACTATGCCAAAACCTCTCAAGATCCCACAAACCGCTTCGTTAGCCTCCGGGACCATGCAGAAATAGGCTAACGGTCACATAGCTGGACAACTGCTAAAGTGGGGACATTACAATGCATGAATACCAAATGTTGAATTTTTCCATTGATACCACATAATCAAGGTATACATGGTTTGGAGTCACTAGGTTAATGACAAGAACCTCCCTAGTGTCAATCTAGATACAAGGCAAAGCCAGCTTTCAAATTGTTGCAGCAATTATATGTGCAAGCCACAGTTCTTGTGCCCAACAACATAATCCAAAAGGATTACTCTACATGTCCAACCTATGTCATAACTGTGGAAAGCTTTGCATTATGCAAATGTCTTTTTTGCTTCTATGGTTGATTCCATAAATCACTTTCTTGAATACTCAGTTCAAAGAAAAGCTTCTCCCATTGCTTCTCCACAGCAAGTCAAATTATGATATTGCTATCAGGATTCAACTATGTAGTTTTTGAGTCAAACACAATGACCCATGTTTCATGAGTAGTGGTTCACAAGAACCCAGCTCTCATGAGAATGAATGGCACACTCAGCCCTCATTGCATCTAGGTGATACTCACAAAGGTGAAGGAATGGGCCTTCCCGTGAGGTCACCCACCCCAGTACTACAACTCAAGCACACTTAACCATGGAGTTTCCTTCAAAGTTAAGCCCACTTGGCCTCCATGGAGTTTTCTTCAAAGTTAAGCCCACTTAGCCTGCTATCCCATTTGCAAAACCTTCAGCATGTGTTGCACCTTATGAACTATTCATTATATAGCCCCTTTAGCTCATCAACTGATAAATACGAGATTTTCCACAACAAGTCAAATCATGGTATTGGTATCAGGATTCAACTATGTAGTTTTTTAGTCAAATTCATTGACCCATGTTTAATGAGTAGTGGTTCACAAGAGCCCATCTCCTATGAGAATAAATGACACACTCGACACTTATTGCATCTAGGTGATGCTCACAGAGGTGAAGCGTTTGAAATTCCCAGGATGTCACCCATCCCAGTACTGCTCCAAGCCCACTTAGCTTCCTACCCCACTTACAAAACCTTCAACTAGTGTTGTGCCTTATGAACCATTAATTCTAGAGCCCCTTTAGCTCATCAATTGATAAGTGGGAGATATTTCCACAACAAGTAAAGCTAAGATATTGCTATTAAGATTCAATCGTGCAGTTTTTTATTCAAACTCATTGACCCATGTTTCATGAGAAGTTCTTCACAAGAACCCATCTCTAATGAGAATGAATGGCACACTCATCACTCATTGCATCTAGGTGATGCTCAAAGAGGTGAAGCATTGGGCCTTCCCCAGAGGTCACCCATCCCAATACTACTCCAACTCAAGCTCTCTTAACCATGCAATCTCCTCCAAGGTTAAGCCCACTTAGCTTGCTATCCTTTAGCAAGTGGTGTTCTTTATGAACCATTCCTTATAGAGCCCCTAAGCTCATCAATTAATAAGTAGGTCATATTTTCCACAAGTCAAATTATGATATAGTTATTAGGATTCAACTGTGTGGTTTTTGAGTCAAACTCACTAGCCTACGTTCCATGAGTAGTGGTTCACAAGAACCCTTTTCACGTGAGAATGAATGGCACACTTAGCACCCATTGCATCTAAGTGATGCTCATAGAGGTGAAGCATTGGGCCTTCCCAAGAGGTCACCCACCAAAAGACTGCTCCAACTCAAGTGTGTTTAACCATGGAGTTTCCTCCAAGATTAAGCTCAAGTGCATTTAACCATGGATTTTCCTCCAAGATTAAGCTTACTTAGCTTGCTACCCCATTTGCAACACCTTCAGCAAGTGTTGTGCCTTACGTACCATTCATTATAGAGCCCCTTCAGCTCATCAATTGATAGGTAGGAGATATTTTCCATAGCAAGTAAAATTATGATATTGCTATCAAGTTTCAACTCTCTAGTTTTTGAGGCAAACTCATTGACCCTTGCTTAATGAGTAGTGGTTCACAAGAATCCATCTCTCATGAGAATGAATGCCACACTCAACCCTCATTGCATCTAGGTGATGCTCACACACGTGAAGCATTAGCCTTCCTGAGAGGTCACCCATCCCAATACTACTCCAACTCAAGCGCACTTAACCATGGAGCTTACTCCAAGGTTAAGACCACTTAGCTTGCTATCCCATTTGCAAAACCTTTAACAAGTGTTGTGCCTTATGAACCATTCATTATAGATCCCTTTTAACTCATCAATTGATAGCTAGGAGATATTATCAACAGCAAGTCAAATTATGATACTGCTAGCAGGATTCAACTATGTAGATTTTCAGTCTCATCGACCCATGTTTAATGAGTAGTGGTTCACAAGAACCCCTCTCATGAGAATGAATGGTGCACTCAGCACTCATTGCATCTAGGTGATGCTCACAAAGGTGAAGCGCTATGCCTTTCCAGGAGGTCACCCATCCTAGTACTACTCCAACTCAAACACACTTAACAATGGAATTTCCTCCAAGGTTAAGCCCACTTAGCTTCCTACCCCATTTACATTGCCTTCAGCAAGTGTTGTGCCTTATGAACCATTCATTATAGAGCCCTTTTAGCTCATCAACTTATAAGTCGGAGATATTTTTCATAGCAAGTCAAATTATGATATTGATAAGCTCCTCCATATACATTTCTTCTGCTATGGGCTTCCAAAGGCATACACATGCATATCTGGACCAATTAAACCTGACTACAAATCAGTCCTACCTACCTTGCTAGCATTTTCTCATCATCTTTGGGACAAGGATAAAGAAAATGCTTAAACAAAATTATCACCCTAGCAAACTTCTCTGCAATCTCCATGCTTCTTGTTGAATCATACCAGTTGTTGAAGTGCTTGTTGCTGTTGCAGGCACTGATTTATGAACTGCAGACAAGAAATTTTAAATATTTGTTTATTTGCTTGGAATAGAGTACCTAGCTAATTTGAGCTCTAAATCTCTATCAATTATATTGTATCCTTTTCTTGTACAATGTTCCCATCTTGTATGCTTTTTTTCTAGTGACATTATGTCAGACTGGAGCAACAAATTTTTGCCACTACAATCTTCATTATTCTTTGAAGTGTAATCAAAAGGGCAATCAACATGTTTACCTTCCATCGCTAACTTGGGAATTTTTGAAAGACAGTATCAGCACTGCCATTCCTGTAACCCGATTCTCAAAATGAGGATTAATAATGGATCAAGAACCAACTGAAGCATACTTCAAAAATCCATGTCGATCAACATAGCTTTTTTCATTTTTGTAAATCAATCTCATGTGGAGATGGCTCTATCTTTTCAAGGCTTGAAATCTTGACCAATCTTTCTTATAGGCTGGTAGACACCACTAGAGTGTCTATTTCAAATATTTGATTTTCAGCATACTGATTTCTTGTCATGTTCATTGAGAAAGACACCTCCCTGATGCAAGGACTCGTCAGTATTGATTCTACCATTAGAAGCAAGAGCATTAAGTATCTTCACTTAATATAGTTAATCTCTCATGTCAGCCTTTTGATTGCTACAATGGGCTCTTCTACCCTAGTACTTCTTCTAGAGTATCTCCAAGAACTTGTCAAAAGTTACCACAGCTCTGAAGTCTTTTGAGGTCCCTTGATATCTTATAGTTTATAATGAGTGTATCTAACTCCTCTATGTAAGTGTCTCAAAATCTGATTTTTTACTCTTATGTAAAAATACAGGCCTGACAGGTTTTTCAATCGGTAGTTTTTCAATGGGACTCATTTGACTATTGACTGATAGTTCTTATGAAACTGAGCTTCCCTCTCTTTATAATATTTTAGTAGGATGCAGATTTTGAATGTTTCTCTGGAATAGCAACATTTTTGCTAAAATCTTAATCATTGTATCTTGGCCCCTCTAGATTCCCTTTGGCGTATCTGGAAATAGATGAGCCATTTTTCTCACTTTATCCTTGTGTGCTATTTTCAACTTCTGTTGTTTCCTAAATTGATATTTGATTTATCTGTCACTCACTGAGATGCAATACAAATGTCTATATTTTTCGTTTTGTGCCTTATTTGTTTTTTTGTTTTTTTCACAACCTATCTAGTATAAATACACCCAGAAAAAATTCTACCAAATATATAAATACATGTAATTTTTGTCTTTATGTAAATACATACATTGAATATAAAATTTGCTAGTCTTAAACTACTTATTGGGTATACCCAGCATGCTCATCTGAATATTTTGAAGTGTCGAAGCTCTCTATATAGCACATCAGTTGAGTAGCTCTCTCTGCCTAGCCCTGTTGTCACATGCAACACTGACCATTTTCTGAGGTTTTCTGTCCTCGAGAACAAACTGATATACCTGAGATTTTCATCACAAGTGCCATGCTGCTTAGCCACATCACTCTCCTCAAACTGAGTTTCTGTTTTTTATTTTCAAAAGTGCCCCCTTTACCCCTCATAAATTCCTTATTTCCAGCAAATGACAATCATAGGCAGTTATCCCTTAAACAGTGGCAACTAACTAAAAAGTCTATCCTCCAATCTCCTCTGTCAATTGTGGGAGTTAACTGGCCAGAATAGAAGACTACCGACTTGACATACTGAAGGGGTTGAGATCCTTTAAGTGTAGATTTCTAACCACAGAGTCAGCTGTTTATTCCACTGACAGAAAAAGCTGCCTTATTCCAGCTAAAAGACAAAAAAACTACAGTTGCCTTATTCCATTACTCAGCCCTATATTGCTGATAGAACATTCACTTCCTATCTAACCACTGACAAAACACTCAGTGCTGGAAATGGGGACAATAAAGAATAACTCCAAAGAGAATCTTTGTCACAAGAGTACTGTTGTGAGAAACTGTCGGTGCAAGGAACGTCATCAGTCCATTTCTGCCAAACTATGCAGTCACCAAAATATGCTGACATTGAAGGAGTTGCCAAAAAAGTTTGTTTTTGCCAAACTATGATGTCACCAAAGTATAAATCCACGCGAATTAACAAAATATACTGCATAAGTCAAAATAATGATAGTAAGATGTATGAGATACTATAAGACCAAAATCAAAGGGGGAAGTCAGGTTTCCCTAAAGATATTACATACCAAAGAGATCCAAGATTCCCAATAGTAAACAAAGAGACACGCCCTAATCATTTGGGGATGAATGTGCATGGCAGTCCTCCACCAAATATAAACTAAAACTGCAAGGTGACCTAACTTTGAAGATTGTAAGTTGTTTAACAGTTAACTTATGCTAAGGGTGCTTTCGGGTCAGAAAGTTAAAATAGGAATGGGGTTGCATGGATCAAGTAGTTGGCAAAGCCTCATGGGGCATAAGGCATTGCAAATATCATGGTGATGTTGTGAATTAAGGAAATTAAGAATAGCATATATGCTCAATGAAGATAGGGACAGTCAGAGATAATATGATTTGCAAGGATCTGGCTGCCTCGGGAATTCAATAAATACCATAATCAAGAATAAAGATGACAAGGATAGCTCTCTCTTTAAATAAGATGCCATGCTACCATTGCAAACCAAGCCAACGTATGTTTCTCATAACAAAGTATAACTTAAGGCAAGTATATGTATGTGTAGTGAAACACCTGATCTATGTGATTGTCGACACTTCACTTCCTTTAACATAGTTTGAAATTGAACAAATAATAATGTAATCTCAGTGACATTGAGTGAGCCTACTGATAATATAGTTTGTGATCACATCCAAGGTGTAGTAAGTTCTGTCTAGATTCTAGATGGCATTAATTTTATTTAGATTTTTCAACGATGCATTACGTGTTTCTGCAAGTAGTCATGAAAAATAAAGGACAAATATTCATCCATATAATTGTCAGTTACAGAAAACATCCCCTTTTGTTTTATCCCAAGGCTTGCACTTTTTACTCTATCAATATGGTTAGCAATTGCACATACACAGAAAATACATATACAGATAGAGAGAGAGAGAGAGAGAGAGAGACTTTCTGATTCTGATGATTTGCCCCAAAACCAAATCCACTCCGTGTTTGTGATGGATTCTTTACCCCAAATCCATAAGGATTAGACGATTGTTGTGTTGGATGAAGGAACTTGCAATCTGAACCATATCGACAACTGCATTTCAATAAAAATGTTAATATGTGATTTCATCAACATTTTTGATAAATTGGGAAGAAGCCACAAAAAATAAAGAATAATTGAAGAATTTCTGGTTATAAAATATTCTTGTCGTTTAATAAACAGAAAATCAAAATAACCTCTCCAAATTTAGATAATATAATTAAAAATCAAAACAAACAAGTTATAGATCTTAAGGTTGCTGCATCGCCATTTCCCTCTTCTTAAAAATGAAACAAGCAATTTGGACATGTCATTAAAAATTGGTCACATTTTTTATTTTGCTAGTAATTAAAAATCAAAACAAACAAGTTATAGATCTTAAGGTTGCTGCATCGCCATTTCCCTCTTCTTAAAAATGAAACAAGCAATTTGGACATGTCATTAAAAATTGGTCACATTTTTTATTTTGCTAGAAAGTGAAAGATAAGTTTAATAAGGTCTAGCCAAAACCACAAACTAAATTTGAAATCAATGATACTATAAAAATCCACATTGAAATTATAGAGAAGCTTCAATAAATACAGTTGGGCTCTTTATTTCAAAAAGAAAAATGTGAAGTGTAAGCAGAGCAAGAAACAAGGATAGAAAGTTATGGGTATACACCCCTCCGTTGCGTGTGTGCAGTGAAAAAAATAATTTGTTGAATACATTCAAGACTCCTATATTTAAATTGTTAATGATTACTTCATCTTCAAATGAACCCATTACCAACTGAAAAGAAAAACTCATATGTAAATAATTATTATAAAACAGCATTAGTCTAAGGGGCTGTAGTGTAATGGTAAACTAGTGCATTCAGAAACCCAAGTGACACCAATTGCAATGTCCCCTCCTTAGGCAGTTCAGACTACAGCAGGGGTTGGCCTATAATCAAGGGTTCCCGTAGGTCAACAGAGTGGTTAAGAATAAGAGACCCAACTAGGGGCTGTGGAGGCTAGCAAGGGGCTTTACAAGCCATTCTAAACATTCTGAGCCAACCTCTTATTTTTTAGTAGGATCCCTAATTTTTAGGAGATTGGGAAATGGCCAGCAATCCATTCTGAGACATTTCGGATGGTTTGAGACAATTTCCTAAATTTTATGAAGGGGTTCTATTTTTTGAGAGGGAACTGGCAATGGCCCTCCTATTTTTGGACGTCACCTTTGGACTGGTAGAAACATTCAGATTTCAATTAGCAGTTCAAGTGATGGTTTTCAGAAATAAAATGGGATATTAAAGTAATGCCTTAAATATTCTAATTAAATAAATAAAGTATGTGAATTAATAAGGTGGTTTTATATTATTTTAATAAAGTAACGAATAAAAAGGGGCCACCATGTTACATGATGCGTAGGGAGACTCAACAAGTTGTTTTCAAAACAACTTAATGAATAATTTAAAAGAGGCGTGAAATGGACATCCAGCCTAGGGGATTTAATAAACTTAAATTAAGTTGTAATTTCAACCTAAAGAATAAAATGGAAAACCCTAGAAGTGGACGTCTAGGATTTGAAGGAAATCAAAATGCATGTTGAGCGTTCAATTGCATCATTCCATGTGGTAAAATTTGGAGAGAAGCAGCTGTTTGGAGAAGCAATTCTCAGACCTATTGTGAAGGATGAAATCCTTTCATAATTGGGAGGCTTGCAGGGGTGAAATAAGCAATACCTCCGGCTCCTTTATACTACAATCCTCAAGGATTTTGAGCATCTGTTTTTCTCAAAAATTCATTAACATAGGAAATAACAGCAAGTTTACCTCCTCACCTGGATGTCTCAAAACCTTTGGCCTAACCAATGGCCACAGCAATCTTTATCTCCCTAGAATCGAGCTAATCTATCTTTGAGTAACAACTCTCCACTCTATCTAGAATGCATAGTAACTCATCCTTCAATAGAGGCAAGTGTTCAAGCCTCTTTCCTGCACTATAAAGTTTTTCTTCCAATTTAAATGCCATGAATCACGAGAAGGTGAATACAAATTCTCTAAATTTTCTAACACAATTAGATGGAGAGATGCAGCAACCACTGAAACAATGATATGCAATTGAAGAATCTGCAATAGAGTTAGCTTACCAACAAGTTGGCAAGATCACCAACTCTAATACCATTGTAATAACCACCCTCAATTTGTTTTTGAAAGTATGTTATCTTTCACCTGCAATGAAATGTATAATAACTTCCTTTCCACATCACCCAGATCTTGGAAAGGGCATATGACGTTCAGAATCACAAATAACTGAAAGGAAACTGCATAAAGGAAAGCATCAGGCGGTAAGCTAACCAATACCATTTATTTAGTGGGATGCATATACATTACTGGAAATTAAATTGCATCTTCCACTTGTCCAATGGTGAGCCAGGAAGCACATCTGCTTATTCAGTGGAAAAGCTTATACAAACTGGAAGTTAAAAACAACTTTGGGAACATCCATGAGCAGTGGGAAAGCTTATACAAATACTGAGAAATAAGCAAGTAATTACAACAAACACTTTTTTCAGTGGGATAAGCATCAGCAACATAAGCCAAATCAACTCAGTGGTGGCACTCCCATCCAGTGTTACAATGTAAATGCTTAGAAAGTTAAATCTTCTGTGGTGTAACCTTTTGAAGGTTAAAAGATTAGTCCATTAGTATCATAGACGCTAAAAAACTGCTATAATGAAATGTTGATAAAGATAACACAATAATGTTACAACTGTTGATGTGAGAAATTAACTATTGAAACACTCTACAAGGCACCCAAAATCATGAAACCAGTTCACCCAACTAGAAATAACAATGTTATACCTTAGATAGATGACTGTGAAGGCTTGTACAGATCTACTAATGGATTGTAAGAATGTTATAACAGGTCTGGACAGTGAACAAGGCTCCAAGGAACTCCAACAATTTCGCTCCCTTCACAACCAAATGGTATAAATCTGATATACTATATCAAATCACCTCCAAAACATCATCAAATCTTGCTAGGAACAGATCACATCAGACTATTGCAAACTTATTTGTGCACATGACTGGCAATAAGAAACAATGGCAACAAGCATAAAATCATCATTACTCAACAAATCTTCGTTTGTCCAACTCAGAATGGCTTGCAAAATGCAAGGAAGTCCAAGGTGCCACAAAAATAAGTGATAGGAACTCCAAAAGCTAGGTGCTTCAACCTAGAACCTCCATGGCACCAAGGTTGTACAGCCAGTAGGGATAAGGGTTCAGCCTCCATTATCATAAAACCTGCTCACTTTGATTTGTATGGCCTACAAGGACAAAAAGAGAGGTGTCTCCAAACAACAAATGAGAATCAATCACAGAAAATGATACCATCATTCAACCAACATGAATGGTATGGCCTAAGCATGAAATCGTAAGATCTATACCAAGAACTCCATAAAACGCCCTTCAACTTTAAAAAATCTTCGACAACACAAAATCTGTAACTCAAACTCCGCAACTCAGAAAACATCAAAAACCTCCATGGCTGGAAACAACAAATAGAAACTTCTATATACAAAAGGGTGATCCCTAAATGAAATAACACCAGTCTAGCTAGGGAATTATCTTTCAACCCCGAAACTAGAAACCTTAAGAGGGTTTTCATCCTCAAAAGATTGTGGAAGAACCCAAGTTCAATCCAACAACATAACAGTGTCATTCATCAACATATACGAAAATGAGCCCTGACACCTTATATTGATTAGGGCCAACTAGGGGACTTGCTAAAACGGACACTCTCTCCAAGAAGTTTGGAGAACACAAATGTTAGAAAACACTTCTCAAAGTGTCATGATGCTCCACATTGTCCACTGAGCTCATTGCCATAAATAGAAATTGTCAAATGCAGACCTACATCCTCCAAGAACTTTGGAGTCCTTTTTCCCTTACCAAGTGGCAATTACCCTATGACAACTCCAAAGCTCACAAATCAATTCTGCTCAAATTGGAGACAATAAATATTCTATACAGGTTTATACTCTGTTCTTACTGCACAAAAAAATTGTTTAGCAGAAACATATTAGGCAAGTTCTTAAAGGCCTAAAAGTCAGGCTGATAAGGAAAGAAGCAGGTCAGCAGATAACAGAACTGGAAGGAGAAAGAAATAAAACAATTATTTCTTAAATAAATAAAGCACAGCAAATTAGATAGAATATAGTATCACAAAATTAGAGTTCACTGCAGAACAGAGTAGTCATGTATGATTTGCTCAACCAACATTCAAAGATAACAACTTCAACGACATAAGCATTGATGACTAAAATCAGAAGACCAGGGTACAAATAAGCTAGATCGTGTATGAAAAATCCATACCAAATAGAGAAAGAGGAAATATCTGAATCTTTCAAAGCAAGAATTTCAATATTTGACGTTTTGGATCTGCAAGAAAAATGAAGTAGGAAGAATAGAAACCCATGTGCAACAGTGATGTCCAATGATGAGTACTGGACCATGAAGACAATCCTTCCTTTTAGGACTTGAGATTCCCCTTCTAATTGGTCCCTTATCAATAATTTGTGTCCATCACCCACTATCAGGAATACACTCAGCCAATCACGTACATGCATCACATCCACTTCAATATTCTTACCCCACTTGGCCAAGTGTAAAACTTTTACAGTCTTTGAAACAGAAACAAAAGCTTTAATTCCATTCAACACTAGTAAATATAGCCTATGTTACTGAAAATGAAAAAAGGCAATGATAACAGAAATATGACACAAAACAGGATAAAATCATGCATAAATGGAATACGCATGTGTATATATGATGCAGGAGCATCTTGGGTCCTTGGAAATCCTATGTCACCAAAAAGATGTTTGAAGTTTTTTGTGTTGCTCGGTTCCTTCTTTGACCAAGTTGGTTCGGTGTTGCTCGGTTTCCTTTGTTTACCAGTGTTGGTCCATTATCTCTTTGGCGCTCGGTGATGCTTGTCTGGCACTCGGTTTCCTTGCTTACCAAGTTGTTTATTTTGGATTTCTTTTGAGGCCAACTCTTGCATTTAATTTCAGTTGCGGATTTAATGTTGGTATCTATCATTGGGAGGCGTGTGGACCTAGATCTGGTCGTTCCTTCCGTTATGGTGGATCTGAAGGCCGACTTGATTCGGTAGCCTCTTGTATAAATGTAGTTGTTTGGTTAGAGTTTAGGGGTAAGTTTTGATAGGAGATAGAAGATAGAAAATTAGAGGTTGTTGGCAGATCCTCGCATGTTGGAGGACTTATGTACTTGATTGTAATATCTGGCCTAAACCAGGAAGGCCTTATAGCCCGGCATGTATGAATCAAATTGGAGATAATATATGAAAGTGATCTACATTCTCTCTCTCACTGTTGTGTTTGTTGCTTCCGCATGTTGTTCTGCAAGGTGGATCTGGTTAGGGTGTGCCTTTGGCCCCTCTCTATATCCTCCCTTGCGTCAAGTGCTATCAGAGCGAGGTTAGATCTAAATCTAGGTTTGTGAATCTAGGTTTGAGGGTTCCTTCTTGTCAAACCCTAGTTGAATTGTTGTGGGGTAGCAGATTGCGATCTGACCTACAATTGCAGAGGGTTTCAAGATGGTTCGTGGGAGGCGAGATGCGGATCCAGGATTGGCAGACATGTTGAGACAACTTGATGCTAGATTAGAAGCTATTGAAACAGCCCAGAGAAGAGGAAGACATCTTGAAGATGTTAGTGATGATGAAATTGAGGTAGAACAAGGTGATGTAGAACCTGCACCTGTGATGGATCAGGGTGAGGAAAGATTCTTGAAGGCTTTGACAAGTCTGAAGTCTACACCACACTTTAATCCTCCTGAGTATAGTGGAAAATTGGATTCTGATGAATAGGTGGATTGGATCATTGAGATGGAAAAATACTTTGAATATGAAAATGTACCTGAGGAAAAGAAGGTGAAAATTGCAAGCACAAAGTTACAAAGTCATGCATCCTTGTGGTGAGAACATCTGCAGTTGGACAGAAAGAGGAAAGGCAAAGACAAAATCAAGGTATGGAATAAAATGGTGAATAAATTGAAAGGAAAGTTCTTACCTTGTGATTATCAGATTAGCCTAGTTAGGCGAATGCAAAGTTTGAGGCAGAAAGATAGCTCGGTAAAAGAATATACTAAGGAATTCTATAGACTAGATATCAGATCTGGACATGATGAAGATGATGTGGAAAGAATTGCTAGATACCTGAATGGTTTGAGAGTTTCCATCCAAGAAGAAATCAGTTTGGTCAAATTGGAGAACATTGAAGAGGCTTATCAATTTGCATTGAAAGCTGAGGAGAAATTGAACAAGAGACATGAGCAAAGACAAAGAGGTAGAGGTGGTAGATTCCCTAGAGGAAGAGGTAGATCTTATGGTGAAAACAGTAGATCTTAACCTAAAAAGACAACTCGGGATAAAGGCAAGACCGCGTGGAAAGGTGAAAGTTCATCTAGAGGCAGAGGCAGTAACTACCGAGGTGGTTATAACAGAGGTGGTTTTCGAGGAACTTGTTATAGTTGTGGAGAAGGACATAGATCATTTGAATGTACACATGCAAGTAAGAAGGTTGGTAACAGTAGAAATGCTTTGGTGCAAGAAGAGTCACCGAATGAACCTGAGAAGGAAAATAACTTAATGGTAAGGAGAGCACTTTGGAGTGAAAGTAATAAGGAAGATCCGGTAAGGAAAAGTTTGTTCAAGACCAGATGTAGAGTTTCGGACAAAGTTTGGAAGGTAATTATTGACAGTGGTAGCTCGGAGAATCTGGCATCTGAGGAAATGGTTGCAAAGTTGCAGTTGAAAAGGTTAGAACATCTAAAGCCCTATCAGATTTCATGGATCAAAGATGAGCATACACTCTTGGTAAGTGAACAATGTTATGTGAATTTGAAAATTGGAAAGTACTATGATAAGGTGTTATGTGATATCATGCTTATGGATTGTTGTCATATTTTGTTGGGTAGACCTTGGCAATATGATAGACATGCTATATATGATGGGAGATTGCATAAATATACTATTTGGGCTGATGGGAGAAGACAAATCTTGTTACCTTTGATGGAAGAACCTGTTAGTAATGTTTGCACATCTGTGAAAGTTTGCTTGATGGAAGGAAGAAAGTTTGTTAAGGATTTGAAGAATGATGTATGTTTTGTCGTAATTCCTAACAAACCGAGTAGGAAAACAGAGGATAGTATACCTGAGGAGATTGATAAGTTACTCACCGAGTACAGTGAAATCATTTCTGATAATGTACCTGATGGTTTGCTACCAAAGAGAAGCATTGATCATTGCATAGATCTAATCCCTGGAGCTAGTTTACCAAATAAGGCGCCACATCGGTTGACACCTACCGAAAATCAGGAATTGAACCGATAGATTCTAGAATTGTTGCAGAAAGGTTTGATCAGAGAAAGTTTGAGTCCTTGTGCAGTACCTGTTGTATTGGCACCTAAGAAGAATGGAGAATGGCAAATGTGTACTGATTCCAGAGCAATCAACAAGGTAACAGTGAAGTATAAGTTTCCTATACCGAGAATGGATGACATAATGGATAGTTTGACTGGAGCAAAGTATTTTACCAAAATTGATTTGAAAAGTGGGCATCATCAAATCAAAATCAGAGAAGGTGATGAATGGAAAACTGCTTTCAAGACAAAAGAAGGTTTGTATGAGTGGTTAGTTATGCCCTTTGGTTTAACTAATGCACCGAGTACTTTTATGAGGTTGATGAATGAAGTTTTGAAGAAATTCTTGGGTAAGTTTGTGATTGTATATCTTGATGATATTCTGATACTCAGTAAGACCAGAGAAGAACATGTGTTACATGTTAAACAAGTATTGCAGAGATTGAAAGAAGAAAAGTTGTTGATAAATCTGAAAAAGTGTTCATTCATGAAAGAGGAGATTGTGTATTTGGGATTTGTGATTTCAGCTGATGGTTTGAAAATGGATCCTGAAAAGGTTGAAGCTATTTTGAATTGGCCTACACCTAAGAATGCTAGTGAGGTAAGATCATTTCATGGTTTGGCAAGTTTTTACCAAAAGTTCATTAGAAATTTCAGTTCAATTTGTAATACTATGACTGAGACTATGAGAGGAGATAAAAGAGAATTCAAGTGGACACATGGAGCTGATAAAAGTTTTGAGACTTTGAAGCAGAAGGTTGTTAAATTGCCTGTTTTGGCATTGCCTGATTTCAATAAGGTATTTCAAGTGGAATGTGATGCAAGTGGAAGTGCAATAGGAGCTATATTGAGTCAAGAAGGTAAACCTGTTGCTTTCTTTAGTGAAAAGTTGAAAGATGCAAAAAGGAAATACTCTGTGTATGATCAAGAATTCTATGCTATTGTTCAAGCACTGAAGAAATGGAGACATTATTTGATACCGAGTGAATTTGTGTTGTATACCGATCATAAGGCTTTACAGTATTTGGGTAGTCAGAATAAGTTGAATCAGAGACATGAAATGGGTTGAGTATTTGCAGAGTTATACATTTGTAATAAAGCATAAGAGTGGAGTCACTAACCGAGTTGCTGATGCATTGAGTAGAAGGAGATCTTTGATGACCGAGATGAAAATTGAAGTTCTTGGCTTTGATGACATGAGAGATTCTTATGAATTTGATCCTGATTTTTCTGAGTCGTGGAGAAAGTGCACAGCACCTATTCAAGATCAACCAAGTACTAAATGGGAAGAATATTTTATTCAAGAAGGTATGTTGTTTAAAGGTATTCAGTTGTGTATACAGAGAGGAGCAATGAGAACTAATTTGATAAAGGAGAAACATAGTAGTGGTTTGGCTGGACATTTTGGTATTGATAAGATATTGAATTTGCTTAAGGAGAAATACTTTTGGCCACAGTTGTATAAAGATATTCAGAAATTTGTGAGAAGTTGTGGAGTTTGTCAAGTTGCAAAAGGAGTAAGTCAGAATACTGGATTGTATACACCGATTTCTATTCTTGAGAAACCTTGGATTGATATCAGTATAGATTTTGTTCTTGGCTTACCGAAGACAATAAGAGGTAATGATTCTATATTTGTTGTTGTGGATAGATTTTCTAAAATGGCACATTTTATACCTTGTAGAAAGACATCAGATGCAGTACATTTAGCAGATCTTTTCTTTAAGGAAATTGTCAGATTGCATGGATTACCGAGGAGTATTATCTCTGACCGAGACAGTAAATTTGTTGGATACTTTTGGAAGACCCTTTGGAGAAAGTTTGGCACCGAGTTGAAATATAGTTCTACATTTCACCCACAAACCGATGGACAGACAGAAGTTGTGAATAGAAGTTTGGAAAATCTTTTGAGATGTTTAGTAGGAGACACACCAAGTAATTGGGATTCTGTGCTGGCACAAGCAGAGTTTGCATACAATAATTCAATGAATAGGAGTACTAGAAAAACACCCTTTGAGATTGTAAATGGCATACAACCAAGAGGTATATCTGATTTGAGGGATATTGTCGATGAAAGAAAGAGAAGTGCTGAAGGAGTAAAATTTGTTGAGTACATGAAGACATTGCATGAAAATGTGAAATATAAGCTAGAGAAAAGTAATCAGAAATACAAAGACAGGGCTGATAGATCAAGAAGACAGAAGACTTTTGCAGTTGATGATGAAGTGATGGTTCATTTGAAGAAAGGCCTATTTCCTGTTGGAACATATGGGAAGCTAAAAATGAAGAAGTTTGGTCCTTGTAAGATTTTGAGGAAATTTGATAGTGGAAATGCATATGAGATTGAGTTACCTGATGACATGGATATATCACCTATATTCAATATTGCTGATTTATATGAGTATCATGAACCTAATGAAGACATGACAATACCGAAGGATTATCCTAAGAAACAAACCGAAGAAGTTGAGCAGATTTTGGAGCAAAGAATTGGCAGAAGTACAAGAGGAAAACAGTATATGGAATATCTGGTAAAATGGAAGAATAGACCGATTGAAGATAGTTCATGGATTTCACAGTCTGAGTTGGATGCAGCTCGGATCATACCTACTCCATGATTCAGAGAATCATTTTCAAAATAACCCCAGGTGTCTGATGCCGGAGCATCTCGGGTCCTTGGCAATCCTGTGTCACCAAAAAGATGTTTGAAGTTTTTTGTGTTGCTCAGTTCCTTCTTTGACCGAGTTGGTTCGGTGCTGCTCAGTTTCCTTTGTTTACCGGTGTTGGTCGGTTATCTCTTTGGCGCTCAGTGAATTTCCCTGGCTCTCGGTTTCCTTGCTTACTGAGTTGTTTATTTTGGATTTCTTTTGAGGCCGACTCTTGCATTTAATTTCGGTCGCGAATTTAATGTTGGTATCTATCATTGGGAAGCATGTAGACCTAGATCTGGTCGTTCCTTCCGTTGATGGTGGATCTGAAGGCCGACTGGATTTGGTAGCCTCTTGTATAAATGAAGTTGTTTGGTTAGAGTTTAGGGGTAAGTTTTGATAGGAGATAGAAGATAGAAAATTAGAGGTTGTTGGCAGATCCTTGCATGTTGGAAGACTTTTGTACTTGATTGTAATATCTGGCCTAAACCGAGAAGGCCTTACAGCCCGGCATGTATGAATCAAATTGGAGATAATATATGAAAGTGATCTGCATTCTCTCTCTCACTGTTGTGTTTGTTGCTTCCGCGTGTTGTTCTGCAAGGTGGATCTGGTTAGGGTGTGCCTTTGGCCCCTCTCTATATCCTCCCTTGCATCAATATATCTAACTAACAAGATAAGAGGAATCATGCATAAACAGAATACATATGCAACATGTCTTTATATTTATATATAACAGGAAAAGAGGAATTTCGCATAATTGGCATATATATATATATATATATATATATATATATATATATATATTAAAAGGATTATAAGGATCATACATAAACAGAATATATGTCTAATATCTGTCTCTGGGTGTGTATATTTCAGAACAAAGGACCATACATTAACATATACATTTGTCTATATATCTATGCATAATGGGATAAGAGGGATCAAGCATAGACGGGATACATAGATGTCTATATAACTGTGTGTGAGAGAGAGAGAACATGCATCATATGCATGCATATGCATATCTGTGTCATGTCAGCATGCACCTGTGGGTGTCATGTGTGCATGTGCATGTGTGTGTGAGGGAGGTGTGTACACACATTAGTTGCCAGCAAGCAAGATACCGACTCATGGAAGAAAGGAGATTTTTTTCATTTTTTCATAATTACTCATAGCATGCAGGCATGCTCTTTCCCCTCAGCCCTCTCTGTAACAGTGTAAAGCATACAAGCCTTCACCGCCATATGCCTATTTTATAAACATTTTTTGGAAAAAATACTAGCAATACCTTAAGATAATTTTTAAAAACTGTCAAGGGAGGAGAATTGAATTATACAATTCAAACCTCATCTAGATTCTGTTGGAAATGAAATGGAAGTGATCTCAATAGTCAAAGAATCTAATTAGTATTACCTTGCAAATGTTCTTCACCTTTTATATCCATTCCTCTACACAGATTGAACGAGGATCTAACAGATGATAATTTTGACGAGCTAATATGGTATTACATTGTAAAGCCGAATTTAATACCAAATGTAGAGTGGATTGAATATAATAAAGCCGAATTTCCTTTCGGTACAAAACAAGTATGGGGAACATTTGCAAAAGGATGAGCAACCGAAAAGAGACGGGTAAATCTAATAACGTTGTTGGGGGAAGAAGCTCCTACACTAACACAGTGTAGTATAAAGGTTGTAGGATATCAAATTCAACAGTAGCGCTGCTTATGCAATAGTTTGGGACGTCAAGACTCAACACAGCCTAGCACATTATTAGCCTGTAACCTGCTAATATAATAATTGGGGCTTTAATTCCTTGTATTTTGAGTGAAAAGGAACATGCTCATTTGATTTTTATCAACACTAGAAGTATATGTCATCGTAGTTATCGATCCACACCTTATAACGATTATACTACAACTGCCAGAACCTAGAAGTATAAACTATTTAAGGTATCAATCCACACTCCATAAACATTAACTCACAACTTTCCGAAACCTTGAGCAGAAATGTGCTGACCCCTAGTTGAATAGGAGAATCACAGGAAGCTGATTCCTCCTGAGATTTGGTATGATCCCCACGTCACTGGATAGCTCGGGTTGGTGATGGGCTTTGCATCCTTCTTGGAGATACTCTTCAGCAGTCTAGTTTTATACTTTTCCTGACAAGCATAGGCTTGCATAAGTGCTTTGAGCTTCACCAATTCCAGCAAGAAAATTTAGAATTAGAGAACATAGGGAGTTCAAGAGTTTAAGTCCTAGCTGGTCCATTATTTTCAAGATTTATATAATTAAAACTCTAATTCAGTGTAGTCTTTAGACTGGTGCCATCTTGGGGACATTTGAGAATTTATAATAGAATACCTCCAAAATGCAAAAAGAAAACCTAATGCCCAAGAAACTCACGAAAGAAAATATGAAAAAGCTCTTACAACGCTGACAAGGTCTAAAACAATACAAAATCACGAAACGAACAAAACATCTAACACGTTTATGAAAATTCGATCTGAAAGTAGAAATGCCAGGAGAAATTGATACCAGAAAGACTTCTTAAAAAGGCAAAAGAATCGTTGTGGTCACTACACTTTAATTGCTAAGCTCCGGTCGAGGTTCAAATACAGCTGATAATGAGTACTAATTTGCATACCTTCCTCGTTGGAAGTTTCGACAAAGTTCTGTCCTCCTGCTCATCTCAAAGTACAATCCTTGCAATAAAGTTCTGTCCTCCTCTGGATCAATTATTCACGAATCCAAATTGTAATGGATATAACTTTCGCCTTACAGAAAACGAAGCAGCTTCTGCAGTCTTGATTTCACTGTTGTATTTTCAAGTTGATTGATTCTTTGAGATTTTGAAAGAGATCTCAGTTACATATTCAATTTGAACAACTATAAGAAATCTCAGTTACATATCCCCACTTTTCCGTTTGTTTTTTTTTTCCGGATTAGTTTGATCTGGTTTCTTTTAATGCAATAATTAAGGTATATATGTTAAAATTTTGAATTTTGAATTATTTTTTTTTATTTGTATATGTTTGTAAGGATTACTTTTGATTTTTAGTTTTTATTTTTATTATAGAAATGATTTTAGAATTTGAGAAATTAAATTTTTAATTTTTTAAGTTGATTTTTTAATCTAATTTTTAGATTCAAAATTCTAATTCAATTATTTGTTCTATACTATTGACTTGTTAATAGAGGTTTTGACCAAATTCCTAATCCAAGAAGTTTCTAACATTGTCTATGAACACCACTCATTTTATCATTTATAATCATTGGAATCTACTATAACATGTTCAAAATCTATGCACATATTGAAATTCACATAAAGGAAAGTGAACTAGAATAGCAAATACTGAGTTTATTAGTTCTAATGAGATTGTCCAATAAGTTCCAATTATTTAACATATTGGCAAATCAATTTAAGACATCATTCCCAAAGAATCTTCATAAAATTTCAAGCTAAGTATTGGTTTTTACATTTGTCTAGTTTTATACTAGTATTATTAATCCTACCTTTTTATCATAAGGTTATTATAATGATTAATTAATTTAACTATGATTTTAATGTGAGGTATGGTGTTTTCTTGAATTCAACATTTGAACTCCTACGGGATTTTGTCTTGGGGTCATGACCTTCCACCTTCTTTATATCTCTTATTTTTTCATTGATATTTAGAATTGATATACATTTTATTTTTCAAAATTGATTAGGGTTTGAATTCACTGTCATTTGTACTTCATTGTTTTATATTAATTAGGGTTTGTTATTATTGATCTAAAAATCAAGTATTTCTATTGTTGTGAGGTCATTTTTTAACTTATGATAATCTTTCAAGTTTCCCTTCTAACAATATTGCAACTATCTTACTATATTCAAGATATCACACGGGATTTGTTCATAGTGTAACTTTTGCTTTTGATCAATTCTTCAAAATAGTTTGCTATAATTATAATCAGTAGTTAAAAAGAATTAAATATGCAACAATACTACAAGTTGGCAAATAACAATGATATTATTATAATTTTCAATAATGATACAATCAATTTAGGTGGAGAATAAAATATTATGCATATGGCCAAAACACAAAAGTAACAACATGTGAAAGTTTTTACTTGATTAAATGCTTGTAAAGAGATTCTTAGTAGGGCAACAAAAGTAAAAGTGTTTTTTATATATATAGTATAGGAGCAAAAGTGCAACTAAATGAATAGGATCATTCATAAGATCCAATCTACACATGAATACGCAAAAGAAGAATACATGTAATATAAATTATTTAAGGGGATCAACAATCTTGTTTTAGTATCAACACAAGTGGGTTGATGCATTATAAGTTTTGCTGGAGAAAATTTTGGATTAAAACAATGTAATAGTCGATAGTTTAACTCTTATAAATTGTTAAAGTGGTCTATTGGTCATGCACATACCTAGATTTATCTCTATTGAGTATACTTGACTTTATATAGTGAAGTTGGAGATTTTTTTTCTCTAGAGTTTCTCTTGTAAGGTTTTTCTAGATCAAAATATTTTAGTTTAATCATTGTTCAAGATATGTTATTGATGTGTAACTCTGTCCATTACTTTGTAATATTTATATACTTCTTTTTTTATTATCCCTTGTTTATAGGGTTTGTAGCACTTGTTTTTATGTAATTGGAGGTTATCTTGAGTGGTCAATGAGTTAAAATCTATAATTGACAAATTGTTTGAGAGTGTTTAGGGTAGATTATGGATTAAAGTGGTATCACATTAAGTTTTAAAAAAATATATCTTAGTTATATCAAATTTTTGATGGATTTTGAATGTTATACCCAAGTTACAAAATTTATTGAAAGAAAATATTTAAGATAATTTAAGCCTAAAATTAGTACAAGGAGACCCTATATAATCAAGTATGAAGAAGGATGGTGCATTATTGTGATAAGAAAATAAATGACGTAGACAAAATATTTAGGAAGCTAAAAATAATAACTACTATAAATTCTTGATATATGGGAAATATAGATTTGTTTAACAGTGTTTTAATGTCATAAATCATAAATTGGGCATTCAAGAAACCCTAAAGATAAAAGAGAGATCATTTGAGACCATCTATGAGAATGGTGAGACCTCAAACAATGGAAACAATTTTCCATTTGAAGATGAAGAAAAGATAAATATTTTGTAAGACCACACACTAGTACATTTGACCCACTTTTTAGACCAACATTTCCGACCAAACATTAAAATGATTTTCCTTGGTCGGTTTATAGAAGGAAAATTTTGATTTTTTTTTTAATTCATACCCGTGTTGGTCGAAATCTCAACCAATACCATGGAGGTTGAAAGTTCGACCAACACGGGCATAATAAAAAAAAAGGCTTCGTTTCTCATTTTATTATTCCAGGCACGACAAATTAGATCAAGGGCAACGCGCGAAGGAGGACCGCCTATAAGTAAGGATTTTCGCCCTGATTCCTATTCGAGTTTGTAAACAAACTTACACAATTTGGATATAGATTCTAGTCTCCAAGTATAAGGCTTGTTGTTTCTAACGGTTCTTTGTTGTTCTTGTTTCCCTCTAATTTTTTGTTTGAATACTCAAAATAACGACAACAACCTTCTTCAACACCCACGAATGGTCATAGGAATGTCTAACCTAGTTGATCAATCTAGGTCACTTTCGACTGGAATGATTCGAGGGAGTTTGCAAGATATTGAAATAAGTATCCAGACCGCGAGTCTTAACCGGTTTCAAAACCCATTCACCTATTCTCCACTGTTACAACCTCCTTTACTTTCATTAACTGAACCCATGGAGCGTATCCAGTTTAGGGCTTCAAATCTAGAAGCAGCATGATCTTTCCTCAATTTTGCACATTAGATTAATTGTATACATGTCCTTGGCTTGCTTTTCGCCCAATGGTATGGAATACCAATGGAGAATCTGCAAGTCAAGGTTCCTATTCCATGACAAAGCCAATAGGAAAACTTTCAGCCAGACTGTCATAGGTTTTACAATCTTGCGGGCACGGTACTATAACAAAGGGTCAACAGAACTTAGTATTTACACTTCGACACATAGATACAACGAAAGCTAAGTTACAGAGATGTTCAATTCATTACTGTGTAAATTGCTAGGGCACAATATAGAAATAGACCATGCTCGGGAAATGGAATCTAATAATGACTATGACTGTTATGATAGTCCACTTATTTGTTCATTGCACACTTTGGTTATGAAAAACAAAACAAGATTGTTGATTGCAAAACCCTTATACAGGACAGTCAAGAACAACTTGTGTAGATTTTGTGAATATTTTATTCCATGAAGATCATGTTTCCCTTTTTTGTTCAAGCTATTTACCAATTGGAGTAAATCAATTAGGAGTTTGATGTGAGTAAGATCCTTGAATTGCAAATGAGCCATTGGGTCTATAAGAGCAGGAGATTGAGTTTTCTGATTTGACCATTGCTTCATCTACATCATTGTACCATCATGCTTTAATGCTTATCCATAATATATTCTGAAGCCCCCATTTTGACACATGTAGGGAGGACACTGGAAAATAATTTGGCTTTATACTTGCCAATTAAATTATGTATGATGACATCTCTTTGAGGCTTTCTATAAAAAAGTTCACATTCTTTATTTTTGCTTCCACGTTTTGCATGCATATCTACAAGAGCATTCTGAAGCATGGTATCTAAAAAAAATGCACCTTCAATTTGCATTAATGGATGTCCATACACATACATATATTGCTCTGGAAGGCTCCCATTTTATCATAGGAAGGAAGGATGCTTGCAAAGGTTGTTGAATTGGGCTTTACACCTGCTTTGTATTTTCTTGAAAGTTTCTAAAGCCTTTTCAAAATCCATTTTATGCATATCCAAAAATCATTGCAATCCATGAAACCATTTTGTCTTCAAGGATATTTTCATGGGTTGTTTATTCTTTGATGTATCTACATGCCCTTACACAACTTGTATGCTTCGCTCCATACCCCAGTGTGTGTATTAATGAACAAGGATGAGAACAAGCCAACAATAGGAATTGAAACATCTTGTATGAAGAAATAATAATAACTCATTCAAACTCCTTGAAGAGGCTCGACTTTTATTTTTTTCACCTAGATTATGAGTTCTGTAGTGGCTGATATTTTTCAACTAGTGAATTTTTAAGCTTTGACTAAAATTTTATAATGTTTTTGGCCATGGTCAAAGATGTTAGTGATAAAACATCTTTTGTTACTTGTACAGATTATATATAATTTTGCATAGAGACTCAAAATGACATGTAATTTTTTTGAAATTGCATAATTTTTTTTGGGAGGAAAAAAATATGTAAAACATTCAAATTTTTCTATCTCCCTTACGATGCACTTCACTAAAAAAAATGCATTTAACATGCTCTAACACTCTTAAAATTTAATCAACGTTGGAAGTTTATTATTTTTTTCTTGAAGTTTTAAAGCCATGGTAAAGTGCAATAAGGTGAACCGATGAGTTTCAAACTGATAACTATCGATTCCTTTGAGATATGAACATCTGATCGGTAAAATGACAGGGATTAGGCATTTCATAATAATATTTATTAATTTTTGGTTCTTCCAAAAACACACACTCCTTACCCCTTGACCCAAAGAGGGTATTTAAGCACATTCAAACAAGTTACAACCAAATTCTCTATAATGAGATTTTGGCTATATCATTTTTATACAAAATAAGTCATAATATTAGACTATCATTAAAAATGTTCAATGACAGACTTGATGACAGTAAAAACTAATCAGACATACTCATTTATCTGTTGTAATTTCCTCGCACGTATTTGGTGGGAGTTAATAGAGAATTTGAAGTCTTTAATTTTTTTAAGTAATAGGGGTATTTTTCCTTTGGATTGGACATGTTTATTTGTGTTTTGGCAGTCCCAAATAACACTATCTTAGTCTACTATCATTCCTAGTCACAATATCAATCAGTCCAAGTTAGGACAATCCTTTGTTGAGTAGTAGTTCTTCATTCTTACAATTGATGTATTCTCATGGTGGAGTGGAAGACTTCGTGTAACAAAAAAAATGATTGGGATCTATCTATTCCTTACTGTGGCTATGAGCCTTCATAACAGTGCATGTTCTTTATTCATTGTGCTTTGCAATCATGCATGCATGACCTCTATTATCTCTTGATGACTATTATAAGAGTGTCTTTGTGACTTATCATAAACCATATGAATCATTATTTTTTATCACTTTATACCACTTTGATAGTGGATAAGCATTGAAGAAGAACTTTCTTTAAACATTTCTTATCCACATTGTTTTGGCATCTTTTTAAATCATGAATTGTTACACTTATCGTCACCTCATTAAGCCTATTTGACAGTCAGCCTTGTCTATAACTAAGAACTCAAAAGTGTTGTTTGTCATTGGGACTAATCTTTGCTTACAAATTTGATCACCATTTATTGACATCCTTTTGATAGTCACTTCTCAAGACTCTTAGATGCATTTTTTTCTTTCGTTCTTACTATTCCTTCACATGACTGATCATCTTTTGTGCTCACTGTCATGAGGAACTCTATGACACTCTAAAAGTGCCATTCCAACTTCATCAACATTGTCTTTTCCATTTGCAGTGTATACCATTTCTTTTGATGCATGTTGAATGCCCTCCCATTTAGCTAGTGTCTCCTCTAATAGTCATCTTTGAATTTTGGCCTTTTCTCTCTACTTTTGTAGACAATGCCATTCTCTACCTTATCATCTATGTCTACTATTTTCTTTGACATACATTCTTAGAAGTTACTTTGAATGTGGTGGATCATGTGTTCTACATAGTATCATTGCCTGCTCTTCTCTTCTACAATGACTGTCATTGTTCTTCACAAGAGTGCTTTTGTCACTTACCATGACTGCCAGAGATCTAAGAATTCAAAACTCTTAGAAACCCTCCTCAAAATAGTAGAGATTTTATTTTCACAAAATAAAAGATGCATCTCCCTATGAACATTTTAATGAAAACTACTTCTCTTTCTTTGACATCTGCCTTTCCTTGTTACTTCCTTCAACAATTTACTCTTTTTCTATGTCTAAAACACACCTTTGAATGTCCAAAGAATGCTGCTATTATTTACATGAAATCTACATTTCATCTTTCACTTATGCAAGACACTGGTGTGTACTCTATGCTTTATGATCTACATGCATACTTCTCTCCACCAGTTATAGCCTAATCTACCTGAAAACAATATTGTGTCTCAATGTGTAATGTAGTCCTCTCCAACTCATGCTTGAGGAGCTTATATAATAATCAACTGATTAATGTTTTTGGTTTTGATGTAAATTCTATTAAGACATTTTTACCGCCAACTCACTTATGTTTGGAGTCTTATCCATATTCTGTACTCTTGGCCCAAATTTATTTATCTCACCGATAATAATTGGAAATGAAATGTTGCTTACCATAGTTATCTGTCGAATATGAATTAATCCCCT
Source organism: Chamaecyparis obtusa (assembly GCA_027943335.1). NCBI lineage: Eukaryota > Viridiplantae > Streptophyta > Pinopsida > Cupressales > Cupressaceae > Chamaecyparis > Chamaecyparis obtusa. Next base: position 104,594 of record BSBK01001157.1, on the reverse strand, counting down.
TCAATGATGATAAATGTTGATGACAGTCCCAAGTATAGCCTGAACAAAATATTAATTCCTCAATGTGTTCCTCTCTTTGAGACTCTTAAATGTTTTTGTTTTAATTTCTAACTTTTTAATTCAAATTACTATTTATAAAGTTAAATCTTAAATGTCAAAGATCATATCAGATAGATTTAATTCTATTTCAAGCATAGTTAGATAACCTACAAGATTCAAAATGAAAATTGTTCATCTTACTTGGTAGAATTCTTGAGTTGTTCATAATGATTAGCAACAAAATCCTTGAGAGACTAATTTTGAAATGTAGTAATCTAGACAACACAGTTATCTTTATAATAAAATGTCATTCAATTTAACATTTTGCATGTTAGTTTTTATTTGCTGATTTATTCAGATCGGGCCTATACGTTCCAAGCATTGCTCTTCTTGCAATGTCAAGAAAGACCATGTTTGACGATATCAACACACAACAAAATAGGGAGACAATTGCTAGACTGTGGTCTAACTTAAAAAGAAAAGGTGATGGAAAATGTTATTGTCCTTGCAAAATTTGTAAGGGCTTAAAGACTCGAAGATATCTAATCAAAACAACTAAGGAACATTGTAGGCAGCATGGTCACATTGAAGGGGGAAACGAATTTCGTCCATTGGTATGTATTTTAATAATTTATAAAATACATAAGACATGATTTGATGATGACATCATGGTCATGGTTAATATAAGGTCATCATTTTCATATAGCTCAACCTCCCTAGGTTTCATGTTATGGACCATGACAATCCGGAGAATGTGGATTTCCAAATGAGGGAACATGGAGGTGTGAATATAGAAGTAGAAGGTAATGATCCCATGGAAGAAGATCATGATGATGAAGAAGATCACGATGATCAAGATGATGATGATGATGATGATGTTGATGCAAACCTTGATGTACCTATACTTAAGAAGGCACACGAGCCCCTATATGAAGGCTCCCAAACACCTCTTCTTGTTGATGTATTGTTGTTGGTGAACTTGAAGGTTATGAATGGTTTATCCAACATAGAAATGACACGTATGTTAAGGTATGCCATCTTTTTTCATTATTTTAGTCATAATTCCCTTACAATTAACATTGGGTGAATCGTGTAGCAATTAATATTCTTTAAATTATCAAATTATATTTTTTGTCGTAGGTTGATAGGTGAGTGTTTGTTACCACCATCAAACATTCTACCTCGCTCGTACCAAGAATTATCTGCCATTATGAAAGATATTGGAATGGAGTATCAAACAATACATGCATGTCTGAATGATCATATTATATATCATAAACAACATGAATTTGCAACAGAATGCCCTGTTTGTCATATTAGTAGATATCAATCAGATTGAATAACAAAAAAGGTGCCTCACAAGGTTCTTTGGTTTATTCCCATTATTCCACATCTGCAATGATTATTCAGGTGCAATAGCTTGGCACAATTTATGGATTACCATGCACACAATAGAAGTCGAGATGACATTATGTGAATGCCTACAGATGGTTCAGCATTTAAGAAAATAGAGGAAAAATGGCCACACTTTAAAGAAGAACCTCGTAATCTCAAGCTTTCATTGGCAGTGGACGATGTCAATCCGTTTGGAGAGATAAGATCTACTTACTCGGTGTGGCCTGTTTTTGTTATCAACAATAACATTCCTCCTTGGATGTCCATAAAGAGGGAGCACATAATGTTGGCACTAATTGTTCCAGGTATTTTTTCATTTAATAGTCATCTAAATTAATTTATTATAAATAATCCATCAAAATGGTCATAATAATTATGTAATGTTTTTTGTTCATTCAACTAGGTAAGTACCAAGTTAAAGATATCAATGTATAATTGAGCCCCTTATCGATGAGTTGATGGTGTTATGGAATGGGGTCACTATGTATAACATCTCTAGACCAATAGGACAAAGACAATTTCAATTCCATGCAATGCTTGTATGGACAATACATGATGCCCCTGGGCTAACACATTTTTGTGGTATGTTCTCTTCTTAACACCTCTTTTTTGGTATGTTATAGTGCTAACACAAAGCTAACATATTTAATCCAATTATACACGATCTTGTAGGTCTTCAGACAAAGAGAAAATTTGCATGTCTAGTTTGTGGTCCAAAGATGAAATCTCGTCATTCAAAAAGTTTAGGAAATCAGGTGTTCGATGAGAATAGACACTTTCTCCACAGAAACCAAAAGTACCAAATTACCAAAAAACATCTTTTCAATGGGAAAAAAGATACTACATCAAAGCCATGGAGAATGACACCTCGCCTATGAAATTTGGAATACAATAAAATAAATCATCGAGGTAATGTCATTTCATCTAATGGTTTTTGTTTGAAATTTATATTTTGATATTGTGTTTTGTTTACTGATGATGTAATTGATGCTCGTGAGTCAAGGCATTAATGAACAACTTCCAAAAGGACTAAAAAGTTATCCTACACAATTTAGTAGGTTGTTGTAATATGAGCAACTCTCAATCGTGCATTTGTTTGATCCTATGCATATTGGAAAGAATGTAACATAGATATTATGGAAAATCTTGGATGGAAGGTGTGACAAAGATAAAATTGTCAAAATTTATAGTGACATTGAAGAATCCAACCATGCAATGAAAAATGTCATTCGATCAAATAACAATGGAGACCAGATTGATACAAGTGCCCTTAGTTGGTTATTGTCGGAGAAGTAGAGCAATGCTATAAAAGAAGTCATAAAAAAAAATATAATTTCTCACAGGATTTGTTGCGAACATAAACGATCTCATATCAAAGAAAAGTGAATTTGGGCCAAGGATGAAAACACAAGATTGGCATACATTTATTAAGGTAATTCATGTTATTTTGTATTCACTATATATTTGTATAATGCATGTAGTTTTCATTGCATTCTTTTATAAAATATTGATAAGATCATTTTATAAATATTGCAGTACGTTCTACCTTTATCTCTCCCACACCACTTTGCCAACAATGTCAAACAAGTTATATATGATCTTGGAAAATACATGAAGTTTTTGTCATCAAAAAAAATCAATAAAAAAGATATAAAATATTGGAAGAGAAAAATTCCTCTTCTTATGTGTGAAATGCAAAAGTGTCTACCTTCAACTTTTTTCAATGCACAAGAACACTATCTCATACATCAAGTTGAGGAGATTGAATTGTGTGGAACTGTACCAACTAGGTCAATGTGGATGGTTGAGAGGCACTTGAAATTTTTGAAAGGCTTGGTTCAACAAAGAGCACATCCTGAGGGTTCTATGGTGGAGGGATATATGGTATACCAGACCATGGTGTACATTAGTGAATATATTTCTAAGTTTGCAGCAAAGATCCATGTAGATCATATTTGAGATCCCAACTCCATTAACAAATTCAAAGGGGAGTACTTGATGGGAAAAGGTAGATTGAGGAAAGTGAGAGGTAAATATAAGATGTTATTGTAGTTAATTAATTCTTATAAATCTTCAATATAAGTTTTTTATAATTGGTGTATTTTTTTATATAGTTGGTCAAGAGTGGTATGCAATACATTTATATATTGCGAACAATCTTGATTGGATGATGGTATGGATTGAACGATGTCAACAAAATGGTTGCTCATTAACATGGGAAGGTGTTGCTTCATTGGTTAGAGAAACTCATCGTAATGGAGATTCCAATGTTACGTCAATGGTAATTGATCTAGCATATGGTTTAAGAGGTAGAGAGGTATGTACAAATTTATTAATGATCATGACTCGTATGTTTCGTATCAACTCACGATGCAAATAATTTTTGCACACTTGAAAATTTGCAAGTCAAGCACCACAAAGCTATGTACTATCATGGCCACAAATTTCGCATAAAAAAGTTGGATGACACTATATACACTTAAAAATGGTTTCATTAATTAATTAAATATTTATTATTTAATTAATATTGACTTGATAAATTAATTAAATATTTATTATTTAATTAATAATTATTCCTCTATTTATTAAATAAATTATTCAGTTTATTTAGTAAATTCACTATAGTTTATTCCTCTATCCTAAGTCTTCTAATTAGTCTTATTAAAGTGATTTAATTAAATACACAATCACCTAAATATGACTAAGTCCCCTAGTCCACCTCACCTACCTAGTCACCTGACACATCACTTTGGCTAAAATAAATAATTATTATTAATTATTTATTAGTAATTATCCTCACCCACACGTCCTATTCTTAAGGGCTATGTGGCCTCGTAGGACTTGGTCTCATGGCCACATATCCTCTCTTAAACCAAGTTAAGAGACAATCCCTATTCCTAAGGGGCTTCTCAAGCCACCTCTAAGGATCAAAGGTGACTCATAGGACACTTGTACAAAGAGTCCTCATGAGGAAAAGGTCTCTCCATCTTTCTCTCTTGGGTCTTTGTGAGACACTTGACATGTGTCTTTCCCTTCCACCTTGTTTTCCTCCATGTCAATGTGTGAGGAAAATCATCCCTATTTTTCCTCTCACATTCAAACTACATCCCCCTTTCTCTCAACTCCTTCAACCAAGTCAATCCTAGCCCTAGGATCTTCCATCTTTCATTCTTCACCGTAGGATTGTGCCACCTAGGCCTAGATCCTCCAAAAATCTATAAAAGGAGTCTCATTTCCCCTTTGAGAGCTAATACTTGTATTTTTTTAATCAAGCATTCAAGCAATAGGCAATCAAGCATTCTAAGAATCCAAGCACTCATTATCAAGCATATCCATATCATTTGGTGAAGAATCCACACTATCATCATCTCATTTGCATAATTAGGATTTAGTTTTGCATTCAAACATTCAATCTCCACACTTTGGTATCATCTTGGGCAAGGAGCTTCAAATTGGAAATCTGAGAGCTCAACACATCCAAGAAATTAGAGCATAGGAGGACAATGGAGACAAGCTACATGGTAAGTGAAGGTAAATCTTATTTTAGCTTCAATTTGGTGTATTCTTCATTGTTGTTTGCTAATTAGTTAGATTAATTAATCTTAAAATAGTTAATTTATCATTTATAGTAATTAGACAGCTAATTTGCATACATTTTTGGTGCCCACCGTGGGGCAACCCACAAATTTTCACCATCAATTTTCAGTTTTCCATGTGCAAGGTTTTCTACAGGTTATTTCTGCGCATTCATCCACGATTCCTACGCATCTATTCATTTCTACTGCACATCCATTTTCTGACGCCATAGTTGCAATTTTCCATTCTGCATTTCCACTTTCTGTCAAAGCATTGTGCATTCATTCAGCTGTTTCGTGCATACATACCATTTTGATGCTCATTCATACTTACTGCGCATATACCCCATTTCCCTGCGCATTCATATATTTCTACTGCACATCCATCATTTCTGCGCTTTTATGTCTGAATCCTGCACATTAATTTGTTGTTGCTGTACATTTATTTCATACAGTAGTTTGCATTCAGTTTTTCAAAGTTATTTGGGTTTTTTCTAATCTTTAACAAGTGTCTGTTCATTCTAGTAACACTTAGGCTATTTTTGCAGGACGTAATTTTGAAGTCCCCATTGCTAAAAACAAGAATTTTTTCTAACAGTTTGATTGCAGATTGCCAAGGGGTTTGCAAAATAAACTACAATCTCGTTTGGGCTTAAAAAAGGCATGTTTTTGCTTTGTGTGTCTTCTTTAGCATAGAATCAAGTGTCTATCGTGTTTTGCTTAATAAGCTATTTCTAATCCCAAAATTATAACAACGTATCCTCTCCCCTCGCTATTCATGGACCTTGGGTGTAAGAGAAATTGTTATAATTTTTAGAGGGCGGTCTTTGGTGGGAAAAGAGGTACTCACCCCAAGGAACGACCCAACCGGTAACAGGCTAAAGCCAAGCCCTTCCAAATCGGTAAATAAAAAATGCTAGTGTGATTAGTCTCACATTAGACAGGTGTGAATTCATTGTGGCAACCAAAATCTCCTCTAGTACCCTAGTGGTGCACTAAATTCCTACTTAGTAGAGGTGAAAGCCTTGCTTTGAAAGGATTGGGAGAGCCCCCTTAATTGGGAAAATGACTTGATCACAACCACCTAAATGGATGTCCTTATTAAAAGATTTTGTATAGTGGCCAAAAACCTTCTATCTGCTAGCTCAAGGAGTCACCCAAGCTCGTGAAGACACCCCACATTACTCACGGTTCATAGTAGAGATAGCAGTTCTTTGGGAAGTAATGACCCATTGAATTCAAAACTTGGTGTGCCTGAGAAGTGAGTGCACTGTAAGGAGCCTGTGCCTCCAAGTTCCTAGGTTGTTCGCTATGAATTTGCATGGCTAGATTTTATTATCCTAGTGGGGATTCAGCAAATATCGACCTTGCCAACCATAAGATTGTAAGCGTGTTTGTGCATTCATATTAGCATAGTTAGATTAAAATCATTTCTATCTTGCGTGTGTGTGTTTATGCATTTTTCATTTGCCAAAAAGTAGAAAACATCAAAAAATTAGACAAAGTCCACAATCTTGCAATTCAAATCAATCAAAAACAAAAACCTGCACATTCATACCAATTTGTTGCGCATACATTAAACTATTCTACGCATTTGATACTTTTTCCATGCATCAGTTACAACATGCTGCACATTTGTCTCATTTTGTTGCGCATTTATCAATCTGTCCTACGCATTTGTTGCTGCGCATTTACAACAGTGAGCATTTCCACAAACTTTCAAATTTTCAAAATCACTTTTTCAGATACCCATTTTCGTCCTTAGTAAGATTCTGGAAAAAACATTCGAGCAACACAGACCTCTGATCTTTAGTTTGACCATTTTCATCACTTTTCATCAATTTTCATCAACCTTTCTTCACCAAAAATCATCAATCATTTCTTCTAATCTTCTGAAATTCCAATTTTACTGTTGAAACATTACCCTATCTATCATATTTTGATCTTTGTGAGTTTATCCTATCAGGATCTATCATCCTCAATCAAACTTACCTAGGTTACTATCTCTTGATTTTCTTTGTCATATCATAGTGAAATTTATACTTCCTATTGACTTAGATTTTATCAAGTTGTCTCATCACTTTTCAACACTTTTTCACTATCTTTTCTATCAACCACTCTTTCCATATCTTTTCATCAAACATCTTTCATCACACAAATCAATTTTCCCATTTTTATGGTTCAAACTTGATCTCAGAAACTAAAACAACCCATTGATTCAGAATCTCTAGACAAAATGGAAGGAAACAAAAGTAATGATGAGAATCCTTGGCCTGAAGCTCCTAAGAAAACTTCACTTTTTACATCCGAAGAGGGACCCACAAATCAAGAACTTAGGGATGCTACAAAAGATCCTAGATTTTATCATGTCATGGAAAGAATCCTAGACCTAGATAGAGAGATGTATTTCCTCATGCTTGCTCAACCAGGAGCCAAACTACCAAGTGATTTTGATATCTCTCATCTTAGAGAATCGACTATTGTAACCAATCAAGAAATTCCTAGTAGTTCTCAAGATACTCATGGAGCAAAAGAAACCAAATAGTCATCTGATGCTTCTCAAAATGATCAACATAACCATGCTTCCCAAAACAATGCTTCCCACAACATTGTTTCCCAAAACACTCAAGGAAACATGTTATATTTGGATCCCATTCTACAACAAATCCAGATGCTTCAACAACAAATCCGTGACATCCAAACAGGATCATCAACTAAGAAGTATTCCTTGGATGATATATGTCCTTATCCTTTTGATAAAAATTTAGTAATGATTCCATTCCCTCCTCATTTTGAGGTACCAAAATTTGGCAAATACAAAGGGAATTCGGATCCACAAGACCACATTCATGAGTTTTGTGCTGCTTTTATTGAAGTCGCTCATAATGACAATTATCTTATGCGACTATTTCCACGAAGTTTAGGAGGACAAGCCATGGAATGGTTCTCCAAACTACCCCCAGGCATCAAATCTTTCAATGAAATTCTTGACAAATTTGTGACTCATTATTCATATAACATCAAACATGAAGTCACTATGCTTAATCTTTGCAATGCACATCAAAAGAATGGAGAACCCTTCCTTACTTTTTTGTAAAGATGGCATCAATTGTTTGCCAAATATCCACGAATGATTCCTGAACAAGAAAATATCTTTGTCCATAACCTTACACCATAAATGAGTTATAGGTTACAATTGCAATGTCCACCAAACTTCAATAAGCTCATAGAAAATGGTATCAAGATTGAGGAAGCCATGGTCTGAAAAGGTGAGATAAAACTCTATTCCAAAGACAATGTTGAGTCCTCAAATTCCAATTCCAACAACTATAACAATGACAAATTGAAATTCTGGAATAAAAACAAAAACATTGTCAATGATGGGATTGTTGATAATTGTAATGTCAAACCAACACAACCCCTTCTCAATCTCACAAGTCAAGCGAATGCTGCTCAAGGTACCTACAACAATCAATCAGAAAATCAAAACACCAACAAAGATTCATCTAAACCAAGATTGCCTTTTATGTCACCTCAAAGAAATTTTACTCCTTTAGGGGAATCCCTTGAATCAACATTATAGAATTTAATCACAAAGAAACTCATTATGCTTCTTGAAATGAAAGACTTTGAACCTAGAGTAAAACCTTCTTGGTGGAATGCGAATGATTATTGCGAGTTTCACAGAGGAAAAGGACATAAAACCAATGACTGCCTACGACTAAAAAATGTAGTTCAAGACTTAATTGGAAGCTGTGAAATTGGTGTTGACGGACATACCTTGAATGAATCACATACAGCTTTCAAAGATCTACTTCCTGAGCATGAAAAAGGAGGTTCTTCCAACAATAAGGGTGACAATCAAGCTATTTATAATTCTACTCCCTATTGATATGTTGGTAACATTTATGAATGTCATCCTTCTAAGTATTATGCCAATGTCATTACCATCAAAGGGAAATCAGAGAGTCAACCAGTCCATGTTACTACTCATGCTCAATCCAAGGTTACTCTCCAAGGAGTCCCATCTAAACCAAGCACATCTCAAAATAAGTTGGTTTATGTCCCAAAGTCTACACCAAATATTTCCAACCGGTACAATCTTTTGGAACAACTCAAGAAAACACTTGCCCAGATATCCATCTTAGAGCTTTTGCGTCTATCCCCATCTCATAAAGATATCCTTGAAAAAGCTCTTTTAGAGACCCAGGTCACCACAAATCTAGATCATGATCAATTTCAAGCTATGGTGGACCACTTAACAACCTCGCATTACCTATCCTTCACTGAAAATGATGATTTAGCTATTACCCAACCTCACAATGCTCCCCTACATATTGAAGTCCTTGTCCAGAGTCACAAAATCAAATGAGTACTAATAGATGGAGGAGCTGGCTTAAATATATGTACATTGAAACTAGTCCTTGCATTGGGATTTTTTGAAACTGTTGTAGATCCAAAGAAGAAAATCACAATAAAAGCTTATGATGAGGAAGAGTGGTCATCCAAGGGGTATGTTGTTCTACCAATCATAGTAGGTCCTATAATCAAAGATGTACCTTTCCAAGTTCTAGACATGGATCTTGCTTATAACATTCTCTTGGGAAGACCATGGATTCATTCCATGCAAGCTATGCCATCAACTTATCATTAGTGCTTGAAATTCCCTCATAATGGTCAGGAGATCACTATCAAAGGAGACACTAATCTATTCCAGTATTGTAACATAGTAAAGACATCTATTTCTTTGATACCTTATAACCGTATTGGATCTTCTACAACTACACCCAGTGATCCTAGTAATATAGCATCAACTTCTAAATCAAATGGGATCAAGATAGATATAAAAGAAAGAAGTATGGGAGAATACACTTTAGGTCAAGCTCTTTGCATCATAGAGTTACCTTTATCTCCTAGATCATATGGTCAATCTTTGATCACTAAACAACAATCAAAACCCCCTTCAACACTTGTTTATGACACATTTATAAGTGGGGGCACAATATCCAAAGAGGCAACTGAGCATAATGCTAATCATTTGCTTAAGTCATAGAAGAATGAAGAGGATATCAAACATGAATATATATCACCTAATATCTATGGTAAAGGGTATACTTTGCTACAAAAGATGGGATACCAAGCTGCTGGACCTATAGGGTTACAAAGAGAAGGTGTTATCAAACCAATTTTGCAAAATCCAAACTATCAAAGAGACACTACAGGATTAGGATACAAAGGAGAAGAACCAAAAGAACCAAAAGGAAAATCAAAGATCACACCTTTTCATGAGATATCTAAAGCTCCTACCTTACAATTCAGAAATAATGGTATGTATGTAGATCCCAAGAAACAAAGGATAGCACAGAGAATCATTGATAGACTTGGGGATATTGATGATTCTAACTCAAATGATTATGAATGGGATTCACTATCTGATTTTACTGAAGAGATAGGAGTTGATGTTGTCCATCACTATAGTAATGATTACCATGAGGGAGAGAGTTCAAAGACTGACTCACTAGGATTAGTCCCACGTGATACTACTTTTGTTGATTGTGAGGAAAGTGATCTTTATCTTGCGATAGACGAATCAGATGAGAGTATGGAAATAGACCTCGCTAATACCATCATAAACCTTGAAAACTTTTCCATCAATACCATCTTTGCCTTTGAAACTAACCCAAATGATCCAATGGCCCTTGTACATCCTGAACTAATCGATTGGGATTCTCCCGATCATCTAGAACTTGATGTATTCCATAATGATGATGCAATCATTGACTATCTTGGAATCAAGGATCATTTACCACTAGGAGATCACAAGTCAGGATTTCTAATAGAACTGAATGACATGGCCTATTTTGGTGAGAGTGCCAATCCTTTCAGTCATAAAAATATAAAAATAATCAACAGATCTAATGGTGAAAACCACTCAGTGGTAGTATTAGATCCAAAAATAGTAAAAAGAAAAGATGCATCTGATGGTGAAAACCTCTCTGAGGCACCTAACGATGGAAGGATTGACTCTCTTCCCAATTATCTGTATCGTGAGAAATCTCCCATTCTTATAGAACAACAGTACCTCTCAACATTGGAACAGAAGAGTCTCCGCGCATCCTCAAAGTAGCAGCATCATTGACAAAATCAGAGAAAGAAGCTTTTGTAAAAAATTTCAAGGCAAGACAAATCAACTTTGCTTGGTCCTATGCTGATATGCCTGGCCTAGACCCCAATCTCATTCTGCATCATTTATCTATTAGACCAGGTGTAAAACCAGTTAAGCAGAAGCTCCGCAAGATACACCCACACATTGCACTAATGGTTAAAGTAGAATTGAAGAAGCTCCTAGATGTTGGGTTCATTCATGCTATTGATTATGCTAAGTGGATTTCAAATATTGTCCCTGTCTCAAAACTAGACAAGTCTATTAGGATTTGTATTGATTTTCGAGATCTTAATAAACCTTGTCCAAAAGATGACTTTCCTCTACCAAATATTGACATTATTGTTGATCTAACAGCTGGACATGAGATGTTATCATTAATGGATGGATTTTCTGGCTATAACCAAATCAAGATAGTGCTAGAAGACCAAGACAAGACTACTTTTACTTGCCCATGGGGTACATACTGCTGGAATGTGATGCCATTTGGCCTAAAAAATGCTGGAGCAACTTACTAAAGAGAAATGACCACAATCTTTCATGACATGATGCATACCATTATGGAAGATTATGTTGACGACATTTTAGCAAAATCTAAAGATAGAGCTGCTCATTTGAGAGTGATGGATAGAATATTCACCCAGATGGAAAAGTATCAGATTCGACTCAATCCAAAGAAATGTGCATTCGGAGTCACATCAGGTAAGCTGTTAGGGTACATTGTCTTAGCCAAAGGAATCAAACTAGATCTAGAAAAAGTTAAAGCAATAATGGAGATGGCTTCCCCCACTAACATCAGTCAATTAAGATCTTTACAGGGATGTCTCCAATCCATCTGAAGATTTGTTTCTCAGCTAGCAGATCGAAGTCATCCCTTTCAACATTTGTTGCATAAAAATATCTTATTCCAATGGGATGATAAATGTGAAGAAGCTTTCAATAAAATCAATCAATATCTGGTGAATCCTCCAACTCTGATGTCACCAATTTCGGGCAAGCCACTCTTGCTCTACATTTTGGCCATGGTAGTTTCAGTAGGTGCTCTTCTGGCTCAGCAAGATCATAAAGGAAAAGAAAAAGCCATCTATTATATCAGTCTCACCCTAGTGGGATATGAACTGAACTATTCTCCTATAGAACAAGCATGTCTGGCCGTTGTTTTTGCTTCACAGAAGTGGCGACATTACATGTTGTCACATTCAATCAAGCTCATCACAAAGATTGATCTTTAAAGTATCTATTAAGCAAGACAGTATTGACAGGCAGATTGGCTAAGTGGGTCATGCCACTTAGTGAATTTGATATTGAATATGTAGACATGAAGTCTATTAAAGGTCAAGTGATAGTAGATCAGCTAGCAGATGCTCCATTAACGGATGACCAACCTATACACATAGAGTTTCCTAATGCACACATCTTGGCTTTATCTACACAAACATGGCAACTATACTTTGATGGATCATATACTCAGCAGGGTTCAGGAGCTGGTATTCTCTTTGTCACACCGCAAGGATACACAATTCCAAAATCTTACAAGCTGCTCTTTCCTTGCACCAATAATGTAGCAGAATATGAAGCTTTGTTGATTGGGTTAAAGATGGCTTTACAATGGAAAGTAACTGAAATAAATGTCTATGGAGATTCTCAGTTGAACATAAACCAGGTTAATGATGATTATCAGACTAAAGATGATAAGTTATTACCATATAAACGTATGGTTGATGACTTCAAATAATATTTCTCAGTCATCACTTTTGAATAGATTCCTCGACATGATAATAAGGATGTCGATGCAATGGCAATGATTGCTTCTTTGTTTGATACAGAAGATACCAAGGTCCATTTTGAGTTCTTGGTGGAATCCCTGACTTGTCCTGCATATGATCATCCTGATATGAGTATTATATGTCATCTAATTGGACACGACTCCCCAATCTATGGAAAAATCTATTCTTATCTAAAAAATGACATCCTACCCCCTAACCTATCCCAAAATCAAAAATGAACTTTTCTCCGCCAAGCCTCCCGCTATGTCCTAATATCTGACACCCTTTATCGGTGAGGTCTTGATGGTACTCTCCTATGATTTCTCGAGCATGATGAAGCTCAAACTGCCTTGCAAGACGTACATGAGGGTATTTGTGGGACACATTCGAGTGGTCCCTCTTTGGCTAAGAAACTCATGCGTATGGGTTATTATTGGCCAACCATGGAAACAGGTTCCTTTCATTTTGCTAGAGCATGCAAGAAACGTCAGATACATGGAAACCTTATTCATGCTCCAGCACAAGAGTTACATCCTTTTACAACTACTTTGCCATTCGATCAGTGGGGACTTGACCTCATGGGTGCTATCAACCCTCCATCTTCCAACGGCCACAAATGGATTCTCACTGTAACAAAATATTTTACTAAATGGATTGAGGTTGTTCCATTGATTACCGCCATAGGGAAACAAGTGTCTATGTTTATCCTAAATTATATCATTTGTTGATATGGTATACCTATGTATCTCATTACTGATCATGGGAAATAGTTTCAAAATCAAGACATGGATGAACTATGCGCAAAATTCCATATCACCCATAACTATTCCACCATATACTATCCCCAAGGAAACGGCCAAGCTGAGGCGTCAAATAAAACTATTGTTAAAATCTTACAAAAGACTGTCAATGACACTGGCCGTGACTGGCATATCCAACTGAATCCATCCTTATGGGCTTACTATACTTCCATCTGTACTCCCACTGGAGCCACCCCATATTCCCTTGTCTATGGATCTAAAGCAGTCCTACCCCTTGAGGTCGAGTTGCCTTCACTTCATGTCACTCTCAAAGATTTGATTCCTAATGAAGAGTATAGAGTTGCACGGTTGGCTGAGCTAGAGCTACTAGATGAATGTCGTTAGAGAGCTTATGATCATTTGAAAGTCTATTAGCAGTGTATGTCTTATTAGTATAATAGCAAGGTAAAGATCAGAGACTTTCAGCTGGGTGACTTAGTCCTTCGAGAAAATCCAAAGAATTAATTGCATCGTGAGAAGAAGGGCAAGTTTGAACCCAATTGGTTAGGTCCTTTTGTAGTTACAACAGTTTATGGTTCTAGGGCTTATCAATTGTCCACACTTGAGGGAGATCCTTTGGATGAACCTCTTAATAGTATCCACCTCAAGAAGTTCTATCCTTGAAATCCCAATGCAAGGGCTCTGTATATATTTTGTAAATACAAAAAATCATAAAAAATAATAATCAAAAAATCAAAAGAAAATTGCAATAAAAGCATGTGGTGAAAACTTGGAAACAGGCGCCATTTGTATCAAGTTAGCTCCTTTATTTATTAGGATTCTTCTAGTTTGTTTGTTCATTGTATATATCCACAATAAAACGGCTAGTCAGTCCCCATTCTCGCCATGTATATATCATAATAAAATGGCCAGTTCATACACCATCCATTGTATCTAACCATAATAAAACCCCATCATAGCTTGAACGTTTGTCATGGTCTTCATCCTAGTCTTGTTGCATCTTTCTTCATCCATAATAAGTCAATCCATCACCTAGCTGGGGGCATGTCCTCGACCTAGTTCAGAAAGTGGATCTATGATAGTCATGACTCTTAGAGGAGAATGGAGTATTTTCACCAGACAAACAAACACAATCAAATGTTCTTTCACAATGATATCTTTATGATGAATCAAAATCTGTGATCTATCCTTCGACACATGGTTGTTTATCTATCAAACTTTGACTATACATCATCAATTAAACTGATCACTATATCTTACACTATCTTTTGGCAAAAGAAATGTATATTCATGGCAAGCATTTTAGAATGATTTTTTGAAGATTATGCATTCATATTTGGATTTCATTTGTTATCATGTTTCCTATGCTATTCTGGGATATCTTTGACATGAGTTTGAAACTCCCATATGTCATTGATTAGAATAGCCAGGATGGGGCATGATATTTTATTTGATTGCTATTTGTGGGATATTTTCTGATAAAATTGAAGGAACAACTAATTGGGGTGTCTGTGCATAAGTGCCTTCATAAATTTAATAGTATTGACAACATATAAATCATGTTGCTCTACAAATGCTATTAATAGTGATACGCCAGCACATTCCTCGACTCCAAATATTTGTTCCCCGATGGAGGGGGGAATATTCCTTGTTTGTTATGAAAATGAAACTTAGGTCATCTCGGTTCAATTATACCTAGATGCTTGTCAAGTTTGCTACATTAAACTCCATGCAAGAAGTGCTCGGGTCATCCTAGTTTAATTATACCATGATGCTTGCATTTCCTTGCAACATAACGAGCTCAATGATGAAAATCAAATTCCAGTTATTATGAAGTTTTAAGATGTTACCTGAAGTTGTGGAGATATACTCATTTCATATTCCATTTATTGCATTTCATTTAAGCAGTTCACGACTTGCATATCAGTGCTCCTTTTATAGAGATTTGTGAGTTATCTTTTTAGGTTATATATTCTCCTAGTTCATTCTTCTTGTGTCAGATACATTGTTATTTAATTTGAGGACATTTGGACAACAAAAAACATTGAGTTTTCACCTTGCATCTTATAAACATTTAATCAATCCATTTAGGTCATGCATTATCTTCATTAGGTGTTTTCATTTGTATATTATCCATCTATATTACATATTTCATGTGTGTAAATTCCATAACATTTCATTATCGTTTCATTTTACATCATTCATTTATTATCCATTATAGGCATTTAAGACCATCATTTATTATCCATTATCTGCATTTTACATCATTCATTTATTATCCATTACATGTATTTCAAATCATCATTCATTTACATCTTCATTTAAGACCATCATTTATTATCCATTATATACATTGTTCATTACATCATTTCATTAGTAATTACATAGCATTGTATAGTGTAAACTCATTTCAGACATGCATTTATATCAACATCATATGATTAACCATTAAGCATCAAGTATATCAAATAGAATATAAAGCATTTTTCATTCTAAGACATACATTCTATGCATATTAAAGTAAAACATCACCTCCTGCATATGTCAGTACGCATATATATATATATATATATATATATATATATATATATATAAATCATCAAAGCAAATCATGATAGAACTACATCACTATATATATAGAGTCCAATCATATAAAGTCCATCAAAATACAACAAAACTGTCCAAATGTCCAATGATATAAAGAAACATAACAATGTGTCCAAAAGTCAGTGTCCATCAAGTCAAAAATATAATGATACAATGATAACATGATACAATAGTGTATACAATGATCTCTCAAAATCTATGATCTGTTACCTCCAGACTCTGTCTATCTCTGTCTGTGAGATGCAATGCAGCCCCGTGCTACAGAATCACCTAATGCTGAGGATCCACCCTGATCTCCTAAACCTGTCGGTGCTCTCGGAGGGCATGATGATACACCTCTGCTACCAGCTGGTGCCTCTCTCTCATAAATCGCATTCTTAATAGCTACTGACCTCTCTCTGTAGCTCCCAATCCACTGATCCCTCAGGACTGCCTATCTGTAAGCCTCTCGCCAGTAGGATATCTCCTTTTTGGCACGTACCATGGCTCTCAATCTATCTTCATGAGGACCCAAATCCTCTGTGCGCTATAGCTCATCTAAAAACATCTTTGACTCCCTGAGTCTCTCAATTGCTGCATCATGCTCATGCCTTAGTAATCCCATCTGGCTCTCTAGCCTCTCAATCCGCCTCTCTAGACTAGGAACACGGTCTGCCTGCACCTATGTCATTGCTAGTCGGACTAGTAATGAATCTATATCAGGATCCTCCTCCTTTGTAGCCTCTCTTTGTAAATAGGGATCCTATCCCCTAACGTCCATCTCTGCTGGCTCCTCCTGAGCATCCACATCCTCCATAGGTGCATCCTACTCGTCCAATCCATCATGAGGGATTTGTCCACCCTATACAACTCTACCCTGTGCTAATAGAACATCTGCCTCATCCTATGCCTATATAGCTGGTCCATGTACTGGGGTAGCTGGTATCTATACTTGAGCCACTGGTACCTGTAGTGGAGCTCCTGCAGCTGGCTGTGCTGGCTGTGTCAGAGGCTATGTCTATCCTTGTCTAGCTGGGGGTGGCATTAATCCCCTCTGCCTCACACTGCCTCCTCTCATTCGTGGTCCAGCCTGATCACCTCTCCCTCCATCTCCTCCATATACTCCATCACCTCCTCCACCATCACTACCATCTCTTCTCCCTCATCCCCACCTATCTCTCCCTTAGCGTCTCTCATGGTGTCTATCTACTAGATCTCTCTCTGGTGGCCTAGTTGCCAAATCTATCAATTGAGGAACACGAAAGTCTCTTAGGAACTACTCTAGATTTGTTGTCATCCCGAGGTCCACAACACCCTGTTGCATCGTCCATACTTGGAATGGCATGTCCAAAAACTCCTGTCAGGCTATATCAAAAGAAGCCATAGGCCCCCAATCCCGTCTCTCTTGATGAGTCCTAGTGAACTTTGTAACTCCCTGGGGCATGCCCTAGATCCTGTCAAACTGGCATAGAACCTGGCTAACTAACTATCTCTCCAAAATGAAGGGCATTCACCCTATAAGCCATCATGACTCAAAGCAAAATATCAGCTGCCTCTCATCATCCCAAGGCTCAAATCCTAGGTATGGTCTCCATGTCATTGTATCTAGTGTATCAAATGTGTACCGCTAGAACTCTAAGTGTCCCAGTTTTGCCTGAGACAAAACTAAGGAATATAGATGGATATACGGCTGTCCTATGCCACAAAATCTAATAGCCACTAGTCATGTCACAGAAATATGCTCCCATGCCCAAACATGGAGTAGTGTGACACCTACTAATAATGATGCACTCCTATGGTACACCACCTAATGAAGATCATGATATAGATGTGCTAATAAACACACACCCCAAGCAAACCGGCTCCCATCCAACATTTGTTGTAGAGTGCGGCCCCATCCAACTGCAAATCCATGTGATCTATGATCAAGGAAAATGAAACCCCCAATCACTCCAGCTAGTACCACTGGTAGAGGCTCATACAAGTCCACCATGTCCTCCCAGCTAATCTCCTCATCATCAATGTTGTCATCTTCGAAGACAGCTCTGCACTCCATCACTCCTTCATGTCGATCATAATGCACTAACTCTCCTATGATAGGAAGTCAGAGGATGTGATATACATCCTCTAGTGTAACTATCATCTCCCCTATCGGAAGATGGAAGGTACTTGTCTTTGAGTGCCACCGCTCTATTAATGTCATCATCATACTCTGGTTCACCCTAATCTTGGGCGTGTAAATCACATGATATAAGCCTGATGCACCAATCAAAAGTCTATCAGTCTCTGACAGTGCCGGTCTCAAATTCTGTGTGACGGGATATCTCTCCTGTGACATCAAAATATCAGTAATATCCTTCTATACAAATCAAATAAAATCAAGCTATCAAATTTCGATAAACTGATCTACAACATCTATCTATCCTATTATATCAACTACAAACATGTTCTATCATGTGTTTTAACAAATGATTTTATCAATCATCTAGTATCAAGATTGGTTAACTAGCAACCATGCTACGATGTTGCCTATCTTGACCTAATCGATCAAATTTAACTGCCGATAGATCAAATCAGCTTATCGACATCTAGTTTGACCTATTTGACTTTCTAATTTGACCAAATTCTATCCATAAAACAAATGCGTAGCACAAAAAAATGCATGCACCATAACCTTTAACATTTGCATAGTTTTCCATACATGCATCGATTTATTGCACATTTGCGCAACAATTCACAACCAATGCACCGCAAGTACCTATGCACATTTTTAATTCACATTTGCGCCGCAAAAGTTTTCTCCTAACATGCATGCGCAGCTGCTCTAAATGAATGCACAAAAGTTTGTATTTTCTACGCAAATGATGAAAGTTGTTGCACATTCATGCACCGCAATGGCGCATTCGTTTGTCGGCCAGAACAAAAAAATTTCATCTCAACTAACCTACAATTCAACCTAACCTACGCATACTAAATCCTACTCTATCATGCTGGAAATTACAAATTGACAAAGAGGATTGAATCACCTATCGGCTCACCCGAATCGGGTGGTCTTTGGAAGCGTCTAGCCCTCTCGAAGCAGTGATCTGACAATGGGAAAGGCATCCTGGTGGCTCTGCTCTTCTCTCTCTCGCGCTCTGATCTCCAAATGACAAGTGTGCACAATGAGCCTATTGTGGACCCCTTTGCCTTATTTATAGCCTATGGACCCTATGTGCTTGGTGTGTGGACCCTACCTCCCATTTTAATTCCGTTTCACACTATTTTCACCCATCTTTTCTCCTGTTTCTTTCGTGAGATTGATTATCCAACATATATATATATATATATATATATATATATATATATATATATATATATATATATATATGATGAAATAAATAAATAAATAAATAATGAAATAATCTTTTTTTGTTAATCAATCTCTCGAGGGGGCATGTTTAGGTCATTTCAAACATTGTCTAGGGCAGGGGCAAAATACTTGAAATTTTCTTTGAAACAATGTGACACATTATTTCAAAGAGGGGCAAAATGTATACACTTAAAAATGGCTTCATTAATTAATTAAATATTTATTATTTAATTAATATTGACTTGATAAATTAATTAAATATTTATTATTTAATTAATAATTATTCCTCTATTTATTAAATAAATTATTCAATTTATTTAGTAAATTCACTATAGTTTATTCCTCTATCCTAAGTCTTCTAATTAGTTTTATTAAAGTGATTTAATTAAATACACAATCACCTAAATATGACTAAGTCCCCTAGTCCACCTCACCTACCTAGTCACCTGACACATCACTTTGGCTAAAATAAATAATTATTATTAATTATTTATTAGTAATTATCCTCACCCACACATGTCTCATTCTTAAGGGCTATGTGGCCTCATAGGACTTGGTCTCATGACCACATGTCCTCTCTTAAACCAAGTCAAGAGACAATCCCTACTCCTAAGGGGCTTCTCAAGCCACCTCTAAGGGTCAAAGGTGACTCATAGGACACTTGTACAAAGAGTCCTCATGAGGAAAAGGTCTCTCCATCTTTCTCTCTTGGGTCTTTGTGAAACACTTGACATGTGTCTTTCCCTTCCACCTTGTTTTCCTCCATGTCAATGTGAGAGGAACATCATCCCTATTCTTCCTCTCACATTCCAAATACATCCCCCTTTCTCTCAACTCCTTCAACCAAGTCAATCCTAGCCCTAGGATCTTCCATCTTTCATTCTTCACCATAGGATTGTGCCACCTAGGCCTAGATCCTCCAAAAATCTATAAAAGGAGCCTCATTTCCCCTTTGAGAGCTAATAGGTATTTTTGCAATCAAGCATTCAAGCAATAGGCAATCAAGCATTCTAAGCATCCAAGCACTCATTATCAAGCTTTATCAAGCATATCCATATCATTTTGTGAAGCATCCACACTATCATCATCTCATTTGCATAATTAGGATTTAGTTTTGCATTCAAACATTCAATCTCCACACTTTGGTATCATCTTGGGCAAGGAGCTTCAAATTGGAAATTGAAGAACTCAACACATCCAAGAAATCAGAGCATAGGAGGACAATGGAGACAAGCTCCATGGTAAGTGAAGGTAAAATCTTATTTTAGCTTCAATTTGGTGTATTTTTTATTGTTGTTTGCTAATTAGTTAGATTCATTAATCTTAAAATAGTTAATTTATCATTTATAGTAATTAGACAGCTAATTTGCATACAGACACGAAGAAAACTTGTGATTATGGGGTAACTGCAGTTTTCGAAGTCACTAATATATCATCTAGAAATGACATACATCCTCAACAATCTCAAAATCGATACTATGACATCTTGGATGATATAATTGAGTGCGACTTTAACTCCTTCAAAGTAGTTCTATTTGTTGTCAAATGGTACAGGCTACGACTAAATCAAAATGATCCAGATAGAACTGTTATTCAACATGATAATGGATTTACAATGATTAATACAAGGTCGTTTGAGCTAGTTGGAGATAAGCCCTATGTTCTTCCAAGCCAATGTGAGCAAGTGTTTTACTCAGAGGTTCCACATAAACAGGGTTGGTCATTTGTTGTTAGACATGATGCAAGAGGAAGGCCAATAAAGTATAATGTTATGGAAGAAGAAGATATTTAAGATGATGAAGATCAAGATGATGATGATGATGATGATGATGATGATGATGATGATGATGATGATGATGATGATGTTGATGATGATGATGGTGATGGTGATGATGGCGATGATGATGGTGATGATGGTGATGATGATAGTGGTGATGATGATGATGATGATGATGATGATGATGGCCATGATGATGAGATGGATGAAGAAGATGATCAATGACATGATTGAAATGTACAAGGTATATATGTGATTTAATTATTTATATATATTTATATTGATTAGTATATATGTTTAATATTGATTTATTGATTTCAATTCTAATGATTACATATTTATTGTGTTCAATTCTAATGATTACAACATATGTGATTTATAATTACCAATGTTTTGCTTACGATGCTCAATTAATTGTTGTTGATACATGTATATATTATGTTTGATTATCACCCTTTTTGCAAACAGGAAATTGACTACAGACATTGTCACCCCTTCTGTTGACGATCTTGCATTCCATATATAAGGTAAATTTGTTCATGTTTATGATGTTGCATATTGTTCATGTTGTCTTCTAAGTTATTTGTAGCATACATATCATGTAATTTTTGGCTAACTTAAGATAAATGATTAACATATGCAGAAAATTTAACCCCTTTGGCATGGATCGTGCACAGTGACATGGATCAGCAGGTATAAGTCAATAAATAGACATAATTTTCATATATTCTTCTTATTTATCACTGAGCACGTATGTTATAAATAGACATATTATATAATCATATAATGTATATATAGACAAAGAAGAACTATATAGACATATAATTATATTTTCACTTTCAACTTAGTAAATTTTATATCTCCCACGTATAGACAAAGAAGAACTGTACGTATGGGTCACAACTTGATTATTCTATATATATTATTTAAATATTATCAAAATTCTATGTGAAGCGGGGATGTGACAATATCTCATTTGATGGATTGTAGGACCCACCAAATAGGTACTTGTCAGATCTATCTACATCGAATGAGGGAAATGAGGGAATGGTAGATGAAAGTTCTACATGTAGTACGACTAAAATGGGGAGATCAACTAGAGGTCAAAAGATTAGAAAAAAAATTGATAAATGCATGCAACTTTTCCTTGCTAAAGGGGGGTCATGTTCTTATGATGATGAGACCAAAGGAAACATCAAGGTACCCTTTCGGTACACACATATTGAGAAAGAATGGGTACCCAATGAGCTATCTCCAATTAACATTAATTTTTGTGTTAATGAGAGGATATATCACATAGCTCCATCCTCATTACATGGTTTGGACCTATTTTCCATGGATGGGATAAAGGTATGTTACAACAAAGTTGTTGAATTGTTCAAGTATGTCGGTTCGTGTTACAATTACAATGATTGGATGCAGATTGTTCAATATAAAAAAAGTATGCGTAGGTATGCACTATCAACAAATTATATACAATGGAAAGAAAATGATCAAAGTAAAAGATTTGCAATGTACATTGATGGGAGACCAAAAGCAACAGGTAATATTGTGGATTTTATAAATAGTACGTGACCTTTCTCAACTAATAAAATCAATAAGTACAGGGGAAGAACTGCTAATAGATTACCATTTAAATCGCATAGATACAAACAAAGTTACTATCATGAGGGTGGCAAGTACTATATACCATTTTATTAATAAGTTTTTTTTGCTAAGTCTATTACTTTTAGTTTGCTGAAGTTTTTATATTTAATCTTTGTCACAGGACAATATGGATCCCCCACATGATAGAGGCCATGAGGATGCTCCTCCCACCCATTCTTCATCAACGGTAAACCTTATTGAAATTGTACAAATTAGATAGTTGAAAAATGTTATATTATTATGTTATTTTATTTAGGGTTTTGGAGTTTTTATGATAGTTTTACTAATATTCCTGTCACCATGTAGATCATGTGGCACATTCAGGTAAAGAAAATCTATGTTTTGTTCTTTTAAATTAATTATGTGTGAATTTAACTCATTACGTAGTTGTTATTGCAGCGGACCCCCCTTTGGCGCAGTGGCCTTCTGTTCCTGAACAGATGAGGAGGAGACATGCGTTGCCATTAGAATCAGTAGAGGAGGGGAATGACAAGGTTATTGATCTTCCTCTTAGAAATTACATGAAAAAAAATAGCAAAAAACCCAAAAAGAAATGATTATAATTAATATTTTTTGGTAATGAAAGAACGTTGTCTTAATGGATGTAATTTTGTACTAGTAATGTTGATGAATGATGTGTTAATGAATTATTCATGAATGTTGTGTGTTAATGAATTTTATGTGTTAATGAATTATTCATGAATGTTGTGTGTTAATGAATTTTATGTGTTAATGAATGTTATCATGTGATTATAATGATTGAATGTTATATTTCAAAAATGGATGAATGAATGAATGTTATTAGATGTTAATGGGGAATTTAGAGTGATGTTAGGGGGGGGGAGGGGCCAAATGAGCTTACACCTTCACGTGGTTGGCCTTGTTAAGTAGAGAATATTAAACTATTCTTGAAACTAAGGGAAGCTCAAACTTTAAAGATAAGCTTAGAGTTAATAGTGACAGCCTTTTAGCAAGTCGAAATGAAGTTCATCGTTACAGGTATCTTGCATTCTCAATGTTTGGAGCATTTTTTTTTTTGGTCTGTAACATTTTAGAATATATTAGAATGAAAGGAGTACATAAATATATGTCGAAAGGCTAACAAAAATGCCTTCAAATGATCATGCATAAAAGAAAGGAAGAAGATGGGTAGGAGGAAAGAGCATCTCCTAAAATCCCAATATAGAGATTAATAAAGAAGAAATGCAGATCGACAACCAATGCTACCACAAAAGCATAGAGAAGGAGGAGGGAAGAAGAGCATGTCATGAACAAAAGGAAGGCTGATGGTAAATGAAACAAAAAGAGGAGGCCAAGACCCTGTCAAGCAGCATGTTGCTTCCCCTTACGTTGACCACGCTTCATCTGAGGTATATCCTCAAAGACTGCCTTATCCCGTTCATCCTGCACCTTGCAAAGCTTAGCCAATAGAGCCTTCAAGAGATTCCATTTTATGCCTATGTCATGCTGGTAGGCTGCCATATCAACCTTACCCCACCACCATAAGAAGGGAATGCGGCCAAACTCAAACCCATCTTTGAGTTCTTCAAAATATTCACTGTAATCAAAACCTCTACCAGGAACAACCCACTCTAAAATAGAGTCAAGGCCAAGCAACAGTTCATTATCAAAGAAGAGCTCAATCACCTGTTTAACCTCAGCCTCAAGATCACCAAGCTGCAAGGCCCAAGCAATCATAAGAGAGATAATATCCACATTAGATCTTCTCTTAGCATGACGTTCTTGATATTGACTGCCCAACACATCCAAGACAGCCAATGCCAAAGCCTCATTTTTAATGTTCACTAAGCCCATAATTTGTTCCTTACTCGCAGGTCCCTCAACTGCTTTCTGTTGCTTCAAGGTCCGCATAGAGAAGGTCGCTCCATCCTTAAGCAGTAAAAAAGGAATAAGAAAACAATAACATCACAGGGAAATATAACAGCAAGAGGAGAGAAAAAGTGGTAATGTAGTCCATCATTCCACAGTCCACAACTGTCAAAAGGACCCTACGAACAATGCAAAATGCCGCTGATCGAAGGAAAAGATAAGGCTTGTGCCAAATCCCAAAAATGGGAACCAATATGAAACACAAAGGAAAGGCCTGAACACTGTCATTCATCGGCATAAGGATGAAGGAGGCACAAATCAGTAGAGAAACTAAGCATTTCACATGATCTAAGGTAGTAATCCACATAATCTGACAGGCTAAGAATCACGTGCATCTTCAAATGGAAAAGAAGCCAACAAGAGAAAACACAACCTGCCAGGGTCAGAACAAAAATAGACCTGCATCAACAGTCAATCTAATGTTAGAGGATCAAGAAAAAGCTCTGAAAGGACCTCATTAATATTCTCAAGATTTGTCATCCACTTAGATATTATGTCAGCCTCCACGTTGCCTTCATGTAGGACATGACTGATTTTAAAATCTGAGAAAGAGTGTAGAAGGAGAGAGATCTCATCAATGACATTCACAAGATGCCATGCCTTAACAACACCATTTTTAATCACATTCATAATGATTTGTGAATCCCCTTCAAGATGAACACACTAGATATTCATCTTTTTAGCCAATTGAAGAGCTAAAAGAGCATCCCCAACTTTTGCTAAATTATTGGTGCCATTTTTAATTTTCTGAGTTGCTAAAGCAAGGATATCACCATTCCAATCCCTTGCAATTACCCCAGCCCTAGAAGGACCAGGATTACCCCGTGAGGCACCATCAAAGTTAAATTTGATCCATCCAATATCTAACTTCATCCATTTAACTTGAGCCCTAGAAATGGATTGAGCCTGAGCATTTTTTAGATTCCCACTACGAAACTGCAAACAAGGCCAATTGCAATGCAACATTCTATCTAACTGTGAGTAAACATGATTACCATTAGAAGAAAGAATTGCCATTTTCATAACTTCTTCAATCGAAGTGCAGATTGAAGACTGAATGCTGCGAATAGAGCGTTCTTTCTCCTAAAAGATCCTCCTATTTCTTTCCTTCCACAATTCCCTGACAATAATCAAGGGACAAACCTTCCAAAGGCTAGAAAGAGTCGAAGAAACCAAAGGAATTGGCCAGCTTTGAAAAACATCTCTAATCCCATATTGTAGAGGACCACTAAATTAAGCTTCCCCTTTATCATACTCCAGCATTCATTAGCAAAGGGGCATTGAATTAGCAGATGATCCACATCTTCAGAGGCTGCCTTACATAGAACACATCTAGTTGGACCATGGAGACCAAACCTCTTCCTTCTTTCAGCAGTTAAGATTCTATTATGGACAGCTAACCAAGCAAAGGCACCTGCTTTGGGTAGGCAATTTTTATCCCAAAATAAATTGGTTGGCCAAGAGATAGGAGTCTCTTCCCCTTCAAGGGATAGATAACCCAATTTCACTGAGTAAATACCACTACTAGCTTGGCACCAAATCAGCTTATCACTCTGATCAAATCTAGTGAACATCCTTTGCTGTAACAATTCGGTCATTACCTCCTTCTGTTGATTGGTTAAGTTAAGAGAGTCTAAACTTTTCCAATGCCAAACAAGTCCAAGAGAAGAATTACTACATGTCAAGTAATTAGAAACATAACAGCCCCAACAATTAGTAAAAAATTGTCTCAACTCATCATAACACCTATCATCATTCAAAATTGAATGATTGTTCCAAGAATCTAACCAGAATAATGTTTTAAAACCATTACCAACACTCCAAGAAACATGTCGGGCAATGAGACATCTACAATCTAAAATAAAATTCCAAATTGTAGAGCCCTTGGGGGGATTAGCAATTGTGAGAATCCTTTCATCATTAGAAGAATCTAAATATTTTGCACGTAAGATTTTCACCCATAAACTGTCTATTTGACTACATATAAACCAAACTAGTTTTGCTCCCAAGGCTAAATTCATCTTTCTCCAGTCCTTTAAACCTGTGCCACCATTAAGTTTTCTTTTGCAATTTTTTCCCATGCTAAGAGGGGCCACCTGTCACCATCACCATCCCCATTCCAGAAAAACTTTCTCATGTGTGTCATAATAGAATCTAAGACTTTATAAGGGATTTTAAAGAAGCTCATAAAGTAAATAGGAATGGTCGAGATTACAGATTGAAGGAGTAAAATTCTACCCGCTGAAGAAAGCCATCTACTCTTCCAACCATCCATCCTATTTAGATAGGAATCCATAAGATTCTTCTATAATTTTGGCTTCGAGGCACCATCAAACAAAGGCACCCCAAGATATTTTCTAGGAAGCAACCCAATTTTAATACCAAGAACCTCACTAATATGATCTTGAACACATCTATTGGTATTGAAAAAATAGATCTCAGACTTATGCCAATTTACATACTAACCCATAGCTTGACTATAGTTGTCCAGAGTAGCCTTAATAACAATAGCCTCATCAACTGAAGCCACACCCATCAAAAATTTATCTTCAAAAAATTGTAGGTGTGTAGAGGCCTCCACACCATCAGCAATCTGTATACCCTTCCAACTGCCATCTCTCCTTTTCTTTTTAATGAGTCTACCCAACACTTCAGCCATTATGATAAATAAGAAAGGGGCAATAGGGTCACCTTGTCTAATGCCATTAGTAGATTCAAAGAAACCTTAAGGACTACCATTCACAAGAATAGAAAAACATGGGGTATTAATGCAACTTGCTATCCATTTCACCCAACCATCTGAAAATCCAAATCTACTAAGAACATTGAGTAGAAAATTTCTATTAACATTGTCATAAGCTTTTTTAATATCAAGTTTGATCATCATTCTACTAACTTTAGCTATTTTGACAGTGTGAACCACCTCATGGGCAATAATAATCCCTTAAAAGATAAATCTATTAGGAGCAAAACCACTTTGTTCCTTCGAGATAATGTCCCCTAGAACAGACTTCAGTTTGTTCGCAACAACTTTTACAATGATTTTATACACAGTGTTACATAAAGCAATAGGACAAAAGTCATTAAAAGTCCTAAAATCAACCTTTTTAGGGATTAGAGCTATAAATGTATTATTGAAATCCTTAAGAATAAACCCTTCATCTCTAGATTCCTCCACCACCTGCCATAAATCATGACCCAAGATATCCCAAGACTTTTGGTTAAAAAGGGCAGAAAAGCCATCAGGCCCAAGAGCTTTATCTCCACCCAGGTCGAAGAGAGCAGATTTAACTTCAACAAAGGAAATATGGTCCATCAGCATATCATTTTGGGCCTCTAAAACACAATTAGGAATGACATTCAATAGCTCTTCAATCTTTGGGTGGGGCTGATAATTTTGAGTAAAGATATCATGAAAATAATCTATAGCTGCATGATTTATTTTGGTGTTATCAGTTAACACTACACCATCCAAATGCTTGATAGAAATTTTTTTATTATGAGCTCTTCTAGCCTTAATAGATTTATCAAAGAACTTGGTGTTCCTATCCCCTTCCTTTAGCCACGTTTCACGTGATTTTTGTTTCCAAAAGAGTTCTTCACGAGCAAGCAATTCTTTATATTGTTTTAGGAGTGATTGTTCCTCTAAATAGATAAATTCATCCATCCCCGTAACAATCACTTTATCATTTAAGATTTGTAAACTTTTTATAACCTTGAGTTTTTCAACAAAAACATTTTTGAAAGAAACCCTGTTCCACAGTTTTATCTGTTCCTTAAGAAACTAAATTTTTTTAAAAAAGATGAAGGATTTATTACCTTCCCAGCAAGGAGAGTTAGACCACCAAGACTGAATGTTGTCAAGAAAATCAAAATCCCGTAACCACATAGCCTCAAACTTGAAGGGAGAACATTCTGGTGTAGAGTCCTCCTAAATGTTACACAAAATAGGAAAGTGGTCTGAACCAGAGATCGGAAGAATATCAACCATACATAGCCACTCTTGCTCCTCCCAATTCCTAGCCAAGAAGAACCTATCCAATTTCTCAGCTATATTGAGAAAACCACCTCTACAGTTGGTCCAAGTGAAATCACCAAATTTGAAGTCCAACTCAACCAGACCATTCTCAATAACAAAATCAGCAAAGTCTCTCTGACTTTTACTTTGCCATCCCCTACCACCTTTCTTATCCAAGGGACTTAAAATAGCATTGAAGTCTCCACCTAAAATAAAAAGATCATTCTTTCTCGCATCTAAAAGGTTGGTAAGAGTCCCCCATAAACCTTCTTTCTTAGCAGGGCTATTAGGACCATAAATATTCAAAATACAAAATTTTGAGAAGAGTTGTTTGGAAGTGACCTCAACACATTGCCAATTGGAGTCTTGGTTGATCAGAACAACATCAACCACACTATCATCCCATAACAATCCTAAGCCCCCTGAATCTCCAAGAGCTTTCGAAAAAACACCCTTCCATCTAGGAAACTTTTTTTGAAAGAAAACTAAATCCTCACCTTTGAGTTTTATTTCTTAGAGTAAGAGTATATCAGCTCGTGCTTGATCAAAACATCTTTTGAGCAAGCGAGCTTTTTCAGGGGCATTGCAGCCCCTGACATTCCATGAGAGGATCCTCATAGCTTCTAGGAGAAGGCATAGCCCTTCCCTGACCTCAACAATTTTGTCTGGTCTGTTGCACAACCAGCTTGTTCCAACTTTTCTTTTGTAGATTTCGGTCCTCTCCTTCTCCTCTCACCAATTCTCAGCTTTTGCAAAAGTGAATCAGTAAGATGTAGGCCCCTAACACCATAAAAACTCAAAGTATCTTCAGAGCCTAAAAAGTCTACTCCACCCTCATCACTGAAATAGCTAAAATTGGATGAGGTTTCCATCAAATTATCCCCACTGTCACGGGCTTCAATAAAGGAGCTTTCCAAGTTTCGGATTGGAGAGATTTTCCCCTCCTTAAGATCACCATCCAAACCAACCGTGTCAAAAGAAGCTGAAGAAATGTCATTTGAGACTTGAATATTATTGAGAGCTACAAAAATAGGATGAAAATTTCTTTTACGATCCTTGGAAGAAGAATCCATCACAGGGGCTAAAGAAACAAAGGGAGGGAGATCAGGGACCACACCAGAGGAGGGAACCAAACAAGGAGGAGGGACAAGAGCTGAGTTATTAGGACTCAAACACTTAGTATTCCCTTGAGAAAGAGCGGGAGACATCTGAATGTTAGTACATTGAACAATGGATATGTCATCCATATTTAGCATCAATCCATCAGCCTGATTTGACTGAAAGAAACCTTCAAGATTGAAATTTGGTTTGCAACTCCTATCAGAATCATTATGAAGATAGACATGAGAGGCCATAGAATCTGGCACCATAAGAGGTAACTCGGGAAAGAGGGAAATGGAAGAAGGGTTAACAGCAAAGGAGATGAACATCGAAGGGGACAAGGGGGTTGCAGGGACCACATGAGAAGAAGCTAAGCCATCAATGTGCTTGAGGGGAGAAGAACAGTTTGTAGGACAAAGTTTGGACACATCCGAGCTTACATTTATCACCAACCCCTTCCTATCCAAAATCATATCCTCCTCAAACTGAAGTGACCAGAGAGGTTGTTTGGCTCTAGTGATTTCAATGCCCTTAATCAGATCTAAACCCTTCTTCTCTACCAAACCCTTGCCTTTTTCTAAAATAAAAGCCTCTAAACCCATATTAGCTATTTTAACTTCAACTTTAAGATGCCATTCCCCATTTTCCTAACAAAGAGAGATAACTTCCAGGATTTGATAACATTTTTGCACATGAACAAGAACCCAGGAATATAAGAAGAAATCATTCAAATCAACCACCTCCTCAGCTTTAATAAACTTCCCCAGAGTATTGCCAATAATTTCCAAGGTGTCATCATTCTTATATTCCCACGGGAGATTAGTAAGCTTCAGCCAAACATCAATACTTTCCACCTCTTCTTTATCAGGGTTGAAATTTGGCTTCCAATCACATATATAAAAACTAAGTCCATCCAAAGAAAAAGGGCCACTATTTAAAATCCACATTTTATCCTCCTTAGAAGGATAGATCACAAGAAAGAATTCATTTGAAAGGGTTTTCAAAACAAATTCCCCACCCTAGTTCACCTTCATCCAATTTTGAATCTTCTGAATGGACGGCCATGGCCCCAACCATTTAAGAAAAAAAATAGTATTTTGCAAGTAGTTAACCTGAACATCCCATTGGGGATTATTT
The DNA here is from genome assembly GCA_027943335.1 of Chamaecyparis obtusa. Taxonomy (NCBI): domain Eukaryota; kingdom Viridiplantae; phylum Streptophyta; class Pinopsida; order Cupressales; family Cupressaceae; genus Chamaecyparis; species Chamaecyparis obtusa. The sequence continues at coordinate 73,387 of BSBK01001157.1, read as the reverse complement.
ATAAGAACAGACAAGGATCTAACTACATAGGTGTTATCTACCTGAGCAAGGGCATGATGAGAGGAGGAAGCCTTATAGAGAAGCTCCTTCAAGGGCCGCGATCCTTTTGGCCTCCAAAATTTCTTTTCAATCTATCTGAATTTGAAATTTTTTGGAGGCCCAAAAGGCATGTGCTGCTTCCATAGGGGATGACCAAAGTTCTCCCTACCCCTGCCATTCCTTCCAAAAAGTGATTTTTGTGAAGGATCCTACCTCAGAGGGATCCATCCTGCTCACATTATTGGAATTGGGCCCAACAGCCCTTTCTGAGCACCATCAATATTATTCCTTCTGCCCTTTGCCTTGCTCCATGAGCCACCAGAGAAATAAGAGTGTGGGCCCCTAGTAGATCTATGCCCAGACCAAGGAAGCTGATTATTAGGCCCCTGCAATGGGTATCTACAAGTTTGAGTGGAGAAGTTGAGGCGACCATGATCAAAACTAGTGCCATGCTGTCGAAATCCACCATTTCAAAAACCTTCTGAGCTGTTGCCCTCAGATTCATTGTTGTTTTCATGCGCCATGATGCATTCATGTTTGGAGCATTATTAAAATCACTATTATAAACATTTATTACTATCATGACCTCTATGCATATCGACACTCTATCACTAGTTTTTTGCACACTTTACTAATCATTGTTATGTATTGCTAATGCATTATAGAAACAATGTCTTTAAGCCCACTTGACCATTATTTTTTCAATAAGGTTCTTGCGATTGTCACTTGATGTCCCTTTGGCCTCTAATTTGCCCCATATGATACTTTACTATGTTCCTATTAGGTATCTTTTTTTGCTCTTTATGACAATCATTTACAAACTCACCATGCTATATATTCATGATGACAAAATAATAAAATGATACCTCTATATTATGGTTCTTGTCATCCCTCTCTAAAACGTGACCCCTTTGTCAAAACAAAGACTCCATCTCTATTCTTGAAAACATGCCTTCATCATTTCTTGGGACAGTGCTTTAACATAGTTCCTAGATAATTGTGACTGATTTTTTTTATGGCCTTCGACCGATCTTGTTGACTTTGCTACATCAAGAATGGTGAACAACTCATCTTCCTCATGGATCCTATCCTTTAGACATTAAACCATGGGAATGATGAGGACATTGATGAGTTTCTCATCCTTTTGACAATGACTATCAATTCTCAACTAATGAAAATTTAAACAGCTAATTAATGAATGGTCTCATATTATTACCTTTTTAGTTTTTAAAGCACAATGTCATGTTTTAATATTGTGTAGTTTTTTTCTTATGTCAAAGTATTATTTTACTATTCTAACATTGCTATATGGTTGTGATTTTTTTATCTTGTTTCTTTGCAGTCCTTGGTGCACTTGGGGAAAAGTATGATGAGGCAATGAGAAGAAATGATGTGAGGGCAATTGTTGTTACTAGTATGTATGGCCTTTTACTATCAACACTCAGTTTCTTATTTTATATTTCCAAAGGTTCATTGCATTACATCATCTGTCTTAAGTTTCCAATTCATTATGTTTGTGAAGTCTTGTCATGCTCGTATTTCAATGCCAAAAGCACAACTTGGGTATTTCATGCTTGTACTATGATATTGCCATATCAAGTAGAGCCTCATATTCATAATTGCATGGTTATATCGACATATCAGACACAACACTATATAACATCATTGATATCATCAGAGGGAGGTTCATTGTATAGCTTATATCGATACTTCAGGAAGAGCAAAGATCTCTATGAATATCTGCAAAATGGAATATCTTAACTTTGCATAATTCCTAAAGTCATCAGATACAAAAATGATTTAATATCATATCCACATTATTATTTGTAGATTATACATATTAATCCAGATAACCTTAGCATTACCTATATATAGACCTAATCACCTTGCATATATCCAATTGTCAAATTAGAGATAGCAATGATATTGTCATATATATCTTATCAATTGAATAAGCTTAACATTTATAAGTGGTATCATAGATCATAATTCATAGTGTTAATTGAGACTCTGAGTGATGCAGAGCTTGACAATTGAAGGTGAATAAGCCCAATCAGACTTAATAATCTAAACTTTCGTTCATCATAGGTTTTGTTGTGACAGCCGATTGTATGGATGCTGAAAGAGATTTATAATCTTGTGATATCTCAATGATGAGAACATCAACAACATCACCCCTTGCTACAAACATGTGCTCGTAGGTCCTCCTAGCTGTCACGATACCTAGTACATGTGTGAACACTTTGTTCTATAGTTCCTGATCCTCTTGGTGATTAGAAACTCACCCCCCTCAATTTTAAGTAATTGATGTGTATTGTGGCACCATTCGGTTCTGTTGAACGTGACTGTCACCACAAGTTTCTCGGCTTCACACAGCATAAACAACTTAGCCACCTCTTTTCACTTCCAAATGCCGAGCACCAACACTAGAATCTCTGGTAACATCCGAATTAGTAGTCATAGAGGCTCAGTTACTCATGGTTCAAGAAAAATCTTCTATCTTCAATTGTGGGATCATTCTGTAACCCAATTCCTTCATTCGTAAGACTTGACACTTAGCTTTTTACAATCACTTTCTACTAGATAAGCAACTGCCATCATTCCAATCAGGATTGTTACTAAAAACCGAACATAAACCAGATAGAATTATTCAAATCCTTTAATTCTTAACCCCAAAATAAACTGATTCACATGACTATTACATTCTTTCATTTAAACCTGATAATAAGAACCAATTCATACCCAACTAAACAGAGATCTTTCAAAATTGAAAATAATGTAGAATTTGAATACAACAAATTTGAGAACAATGAACATAAATAAGAAAGGATTAAGAACTAAAAAGATCTAAATAGAAATTCGATCCTTCCTTTTATTATTTTGTTCCCATTACATTGTTTCCTCATTCACCGATTCTCAACCTTCTGTCCTCCATTGCATAACTGGGATCTTCTTTTAAAAGATCCAAAACAATAACCTCTAAAACTGACTCGCATAACATCTAAACCAACTTCCTAAATGACCTAATTTCTCTAACTGTTCTTTGTGACCGAAGAGTGTAATTATCAATACTAATTATGTCATGGAGTTGACAACTAAGTTGTCAACTTCACGATGATTACAACTTTTTATTATATCAAAACATTTGCCTCTACCCGATTTGTAACAACCATTAAAAATACTAAGAGTACCCAACCAGTTACATCCAAATTGACACTAAATGACTTATCAATCCATATGACCATAGAAAATAACCACTTATAATCCATAATCTTTTAATTATTATCGGATTCCCATGATTGCAAAAAGTAAGCAAGTGTAAGATTCCCATGATTAGTTAAGGGCTAAAGAGACTGATTTATTGTTATAACTTGCTCATTGTGGGGAAACTTTAAACACTTATTGATGATAGAAGGAATATCTTTCATGCCATTGAGCCAAGGATGTCCTAATTTCTCACAAAATAAGTCCAAGGTAGGGATAATAGAAAGTGTAACATCTAAGGACTTAAAACCAACTTTGACAATAAGGGTGACCGAACCTAGGATGGGACAAGTGAAACCGTCATGCACCTTAATCACAACATTAGATTTATCATATGTATCATGATCAAATTTTTGTGTACATAGACGTTCTTCAATAATAACTTTCACAATGCATGTTGGATCTATGAGCACTCCTTAAGAGAGATTATCTTTAATCTTTGCAATATTGTATAATGGTCCATCAGGTGCATTAATGATCTATCCCTTGAGTCAAAATTAATACAGGATTCACACTTATGCTTAGTTTTCTCACTTAGATTAATAACATTATTGGCAACTTCATTAGTTATATCAAGGAAATTAATGAAACTTGAATCCTTCATTAAATGAAATTAATGAAATTATTGACATGGAGTATGTTTTTCTTGTTTTTATCTTCTTTTGTTTGTTTCTAGATTTAAAACAGAAAGAAGCATGCGGAACCAAAAGACCTATCCAAAAGGAAAGCTAGCAATGTCTAAGAGAATTTAAGACACGAGGAATAATTATTCACAGGTATGAACAATTTAATAATTTGTCTTTGGTTAGTTTTTTGTGATATGAAATATTTTACAAATTCAAAATTGAAAAATCTTCCATTCTATTGTAGGGTTTGACAAATGGATTGTATACTTAATATGCTTTGATATTTTATATGCATCTTTTCATAGACATACATGAAAAAGATGATGATGAAATATTGGAGGATATTCCTTTTCTTTCTAATGATTATCATGAACCAAGTTCCTATCTAGAAGGAATGAAAACAATATCTAGTAGAATTTTAGAGAGGGTGAATAAATAGTCACGAGGATGAACAATTTCATAATTTGTATTTAGTATAATACGACAATTTCATAATTTCATAATGTTTTATGTAAAAATTATTCTTGGTCGATTTTTTGACATATAAATAATAGTTCTTTCGACAAGAATGCTATGTATTCGACGTCTATTTCGACCAAATGTCATCGAACTTTAGACGAACTCTCTTTGGTGTTTCGACGAGGATGCTATGTATTCGACGTCTATTCCAACCACATGTCGTCAAAAGTGCGACAAGATTTGGTCGCATAGATAAAAGGTATGATCCAGGTTGAAGCAATCGCTTCGACGACGATTCGGTCGATAATTCAACCACTATGGACATTGGAATTTTGACGATGATTTTTCCTGTCATATAAGCAATGAAGAAAAGTTTGACAACATTTTTGGTTATTTGGTCGACCAATTGGTATAAAAAATTTGACTAATCCTCGTCGAAAAATAGGCTAAAATTTACTAGTGACATCATGTGTGTTCCTACAATACCTTGATTTAAATTTTTTAATAATTGTTTGCTAGCATGTTTCCATATGCTAATTAGCAGATGGATTATTTTATTTGTTAGTGTATTGAATTTCTAACATAGGATGTTCTTAGTTTTTTTATAGATAAAGTACAACCTAGAGGGTTGCTCCCATTCTATTAAACATGGAAATAAAATTTACATTTCTATGTTGGGTTTTTTCTCTCTTAGCCTTGCTAATCCAGGGGATAAACAAAAAAATAGGATGTTATGTGGTCTTTCTTCTCTATCAACAAGGTTACATAGATTTATATTTTAGGCTCCACCCATCTAGTTAATTATTGTAGACACCTAAATTTGATTAAGTTCATTTGATCAAATCAAGTCACTTCTATCCCTCATAACAATGTCACATTAGTAACTAGATAATTTAAAATTATTTAATTTTGATATTTCTCTTTCATTCCTAGATGGATTAATTTACTTAAATTTTCCTAGGTATCTTATAGTGTAATTATAATTAAAAAAATCCCACATTTATTTAATTGAATTAATCTTTCATCACCCCTTCCACTATTAAATTAAATAAATAACCATTTTTAAAATTTTTTTAATGCAAATTATTATCCTAGGGGATGGCTCCCTATACTATTATTAAAATAAGATTATTACGTAGCAAATCACTATTGGTGGATCAGAAACCCCAATCCACCCCTTAGATCAAAGATCCTTTCGAGCTAAGAGGTTGAGAAAAGTTCTTCATTTTCACCCACAAACTTGTTTAACTATTTCATCTCTACTATTACAACACCCTTTTTAAAGAAGGTACATGCCTTTTTCATCTAGGTTTTGTTGAACACGCCAAATAAATGAGAGGGGGGGTGAATCAGTTAGTCACAAACTACTTCTAAAATCTTTTCCTAAATTGGTAAGCACATAAACCATGCAAATAATTAAGACTGATAAAAACATGAAAGCAAAAAAGCATCAACACATTGAACACTAGAATTTACGTGGAAACCCAAACTGGGAAAACCCACGGAGAAGCTAGTTCTCATGAAATGAACATGGGTTAAGGTAATTTTTACAAGGGCTCACTGTCAGTTTTCTCGCTACTGTTTGGCTCATTGTTGGTTGGGCTAACTACCCTTATACAAAAGATGTATTACAAAATATTTGGTTGACAAAAAGTGAACTAATAGAGCCTATTAATGGGCTTCCATGGTTTAATCTATGTCATGTAGATTGAAGTGAGGTTCAATGGGAAGCACCCGCAGAGGGTTGGGCCAAACTCAATTTTGATGGAGCTTCAAAAGGAAACTCGGGACCATCGGGAGTAGGATGTGTTGCAAGAGATTCCACATACAACATTCTTTCAATAGAGACCAAGAAACTAGAGAATGGAACTAACTATATGGTTGAGGCCCAAGCTACTTTGTTGGCGATTGACATGCATAGCATCATTAAAGTTGATAATTTACACCAGGATGGGGACTCTCAAATTATTATAATTGTCATTTTCATAGGTTAATCACAAGTGTGGAAAATTGATAAGATAATTTTGATCATCTAAAGGAAAATGGGCAATTTTAGCAACTTTTGAATATCCCATGTATAATAAGAAGGTGACACATTAGCAAATTTGTTATCCAAGATGGTAAATGACATGACCCCCATTGAAACTAGAGGATGAGATATCAAGGTTGGTGGTTGGCAAATGCAAATAAATGATGATCAATGACTAATGACCATATGGGAATATTGCAAATCAATGCAAATTGCACTCAAAATGTGTGTTGTGCAAGCGTAGGTATGTGTGTAATGACCCGCATTCAATGTCAAAGATTTGGGTTGAGGCAATGCAAATGTCGAAGGACAATTTTGAGTGAACACGTTGCTTAGAGAAAAATAAATTTAGCATTCAAGATGACTTTTTTTATTGAAAACTTCCAAACAAGAGTGAAGGGAGAAGAAAAAGCTTTTGAAAATGGAGGCAAATTTTAGCCTGCACATAGATAAGAAATAAATGACATTTTGGGGAGAGGTAACAATGAAGAGGATCAATCATGTCCTCACTACATATGATCCCTTCTTCTTGACTATGATGCATGGGCTATTGGGGATTGATTTAATGATTACATATTACAAACTGAGGTCAAATATAGACATTTCCTCCCTCTTTTGTTCCTGGGGTTTGGAATTTAGCCAAATTGAGGTGTTTCAAAGGATCATGACAAGATGCATAAAATTGTAATGGAGAATAGGACTTAAAATTTTCCTCCAAATTATATAATCTAGCATAGGTTTTCAAACATCGAGGGGTGACTAGGTACATGTGCATGGGTACCCAGAACATCTCCACCCCTTTGTGCTTTACAAATCTATAACCAACTGAAGAACCAGGTGGGAAGATGCTCGAAACATGTAGTGGGTCATTTGTGACTAAACAGAGGATTGGGAGAAGGTCATAAAATTTGAACAAAGTAGAGAAGAATTTGACAAGACTCATCTCAAACTCCAAATAGTTGATTATTGGAAGGAGGTGGTCAATGACCAAGAGGAGCACCAACAAAGGGGAAATGGTAGGTGAGGAAGGAGGTGAGGTGGTAGGGCCAACCTGGATAAAGGAAAACAAGTTCGTGGGAGAAACATTGGTGAGGAAGGGGTCTGAATGTATGGGGTCAAAGGAGAGGATGCAAAGCTTGACATGGAGGTGGATCAGGGGTGGCAAGGCAAAAACTAGGCCCATCCAAACCTATAGTGTGATCTTCTACAATCCCTTGCATATGATTTTATTTTGATGATATCATACATGTTGATGAATACCTATATTTTTTATTGAATTGAGCATGATGTGAATCCTTATCATATTTTATATTTTATCTATATGTACAAAGTATACTAATAGTTGAATCGGTCATTCTAGGATGAAAGAAGTTACGACCATATTTCTAGCTTGTGAGTGAGTTACAACCATACAAGTGTGACCTTTTGAAGTATGAGTGATGAAGTTAAAAATATGTGGGATGAAATAATTGATAATGGAATGGAGGATGAACTTAGGACTAGGAGAAAATATTTCATACTTATTTTGATTGTGAGGGAAGGGCCTCAAAGATGTTTGATTTTGATGAAGGATTGTAATAGTAGGGCCTCAATTTGATTTGATTTTGATGATGAAGGTCTTGGATAATCATTGTGAAATAAGATCCTATTAAACACAATGATTTGGATATTGGATGTGTAAAGAGCCTGACTAGCTCTTCTTGAATTTAATTTCTTGGTTTGAATTAATTGCAAACTTTTGTTTCAATGTATTTTGGAAATGCAAATTTAAAATGAATTTTCCCACCAAATTAAATAACATAGCAAGACCAAGCTGAAAGTCTCTAAATGAACATAATTTATTTTAACTCTAATATAAATTAAACTCCTAAACAACATTTTATTCTTCAATTGAATGGCACCTGGCAGTTATGTACGCTTATCAACTTGTATTGTCTTTCTTGCATACTTGACACAGCCTTGTATTAAAGACCAACCACTACCTTCAAGACTCATAGCTCTTAATTATTCATGTGGCCTAGCTAGAAGTTCATGTTGGCCTATGGAGAGCTAAAATGAATCCCTTAGAGGAGTCACGCAAGTTGGAAAAAAGGTGACGCAGCCTGCTAAAGCCACATGCACCTCTACTGAACCTTCACGCAGCCCTCTAGTATCTAGTGCAATCACTTTGTATTAATTCACAGCCTCTTTTCTATGAAACATAGCAAAGAAACAATTCATTATTTCTAATTAATTAAAATTTTGAACCTCCATTTCACCTCTCGATTGTAAACTAGATGATACAACAACCTCTCATCAATTTGCTAAACCTTTGAATGAAAGGAAGAAAATTGAATTTGTAGACATGCTATGTAAATTCAAACTAGCCTAGAAAACCCTCTGTAACAAATATAGCTTGATAATTCTTCCTCTAATTTGGTATACTTGAGCACCAAATTGAATTCACATAATCATAATTGAATTCTCAGAATTTCAATGGAAAATTTCATCATCAATTAGTGATGATTCAAATTGCAGAATGAGGAATCAGTCCTCAAACCCTAGCCATTTCTCACAGCTAAGAACTTATAAAATTTTCATCAAATGAACAATGGATGAATGAAAATGATTTTTTGAATTGAATATATAGCTTTCTTGGAAAAAGCTTCAACTTCACTTTTTTCACTTAAAAGGCTTTTTAATCATAACTTCATTTTATAACATTGAAGTTATTAAAGTTATTAAATTAAAATAATTTAATTTAATAACAATAACTTTAAAATTAAAAGCCACTGAACCCCACTGACTGCGCAAACTCATTTCTGACATCAATCCTCAAACTTCAACTTCCCTGCCAGAAATAACCAGCTGCCACAAATAGCCAACTACCAAAAATAGACTTACTATAAATAGTAAGTCTCTCAAATTAGAGATTCCCTAAAACTCGATCCTGAAACATCTGACACCCTATGCAGACACCCTGCTAAATCTAGCCATACCCCAAAATACCACTTATTAAAAATAGTAAGTTGACCAAATTGATCCAAATGAAGAGCAAACCTGGTAATTTGAACCTTTAGAATGGAATCCCAACACTGGCTCCACCAACTGATCCCCTCTGATCACCTGATTAGCCTGTGAGGGTCACCGAATCAGGCTAATCCCAATAGACTAAAAAATGGGGACATTACAGTCCTCCCTTCCCAAGATTCCTTTCCCTCAAGCAATTAGGAAAAACAAGTAATATCACAAACCACCTAGATCCCACAGATGATCATAAGTAATGTCCCAATCCTCACCATACTCCTGTGAAGAAAATCCCAACAACAACAGTATAGACACCAACATCTGATAAACTTCCCTTGACACCCAAATAACTGACATCACTAAAAATTCCATCTAAAGACCAACTGCAGATGTCAATGCAGAAAACAACCCAGAGGAACTCAACCCAACTGAAACATCAATTCTGCCAAAACTCAAGTCCTTGTCTAACTCACACTAACACCCAACTACACTGAGAAGAAAACAATGACCAAATTTGTCAGAATCACTGTTACCAACTCTAACCTCTAATAAACGGTCCTGGGCGTGTGGATGTTGCAAATAATCTAGCTTGCAACTGCCAATTCCATCTGCAAAAGATGGTGCTAATCCATCCCATAATGGATGGTAGGAAACTGAAGTCGGTCTACCCCTACATGAGATCAAATCTTTTACTTGTGGGTAAAAAGACAAATGATGAACATACCTCACCATATACTACCAATAGGAATCCCCAATCTCCATCAATAGCTCATCATTACCAAACTGGGAATCATGAGATGGCTCCAATCTCTGACTCCACATAACTGCAGGCTGGGTAGGAACCTGAGCAACCCTCCCAACAAACCCAACCTTGAAATCCCTATGGGGAAGCATAGTAGATAGAGTCTCCACAATCTTCCCTACCAACCTCCAAATAGCACAAGAGCCTCAGATGAGAGTACCCTTAGACACTCTGTATGAATCCTCTCTCACATCTGCACTCTCAAGTAAATACTCCATGAATGAGTCAGTGCAATAGAAATTATACATGGAAGCATCAACTTGCTCCCCCACAATCCATAACTAACCTCTCTAAAAATGTGGCACTGCCAACTGTTCCACGCTATCAGCTATATGAGATAAAGAAATAGATTCACTTCCAGCAAAAGGAAGCAAATCAACATGAGAGCTTGATTCCACTGGTACTCCTACCTCATCTATACCTAGTGAACCCACATCTTGAATAGATGTGTTTGCCACATCATAATGTCATGCATTCCCAATCATAGAAGCCAACTCACCACTAACCACCTCAATGTGCAACCAAAGTCGGTCTGGGGCTGGTGTGGACCATACATGCTCCAACTCCATAGTCACCTCATCTAACTAGATATGCAACTCCTAAAGAGCTCGTTGAGTGCCCTCTAAAGCCTCGGTAGTCGATGTTAACTCCTGAGTGAGCTCACTCACCTCCTCCTCTCTATCCATCAGTGCCTCATATTTTGTACTCCCCCACTCAACTAGGTGATATCGGTCGGCTACCAACTGTAAATAGTTTTGTCTCAAAATCATGATAGCCTCCCGCAAGGAAAGAATCTCTGTTAAGGAAAGATAACCACCACTGTGATTATATGTCATAGGAGTACCCTAACCATTAATAGCCAATAACTAATGAGTGGCATCAAAATGCTTGAGAGTAGAAGTAATATCTCTCCCATCAACTCACAACTGGCTAGTCACATGATGACTTTGCACAACGGGCCTCCTATGAATAGCCTCAATTGTGATGTCCACACTATGAGAGGAAACTGCATCCAATAAACTCCCCTCAAGATCACCATAACTTTATGTACTTTCATCTGAGTACACATCTACAAACTGAGTACAGGCATCAGACTCATCCTCATCTAATCCCAAGGAAGTTGTTGTTGAATCCAACTCAACACCATCTCTAGCTACCTTGTCCCCTACAACTGCCTAAAAATATAGATCCTGGGATCCATCCTCAGTCAATAACAACTCAAAGTCCTCCCCCAAGGTCTGATAAGTCAGACATGTCTCGCTGTAGGAAAAATCATCCTCATGAATCATCGATGAAGTAATCCCCTCTCTAGAAGTGGAAGCCATGGCTGTAAGAAACCCTTGCCACTCATATGCTTCCCTCTCCTCATCTGTGAGTCCCTGTAACACAGAATCCTGGAACCCACCACCACCATATGACAATGCTGAGTCCACACCTAAAGTCAGATATAGAAAACCAAAAATACTACAGCACTCATCATCCTCGCTCTCAACAATGGAAATGTCTGTGATGCTAGTGTCCATATCATCTATCTACAACTCCTCCACTAACTTCGGCTGCATACACGACTCAATGTCATCATGTGAATCAACTATACTATGGCATGAAACTATGTCACCCAACTCAACTACAACACTCCCATCATGAGTGTCATCACTAAATAGCTCCATGCTCACATCCTCAACATAGGAAAAAACTAGTGTCTCCTATACTAATCCCACATTGTGACTGTTATCATAAACCTCAGAGCTATCAGAGCTCATACGCTCCTCGCAGTCATCACCCAACATCTCACAAGGTTGTCATCCCCAATACAGCTCACAACATCCTCAAAAGTGTCATCAGATGTATCTATACTACCAGCTTCCACATCTCGTACTAAAATCTCAACTGCTAACACCTGAATCTCCACACATGACTCAATGTTAGGCTATGCACCAATAATGTTGGAGCACAAACTATCATCAACTAACCTTGTTGTAATGCCTAAATCACTAGCTTCGCCACTAGGAGATGCCATACATGCATCAGTCCCATTCTTGGAAGCAACTACCTCCTGAACTGGAGTAGAACAACTACAACTGACATAAAAATCTCCAATAACCACTCCCTCCATAGAAGAATCTAAACACTCAGTGATAACTACAATATTAGCTACCTCTATACAAATCGTAGTGACTACTCTGGGAACCTCAACCTGTTGATGCTTAGCGTTGTTGTCAACCAATGATACTAAAACATCCACATGTCCTTGTGAAATAGATCCACCATCAGCACTGCAGATAGGACTAGCAGGTGTCGTACCAAATATTGGTACATCTGCATCATGGGAACCTATCGGGAAAAACTCAAGCCTTCTTCCCTTCAATCTCGTTGTCGGTCTTCTAAAAGTGGAGACCATATACCTCATTGCCCTGTCTACTATCACTGGATCTGACAAACTATCTGCCAATCTCTGTTGATGAAGCCTATGTTTTTCCATACTTTCCACCAAGACATTTAATTCCTCTCTCTTTCCCATACTGTTGCGACGACTTCCAGAACTGGGCCTCCTGTATTTATCCATAGCTAGGGAAAGTGGAAGTGTTGATCACTTTTAAAATAACTTTAGAATATAAATGAATCCATACCCCACAGGATGGCAAGAAAAATGCTTTGATACCACTATAACACTAGTACATTTGAGGCCAAATTTTGACAATCATTTGTCAGATTTTCAACGACCATTTGTCGAAACTGCAACACATCTGTCTATCGGTATTTTTGCGTTGCAAATTGTGATGGAAACAGTAACCGTCGATATTCTAACATCCCTACCCATCAGAATTGGCCACATAAATAGCAGTTTTACTATGTGAGTGATCTATTGAAATATTCTTCTTACGACATTTCATTAGTTGGAAAGGCGACGAATATTCAGTAGATCTCTGACAGGAGTACTTGTCAAAGATATAGCCGTCCTATCACACCCATCTATCAGAATGGGGTCCCGCCGATGGTTACCTGTGGAATGTCTGATGATAAGGAATCAAGTTCTGACATAAGTAGCCGTCGGAGGAATAGCTCTTTTGTCAGAAAGGGATTACTACATGTCAAAAAATTGACGGATTAGCATAGTAAAAATAACAAAGCTCAAGAGACCATCATAATTGGTCTCTGTCTTTGGTCCATATACTGGCAAAATATTTTACATTTCATTAGCTCATCAAATGAAGAGATTTGAAAGAATTTAATAGAATATTTTCATGATAACGTATATTATTTAAGTTGACGTTGCATGAATTTATCGACTCCACACACTTGTATACTATGAGCACAACCATAAATAAGTGTGTCCTCTCATGGCCTACATTACTCAAGCCATGGGAGGGGATGCTTCTTTATGGCTGTGCTCGATGTATACAAGTGCATGAAGTAGATAAATTCAGTCACCGTCAAACTAAAATAATAAATGTTATACATGAAAATATCATCTATTAAATTCTTTCAAATCACTACATTTGATGAGCTAATGAAATGTAAAATATTTTGTCAGTATATGGACCAAGGATGGAGACCAACTATGATGGTCTCTTGAGCTCTGCTATCTTTAGTCCTAGCTACTGGGTAAGGGCTAGAAGACTTATACCTGTTGATCATTGAGAATAATCACCGCCTTGCCTTTATGTACACTGCACAATATCCAATATAAGAGAAAGCAGAAAATATGAATGGATAAAAGAAATGAAAGATACAATAAAATTATCTTGTTGTTTACCTTCTCATAATTGATCCTAGTCTCACAAAAGTAATTTTATACGATCACTAGCACATTTCGTGCATGGATGAGAAATAGCATCCAAAGTTACTAGATTCTTAGAAGAGGTATGAGTGGAGGCCAAAAAAGGGATATTTGTGAAGGTTTTATAGACACAGTACTGAATCATCATCTCTGCACTGGTACTCAATCTGGAAACCCTCTCTAGAAAATCTCCACATCTAGCAAATCTCCACAAAAATCCCTTCTGGCCTCCACTACATATACGTCTTCTCAGTATCTAAAAACTCTCCAGCATTGATTCCCATCATTTTTCACCATCTTCGTGGACTAAGACCTTAAATTATTGAGCTTCTCTTTGTTTTGAGAATAGTTTAACATTCTCTACTTAATAGGGCCAACCACGTGAAGGTGGAAGCTCATCTAGCCCCTCCTAGGAGCCTCTTATGACCCTTTATGACATTTTAAGACCTCTAAGATGTGTATTCTTAGGGGTCATAAAGGGTCATAAAGGGCCATAAGGGGTCCTGGGACACAACAGCTGAGAAACATAAATGTAGGCATCATGGTCACAAGTTTTTGAAGACAACATAATTGAGTGGTATACCCAGATGATGCAAAGCAACCACTACTCCTCTAGAATTGGAGGAGTAGTATTTGCTTTGGGTTGTTTGGGTATACAACTCAATTGTGTTGTATACCCAAATGATGGACAACAACTCATGCACCTCCGATTCCAAGTTGACTACATCTGTTGCTCATGAATACAAGGTCCTCCAACACAAATGTATTCAATTTGGAATTGGAGGTGCAGAAGTTGCTCTCCATCGCTTGGGTATACAACTCAATTACATTGTCTCCAAAAAATTGTGACCATGATGTCTACAATTATGTTTCTCAGCTATTGTGAAATCTACATTTATGTTTCTTAGCTGTCATGTTTATGTGCATGTTTTTATGTGTTTGGGAAGACATCTTTCTAGCCTGGGCCTAGATCCTTTGGCAATTAACTTCACAATAATGTAGATGACAGATGAGCAATTAGCTTCCCAAGAAAAATCCCATAAATGAACTATGTGTACCCCAATTCCTGTGCCCTCTGTGCGTACCCAAATGATATATTTGAAACAACAAGGGTAAGGCTTAAAGAAGTTAATTTTGCATCACTAGACATATCTGTATATTTTATCCACAATGATCAAACTTCAAAGGATCCAAGCCTAGGCTAGAAAGATGTCTTCCCATTTTGTTTAAGCCATATTCCTTGTTCTTGTCAAACTTCCTTGGTATGTTAGGTGTGCTCTTTGTAGTACTCTTCTTCAACTTGTGTTCGACGATAATCATCTTCTTCTTCTTCCTAATTGCAATTAGAGCTTCCTTTTCATAAGGATTCAACTCTACTTCCCCCATCTCATCATCCTTGTCACCCTCAGCTACCATCCTAAGCCCTTCTTCCCTCTCCAGTTCTTCAAGCCTCTGCAAGATATCTGGATCAATAAAGTCTGCAACATTGTGTCCATCCATGATCTCAAGAATATCATCTTCTTTCCACTCTTCATTTGTCAAAATATACCACAATCTTAAGACTCGTGAATCTTCAAATTCTCATGTTTCCTTTAGACCTCCAAACATGTGTACTATGAGTTTTCCTCCAACAAATGGACTTGTGATTATTTTCACAATAGTACATGTGTTGGAAGGAAAGCTCATAGTACTACTTAGGCCAATCTGAATGTTCATCACCTGTGCATATAAGAGTTGATCATAAAAGGTATATGTACAGGTGAAAAATATGCATATTTGACCAAGCAATACTGGGAGCTAGACTCAACAAAAAATAGATTTGTGGTGATTTTCACAATAGTACATGTGTTGCTGGGTAAGCTCCCAGTAGTGCTCAGGAAAATATGCATGTTCATCACCTGTGCATATGAAGTGGCTCTAATGGCAGATACAATCACAAAATTTTGCATACTCCTTATTTTGTTATGGGTTGATATTGTCAAACATGGTCTTTTTTGAATGGAATGACTCGTTACTTGTACATTGACTAGAATGTTGGTGGAAGAATGATGATTTGTTTGCAACCTGCAGATACACAGACACTGAACAACCATTTTTTCAACTCTAATTTTCTCAACACAAAGGGACATTTATCATAGCCATAAAAACATGATTGTTTTAAAATGGAATACACCAAGGAGTACCATCAGAAATATTGACCATTTACAATCATGAATAGTTAACCTAAATTAAATAGCTCATTTTTTTATCAGCATGTGTAGTCTCTGTGTATATGAAAAATGAATGAAATATATATCAAGCTGAAATAAAAAAGTGAACAAAAATTCAAATTCAAGGCCTAATTTATCAAGAGCAACAAACATTAGGATGAAAGAAAAATTATTAAGACTATAGAAAAATCATTAAGACTAGAAAATCAAGTTCTAGAAAAATCATTACGACTATAGAAAAATCATTTAGACTAGAAAATCAAGTTCTACAAATGGATGGTTCTGGTGCTTTACCATTACAACAATTGAGCATTCATCATTTGGTACTTCTTGGCATATTCCATTTAAGTTTTTCAGCTATCGTGTTTATGTGCATGTTCTTTATGTTTTTGGCTTCTCTCCCTCATAAGGGATACACCGATAGGTAATTGATTTGAAAGCATAATGATTTGATAGTATTTTTTTAGGATAGGCGTAATCATCCCGCCAACCTTAATTAGCAACATTTATGATATATGTCAAGTACTTATAATCAGTATGCCCAACAAATAGAGACTTAGTAGTAAAAGAATAAGGTTGCACATCCACATCCGTCCAAGTGCAGCAACCTTCAAAGATTTGCAGCGGTAAAGAGAATCCCCATATTTTATCAGCCTAACATAGTCTTGGCCACTTTGGCAATGAGAACCTCAAAATAGAGAAAAGAAACTTAGTAAAACCAGTCTATGCCGTTGTTTGTGAGGGTACAGTCATGATAAGTGCCTCTCAAACCTCTCCAAACATATAAGATTGTCTTTAAATAGTTTATTGATCTCTTCTAAACATTAACCAAATCAAACCTACATTTGAATCCACACACAATAACTCAAAATGAAGGGTTTTGTATCCTTTAATGAATCTCAGTCAGTGGTAATGCATGGACAGTCAAACCACTAGTCTCCAAAGCATTCAATAAGTGAATATGAATGTTTGAAAACTACTCCCAACAATTCTTAAACATACTTTATTGTTTAAGAATTGTTGGGATTGGTCCTTTGGCGTGTATTAAATAGAATATGAATTTTCAGCATATTATTATCATTCTATTTCTTTGTTGTAAACATGTCATTGGTTCAGTTTTAATATACTGGTGTCATGCCCTATCCCATGCTTTATCTCCATTATTTGATGTTATTCATTGTTTTGAAATGTTGACTGTGGTTATCAAATGGAAAAAATAGAAAGAAAAAAAAATTAACACGAAAAGAAATTTACAAACTGAACCAATGGCATGTTTACAACAAAGAAATAGAATGATAATAATATGCTGAACCAATGGCATGTTTACAAAAAAGAAATAGAATGATAATAATATGCTGAAAATTCTATTCTATTTAATACATGCCAAAAGACCAGTTGTATGAAATTGTCAATCACATGGCATTTCACTGTTGTATGAGTGGATTGTGCAGGAACAGTTAACATTAAAAAAGGAGCAAACTCCTCAACACATCTTGGAAACCATTGAATTCAATAATAAATTAAACCTAACACCAGCACTATTCCTTCCATTCACTTCTACCAAGAATAAAGCATTTAATCCATTCAACATTACATATAATCATTAGACAGTTACATTTGTTGACTGTGTAGAGGAACAGTCACGACCAAAATGATCAAAAGTACTTTCACCCTTGCACAAGCTATTCCAAACTTCAAGTAAAATGAGAAATATGCTATATCAAATCATTCATATTGATAATAACCATTCAAAGGATAATGATTTGATAGTCTTTTTTTAGGATAGGCGTAATCATCCCACCAACCTTAATTAGCAACATTTGTGATATATGTCAAGTACTTATAATTAGTATGCCCAACAAACAGATACTTAGTAGTAAAAGCATGTCCTTTGGTTTACTAGTTTACTTACAATCAGTATGTCCTTTGGTTTACTAGTTTAATCTGGTTTAAGAATGGTTTGTTTCATGTTTGAATGTACCATTGAATGAGGCTTGGCTATATTAAGTACAATCTTAAGACTCATGACTCTTCAAACTCTCTTATTTCCTTCAGACCTCCAAACATGTGTACTATGAGTAGCCCTCCAACAAATGGACTTGTGATGATTTTCACAATATTACATGTGCTGGAGGACTACTCAAAGTACTGCTTAGGAAAATCTAAATGTTCATCACCTGTGCATATAAGATTTGATCATAGAAGGTATATGCACAGGTGAAAAACATGCATATTTGACCAAGCAATACTGGGAGCTAGACCCAGCAACAAATAGATTTGTGGTGATTTTCACAATAGTACATGTGTTGTTGGGTAAGCTCCCAATAGCACTCATGCAAATATGCATGTTCATCACTTGTGCATATGAAGTGGCTCTAATGGAAGATATAATCACTAAATTCTGCATACTCCTTATTTTTTTTTGGGTTGATATTGTCAGACATGGTCTTTCTTGAATGGAATGACTCGTTACTTGTACATTGACTAGAATGTTGGTGGAAGAAGGATGATTTGTTTGCAACCATTTTTTCAACTCTAATTTTCTCATCACAAAGGGACATTTATCATAGCCATAGAAACATGATTATTTTAAAATGGAATACACCAAGGAGTACCATCAGAAATATTGACTATTTACAATCATGAATAGTTAACCTTAATCAAATAGCTCATTTTTTTATCAGCATGTGTAGTATATGTGTATATGAAAAATGAATGAAATATCAAGCTGAAATAAAACAGTGAATAAAAATTCAAATTCAAGGCCTAATTTATCAAGAGCAACAAACATTAGGATGAAAGAAAAATCATTAAGACTATAGAAAAATAATTAGGACTGTAGAAAAATCATTAAGACTAGAAAACCAAGTTCTAGAAAAATCATTACGACTATAGAAAAATCATTTAGACTAGAAAATCAAGTTCTAGAAATGGATGATTATGATGCTTTGACATTACAACAATTGAGCATTCATCATTTGGTACTTCTTGGTGTATTCCATTTAAGTTTTTCATCTGCCATGTTTATGTGCATGTTCTTTATATGTTTGGCTTCTCTCCCTTGCAAGGGATATGTTGATAGGTAATTGATTTGAAAGCATAATGATTTGATAGTCTTTTTTTAGGATAGGTGTAATCATCTCGCCAACCTTAATTAGCAACATTTGTGATAAATGTCAAGTACTTATAATCAGTATGCCCAACAATCAGAGACTTAGTAGTAAAAGCATAAGGTTGCACATCCACATCTGCCCTAGTAAGTATTAGAGCCTTTCAAATTTGTAAAGAACACAAAATTTGCAAAACAAATTGATATTTTATTAAAACCTATGTTCTTGATCAGTGTTGTATGAGTGGATTGTGCAGGAACAGTTAACATTAAACAAGGAGCAAACTCCTCAACACATCTTGGAAACCATTAAATTTAATAATAAATGAAACCTAACACCAAAAAAATTCCTTCCATTCACTTCTACCAAGAATAAAGCATTTAATCCATTCAACATTACATATAATCATTAGACAGTTACATTTCCTGACTGTGTAGAGGAACAGTCACGACCAAAATGATCAAAAGTACTTTCACCCTTGCACAAGCTATTCCAAACTTCAAGTAAAATGAGAAATATGCTATATCAAATCATTCATATTTATAGTAACCATTCAAAGGATCATTTTTTCAATGAGCCCTCTGACTGTACCCTTACGGTAGAGAAAGGAAACCTCAAAATAGAGAAAGGAAACTTAGTAAAACCAGTCTATGTCGTTGTTTGTGAGGGTACAGTCATGATAAGTGCCTCTCAAACCTCTCCAAACATGTAAGAATGTCTTTAAATACTTTATTGATCTCTTCTAAGCATTAATGCATGGACACTCAAACCAGTAGTCTCCAAAGCATTCAATAAGTGAATATGAATGTTTGAAAACTTTCCTCTCAACTTCCCCAACCACTCCTAATTGGTTAGAGGGATTAGTTGAGTGTTTAGACACTAAAACTTCTTAAACATACTTTATCTGATATGATGAATTGTAATATCAATAAATGTGAATCCAAACATTTCAAAACAGTGAATCGATATCCTTGAGCACAAGCACCAATAACATAAAATAATGGAGATAAAGCATGTGCTAGGGCACGACACCAGTAGAATGTGGTCATTTTAGTGAGCATTCATGATCAAATAAAATGCAATGCATTTGAAATTTGTGGTCGAATATGATGCCAGAGGCTTGAAAGATGTTTCCTCTCAAAGATACCAATCAAAGATGAAGAAATCGCATACCTTCTCTCGTGCTCAGCTTGCACAAAGGAAGATTTGATAGCCAAATATTCCTTGTACCACACAGAGAACATGCCATTGGTTTAGTTTAGCATGTTATTATCATATCAGATAAAGTATGTTTAAGAATTGTTGGTAAGGATAGGAATAGTGGAGATTCTAGAAATATCCCTCTAACCGATTAGGAGTGGTTGGGGAAGTTGAGAGGAAAGTTTTCAAACATTCATATTCACTTATTGAATGCTTTAGAGACTACTGGTTTGACTGTCTATGCGTTACCAATGACTGAGATTCATTAAAGGATTTCCATGTGTTATCATTGTATTGTGTATTTCTAATATGTTTGGATGCAGGGTAGACTAGGAGAATGAAGGATCACTCATTGATTGCATGATAACCCAGTTTTGAAGGGTCACTAGTTGAGGGGATAGTCAAGGTCTGGATGTTGATAGTGTTCATTGAGGGAAGGGGGACTATAAAAGACTTGTTATCATTGTATTGAGTATTTCCAATATATTTGGATGCAGGGCAGAATAGGAGAATGAAGTATCACTCACTGATTACATGATAACCCAATTTCGAAGGGTCACTGGTTGAGGGGACAGTCAAGGTCCGGATGTTGATAGTGTTCCTTAAGGGAAGGGGGATTGTGAAAGACTTGTTATCATTGTATTGTGTATTTCCAATATGTTTGGATGCAGGGCAGACCGGGAGAATGAAGGATTACTCACTGATTAATCAAGCTAAAAGATGGAAGAATGAGAAGCCCAAGATTACATCATGGTATAGTATGATGGAGAAGATGAAGGAAAAAAAATTTCCCAATGACTATAGGGTGTAGTTGTACAAGAAGATGCAAGGTCTTAAACAAAAAGACATGGATATGAAGAAGTACATAGAGGAATTCTATAAGCTGGATATCAGAGTACAACATGAGGAATATGTTGAGGAGAAACTTGCAAGATACATTGGGGGACTGAGGTTTAATATACAAGATGAACTTAGTCTTTCTACCCCTAGATCTATGGAATAATGTTACAAAATAGCCAAGAAGGCTGAGGAAAATATAAGAAGAATACAAGAGAGACAAGAGAATGGTGGAGGAAGTTCAAACCAAGGTAGAGGTGGCAGATTTAATGAGACACAAGGTCAAAAAAATGCTGACAGAGGTAAGGAACAAATTGTGGATGCAAGGCAAGGACAAAGAGGATGAGGTAGATTTGGTTCAGGAGAAGGCAGTGGTATCTTCACAGGGAAGTGGTTTACTTGTGGAGAAGTGGGACATCAATCATACAAGTGTCTTGAGAAGGAGGCAAATATGAGGAAGGCAGATAGAAGAGTGAACTTGGCACAAGGGGAAGAGGAAAACTACAAGAGGAAGGAGATGGATCTAATATGGCAAACCCAGAAGAAGGAGAGTACCTAATGGTAAGGAAGACACCTGTGTAGCAACAAGAGAGGCAAAAGGCATCAATCTTCAGAACCAATTTCAAAAATTATGGTAAGATTTGTAGAATGATCAGAGATTCTAGTTCTTTTGGTAATTGTGTATCTTATGAAATGGTAAACAAACTCAATTTGAAAATTTTTCCACTTGATAGACCATATAAGGAATCTTGGGTGAATAATTAACAAAACATTGTAATAAGGGAACAAGCTTATGTTTATTTTTCCATTGGAGGGTATGTTGATAGATTTTTGTGTGATATAGTCCCTATGACATGTTGTCATATCATTTTGGGAAGGCCATGGCAAGCATCTAGAAGGACAATTCATTATGGTTTTGAAAATGTGTATATTGTGCATAAGAATGGTGAAACTTTCACTTTTACACAACTTCCTAGTAATGTTGATGAAAGGAACAACATTATTTCTTTTGGTAAAAATGATTATGTGGATTTGTAGAAGAAAAAAGTGCAGGAGTCTATGGCATCAGGCCTAAGAAAAAATACATCTTTATTGGTCATGAAATCTGGAGTTTATGAGAGTCATACATGATAACCCAATTTTGAAGGGTCACTGGTTGAGGGGACAGTCAAGGTCTGAATGTTGATAGTGTTCATTGAGGGAAGGGGGATTGTAAAAGACTTGTTATCATTGTATTGTGTATTTCCAATATGTTTGGATGTAGGGCAGAATGGGAGAATGAAGGATCACCCACTGATAGCATGATAACCTAGTTTTGAAGGGTCACTGGTTGAGGGGATAGTCAAGGTCCAGATGTTGATAGTGTTCCTTGAGGGAAGGGGGATTGTGAAAGACTTGTTATCATTGTATTGTGTATGTCCAATATGTTTGGATGCAGGGTAGACCAAGAGAATGAAGGATTACTCACTGATTGCATGATAACCTTGTTTTGAAGGGTCACTAGTTGAGGGGACAGTCAAGGTATGGATGTTGATAGTGTTCCTTGAGGGAAGGGGGATTGTGAAAAGCTTGTTATCATTGTATTGTGTATTTCCAATATGTTTGGATGTAGGGTAGACCAGGAGAATGAAGGATCACTCATTGATTGCATGATAACTTGATTTTGAAGGGTCACTGGTTGAGGGGACAGTCAAGGTCCAGATGACTGGGCCATTCGAGGACCCTATTTTTTTGTATTAATTGCTATTCAAATTGGATGCATGGATTTCTTTTGAATTATCGGCTGCTATGTATCCTGCAACTACATCCGTAAATCTGCATATACTTCTCTAGGGTTGTAAGCCACTTAGGGATCAAAATAGAGAAACTAACTCAAAATCATACTTTGTCCTATTTCCTTTTAACAAAGTCTCAACTATCAATGATATAACAATATATTTGATGCCCTAATCTATCAATACAAATGGTGCCTAGCTAGAAGCTCACGGGCTGTCCATTTGATAACCATAGACAACATTTCAAAAAAATGGTTATCCTTGAGCACAAGCACCAATAACATCAAATAATGGAGTTAAAGCACTAAATCAAAATCATTCTTTGTCCTATTTCCTTTTAACAAAATCTCAACTATCAATGATATAACAATACATTTGATGCCCTAAGCTATCAATACAAATGGCGCCCAGCTAGAAGCTCACAGGCTGTCCATTTGATAACCACAGTCAACTTTTCAAAAAAATGGATATCCTTGAGCACAAGCACCAATAACATCAAATAATGGATTTAAAGCACGGGCTAGGGCACGACACCAGTAACATCAAATAATAGAGATAAAGCACTAGCTAGGGCACGACACTAGTAGAATGTGGTCATTTCAGAGAGCATTCATGATCAAATAAAATGCAATGGATATGAAATTTGCGGTCGAATATGATGCTAGAGGCTCGAAAGATGAAGAAATCACATACCTTCTCTCGCGCGTGCCCATCTCATTTTCTCCCGCTTCTTTCCTATGCCAATCGAAATAAAAATGATTTGGCGCTTCACTTTTTTTTTTTAATGTATACCGGAAACTGTCAGAATTTCGATGGTCATTTAAAACCCATCGGAATACCAACATCATCGGGGCCTATTTTTTTAAAAAAATAACAAATTCATTAAAAAAAATTTACCCGTCAGAAGTGTTTGTTGAAATTTGGCCCCAAATGTAGTAGTGTAAAGAGCTTGACTAGCTCTTCCTGAATTTAGTTTCTTGGTTTGAATTAATTGCAAACTTTTGTTTCAATGTATTTTGGAAATGCAAATTTAAAACGAATTTTCCCACCAAATTAAATAACATAGCAAGACCAAGCTGAAAGTATCTGAATGAACACAATTTATTTTAACTCTAATATAAATTAAACTCCTAAACAACAATTTATTCTTCAATTGAATGGCACCTGGAAGTTATGTACGCTTATCAACTTGTATTGTCTTTCTTATATACTTGACGCAACCTTGTATTAAAGACCAACTGCTACCTTGAAGACTCACAGTTTTTAATTATTCACGTGGCCTGGCTGGAAGTTCATGTTGGCCTGTGGAGAGCTGAAATGACTCCCTTAGAGGAGTCGTGCAAGCTGGAAAAAGGGTGATGCAACCTACTAAAGCCACACGCACCTCTATTGAACCTTCACGCAGCCCTCTAGTATCTAATGCAATCACTTTGCATTAATTCATAGCCTCTTTTCTATAAAACATAGCAAAGAAACAATTCATTGTTTCTAATTAATTAAAATTTTGAACCTCCATTTCACCTCTCGATTGTAAACCAGATGATACAGTAGCCTCTCATCAATTCGCTAAACCTTTGAATGAAAGGAAGAAAATCGAATCTGTAGACATGCTATGTAAATTTGATCCAGCCTGGAAAACCCTCTGTAACAAATATAACTTGATAATTCTTCCTCCAATTTGGTATACTTCAGCACCAAATTGAATTCACATAATCAGAATTGAATTCTTAGAATTTCAGTGGCAAAATTCATCATCAATCAGTGATGATTCAAATTGTAGAATGAGGAATTAGTCCTCAAACCCTAGCCATTTCTCACAGCTAAGAACTTTATAAAATTTTCATCAAATGAACAATGGATGAATGAAAGTACTTTTTCGAATTGAATATATAGCTTTTTTAGAAAAAGCTTCAACTTCACTTTTTTCACTTAAAAGGTTTTTTAATCATAACTTCATTTTATAACATTAAAGTTATAAAGTAATAAAGTTATTAAATTAAAATAATTTAATTTAATAACGATGACTTTAAAATTAAAAGCCATTGAACCCCATTGATTGTGCAAACTCATTTCTAACATCAATCCTCAAACTTCAACTGCCCTTCCAGAAATAACCAACTGCCACAAAAAGCCAGTTGCCAAAAATAGACTTACTATAAATAGTAAGTCTCTCAAACTGGAGATTCCCTGAAACTCGATCCTGAAACATCTGACACCCTATGCAAACACCCTGCTAAATCTGGCCATACCCCAAAATACCACTTACTAAAAATAGGAAGTTGACCAAATTGACCCAAACGAAGAGAAAACCTGGTAATCTGAACCTCCAGAATGGAATCCCAACACTGGCTCCGCCAACTGGCCCCCTCTGATCACCTGATTAGCCTGCGAGGGTCGTTGAACCAAGCTAATCCCAATAGACTAAAAAATAGGGACATTACATAAGAGCCTGACTAGCTCTTCCTGAATTTAGTTTCTTGGTTTGAATTAATTGCAAACTTTTGTTTCAATGTATTTTGGAAATGCAAATTTAAAATGAATTTTCCCACCTAATTAAATAACATAGCAAGACCAAGTTGAAAGTCTCTGAATTTACAGCCATGAATTTACCTTTACTTTCAATTGATTTTGTGATTAAAAATTTCTATGCTTGAGTAATATTCTTGTGCTTTGATCATTGTAAGTGATTGTCCACAAGAATGATCAAAGCCACCTTTTGTATCAACTGGTTGATTATAATGGCATCTTCATCATCTATCGTCAAGCTAATTCCTGCAAATCAAATCGACTGACCTTATGATATTATGGCGGTCTAGAATTGGGCAAATGATATGAAGCTTTTAACAAGGGTTTGAGGACTGATTCCTCTTTGCTGCACTTTGAATCATTCCTGTGGTGGTGAATTGTGCATTGTTTATGTGGGAGAATTTTCTGATAAATTCATGGCTGCAAATTGGTGCTGAAGTATACCAATTTCATGCAAGAGCATTTCTGAGATTATTTACTTACAACTGGGAATTGATTTTTCTTCTGGATTACTGGTTGTGTGCAAGGAGGCTGTTGTATCTCCTTAGAGGCTGCAAACTATCTGTACAAGATGCCTCCAATAATTTATTAAGGCTACGAATGTTTCTTAGAAGGTGGCGTGTTGTATCTAGAAGCCACGTTTTTCTTTTGGTGTTGTGTAAGGGCTACAGGAAGTCATGTGACTTCTTCTAGATGCTGCGTGGAGTCTATATTCAAGTCGTGACTCTTTCCTTTGTGGCTGCATGTGTATTTGTGGGTTGTGTGATTCCTTTGAGGGGTTGCGTATGAATTCAAGGTGTTGCATTTACCTTTGGTGGCTTGTGTAATTCCTCCAGTGACTGCGTGACAACCTAGCATGTTATAAAATTCAAATAAAGGTGCATACCTTGCATTTATATTTGTTGACATGTGTAATGTTTTTTTTCTAAAGAATTTATAAGTTTGAATGTTACAAGTGCAGTATTGAAATTAGAATTTATTGTTATTTAAATCATTGGATCCTGGAGAAGTTTATTTTAAAAATCTGACATCTTTATTCTAATTGGGATAGACTGATGATATCAATAAAAATAGGATATTGACTAATTAAATCAATCACTTAAGATGGACAATATTCGCAAGTGATACAATTCAACTAGGGTTTTACCAAGGATGAAGATCTTAATGATAATTTTTATAAATCTTCAACCTAAAGACTGTGATAGAATCTTGATGAAGATGTGAAGTATTAGTTTGATTGATTGGATTGATCTTGATTCTGATTTGGATGTGGGTCAATAAAGACAACTAGATGTAAATCCAAGTAAATGATTGTGAACCCAAGTCAAAATATGGAAGATTGATGAACTATGGAAGATTAGAAGGATGAAGGATTGATGCAGTGATGGAAAAGGTCTAATTTTATTCATCTAAGTCTCTCTTTCAAGTGCAATGAATTTGCAATTCACTTGATACTTGATGAAAATTTTGACAACTTTATTGTTGAATAACATCATGTCATATTGTTCAAGTCATTGGGTATAAACTTGGGGAGCTTGAATAACATGTTATTTTTTCCTAATGGTTCTATCAATTATTTTCTTTTCTCTATAGGAAAGGGGTAATTAGGTTTTCACCTTCTTATGGTTCCCTGAATCTAACATAGAGTATAGGAAAAATTACAATTTCATGACGTAGAGGACTATTTTTTGCAAAATGACTTGATGGTTGTCTAGGAGGATCAAAATGATGAAATTTAGACAAGTCTGATAGTTCATTGTTTTAAGGCGTAGATTGTGGTTGCAAATGGAGATGCCAATCTGTGTAGGCACCGAACTAGAGGCACAAATTTTGATTGGAAAATAGGTTTCCAGTTAAATAAAATTGGTCTCAGACCTGAGGAATGGGAATGCCAATTTAGCCAATGCAGAAACCGATTGAAAAAGACGTGGATCAACAGTTGGAGATGTCGATCTAGGAAAGAGACACAATTTGCAAGTTTTTGAGGTTTTGACCAAGTTTGATCATGTTTTGACTAGTTCAAAATGATTTTGTTTCATGGCAAGAACAACCATAGTAGGTAGAAACTTGAAAAATTACAAATGTTTAACCTTCAAAAGAGTTTTTCAAAATTTGTTTAAACAGGTTTAAACATTGATCAAGAACTTTCTACTTAAGGAATGGTTGCAATACAACACTCATAATCCAACAAGAGTAAACTCCAATCTCGATACATCGTACCCTCATGTGTTGTGTCCCTTCTTATGTAAGAGGTAATCTCATGTAGAGATGATGAGAAAAATATGCACTTCACTAGACCTTCAAGGAGTGGGTGAATAGTGGATACCCTTGTGGGGGCTTGCCTAACTTTCAGTGATGAAATACAAAAGCCTTCACACCTTATAACCAAGGGCATATGTATGATGAGTATCTTCAAAGGACGATACAATCCTCTTGCATTACAAGTGTTATACCAAGGACAAATGGGGGGTTGATAAACTAGGCTTTTGTTAGGATCTATGGTGTGTACCCAATTGGTTTTTATGCATGTGAAACACTAAATTCTCTAGTTGACCATGTTGGCTACTTAGGCACTTTGGCCCGATCTAGGCTACCATCAACACACCTTGCTAGAGATTGAGATTAAGATGTTCAAGGGCTTACCCCATGTCCTATTTATATCCCAGTTAGAGGATTTGTCAATTTGAGGTCATTCCTTGGTGCTTAACGAAATCTCCAAGCATGCCTCTCTAGAGGAAAAATAGAAAAATTTTCTCTTACACCTAAGATTCATGAAGGCGAGGGGAGAGGATACTTTTTGTTGTAGTCTTGTATCATGTATTTAATGGGAATCCAACTTATAAACAAAAAATGAAAACCTTGAAGAAAGTACCTCTATCAACGAGGTTTTCAAGACACACAAGACACTTAGGTTAATTCTAAATTGAATCTGATTAAATCGACTAGGTGCAACTAATTAACACAAGACACTCCCATAAAGCATAAAATAAAATAACAAAGACAAGGAAGAAAGCCTACATGTGTTAGTAGTTTTTTTCTTATTGCATCTTTGACTTGTGGATAAGAGTTGCACAAGTTGTTAGTGTTGGGAAAAATCAAGTCAAAATATCCAAAATCTTAAAACACGCAGAGACATTGAAAACTAGACGTGGACATTGATCATCATAGATGTTGATTGGCGCAGACGTTGATTCAAGGGGTCAACTATAAACATAGAACATAGATAAAATGAATTTTAAGACTTACCAAAATAATAACTACACTTATTGTAGAGATGTTGTTTGTTAGAGTGCAGACGTTGATTTGCAGAGACGTTGGTCTATGCAGATGATGACTTAGCCTGTGGTTAAGATATTAAAAATTTTCACCAGCATTTATGTTCGTAACAAGTAATATCTGAAGAAAAAAACAAATGTAAAAATCTCAGAAACCACATAAAATATAGGAAATCAAGTTAAGTTTGCAATTAAGCTGAGTGAATGTTGCAAACAAATTGTCAAAACCTTGCACGCGAAGACGTTGATGTGCAGGCAAAAATGTTGCTCTGCGAATATGTCATTTTGTGCAGACATTGGTCTATATGCGGAGACACCATTGTGTTAAACACAAATGCTGATCCGAGAGATCAACCTATATATGCACAAAAACTTAAAATTTTATTAGGAAAATAGGGACGTGGAGCCCATCAGGTGTGCCAAAATGTTTACATTTTTTCCTACCTTGTGTAGTCAGGCTCAAACATGTCAAACATTAGTTGTAATCAATATTCAAACAAGATAAAACACCAAGACAAACACATACCTTAGATTGATCTAAAATAAGTGAACCCAAGACTTGTTTGGTTTTTCCTTTTTGAGAGAATGTGGGTATGCTCTCCTAAACACAATAGTAAACCCCCAACTAGATGCAAAGCTTGCTAAATATTGTAGTGAAGCTAACATTAAATATTGGAGATCAAAGAGATTACAAAACAATTATGAGGAACTAGTTTGCAACAATGATCCAATGATGATGATGATGATGATGAATGATGAAAATGCAAATGATATTGAAACCAAGATGATTCAAAATATGAATGATTCAAAATAACTATGATGAACTAAGATGAACAAGCTAAGATGAAAGTATAACTAACATGAAATCTCTAGATGCTTGAAAATTACACTAGCATGACAAGAATGCCATTCTAATGAATTAAAAATAAACTAGCATTATGATTTTATATTAAAAGATGGATGAAATGTAAGGAGTGAGTGCTTGTATTTATAGATATTTAGGAGGACTGGAAAAGGTGGAGCCTATGTGGAGGTCACATAGGAGACACACGGGTAAGGAGGAGGCCATGGAAGAGGGAGATTTTCTCACACATGTCTAATAAACTTTGGATAGTGATGGGTCAATGACAAGTGGAGACAACGGTGTAAGAGGGTTGGAGGCTCAATTTATCTCACATGCAAGAAACTTTGGAAGAGGAAAGGTGTAAGAGAGATGTCTTGGTCCATTTGAGGAAAAGGGAAAGTGACTCCTTTTTGGGAAGGGTTTCTCACAAGTGTGTGAGCAACCAATTAGCTTATTTATTTTAGGAATCACATGGGTTAGTGGGTTAATCAAGGATTAAATCAAAGGAGTAGGTTGAGTGGGATGAGAGTGATGTGAGTAGGCTAGGTTTTAAGCTGGGTTTAGGATTTAGATTAAGTTAGATTTAATTAAATTGTGGTTTAGAAGAAAATGGATAAATGGAGGAATTAAATAAATAAGATTTATTCAAAAGGGGATAATGAGGGAAATATATTTAAATAAAATCGAAATACCTTATGGAATTGAATACATTTAATTAAATAAATTGAATTAAATATGTAGATGAATAGGACAAAGATAATTACTTATTTAAAATTAACCGCAATGTCGAGAAGGATATTAATTTAATTAAATTAATTAATAAGAGTTTCAAGGGAAATTTTTAGATGTCTACAATTACTTCTTGAAGGGTTCAAATGTTGAAGATTGGATTATGTTATTCTTGCTTTTGTTGATCTACAATCAATAAGTTGGATGGGAAACTTATATGCAATCTACAATTTCTATGTTTTATCATTGAATGAACAAGTCTTGTTGTGATTGATATGAACTAATGTCTTTATTTTTTCCTTAATTGATGACTGAATTATATCAATGAATGTTCTTGCGTGATTTGTTGATTGGATTAATTAAATCCTAGTGTATTTATTGTTTGTTTGAATGGTGCTTGATCTTGATTTTTGATTTCTTATTTGTTGATTGCTTGGTTGATCTGAATGATTGTATCTTATTGTATTATCTAATCGAATGAATTCTTTTTGAATGACTTCCCTGAGTCGATGATCAAGGACAACCTATTTATACAATGAGTGGATGTGTCCCTTTATATGGATTTGGTCCTTTTCACCAATATGTGACTCTTCATTTAATTATTTATTGTTTTACTAATTAATCATGGCCTTGTACTCTATTAGATCACTAATTAGTTTATTTCTTTTAAATATTGCTTGATTAGCATTTCATTTATAGACACATCACTTGACATATGTAATATAGGAGTCAAGTTATATGGGAGTCGATCTATTTTATAAGTGATCTATAATTGGTGAGATTAAATATTATATTCACATGTAAACCGACATGATATAAAATTATTAAAATGAGAGATGATCGATATGTGATATAATCTACAATCCCTGATGATCAGGATTAATGATTTGGTTATTTCTTATTGTTGTTTTGATAACACTGATAAGTTAATAATTGTACATTAATAGTTCTTAAGAGCTACCATTAATCAAGGGACATCGTAAATATATTGAGCATCAGTATCAACCTTATATTTATGGTCCGAATTTAAGAACTCCTCACTCAAAAACCACATCACAACATGAAAAATTAACCCATGGTGTGTCTTGGAGATGCATTGGATCTTTTTACCTATTGTTGTTCATAGGTAGGCCAATTTACAATGTGTACTTTTCTTTTGAAAAAGGGTAAATATTTATTAAGAAATAAAGAGAATTACAAGGAAACTAAGATTGCAAACATACACAAGGAACCAAACAATAAAAGTGTCAAAAAAAATAACAATTCAAATCTCTTATGAGACTCCTAAATAATATTCCATATAAAAAACTCCTCTTAAAGTATTAAATACTTGATAGATAGGAGCATAATTTACACAATAGTGTTGGTTGAATGAGATGGAAAAGGATTAGTGTATATATGAAAATTGTGTTGGCTTGTGGTGACTGATCAGGGAAGTACTGTACACTTTTCATTTGTCGTGGGGTTCGGGGTTAACTCATCAAGCATTTTTGAGTTGATACGTCAAACATTTTCCTTAGGTTGACTCGTCAAGTATTTTAGGGTTAACTTATTAACTGATATAAGTCTTGTTATAATGGGTTAGGGTTAGGGTTTTCTCAATATATGAGGATTTCATAGCTTCTTGCAGCGGTATTGAGTTGCAAGTGATTGTAGATTGTAATAGGCTAAAATTACTGCATAATAAGAGTGGACTCTTCGTTTGGTGGATGTAGCCTAGGGATTGGGTGAACCATGTTAAATCTATGTGTTTTGTGTTCTCTTCTGTGTGGTTTATTATTTTATGATATTGGTTAAATTTGCATGTAACTGTTATTTATGTCTTGTTAATCCTAACAAGTGGTATCCAAGCGAGGTTGTTTTTCAGTTATCCTCTACAAGAAGGTCTCACAGTTTAGTGGGAGTCTCACGGTTGAGTGGGAAAAATGGAAGACAAGGGTAAGCTGAAGGTTGAGAAGTTTAATGGGAAGAACTTTCAATTATGGAAAATGCAAATGGAGGACTATCTCTATCAGAAGGATCTATGGTGGCCATTGGAAGGAAAAACCAAGAAACTATCAACAATGACTGATGAGGACTAGGATATTCTTGACAGAAAGGCACTTGGGAGTATTTGATTATGCATGACACAATCAATAGATTTTAATATTACGAAAGCAAAGACAACTGAAGAGTTGATGGAAACCCTAGAAAGGTTGTATGAAAAGCCCTCCACTTCAAACAAGGTATTTCTCATAAAGCGTTTGTTTAATATGAAAATGATAGAAGGTGGATCTGTTACAAATCATTTGAATGATTTTAATATGGTTATCAGTCAATTATCTTCTATAAATGTTATTTTTGATGAAGAAATTATGGCTCTCTTGATTTTGTGTTCTTTTCCTAAAAGATGGAATGGCTTGGTAATGGTTGTTAGTAACTCTATTTCTGGTTCTATTACCTTAAAATTTGATGATGTTATCAGTGTGATTCTGAGTGAGGAAACTTGTAGGAAAATATTAGGTAGATCTACATTCAGAAGTGTCTTGAGCGCACAAAGCAGAGGCAGAATGAATGAGAGAGGAAACAATTATGGAAATTGTGGGAAATCAAGAGAAAAATCAAAGGGAAAGAGATCTGAATCCAAAGGACCAAATGATTGTTGGTACTGTGGAAAACCAAGCCATAAGAAGAAATATTGTTGGTCTCGAAAGAATAAAGAAGGAGACAAACAAGAAGGTAACAAGGAGGCAAATGTGGTGAGTAATAAATTCAAATAGGATGCTTTGCTTCTTTCTTTAATAAGTGTTGATTCTTCATGGGTTTTAGATTTAGGGGCTTATTTTCATGTTATACCCCATAGAGGTTATTCTCTTGATTATGTCCAAGGGGATTTTGGGCTAGTTTATTTGGGAGTTAATGAACCCTATCAGATTGTTGGAAAGGGGAAAATTAAGATTAAGTTGCAGAATGAGAATCATTGGCTACTATAAGAGGTAAGACATGTTCCAAGGCTGAGTAGGAATTTAATTTCAGTAGGGAAACTAGGTGATGAGGGTTGCACGGTTATTTTTAATAATAAAATTTGGAAGGTTTCAAAAGGTTCCTTAGTAGTAGCAAAAAGTGTGAAAGTAGGCACCTTATATCTTTGTACATGTCATGTTGTTCCTTCTACTTCAATTGTTTCGGAGAAAAATGAATGTTCAGGAACACTTGTTGTAGTTGAAGAGGAAGAAAATCAAACAGTTGATGTAGATTCTGACACGACACTTTGGCACAACAGACTTGGGCACATGAGTGAAAAAGGTATGAAATTACTTCATTCAAAGAATTTTTTACCTGGTCTGAAATGTGTCAATATGGATATTTGTGAAAGTTGTGTGTATGGAAAACAAAAGAGAGTTAGTTTTGTGAAGAGTGGGAAGGAAAAGAAAAATGAGAAATTAGAGCTTGTGCATACAGATGTATGGGGACCAGCTTAGGTACCTTCCCTTGGTGGCTCTCTGTATTATGTTACATTTATAGACGATGCAACAAGAAAAGTATGGATTTATTTCCTTAGATAGAAATATAATGTATTTCAAACTTTTAAGAAATGGAAATGATTGGTTGAGAATGAGATTGGTAAAAAGCTAAAATGTTTCAGATCTGATAATGGTGGTGATTATTCCAACACTGAATTGGAAGATTATTGTTCCTCTAATGGTATTCGTAAACATAAAACTATACCAAGGACTCCACAAGAAAATGTAGTGGTTGAACGCATGAACATGACAATAATGGAGCATGCAAGGAGTATGAGGTTGCATGTTGGGCTGCCCTAAACATGTGGGCAGAGGTCACTAGTAGAATTTGGGCAATAAATGACCAGGTGACTAAAACTTTTAGTCACGTGACTAAAATTGATCATGTTCTACCCATTTTTTGCAATTCACAAATAAATGACCAATTTGGTCATCAGGTAAAATCACAACTAAAATGACTAAATAAATGATCAATTTGGTCATTGGGTAAAATGACTAAATAAATGACCAATTTGGTCATCGGGTAAAATGACCAAATAAATGACTAAATAATTAGTCACCCTAATAATAAATATGACTAAATGAATGATTAATACTCCTTTACACATTAACATTTGATAATATCATATACTTATATTCTTAGAAGTTGCATTTCAGCAATAATGTGTGTTCGCCAATAGACTTATTATGCAAACATTATTCTGTGTGCTCTAATATTATGTTCACCAATAGACTTATTGTTGCATTTCACATTAACTATTCTATGTGCTCTATAATTTTTAAATGTTTCATTATATTGTTTGTATCCCAAGGTGAACTTTAGTAGTTATGCCATTATTCAAATATTGTTGATACATATGTTTAATTTTCAGGCAAGGTCAAGCCAGCCAAAAGATTATTCATGGTCAGAATGTGCCAAGTGTGGCTATTCATGTGTTATCGCTAAAAGTTTGAATTTAATTATCTGTTATATTATTCAGATACATTTATCAAATGCGCTCAATCACTACTACACAAGAGGTTAATTTAAGACATTTCTTTGAGACAAAAATAATAATTTGTCTTTAACACTTAAATTACTATTTTAATTATTTTATATAAAAAATATTTTAATTGTCTTAAATTAAAAATTAAGACAAAAGAAATGCTAATTTTTCAATTGGTGGCAAAGGTAGAGGGATGGGGGGAAGTGAATATTTGACATGTTTTTGATAATTTTTATTTGGGTTCACAGGTTTTACGAATATTGGAGAGCGGTGGATTGAGAGGGAAAGAACAGAGGTAGGATGGGCCGTGCAAAAGGTAATCTCTCTTCCATGCACGCATTGTTCTACAATAGAAATCTTTGCTCTACAAAAATCAATCGAGGGTGGGTGGCTTTGCCTGTGGTTTTTTAAATTTCATCTTCCCGGTTTTGAGAAAAGATCTGCATTTTCTTAATGATAGTTTTTGTCAACATACTGGAGTTGGGGGCTTGATATTTCAGGTGGCCCTAATATTCACTAGGGTTCCATGCTTTGTTTTGGTATGAAAACTTTTTAAATGCTCTGATTTTGTTTTGAAATATATATATATATATATATATATATATATATATATATATATATATATATATATATATATATATATATATATATATTCTTATTGAGGGTTTGTGTTGACATATTGGACCTTGAGGCCTGAGGTTCCTGTACTTTGATTTTGATTTTGATAACTTTGTAAATGCTCTGAATATTTTATTCATTTTGTTATCTAAATGTTCGATAAAATGTATGGACGGAATTACTTTGTGCCTATTGTGACAACAATATTCCTTTTTCTCTCCATCCTCTACCTGGCTCTTATTTATTCACTCAAGTAAATGATTCTGCAACATTTGGGAAAGACTATTGTTAATCTCTTGGAATAACTTTAGTGATCATGAACCCTATTTGATTTTTACATCTGCATCAAGGACAATTCTTCCACCGAGGGAAATTCTGATTATTAAATATGTGTAATCCTTAGGAATTTGCAATATTGATCAATCTAGAAAATACTTGGGTTAGCAATCATTTGGATCAGGCCCCTCAAAACAAAGCTTAGTACCAAGGCTCGGTTACCCACTCAATATTCAATATTACTAATGCTAAGAAAACAAAAACAAGATGACACACTTTCAGAATTGCAACTTTTCTTAGAGATTTTGACGAATCCTCAAGCAACAGTTGATATCAAGCATTTTCTAGCTTGCCAATCAATCAGATATTCTTGGACAAGTTTCAGTTTTATTTTCAACAATTTGGAGTATTCCTGATTGACTTCTCGAAGCGTCAACTCTTTTTGTGCGAGAGCTGTGTCTGAGAAAGTTGTACCTTCTCTTTAAAGAAAATATCAAATCTTCTTGAAACATTATTTTCAATTAGTTCATCTGATTTTTGAATTCCTTCCTGATTCCAAAAAGCTGAAGTCATGGAAGCCAGTCTCTCCATCTTGGGGAAATTATTTATTAAATCAACCTTGGGTACATCAATGAGCTTTTCAACTTTGTCAGCCACCTTTTCTATATTATTATGATTCAATAGTGCAGTCGGTGCTGAAGCCCATAACTTTGTACAATTGGGGTCACCAACATTGCTATCTTTATGAATGGAACAAGCTTGGGATTGCTTGTGCCTTCACTCATTGATCCACCCAAATGCAACTCAATATAACAATTTTCCCTTGCTTTCACCTTATAAATTACAACCATTTTTCAACAATGGAGAGTTTGGTAGCTTTTTGTGAGCATACATGACTCTAGAAGCCTTAAGCTCACTATTTTGCTTTGACAGTGCATCTTTCTGCATCTTATTTTCTTTTTCTTTTGATAGTGCTTTACTTGTATGGTGCTTATTTAATTCCCGAGAATGTTCTTGATTTTATGATTTGAAGTCTCCATTATTAATCAATGAATTCAATGAACAAGCAGATGATTTTAAACTATCCTCATCAACATTTGCTTGAGCATGCCTATCCTTCCAAGCCTCTTCCAATCCAATTGCTATCTATGATCTTCTCTAGATATTTTTATTGCCCGATTCTGAAGCTTGAGAACCTATGTGAATAAATATATATCTTGCTCCCTTCTTTGGAAGAGCTCCCTCAGCATGACTTGAACTATTTTTGTCTGCCTTTTCATTATTTATTTTTAATACTTCATCAGAGTCAGAAGGCAGAACTATAGACATATCTTGAGAAGGGTTATCAAGTATTATTGACTGGAGCTAACTTGGCAATCATCTACTACGGTGGAATTTGTACATTGACAATCTTGTACTTCTTGTTCCTTGGCATCCATCCTGTCATCTCCTTTACACGTACTAATAACCTCCACAAAACCCATATCAGAAATAGTAATCATGACAGCATCAGATTTCCTTTCAATGGAATGCTTGTGAACCTCATGCATTGAAATAGTTATTGAAATTAAATAGTTTTATTTTATAATTTAAGCCCTAGAATCACCAATGGACAATTGTTTGAATAATTAATACTTAGAATTCTGAATATGTGTTTGTATTGATATTAATTTATTAATTTCTTAAGTTTTCTTTTCCTTCAAAAACTTCCCACAGTGATAATGGTGGTGTTGATGTCTTCTTCCTTAACTAATCTCCCATTGTCTCCCCAGCCTTACTTTTCCAGACTCATAGGCAGTTAACTATGGCAATTTTTTTATTCTTAGAATTTTTTCTTTTGCAGTAGATGGTGTTTTGTTTGCTGTGCTGCCAAACAATTAAGGTGCCCTTCCATTTTGCTTTCATGAATATGGATACCCTGTTCTGAGGCTTTTGTTTTGGCCTAAGTGCAGATAATGTCAGTAAGGGTTATGCCTGTCTTTTCATCTGCCAGTTGCATTTGCTTGAAAGTTTGTCAAGACATTTTATATATATATATATATTTTCCTTAATACTGTAGTAATTTCAATCCATCAAACCAGGCGTCTGAGGCATTGTGTCAAACACTTAGCATGCCTTGTATATGTTTACATGTTTTGCATACATGTCTAGTGTGTCTTTCTATGGTTAAATATATGTCACAGGTGGAATAATAATATGATTGATGATGTCTTAAGATTAATGTCCTAAGGTTGCAGACTATATGGTTATTGCAGAACTTATCTATAAGACTTATGCTTGCCACTATCATAAAGAGTGAATAATATATTCAATGATATAAAGAGTGAATAATATATTCAATGATATATTTCATAGTGGCAAGGTTCACCATACATTAAATTTTTCAATATTTGGAGTTTTGGGGGAGACATAAGGAAATTAATATGTGATGCCATCATCTTACATTTTGAATGAAAGTCCATCGACCGTGGCACTTAATAAGTTGATGTAGATTATCACAGTTTGGAGGAAGTATCAGATATTAGTGGCACATAGACAGAAAAAAGAATAAAATAACTGCAGTCAGATCTGCATATAAGGATACAGAAACAGTTGAAGTGATTGGAAGAGAGGATAAAATCTAGATTGAAAGATATATCCAACCATTAACTAAAGGAAGGACAAATACCAAATAAGATCAACTATTCATAAATAAGGGTATATATAAAGAAAATTGTCTTATTTATAAGACTTCACAATTTTCTGCAGTATTAAAGGAATGAAGGTATTGAGCATAAAATAAGGAGGAGAATCATAAGCATTCAATCAAGGAGTAAGTTTTCAGAATTATAAGTAATAAACTATATATGATCCTAACACTTGGGTCTAAATCAAGATACATTCTATCTTCTGAATTATTTTAGAATTTTAAACTGAATATTATAATGAAATGTCTTCATTTTTTATAAATTTATATTTATAAGTGTATTGCAATTCTCATCTCAAGTTGTAATTAATGTTTCAGAACTAAATTAAGATAAACCCCAAAAGTTTCATTACAAATGTTAA
Source organism: Chamaecyparis obtusa (assembly GCA_027943335.1). Taxonomy (NCBI): domain Eukaryota; kingdom Viridiplantae; phylum Streptophyta; class Pinopsida; order Cupressales; family Cupressaceae; genus Chamaecyparis; species Chamaecyparis obtusa. The sequence continues at coordinate 34,444 of BSBK01001157.1, read as the reverse complement.
CCTCTATCAAGTCTGATATACATCAGGACATTCACTCAATCTATGTGATCTTTAAGTACGACTACACTCAATAATCATGCTTCCTTATTGAGCATCGCACACATACTTGCACATCAACACTAACAGTCACACTAGGAATGAACTTAGATCCACTATATATATGTATTATAGTGATGATTACAATCATTTGTCAATTGTCAGCGTATACATAATAACAATATCTGCAAGTCAGCCATAAAAATAAACATTAAACCAAACGTGTAATAGGCTAGGTCCAAAAGTCCACACAATACTCTAGGAGAAGGTACACATGCCATGCATTACCCAACGTTAACTCTACTCGCCCCAATGAACATTAGCATTCTAGCTTTGGCTGACACATGTTACAATATTTTGGTGCATCAAACCAAACATCAACATAGGTGATGAACTAGCATAGTGAACCCTTTGTCACTTCTAACTTTCTGTCTACTGAGGGGAAGAGAACACTTCTAGAAAAATGAGGATGCCACATCAATCACCAAAATAAACACATGCAATGGAAATACAAGAAGAAAAGGAAAGTGACACATTTGTGCCAACCACATTGAGGTTCACAAGAAAATGAGATACAATTGCTCAAAGGATCATTTGCACCCCATGTAAACTTTCCAGGTACCATTCTCATTTTTTGCACTCTATTAAGAAACATTCATACCATTTTAGAATAGTATGCTATATGTAAAATCTTCTGCACTATTCCTTTAATAGCACCACTTTTACATCATTTATTTTGTTAGTTAAGTTTGACAGGATGATACCATGTTCAATATTTTTTAGGCTTTCAATTGTTGCTGCTTATATTTGGTAAATTGGTATTCCATGTTTAAATGGAAGCACCATATGTTGGATTGCTATGCAGGATATCAAATGCCTCATCATCTTTTAACAGGTCAAACCTCTTCAATTGTTGACCTGAGCCTACAAATTACTACACCCCTTGTATAGTGTTGTCACCAATCTTCTAAATGATGCTTTTGTATTCTTTTAGACCATATGCAAAGTGGTGCACCATGTTTAAGCTAGTTCCAAGCTGTATTGTATGCGCACAAGTTGCCCCTTTTATAATTGTACTCATTTCCTTTAGCATGCATTATCATTGCAGGAAGGCGTCATATTGATGTTGCTTGCTTTACTTTTAAATTTTATATAGCTCCACATACACTTGTTGCTGGTATATTATGGTAATATCCAACAAAATAAGAAAATATTATATTTAAAGAAAATCACTAATTGAGATGGTTTATGCATCCAGAGGCTAACAGACAGCCATTTTGGATGTGCAATAATTGACATTTGGAGCATTGCATGGTGTACACATCAAAGTGATGGCATACATATGCTGAATGATTTGATTTTAACTGGTTCCATTATTAATTAATTATAATTTGTTTTCTTCCTTTAATTCGTGCAATAATATAGAATTGGATCCTTCATTTCACTGATAAATTTTGTTTGACTTCCTTTTAGTATAATTTGTTTTGAATAAAAACTTGTGCAAAGCTTATAATTTGAAAAAGACATATGTTGACTCCAAGGGAGTATTCTAATTGATGACGTAATGGTCTTGTAAAGAATCTTTCGTATTTACAGTGTTGTAGGATGTAATTGAAAGAAGACAATGACCCAATGAGGATTCTTTTTTTTTTAGGGTTTCTGCAAATATGGGAACAACTGCAAATATTTTCACCTAGTTCAAACCCTCCAACAGTCTACTGGAGTCTTTCCAAGTGAATTTTTCTCACTTTCATATATTATTATTAATGAAACATGATAGGTACAGAAGGAAAAAAATGTTTTCTATCAAGCAGAATCAAACATGTTTAGTTGCATGTCTATCATTCATTTTATTAGTGAGGTCATGTTACATGATTTTCTCAAATTAAACATTCTGATATGTCAGGTGATTTTTGTATTGAAGTTCAAGAAAGGGTCTCATCATCTAGGATTGTAGTTTGTGAGCATCCTTATCGATTGTGCTTATTACTATGTCTATTAAAATTTCTACTAGATAAGTTGTTAGTTTTTAATTTTCGAGGACAATTTTAAGATACCATGTAAAGACGTAGCACTTTCACTATAAGAAACCTCATATAAGTTCCATTGGCCCAATGAAACTAGACATTCCCATCACTCAATAGCTTGTTGTCTTACTTTACCAACTTGATGCTAATAGGTGCATACTGCTATTCAATGCCCATTTTCAAGTTCAAGGTATCTCATCTTGGTGTATCATCAAAACTTAATGAAGAAACAGAAAAAGAAAGAAAACTCTCTGACCTGTAATGCCTGTGGATTACAAAAACATTCAAGAGAATATAACATATAAAGGACATGAGTGAAAATTGGGAAGATAATTATAGCATGTTCTTAATTCATGTTATATCGGATTGTAAAACATCTCCATATCTAATTAGGATAAAATAAATATAATCCACTGCAATCTTGGAAGAAGAAAAATTCATAGAGCAAGGTGAATTTTTGGTACCAAGTGTGAACATAATTTTGAATCTAATATGAGTGGGAAAGAGAGGCTTCTAAAGTGCAACATATTTTGTAAGAATGGGAGTATCTTTCATTAGGGGCTAAAGGCAAGTCTTTGCAAGAGCATGGGGCAGAAAGTGTTAGTTTAGCCACATGTGTCAATGCTGTCCCATTGGGGAATGGTAGATTTAGTAAATTCAATGTTGTCTCCCGGTCTCCTTTCCACCCAATTGAAGTGTCAAATTTGGTTCCAAAACTGTATTTGGGAGTGGAACAAAGGGTAGCCTTTGAGAGTAACCATAGTTGCAAAAATCTAAGAGTACTCGTCTGTTGAGAAGTTGCAAAAGTCTACGAGTACTCTTCTGTCTAGAAGGTAATTAGTACTCACAGGAATAACTGAAGGCCTGGTTATTAAAAAACTTGCCACATTTTTTGTTGGAAAACTTGCCTTAGGAAGAAGACTGACATAACTTGCCACTCGAAAAATTCGTCAGCTGCTTAAGAGGTCATAAAGTTTGTTAGGCATTTTTGCTATTCGACAATGCATTTCTAAGTTGCATTTACAGTGCTTAGTGCTTGTGTGAGGTCACTTGTTTGGATTTGCCACGAAATTGTAGATCTGCACTCTGCAGTTTATTTATGCTGGCAGGCACATATTACAAGGCTAGGTCTGTTGCTCTGTTTGCATTTTTCCATTTCGTGTTGCATAATTGTTGTTTATGCAAATTTCAAGCTTCCTTAAGGCTTTCAATTTTCACTTTCAGGGTTTCAAAATCAGGTATGTCCTAGGCTTCTAATTCTAAATTCTCATTTTTATTTTTCTTAATTAAATTGTCACGACTCCGAGCCCACAGGTACACTGTAGTGAAGATTTTTGTTCATATCAAAAAGTTTCAATATTTTTGTTAAGAGAAATTTTGATGAATGTCATGGACTGTAGCTTGTAATGAGCATTTTATATTTTATTTAGTTCCAGCATCTAGGCTGTCGGGGTATTGATTTTTATTATTTTTCTTTCTCTAGGAATTATTTCCCTTTTCCTGAAAAGAATATGGCATCCACAAGTAGGATAATTGGAACGCCTAGGACACTGTTGGAAGCATGGGAAAGAAGGTATAGAGAAACAAATTGTTATGTGCAAATTATTTTATCAAGGATATGAGAGGAGGCATAATTCATGTGAAATGTCATTTTGCATGGATTTAACATAGAGATTGAGATCCATTGAGGTTGAGAATGAGGTGAAAGCTCTTCTTTCAGCATTTGAGTGGAAGAAATATGAGAAAAAGATATCAGTCTAGGCAATAAAAGCTTCAATTCCAATTTTTAGTTCTATAGGGTTAGATGCTAAGGGAAACATAGGGGGATTCTCTTCTACTATTGGGCCATAGGTACAATATTAAGTAGCCCCGGTGTTGGCAGCGATAATTTCAATTTATTTATTCCTTGAAACACTCCTAATGAGAAACCCTTAATGGAAAGTATTGTGACGGTTATTCTTTTTTTTGAGATTTCCAGTTTAGTTTAATTTTGTAATTTCATTTTCATCCATTCTTTAATTTCAGGTGTCAGAATCATTAGTTAGTGTATGTAGTTGGCAAATGGGGACAAAAACTCCACTAGTTTACTAAACTCCTTACAAAGTATTATCTTTGTGAATTTCTAGTGGGAAGATTTTGACACTACAAGATGGAATCTTCAAAAGCTTCCCATATTTTAATCCAATCTTGTAGCATTTTTAGGCGTGAGGGCAATTAGAGTATTTTTAATCCCATTCACCCAAAGAAGTGCAACAACTTTAACCAAAATTGGTTGAATGACCTTGTCTTTGAGTGATATAATCTTTATTTGCATGAAAAGAAGGTAGAGAGCCAGTATACACATCATTCTCTGGACCTCAACATTGATCCATGTGTGGATTGTGTTGCTGTGGATGTTGATCAACTATTTACTGCTGATTAGATGGCTGAAGAGGTATGTAGCTGAATGGCAAGAAAATGTGGTAGGTTGGTGAAGTATCAAAGGCTGATTTACATGCACAACTTGATTAAATATCGGTGAGAACCAATCTCCCGAGGGTTTCATAGAATCAATTCCAATCAATCGTGCACTTGTTTTCACTATGTTATATTGCTTGTCGTGCAATAGTGTTACCAGACACGCACCACTATCACCTCTCAGGTTGGCAGGATGTGTGGCTCTAATACCACTATAAGAAACCTTAGTAATTCTGGCCTAAGTTTTATGTTTTGGTAGTTTGACATTTCGTCAAACAGTTGGCATGCTAGCTGCCCAGATCTGATTTATGAGTTTGTATTGGTGTTTGATTAATATGACCAAGAAATGGTGTACATATCCTACAATCATGACATTCCATGAGACCACATTTATTTTAGGCACTCTCTTGAGCTCTCATCATATAATGGTCATCAACAATGTGTTATGATGCTCAATTCCACTATCTACTACTGTTGATGTAATGGCCTCCTCTAATCCACAATAACCAGTCAAAGTTAGTTTCCATAGGTCATTTTAATAGATTCATAGCCTCATGGATTGTTATTACAAGTATCTTTAAGTCTCTTCAATGTCCTATTTTCTCTTTTTTATGGTCCCTTCCAATTAAGGTCCTCTTCTCACCAGCATTTGTCTGCATTTTGTCAATCATCAGTTTATCTCATTGAGTTATCCAATTATCAACAATCGTTCTTACCATGCACTCATCAATTGACATCCTTGATCTACCTGCAGTGCCTTACTCCTTGACATAATTTAGTGGTAATTATATTTAGTGCCATGACCAAAAATGAGAGAAGGGAGAAGCATAAATGATGTCATGAGCACCAAATAAAAGGCTAAAAAAGACATTAATATGAAACTTTTAAAAGATAACATAAAGATCATAAAGAACTCTTAAAGTAAATAAAACTACAAACTCCAAAATATTAAATTAGAAATAACTACGAAATAGCTGAACAAGAAAACAACACAAAAACAACAAAATTGAAAAACAAGATACTAAAGATGTAAAGCTCACAGTAATTTATCTACATATCATTGATTCCTTAGCAATGTATATCATTTATTTTAACTGGTATTTTCATTCCAGACGCTGTCAGTGATGCATCTCATATGCTTTTAACTAGCATTATTATCTCAATTCGCAATCAAACTGCATGCATAGCAACTAGCTAATAATTTAAATACAATGGAAACATAGAGGGGTCAAAATATAAGGAATAATTTTAAAAGTAAACTCCCAAATGTGGCCTATAAAAGATTTTAAGTTGTGGATGATCCAGACTTACAGCCATTGAACATTGGTTATATTCTATTCAAAACATTAGCTATATGTATTTGTAACTTACTTATCTCTACTTTTATTGTTTTCAGTGTGACAAATTCCAAGGAAGATGGTTGATCTTCAAATGTTGTTACACATTTAGGGCAATCAACTGTTATCCAATCTCAGTCACAAAAAATTTAAAACATTTGTCATATTATCTCCAGCAACATGATATAGGTTTAATGGTTAGGATGAATGACACAATTGAGATAGTTTTTAGAGAGTGTGGACGGTGGACAACTCTAAGAATGGTAAGCAAGACTACAATTTTTGGGTTAGCAGATGCACTATAAAGAATGGGTAGTGTAGGACTCATAGTTAGCATAGTATGAGTTTGTCTGTTTGTTTGTCTGTTTCAATGTCTATAGTTTATCTACATGTAGCCACGACCTCAATACCCTATTCCAATCTGACACCATGGTTCAGGAATATATCAGGTTCTCTACTCTGATACCATGTTAAATTTTCACACCATGGTAAGTAGGTTCAATACTTTGGAAAAATAAATCCTAATTGCTAGGAAACCTAAACTTGATAACTCTCACTAAACTTTTGATTATGAATACAAGATTCTACAAACACATAATCTGAAAAGAAATATGTTGCACTAGCTCAAAACTAAAATTAATGAATATGAATCATTCATGCCCCTGCCTTTCTTTTATAGATGAATGTATGCAAAATGTCACTTTCAAAGAAAAGCAAAAAGCTAAGCATGCAAGGAAATCAATATAACAAACACCGTCATCCTCAGCAAGCATTGGTTCCTTCACTGCTGGGACACTTAAGGAATACATTAAATGCTACTTGCAATTGCTGTATATTCATCAATCCACTGAGAGACTACAGGAATTACGCATTTTAGATGCTCTCCATTACCGCCAAGATTGCTTGTTGAGAAGGCACAACAACTTTTTGCAAAACCTGAAACGTTTATTTGACAGGCCTCAAGAAATTGATTAATATTCTTGATGCTAGTTGTGACCTCAGCTGAACTGCAACCACATTATCATCTAGTAGTGTTTCTCACATTTGTGTTCATATTCATAAATCCCCAGACATACTTTAAAAAGGGGAAATGACCACCTGTAGACTTTTCATGTCCAAAGGACCAGCTTCTTCTGAGAACTGGATTTGTCCTTTCCAGAATTACATCATGCTCCTCTGCTTCACTGTAAATTATGTTCTCTTTTCCTTCTGATTGCTGACCGTTTCTTCGTGTGGAAAATTCTGCGTCTGATGCACTAATGTTGTTAATTCTTTTACCACTGAAATTAGTATTTTTTTCAATGAGTTTAAGAGGTCGCTATTTGGGTAGATAATTGAGTGACCATGTGTTAATCTTTGTAGCATCGCTCAGATAAATAATACTGACTATATGATTATTATAAGAAATGATTTATTATATATACATATATAGATCAATATATATAATAATTGATATTACTATATACATTGATATATATATGTATATACAAAGTTAGATTATAATTATTTTCATAATAACTAAATAGTTAAATTGATAAAATATATATTATTATTATTATGTAAATATTAGAGAAATTAATATAGTACTCAAGAGATATTATATATATATGTATGTATATATATAATCATAATTGTCATTATATTTATTACATAATAATGAATAGACATGTCCCTTGAAGGGACATGTCTCTTCTTGGCTCATTCTTAATATAAATGCAAGAGATTGTTGCATTTGGAAAACACATACAATGAACTAGTGCTATTACATTTGCAATGATCCTAAAACCTCAACACCATGATCAACAAAATGATTTTTATGTGGCATTGCATCCACACAAAAATTCGCAGATTTTGAATTCAAGGGTTTTATGCAATTATCTTTGATAAAATCCATTGGCAATGTTTTCACCCGAGCAGGAGGCAAGGGAAGAACCCTTGTTGCAATTGATTCCTTGGATTCACCAATTTCACTGGGAGAATCATCTTCCATGGAACATGATTCAAATTTTTTATTCAAATCAACATGAGTATTGGGCACGGGACTAGAGTTCCTCTTCCTCCTAGAAGGTAATTTAGATATGAGAGAAGGTAAAGGTTGCACTGGCGAATGAATCCTCTGTCTTGAAAGTAGACTTATGTTGCGAGTGGCAGGAGTCAAAGATGAATGTAATGCAATATGGCTTCTATGGAACCAAATTGGTTTCTTTGAGGATGAGCAGTGCTTGGGACTCTTGCTTTTTGAGGGAGATAACAACTTGGAAACTTTGAAGGGATTTTTCTGATTTGTAATAGAGGGATGAGCATTTCTAGTAGGATGAGATGTTGTAGAAGCTTGCTTAATCATCCTACTAGGTGTTTGCATGGGTACTTTCAGCAGAGAAGAATGTTCTTTTATTTTTGAAGTACTTAAAGTGGATGAAGTACCCATTTTTGGTGTAAGTGGTACATTTTCCTTTCCACTTCTAGAAAACACTTTCAGTTTTGGATTGTCAAATCCCTTCTTTGAAAGCTTCCCCAAACTATTTCGAGAATCTGAAGGTGAGGGAATGGAAGCCGGATTAGGAAAAATGATGGCCTTGACGGGCTTAGGATGAGAAATCCATGGCTTTCATCGGGGAGTAATCTGATCAACTTTCAGTAGAGTTTTATGTTCCCCAATTGACCTTGTAGGAGAATTGTAGCAAGAAACCAGTGCTGATGCTACAACCTTTACATTCTTCCTATACTTATCAGCATAGTTAGAAGTATGAAATTTCATTTGTGTTTGAACTCTTGTACCTGCCTGTGATAATTCAGCTCTTGCTCTTGTCCGTAGCTGTTGTTTCTCTGCTCTCCGATGGAGTTCTAATGAAGATGAAGCAGCTCGAGAGGACAAAGCATTCACTTTGTTCTCAGGAGTTATCATTCTAAACTTGTGGGCAACCTTGTGACCTTTCCTAGTTGAAGGCTTCTTGTCTGCATTCCCTGGCTCTAACCCATCTATACCATTAAAGGAGTCATCATTCTGCAAGCACAAGGACACAAATTGACATGTTGTTGGTGGAGTCGACTGTGTAGCGTTGAAGTTCCAATGTTCAGTATGATTGAGTTGCCTGCCATTATTTCTACGCACTGAAAGGACCTCATTTTTCTGTAGCTTTTCCACCAAATTGACATCATTTAAGGCACTTTGTGGTGTTTTCGGATCCTGTACTAACTTATCAAAAGTAGCATCATAAAAAATGCCGACAACGCCCTTAGCAAAATTACTAGCTTCCACGATTTCGCCGATAGCCTATTGGACAAGTGCCGCTGGCAAAGACCATCTCCTCCATTCCCCAGGAGGTATGTTGCTGTCCGTTTCAGCTGAATTGAATGGCTGGAGAGATTTCTTAGTGTGTGTTCCGTTACTTCCACCAGTAGCTCTCTTTGTTGAATCCTGAGTCCTTAAGGATACCCGTTTTTGCACCTGGCTTATTCTCATATATTCTCTGGTACTAACGGGGCTTATGTCATTGCTCACCCACAATTGACCTTTATTTCCTCGTACTGTTGATTGAATCTCTCGCAACCGTGCCATTGCTCTGTCAACCTTGTGAACAGTTTGTTTGAGGAGCAAAGATTGCTCGCACATTTTGTCAAATGCATGGAACACATCTCTCGGCGGACTCTTTGTAACCATTCTCGCTAAAATGATTTGGAGTATTTTACACGAAGTCGTCCTTCACATCATTTTAGGAAATCTGTGAAAACTTGGCAGATTAAGCAGTAACACTAATTCTTCCAACCCTCTCCTGCTATTTTTCTTCAACCTATCGGCCACCATCTGATTTGATTAATATGTTCTGATTTGATTAACAAGTTGTTAAAACAATTCGGAATGAATACAACAATAGTTTCTCCAACAAATAGATGTATATGCTTGTCAAGAATTCGATTCTAGTATTCTAGTACCATTTTGGGATCAGGTATGTTAAATTTGTTTGTGGGGTACTGCTCTTGGTAGATATTGTAAAGGAAAATATTCTGTTTTAATTTAAATAAGTGGCAATTATTTGTAGATATTTATATGGAATGGGCCTGTTAATTTTTTTTCCTTATTACTTCTTTGGAATTACATGTAAAATGAGATTGTACTGAAAAATAATGATTTTAAATTTTTCTTTAGTGCTGAGATTTTTTTTCTACAACGTTGTATGTACAAAAAATACAAGCTTTCTCTGATCTTGTGAATTTTTTTTTTATCTAATTGAATTCATAGAATTATTATTGATACTTTACAAGCTGAATTTAATAGGCAAGGAGATCCAAATGAAAAATGCATGACAACAACCAATGATGACTGAAAGTCAGAGAAAGATCAGAACGCTGAAGAAGGTGGCAATTCTGATAATAAGAAGCATCATCTTCTTTTATTAGAGGTATTGGAAGAAGTTACCCTTTAAAATTATCAAAATAGGGTCTCTCAAAAGAAGGTATGGTCTATCAATAACTACATATCAAAGAATTGTAAGTAGCATTGTACAGCCTATCTGATAAAAAAGTAAATGGAACTGTTATCACATTAAATATTTGGGCTCATTATTACTACAAATCATTCTTGTCTTCACGATCATATTTTTGCCCTTAAGATAGTGATTTTTGTGCTTATTGCATCTACTGTCAACAGTCAACCACAACCCTTTAGATCCAGCATTTGTATTGTCGTGTACCCTTAAGAGTCTTCACCTGATCACTGATAGTTGTATTGTGATTCTTTATTCAAGACAGTGAAATCATCTCTCTGTTATATGATATATCTACCTTTTGACCTTTGCACAATCTGGTAGCATTTATATTGTCACTGTTATGATCTCATCTCTGCCCTTTAGCAGCCTCTTTACTGTTTGAGCCCCGATTTGATGGACCTCATATCACTGGACTGCACTAATATTGCCTTCCTTTTGCTTTAACAGTGCATGTGACTGTTGCTTCCCTCAAACATCATATTCTCACTTTGACAGTGTCATTGTTATATTCTTTGTTAAAACTTCCCTTGGTGCTTTTTATCAATGTTAATCATTGGCTGCTCTTGGTTTGACTCATGAATCAAATCTTCATATTCTGATCACTATAAGGGCTGCATTGATTATGATATGTCCACTATTTTTCACCTGATGTTCCTTGCCTTGAATGTTTTTTATGTATTTAGTTATAAACTCATGCCCTCTAATCTGATCATGACAATGTTTATTTTTCTTTCTCTTTGAAATGTACCCTTGGTGCTTTAGTTTTAATCAATGCTCTTTGTATTGCATTCACTGATAGTTGGAAAATATATGAGATTTTTCCAATCTAATCACAAATTTATGGTAAGAACTAAGAAAGCTACTGCAGGCATGTTTTCATTAAATCATGATTTTTTTAGGGAAAAAGTGACAAAACCAAACATTTCATGCTTAATCGAAATTTTTTCTAGTCTTCTACTTTTGTGGGATCAGGAACTCTTATTATTATGCACCCATTTCTTAGAATGTACTGTGAAAGGGAAGAGATTCATATGTTATCATGTCTACAGGCAAGTAGATAAACACAACCCTAATATGATATTACATGGAGACGGTAAGGATCTAAGATCTACCAAATCCTCATTGGGATATGATATATGTAATATGCCAATGGTTGTGTCTTCCCACGCATCTATATCTGGATGCACATATTAAATTTCACAATTAATCAATATTCCACCATACATCTATTGCATATTTGGTACATTGTGCCTTCAAATTTTTACATAGGTGAAGATCACAATTATTTTCACACTACTAGATCCACTACCTTTGCAGCAACCAATCATTGTGATTAGATTGGACAAATCTCATATATTTTCCAATTGTCAGTGAATGCAATACAAAGAGCACTGATTAAAACTAAAGCACCAAGGGTACCTTTCAAAGAGAGAAAAATAAACATTGTCATGATCATGAAATGTTAGGTTTATAACTGCCTAGTTTTATTGTCATCCTTGTATGTTTTCGGAGATGCCCTTTTATGTTTTGTGCATCCTGCATGTGTGTATTTCTGTCAGAAAACATGCAAGTCTTCAGTGTACACATTCAAGAATTTTCTACATAGAGAGTTGATTGGGAATCATATTTTTCTTCTTTTGGTGCCAATCTTGTGCAATATATGTGTTCAATGCCATTCCCTCTTTCTTTATCAAAGCTTTGTGTAGTAGACGAGTTGGGATATAGGATTCTGCTATTCTGAAGGGAAAGACATTGACTACCTTGAAAAAATTGTGAAGATGCTAGGATGAATGGTATGATTACGATTTTTGTCACTCTTATATGCTAGCCAAATTCCAGCTGCAACACTTACATCCATAAGTGAGCAGTAGTACAAATACTTCTGTAGGAGGAAATATGAGATTTCCCTTCCGACCCTCACATCTAAATATAAATCTCAACTGAACTTATCAACAAGGATAGAAGCAATATTAGGATTGCATTAGCGCATAAACTTGCACTATGATTTGTTGCAGTAGAAGCTTCATGTAATGCTGGCACAAACTCCCAGCACATCAATTGAAGGTCCTCTGCTCTAAACCCCTGATCACTAGATATCATTCTCTTTGCGCTAGCCTTGGAGATGTTATATCCAGTTTCCCCAAGGCAAGATTCAAAAGAGTCCTGCTAATTCAAATGCAAAACTTTGCACCTAACATCAACACCCACTAATGATAAGACAATTAATTATTATGCTCTTATGAAAGCTCAGAGAAAAAGTTCTTTTGAACAGATTTGAACTCTTTTTCCATAACATCCCTGTTGAGTTCTCTCAGAGTAAGTGAAGAATAAATCTACAAAAACTTCAAATTTAAGTCTTCCAAATTTTTGATGCCTAAACATAATTATTATTGAGTCAATTTTCTGCCAGTCATACCCTTCTTGAATAACGATCAGTTCAAGTGTGGCATCTCAAGGACAAATTTTGCCAATTCTCTGAATTTTGTTGATTTGGTATAGATTTGACATATGTGCAAATTATTCTGGTTCCATACCAAATTTCATACCAAATTGAATGTCTTCATCATCATCTTGTAGCTGTCTGCTAGAAATATTTATAATGATGGAATGTAGGTCCATTTGGGTTCTGAAGATTTAAGGAGACACTTACTAGAATTCTTGGCCATTTTCTACAAAAGACTGCAAGCTTTCCTTGAAGGTTCCAATGATTGTTGACATGTTGAGGTTTCAGCCCTGTGGGTGTTGGCATTCATGCCCAATTCAGATGCAGCCAAATTTATGCTCCATTGACAGTACATTAGTATGTTACAGTCAATTTTGATTATTTAACACTTTTAATCTAAGAATCAGTCATAAGTATGTTACAACTGCTCTACACAAACTTCATATTCTCCAACAAGAATCCCAATCACAATCCGCCTTTCCTAGCCAATGAATCTAACATGTGAACACTAAAAAGTAAAATACTATGCAGTAAAAATATCAATTCATCTACAAATGACATTCACAATTAGTATCCTAAGATCCTAGGGGCTCAAATATTATCATCGTTGATTCTGAAGAACTGTTAAACATGGAGCAATTTTACATAGTATCCCAACACAACAATCCTGACATGGACTCTGATTCTTACAAATCATCAAAGATCACCTGCAACAAGGGATTATTTCAAAGTCTTGTCAATTGATAGCAGTTTTCTCAGAATCCAAATTGTTGTCAATCTCTAATGACCACAATCACCCCCCATTAATTCCTCATGGGATCTCGTTGATAACAAAAGCAAAGAGGTGCCATATACATTATCCATGGTGGCCAAAAGACTCTGATCCAAGGAATCCAATTGTTTGGATTTAGCCACTCCATGGCAATAGAAGAAGACAGTGCAGCAATGATTGTTCCAGATCTGGGCACTATAATTCCACAATCTATAGGTCATTAGCCATGTCATCATCTCTACATCCATTACTACCATTGCAAGAGGTGGCCATTTTTAATCAACGTTGCTTACTAGCGCACTTAAATATCTGCAGTCATGAATTCTTGAGGATCATTAAGCTGTTTGCTTGGTCTATAAATGGAAATGTTGAATATCGTAAAAGAAAAATTCTTTATTGTATATTATGGCCCTTTGAGAAACTTTACCACAAAAATCCAGATTGAGGAAAGCTTTAAACAGAAAAAAGATGGAGAATAGAACTACTGACTCTATTGAGGCAGAAAAATACTCACAAAAAGTATCAAAAGTACAACACATGCATCGATTGTCTTACTTTAAAGATATGCTCCGAATTTGGAATATTTGATAATAATCTTTCTAGTAGCTAATCAACTAAGCCTGATATGTTGTAGATGAAACTAATCTGTTTGAAGAGGTCAGAGTCCCAAGTTGGTATGCTTTTCAAATCCATAGATGATGCATTTACCACTTCTCCAAACTGCATTATCCCATTGTAAGACCATAGGACTCTCAAAATACATTCTCCTACCTTCTCCCTCACTAATTTACAGAGTCTTTCATCGGTTCATTGGGAAGGAGAAAAATGGAATTTCCTTACATATATCCTGATCTAGAGAGTCGGCATTTACGAGCATCACTTGTTGATGATTCAGGGCTTGATGCAGGTTATTTGCTTGCTAGATGTGGAGCAAATGAACTTATTGATCTTATCATGCGGTAATTAGCTTTGTGTTCATCTTTCAATTCTTTTTGCTCTGTTGTTACATTTTGTATTCAACTTTGAAATTTAATTATAAATTCTCTTTAATATTTGTGTGGATGTAAATCCTTCTGATTGGGTCCTTTGTATGATCCTTAATTGATGGATTACATTGGGATGTATGTTGTCCCTAAATGCTCAAATCTAAAGGATGTTAATATGTTGGTATTTTTAAGAGGCCAAGCCCACCCAGTACTCACATATAATTGTATTTGACTCACTATGTCTATTCTCTTATATTGAGTATATTGTTATATTTGAAATTGAAACCTTTGGATTTCTCTCAACAATTTCTCTATGTTTTGTGTTCTCCTTGCACACTGAATTACTCTTTGTTTGCTAATTTTGGAACATTACACTTAACTTTAATTGTAAATCTTGCAGATGTGTACTGGATCCTAGTGACAAGATAGTGGATTGCCCACCTACATTTACCATGTATGAGTTTGATGCTGGTGTGAATGGGGCTACTATGATAAAGGGTAACCAAGTAGAAGCAGTTATGGAAGCCTTGTACTTTTGTTTCTCTAGCATCTTTTTTTTTAGTTTTCAGAATGCTATTGGAAGTTCAAGGTGGACCAAATGAGAATTATGGGACTTTCATTTAAAGCTTGCATGCAAACCATTTGTATCTTCTAACACAATATTGGGTGGAAAAAATCTGGTTTACTTGGTAGCTGTACATTCCCTCGCTTGACACTCTGTTGTTTTTGCAATTCCTAGACTGCCTGATTTCAATTTGGATGTTTCTGGTATTATTGAAGTTGTGAAGAAAGAGATTCCAAAGTGCATCTTCTTAACTTCACCAAACAATCTAGATGGCAGGTTGTTTTCATAGAAGTTTATTCATAACAGAATCCTTGTGAATTTTCTTTGCTGCCTCGCCTCTCCTCTAATGATTCTACTTTCAGTTTCTATGTTAGTCCTCTTAGCATATTTTAGAGTGTAACATTAAAAATGTAAGGTTTGTTAAAAATTGCTGACAACTAAAACATTGTGGTTTATAAATTATCTTGCCAATCACTTTACTTTTTACTATCTACCAGCATTATTAATGATGATGACCTTCTGGAAATTATTTGTCTACCTATCTTAGTTGTGTTGGATGAGGCATACATTGAATTTTCAGGGAAAGAATCCAAGATGGCTTGGGTAAAGACTGTTTCAAGGTTAGGAGTCAAGGGAGCAAGTCCTTGTATAGGTTTCTTTGTAAATGGGTGCAAATTAGGCCTATTTGGTTGCTACAAAGGTAGTGGATCTAGTAGTTGGTCCAAAGTAACATGCCCTAGGTTTGGGATATGTTTAATAGCATTGTAAAGGGTGTATGGAACTATCAAGGGTTTCCCTAGTTGTTTGGAAAGTTTGTGAGTTAAAGGCAAATTACTGACTGGACAGGGCTACAAGGAGATTATGCTCTTGGAGTGAGTTGCATTGCAGATCTCTCAACCAGACTTGGAATGCTAGTGGAACATGGTACATTGGCCATGTTATGATGTTCTAAGGTGCTAGAACAAGGGTGGAAGATTTTCTTGAAGATTGGACAAGTTGGAGGCTCTAGGTGCATGGCAATGGTCTGGAAAGTGAATTTTTGGATTAAGGATTGGATTAGTCTAAAGTTGGGTACTTAGTCCAGTTACAGTTATTAGGAAGAGTTCTATGGTACTTAGTCCAGTTACAGTCATTAGGAAGAGTTTTAATATCTGAATTTTTCTCCTTTATTCATGAAATTGCATGGAGGTTGCTACTCTATTTTTTTGCCCCTTAGATCAAGAAATTTACATTTTATTTCATATATAGAATGTGCTTCTCATAGTGATGGAACCTACGATTCTTCCTCTTTACATGAAAATCACAAACTTTGCCTCATAACAGTCTTTGACATACTTTGTTTTCAATGATTCTCATAACCATTTACTATCATAACCCTTGAACTATAGATGAAAAAACTTGAAATCATGTTTAGTGGAAAGTACTAGTATACATGGTATGATTATTCTTTAAAGGGTACTAGCTCAATGGAAGAGCACCTACTTTACAAGTAGGAGGATGATGGTTTGATTCCATCGTGCCCTAATATGACTAAATATATGACTAAATTAATGACTAAATATAGGACCAAATAAAAGACTAAATAAATGACCAAATAAATGACCAAATAAATGACTAAATAAATGACCAAATAAATGACCAAATAAACTACCAAATGACCAAATAAATGACCAAATAAACGATCAAATAAATGACTAAATATATGACCAAATAAATGACTAAAATAGTTTAGTCATAAATTTGGTCATGAGATAAATGACCGGCAATAAACTACCACTGGTCACGTGACCAAATTTGGTCATTTATCTACAATTTTTGGTAGTTTATTTGGTCATATATTGTTGTTTTTGTACTAGTGGGTTGTTAATACAATTGTATATTTAATCAATAGAGGTCCCTCTACTCCTTTAGGTTGTGGTATTCCAGAGGAAGCATGGACTGATAAGAAGGTGAGTTATTGTTTTCTCAAAACCTTTGGTTGTAAAGCATTTGCACATATAAATTCTAAAAATAGAACCAAGTTGGAAGAGAAGTAAAAAAAATGTGTATTTTTTGTGGCATTGATGAATTCGGTTATAGGCTTTGGGATTTTTAAAATCATAAAATTGTAAGAAGTGGGGATGTCATATTCAATGAGAAAGTGTTGTACAAAGATCTATTATAGTAGCATGAGAAGAAATAAAATGATTATGTAGTACTGGATGATACTCCAAAAGACGGTGTTCCAGTAGTTCCTTATGCTCCACAACAACAACAACAACAAATACCACAAACTTCAGTGAATGTTAGATGGTCAACAATGTTAAATAAGCCTCCAAAAAGATTTTCTCCCTCTTTGTACTCTATTTTATTAACAAATTTTGGTGAACGAGAAGGATATGATGAAGATGTGTAGGTGGATAAAAAGGTTTAGTGGGAGCTTTCCATGGAAGAATAAATGGACTCCTTGCTAAAAAATCAGACTTGGGAATTATGTAAGTTACTTGCAAGTAAAAAGGCATTACCCAATAAATGGGTTTATAGAATAAAAGAGGAGGATAGAGGTAAGAAATATTTAAAGCTAGGTTAGTTGTAAAGGGATTTGCACAGAAAAGGGTCATTGATTTTGATGAGATCTTTTCTCAAGTTGTAAAAATGACTTCTATACGCATTATTTTAAGTATTGTGGCTATTGAAGATTTTCATTTGGAACAAGTTGGTGTTAAAACATCTTTTCTCCATGGTGATTTGGAAGAAGAAATATATATGCAACAACCACAAGGTTTTGAGTTCAAGTGTAAGGAGAATTTAGTGTGCAAATTGCATAAAAGTTTATATGGCTTGAAACAAGCACCTCGACAATGGTATATTAAATTTGATAGCTTTATGGTTAGCATGGCTATAGTCGGTGTAATTCAAAGCATTGTGTTTATTTTAAGAGGATAGATGATGACAACTACATTATTTTATGTTTATATGTTGTTGATATGCTTGTAGCAGGGTCTAGCATGGATCACATTAAGGGGTTGAAACAACAGTTAGCACATTCATTTTCTATGAA
The DNA here is from genome assembly GCA_027943335.1 of Chamaecyparis obtusa. NCBI lineage: Eukaryota > Viridiplantae > Streptophyta > Pinopsida > Cupressales > Cupressaceae > Chamaecyparis > Chamaecyparis obtusa. Next base: position 16,294 of record BSBK01001157.1, on the reverse strand, counting down.
GGATTTGGGAGCCACAAAACAAATCCTTGGTATGAAAATTTGCAGAGATAGGACAAATAGGAAATTGTCTTTATCTCAGACTAATTATATTGAGAAGGTGTTGCAACGTTTCTATATGGAGAATGCCAAAGTTGTCAGCACATATTTGCCAGGTCATTTGAAATTGACTCAGGTGATGTGTCCAAAGACACAAAAAGAGGAGGCAAAAATGTCCAAGGTACCTTATGATTTAGTTGTAGGGAGCTTAATGTATGCTATGGCATGTACTAGGCCAGATATTGCACATGCAATGGGAGTCATTAGCAGGTATATGAGTCACCTTGGGATTGAGCATTGGAATGCATTCAAATGGATTCTCAGATATTTGAGAGGTATGTCTAGTAAGTGTTTACACTTTGGGGGATCTACTACTACTGTACAAGGGTATGTTGACTCAGATTTGGCAGGAGATATAAATAGCAGGTGGAGTACTATAGGCTATGTATTTACTCTTGGTGGGACAACAATGAGTTGGGTTTCTCAACTACAAAAGGTAGTTGCTTTATCCATTATAGAGGTGGAGTATGTTGTTGTTGTAGAGGCAGCTAAGGAGATGATATGGCTACAATTCTCCATGGAAGAGTTGGGAAAAACACAACTTGACAATTATATGTTTACAAATAGCTAGAGTACCATTCATCTTTCCAATAATTATGCCTTGCATTCAAAGACCAAACATATATAGTTGAGGTATCACTTCATTTGGTCAGTATTGGATAATGGACAATTAAAGTTGGAAAAGAGACATATAGATGAAAATCCAGCAGATATGTTTACAAAGGTGGTGACAAGGGATAAGTTAAACTCCTCTTTAGCTTTAGTTGGTCTTCGTGAATGAAACCAATAAAAAAGAACAACTGAGTCCCATATGCATCAATCTAATGGGAGTTTTTCAGGTGTAGCGGTGTTGCTACAAGATTAGTCTCCAAGTGGGAGGTTTCTTAGTGTGGATCTCGATCAATCCCCAAGTAGGAGATTTTTGTCTTGTGGTGATTGATCAGGGAAGTATTGTACACTTTTCATTCATCATGGGGTTCGGGGTTAACTCGTTAAGCATTTTTGAGTTGACACGTCAAACATTTTCCCTAGGTTGACTCGTCAAGTTTTTCCCTAGGTTAACTTGTCAAGTATTTTAGGGTTAACTTGTTAACCAACGTAAGTCTTGTTATAATGGCTTAGGATTAGGGTTTTCTCAATATATAAGGATTTCGTAGCTTCTTGCAGTGGTATTGAGTTGTAAGTGATTGCAGATTGTAACAAGCTCAAATTATTGGATAATAATATTGGACTCTCTATTTGGTGGATGTAGCCTAGGGATTGGGGGAACCATGTTAAATCTTTGTGTCTTGTGTTCTCTTCTATGTAGTTTATTATTTTATGACATTGGTTATATTTGCATGCAACTGTTATTTTTGTTTTGTTAATTCTAACAAATTTTAATTGAGAGGTGCAACTAATTTGTTTCCATGGTTAATATCAGCATCAATAGATATAGCATTGGAATCAATGAGGTCTTGTATTGTGTTCTTCAAACAAAAGCATTTTTTAGTATCATGACGATTTTGACAATGGTATTGACAAAAAGCTTTAGGATCAAAGGATCAAGGAAGCGGTTTGTTTGGATCAATTGGTTTAATAGGAGGAAGTTTAATAATGTTTGCATTAATCAAATTCATCATCATATTATACAAAGATTCAAAAAGTGGAGTAAAAGTATGAGAAGGTCTAAAAATAGAGGACAAAGGAGCCACACCTTTAGTTGGTACTACCACTTGTTCATCTACTGTATTAGATGATTTGTTGATATTGATGTAATTTTTAGGCTTATGAAACTTGTTGGAATTGGATGCAATATCACTTTTATCAATGGGAACAAGAGCCATTAGAGTGGTGCTCTCAAATTGACTCACTCGTAGTTGATATGATGAAGCGTTGCACACAATTGTGAAAAGGAAGAAAACTGAGTAAGAAGAATCTTATCTCTAATATCCTTTTGTAAATTAGAATAAAATATACGTTCTATATCAACACCATGAATAGGATAATAAAAATGAGAATGAAAAAGCTTAAATATACCAATGAAGTCACTAACTTTTTCTTTAACACCTTGTTTACAATGTATTAAATCAATCAAATAAATTTGAGGACCAATATTGTTTTGAAATTGTTGGATAAAAGCATTAGCAAGTTTTTGAAAAGAGTCATTGGAATAAGGAGGTAAAGAGAAATACCATTGCAAATCTTTGTCTTGAAATTTCTTAGTGAACAAATTAGTCATGACCCTATAGTTGTGAGAAAAAACACTACATAGGGTTTAAAAAGATTTAACGAGTCAAATGATCACCTTTACCACTATAAGTCTCAAGATGAGGAATATGATCAACATTTTGTGGGATAACAACTTGGATAGTATATAAGGACAAAGGATTAGCAATGTTGCATGTAGGAATATTGAAGTTGGATTGACTCAAAAAAGAAAGTTGTTGAACTACAAGGAAGAAACGGTTTGAGCTAAGCTATTAATGGTAGAATCAATTGAAGAAATAGGAGGATAAATATTGGAAACATTAGGAAAGTTGTTGTTTGAAGTGGAAGGGATATTTGAAGGAGCATGAATCAAATTAGGATAATTATTGGAAAGAAGGTTTGAATATGAAAAGGGCAAATTATGATAAGAAGTCATAGAGGAAGGCAATGAAACATATGGAACACTTGTAGGAAGTGAAGGAAGAATGGGATTAGGAAGACTCCCATGTGTAAGGTTAGAACTTTGAATTGAATTTGTAACAAGCGGTGGATTATAAGTGGAGATACTAGGGGAAAAAAGTAGAGATAGGCAAAGAGGTTTCAACATGTGTAATAGATGGGACATAGCCTAATTCTTGAGCTCATTCAGAAATAGGTTTGACATTAGAATAAACAAGGTGAGAAATAGTATGCAAGAGATGAAGGCCATGTTCATCATTACTAATAAGCTTCCTTAATGCTTTTAAAGAAAAAATTGTCTCAGGACTATGATTCTCTTGAGCTAGCCAATGTTCTAGTTTTTCAAAATCTTGAGTGAGTTTGTCAAATTGGGTCAAAGGAACTCTTAAAGCTTCATCTTCATTATGGGCAGAATGAGAATATTTTTTCTCTACAAGAGATTTAGGATCATGAGGGAGCATATTGGTTTCATCAAGATTCCTAAGAAAGAAAGAGGGTTCATGGTCAAAAGAACCCATGAGCCTACAACTTCTTCTAACTGGAATGGTATAGGTTGGACTCAAACTGATAAAGCTCATGTAAAAAGGTATGGAAAGAAAGGAAATGAAATATTAATGTAGCAAAGATGCAATGCATACAATGAAAATCCTTGATACAACAATAAATGTACAAAGATAAATGTAACAATGTATGCAATGAATATCTAACTACCACATCAAAAGATATGAAGCATGAAAGAGGTGGGTTCACCAAAATATACGATGAATGTGAACCTAAATACATAATAATGTAAAGGAAATATAACTACCCAATCAAAAGGCTAAAGAAAAATGTAACAAGTCGGGTTCACCAAAATGTAATGTATAAAATTATGATCCAATGTGATTAGACCACTAAGTTATATGTACATTGGGGAAGAAGGAGAAAAATGTGAGGAGTCCCTTGAATGTAACCCTTAGGAGGATCCAAATCAAACTAGCACAACCCAAAATGGATGTAGGGGTACTAATGCAAAATCCAAGTCCTTTCAAGGATTTCAATTCAAAGCTCTCTTGCTCTTTCTCTTTCTTCTCCATTTATGTTTAAATTAATTATTTGATTAAATGTGATGTAAAGGAAAATACACATATAATAATGGACAACAAGGAATCTAATCAAAGAAATTTCTATGAAATGAAAAAGAGGAAATGTACTTACCTTGAGGGAAAATGAATAATGCAAGTTCAGATAAAAAAATAGACTATCAAGCTATGTCAAAAATTGGAACAGGGCTAGATCTAGAACCAGGAGGCTGAAATCTACAAACTGTGAAGGTCCCAAGAATAGGTTGGCTTCCTTAGTATAGGTAGACTTTGGGTATAGGTAGAGGTCAACCTATACCTAAGATTCCAAGAACTACAAATTTTTTATGTGTGGTGTAAACTATAGCTCTAGGTTTGCCAAATTTAATCATGAATGTCTGAAAGTTCATGAACCTGATCCTATACACAAGAAAAAAGGGAATGTGTTACTGGAAAGGGGATTTTCTTGGTCAAACCCCTATTTAGTAAATAACCTTGAAATAAAATATGAAAAGTATGTAAAAGCAAGAGAAGCGTTAGTATTCACCTTGCTTGCCAAATCTTCATGAATGGAAATGGATCCACTATCCACAAAAATGCATGAATGCTTGTATACTCATGTAGAATGTAGAATGTTGGATGTCTTCACAAATTCAATGGATATACAATCACCAAATCATAGGTCATGGATTCTCATATGCTTGATATGCCTTTCTTGAACTCCTTGAATGCCCCTTGAACTTGAAAACTTACTTGCAAAAGATGTAAACAACTTGCATAATTTTGTCATGGCATATGTGTAGATGTGTGTATATATTATGTAGATGATTAAATAAAGGTAAAAGGCTTCCTTTTATAGAATTTTATGTTTCAAATTTGTGAAGGCCGAAAAAAGAAAGCAAGAAAGGAAAATACCTTTCATTAGGCCTAGGAGCTAATAAAAATTCAAGATCCAGGGTATAGGTCGAGGCCAACCTATACCTGAGGGTGAAAAATTCAAGATAAAACCTCTATATTTTTAGATATATTGAGGGTTTTGGGGGAAATATAGTGAAATATGTAGGGAAAAGAAGTAAATCAAGCATAAATACATCCATTTTCTAGGAGATCACTAAAATGGAGCATAATAGGTCCTTGAGCTTCCAAATTAATGGGTGTTGAATTTTAGGACGATATAGGAGGGAACCTGTACCAAGAGTCCAACCAAAAAAAATCCTCTAAGCATTTGTTGCAAATCTAAAATAACCCCTACTTATTTAACTTAGGCTTCTTTTGAGAGTACCAAAACATGAATACTTTTCACTCTAGGATATAGTGGGGAAAATCCTCACTCTCAATGCCGCACAAATACTTTGAATTGAGGATTCTATCCTAATCCTAGTCTTGATGAAAATTCCAACTCCAATGAATTTTAGTTTCCAAGGCCTCGCCACTTAGACTTGTCCACTCAAGACCAAGACCCCCTTCTTATTTCAATTTACAAATAGAATCCTACTTAACCAAACTCTATTTCTTTCAAAGAAAATTACTAACCATAAGAATTGTTAGGGACAACCATTCAAGCTTGTGAATGAATCTAGAAGGGGAAGCCAACACAAAATACCCATAGAGAAAAAGATCCTAAATCACAAAATTCAAGAGGGACACCCTCCTAGTAGAAGAAAGCTACCTATATTTTCAATGAGAAACTTTTATACGAAACTTATCTAAGATATTCTGCTAGAATCTGCAAGGAAAAGAGCATATAGCAATACAAATACAAAGACACACTAAGGAAGAGCACAAATATAGAATTTCATAACCCTATAAATCCTATTTTGGATAGGCCCAAGAGTATTAAAGAAGAAATCTCTTTAGGCATTCAACCATTAAAATAAAAATATAGAGAGAGAGGGAGAGGATCCCCTTAGTTTAGACCCATAGTATCTCCAAATAGCTCAAAAACATCAGTTTTAATGAGGAAAACAAAAGAATATGAGGTGACACAACTCATAACCCATTCAATCCTCTCCCTATCAAACTCGTAGACCTTCAAAATTTTCAACAAGAAAGACTAGTTGACATAGATTTTTCCTTATATATTGTCATGGAATGAATAACTTCACTATCATCCAAAACCTCGTCTAAAATTTTCTTACTAGGAACAAAACCTCCCTACTCCTATAAAATAAATAGTCAAACCAAGGCTTGAGCTTATTAACAATCAACTTAAAAATAATTGTGTAGACAGTATTGCAAATGGCTATCAATTTGAAGAGATTCAAAGAATCAAATCCTCTTTTTTGAGATAAGAGAATGGAATGTATCATTCATAGCTTTTAGCATTTATTTATTTCTTTGAATCTCAAAAACCACATTCAAGAGTTCCATCTTGATATTATCCCAAAAATCTTGATAAAACTCTATAGGAAAACCATCATGACCAAGAGATTTCCCTTTCCTCATCTAAAACAAGATCCCCTCTAATTCCTCCAAAGTGGTGAGCTTGATTAGAAAATAATCCATCTCATAAGTGACTCGTGAAGGGATTAATTCTTATATTAGATCTTCCTCCTCACTATCCACAGGGTTATCCTTAGTAAACAAGCTCAAACAAAAATAAATAATCTCTCTAGATATTGTCCTAAAAGAATACAACAAGTTCCCTTTAGAGGAATTGAGAGAAGTAATGAGATTACCTTACCTCTTATCTTTAACTATGCTATGGAAAAAAGTAGTGTTTCTATGTCCCTCCTGTAGCCAATCCACGCGGGACTTTTGCTTCCAAAAAAAATCCTCATGAATTTTCCATTCCTCTAGATCTTTAAAAGCTTATGGTTCCAATTGAAAAAAAAAAATCCTTAGTAAAAACCATGATCTCTAATATGGCATGCATTTTTATCTAAGAATTATTAGATAACCATCTTGGCACTAAAAATATTACCAAATAATTGTCTATTCTATCTTTTTAATATATACAAGTAACATACTTAAGCCTCTTGGTAAAAGAGAATATTGTTGTCCCAAAAGTCAGATTTCCTTTGATTCGCTAGTCTGATATAGAATCATGAAGAGAAGAATCTCAATGCTACATATATTAAAATTTAAAGGAGGATTTTTTAGAGGTTTTGAAGAAAGAAGCTGAAAGTTTGATCGACCAATGATTTGAGCCTTTCCAATCAAGGATGTTTGAGTTGTTAGTCCAGCTATCCCCCACCCAATAATAAGATAATAGAAACCTATCAATCCTTTCTAAGATAGCATCATCATCCCACCTCATATTATTCCAAGTGAGCATACCATTAACTACCATAATATCTGTTAGGCCTAAAAGGAGGCAAGAAAAACTGAGAGGGAGGGGGGGAGTGAATCAGTTGTACACTAAAAATTAAAGCTTTAAACCATTTAAACTAATTAATTACCTGAAAGATAAAAAGTAATGCAAGATCCATGACACATGACACATAACACATAATACCAAATTTGATCTTGAGAAAACCTAATTAAGGGAAAACCTTGATGGGAGTCAAACCCACTAGATAGATGTACTATGTTAAAATTACTGCCCAATTAAGAGCAAATAAAACAAAAATTGAATGCACATGCATTCATAGGACCACTTCTTAGAGATCATTGCTCACAATACAACGATCTGGCCCTTAGTTAGGTTCACCAATCAATCTCTAATTACAACTCACAAGGGTGGAAGAACTTTCCAATATAACTTAACCAACTTACAACATCTGCAATACCAATATAACTCCATTGAAGTACAATTTATGCCTCAATCATAGAATACAAAACATCCCCCTTCTTTTCTTCTACATACACACTTTGTAATTACAAACGATTTCCCATTTATGCATATTACAATGAGTAGTCCAAAATAAGGTTGGATAAGACCTATAAGAACAAATGATATAAAAATTATTCTCTAACAATAATGTGATCCAAATAAAGTTAGACAATACTTATATAGGACCCAAATAATCATCCTCGAACATGCAATAGCTTTGCCAAATCTGCACCAAGAATTGCAATACGTTACTTCACCAAGTCAACTAGGACCTAAATGAAGAAATACCAACATGCTAAAAAATCACCAAATGCGATCAATGTGAACCATCAACACGGTCATACCACGATCCAAGAATACTAGCAAGAAGCAAGAATAGATTTTTGAACCTTTGCATCAACTCAGTCAACCATATCGATCTTTATCGAAGTAAAAAGTCAACCTCAAAACATGAGAATATTGAAATACATTCAAATGATATATCAATCATAACTCACTCAATCTATCATGTGATCCTTTGTAAGTTGACTAGAATCAAATACAAACATATATGAAACACCAACCAGAATAGTAGTAAAATATCTTCAACAAATCACCTGAACAAAAGAAATTATCTTCTCTGAACAAACCAAACACACTGTCTACAATAGTAATAGTATGTTGACATCAATTACAAAATACTAATGTTAGCACATATAAACAAGGTCTAATAAAAAATCTCTGATATGTTCAACAGTCTCCCCCTTTGGCATTGATGGCAACATATGAAGTGAAAAAATGATCAATGCACAAAGACATCAATATATCGACCTGATCACTTTGAAAATATATCCATCTAATCACTCTGAATATCTAGTTTCAAACCTCTCAACATAATCTCTTCCTAACACAAACTTTTCTTGATTTCTATGTTCCTCACACAACCTCTTCCCCTTTGACATTAATGAAAAAGGGCCAAAGACAAAAAATAACTAAACTCACCTCAAAAGGTATACATCAACTTCTCACAATAAATAAAAATAATTTCATCAATGTTTATCCTTAAATCCTTCAAAAAAATTTGTAGGATTTGAGCAATACAAATCCACAAAACCCGAAGATCACCTGCATACAAAAACCTATTACAAGGAAGTAGAGACAAGAAGAGGGCAAGGGTTTGACTCAAAAATATGAAGAAGAAAATATCCTCAAATAATGAATGAATAAAATATACAATGGATCATCCTTATAAAGGAGATCGAAAGCCTTGAAAGGCAAACCCTAGTGCATGTAATAATTAGTTAAATTATTACAAGACTAATGCATGCAAGTTTATATTTAAAACAACTAGTACATGAGTGTTTAAATATAAACAACTAAAGCAAAAGAGTTGACATCTTAAGAAGGGAGTAAAGTTAATTAATATAAATAATACTTTACTCTAACATTTTCTTCATCCAAACAACTTGATTACAATTTATAGTAGAATCAACATACTCAACTTTAGCAGTAGATTGAGAGATACAATCATGTTTCTTACTAGTCCAAGTTAGTCTCTTACCCAAAAAGAATGCACAACCACTTGTACTTTTCCTATCATCCATATTACCTACCCAATCAACATCAATATATGCACTCAAACTAAAATCATCATCTTTTCCATACCATTGTTTGTATTCAACTATACCCTTCAAGTATCTAAAAATTCTCTTGACAACAATCATATGTGATTCCTTCGGTTCTACTTGAAATCTCAAAACAATTCCAACTACATTTGATATGTTTGGTCTAGTATGAGTTAGATATTGCAACCCTCTAATCATTGATCTATATCTTGTCTGATTTGCACAAGGGGTTTCATCATCCTTAGTCAATTTGCAACTAGTAAGCATACGAGTCCCTACCGGTTTTGAATCTTCCATACCAAATTTCTTCAACAATTCTCTAACATACTTGGACTGTGTAATAAAAATTCTATTATCCAACTATGTAATTTGTAATCCAAGAAAGAATTTCATCTCACCTATCATAGACATCACACATTATTTTTGTATTTCATGCTAAAATCCTCTACTTAATTCATCATTACCACCAAATATGATATCATCAACAAAAGACTTCAACGATCAAGATATTATCATCAACTATTTTGAAATATAAGTTACCATAACCAGTACCTTTACTAAATCCAATCTTTGTCAGGTATTTGTCCAATCCGACATACCAGGCTCTAGGAGCTTGCCTCAATCCATACAATGTTTTCTTTAATTTACAAACCATGTCTCCTTCCTCGGTTAGTGGAAATCTATCAAGCTTCTCAAAGTAAACATCTTCCTCTAACTAACCATTCAAGAATGCAGACTTAACATCCATTTGATATACTCTAAATTTTATGTAAGTTGCATATGCAATAAGTCATCTAACATATTCAAGACTAACTACAGGGTAAAAGGTCTTGATAAAATCAATACCTTCCATTTGATAATACCCTTTGCATACAAGTCTTTCTTTGTTCTAAACCACCTTACCACTTTCATTCAACTTGTTTCTGAATACACATTTAGTTCTGATCACATTATTTTCCATAGGTATCAGAACAAGAATCCAAGTCTTATTTTTCTCAATCTGATCAAGCTCGTATTTCATCTTTCTCACCCAACTTTCATCATTACATGCTTTATTTACATCTTTAGGCTCAATTTTAGATATCAAACATGTTTCCTCTCTCACAATTCTTCCTCTTGTTTAAACACCTCTATTCTTATCACCAATAATAGCATTTTCAGAATGATTAATCCTTACATACCATGGAATCTTTGGAGTAAGATTTGTAGTAAATCCTTCGGTATCAATATCCTCCACATTTTCCATAGGTTCACCTTGTTCTTCGAAACCATTCTAATTCTTATTTTGCACTTCCATAATTTGATTGTCCTCTTTAGCTATGTCATACTCGCAAGTTCTTTCTAATCTCTACACATTCTCATCAACTTTTTCATTTTCACTTTCAACAATCTTCTTCAGTCTATAGTTATAATATTTATACACTTTTATTTTAGTATAATATCTAATAATATCCCTTCATTACTTCTAGGATCAAACTTTCCAATATCCTCATCTCTCTTAATATAACACTTGCTTCCAAAAATTCTAAAATACTTCACTATAGGAACATGACCATACCAAAGTTTACAATGAGTCTTACTAGTTCCTTTCTTTATCTGTACTTGGTTCAAAGTGTATACTATGGTGCTTACTTCTCTCTAGTAGATTTTTGGAACATTTCCTTTAATCATTATGGTTCTAGTTGTGTCTAGAATAGTTCTATTCATTTGCTCTATAAAACCATTTTGTTCTAGGGTTCATGGAGTAGAAGTCTTCCTCTTTATCCAATGTTCTTCACAAAAAGCATAAAACTCACCAAATGTGAATTCTCCACCTCTGTTTGATCTTAAGCATTTCAATCTCTCTCTAGATTTTGTCTCAACCATCACCTTGAATATTTAAATTTTTTGAAAGACTTCTGCTTTCTCTTTTAAAAATGCAACCCATATCATCCTTGAATAGTCATCAATAAATAGCATAAAGTATATATCACCATAATATATTCTTGTCTTATTGAAACCACACAAGTTTGTATGTACCAAATCTAGAAATCCATCTAAAGAATATATTTTATTTCTTAAAAGTAGATCTAGTCTTTTTACCCAATTGACATTATTTGCACATATTGTTAGGCTTCATCAGCTTAGGCAAATCTCTTACATCATTAGTAGTGCCAACCTTCACCATATTATTAAAGTTAACGTGAAAAAATCTTCTATGCCACAACCAATTGTCAACAATCTTAGCAACCAAGCACTTATTCTCAATAGTTTTCAAATGAAATAAATTACTTGCAGTCTGGGTACCAGATGCAATTATATTTCTAGTGCTTCCAATGATTTTTCACATTCCTTCCATGAGTTCCAATTGGTATCCCTTATCCAATAGTTTTCCAACACTCAACAAGTTATGTCTTAAACCTTAAACATACAATACATCATTAGTATTATTCTTACCATCAAGAGTGATAGATCCTTTTTTCCTTAATCAAATAGGGATTGTTATTACCAAATATAACAACAGCACCATCATAATCTTCAAGCTTCACAAACTTATTTTTGTCACCAGTCATGTGATGTGAACATCCACTATCAATGACTCATTCATTTCTTTTATCAACATGTGAAACCAAAGCTTTCTCTTCTTTATGATTAACTTATTTAATAGCAATAAACATTATTTCTTCTTCACTGGCACTAGATTCATCATCAGTCACACCTTCTTTAGCATAAAAATGTTTATGACCCTTAGGGTGAAATTTATTAGATGTGATCGTAGGTTCCTTAGAAACTTTATTAGGACATCTAGATGCAATGTGCCCAATCTTATTACAGTTAAAGCATTTCAAAGACAACTTTCCTTCATACTTATCAGAGCCCTTAGGTAGTATTTTTTCAACTAAGGCTTCAATTTTATCTATCTTCCTTTCCTCTTCCATGATCTCTTCCCATTGTGTAACATGGTGGTTGAAGTTGTCTTTAGGGTAACTCTCTCCCTTATCATGCTTAGTCACACTAGCTTTGAATGCAGTTTTAACCTTCAAAAGTTCCATAACAAGAGTATTTATCTCATAGGCACAAAGTCTACTAGTCAAAGCTTCTCTTGAAATATCTCTTATAGTTCTCAATTCCTCAATATCTATAACCTTCTCACCATAACACATGGGAAAGGATCTCAAAAAAATTCTTACAACTTCATCATCACTCAAGGTACCACCAACACATTTGATTAAACAAAATAGATCATTTACTCTCTACATATAAGATGAGACAGTTTCGATTTTAATCATCTCCATATCTTCATACTTCCCTTTAAGACCCTATAACTTAGCTTTCTTAACATACTTGTCACCTTCATAAATAGTTTCCAATCTAGTTCATACCTCATGCATTGTCCTCAACCCATATATGTGAGAATATTTTGTATTTGACAAGGCACTATCAAAGCTTCCCTTGCTATCATGTTCTCCTTGAATGTCTTATTTTCATCAGCAGTAGCTTGAGACAAGTCATTACGAATGTTGTAAGGCTTCTCTATAATATCCCAATATTCATCTCCCATGCATATCAGATAAGTACTCATCTAATCCTTCAATATCAAATATTTAGTTCCATCAAATTTAGGGCTTTCTTGTTGGAAAGTGTGCAGTATATGATTATGCTTATGTTTTCATTAATGGAAACACACTCCTCTGGTAAGGTCACTTGGAATGGAGATATGTTTTGGGTTATCAATTAATTAAAAAATGCCTAAGTATAAAGTCATTTCATAGTGCACATTTGATTTTTTTTGGTTGGCGAGTACATGATACTAATCATGATGGCATGTGAACTCAAATATATGATATATGAGATGTATTACAACTTCTATCATGGTTGAGAGATTATTGGTTGCATCTGGAGAAAGTTATAGGTTGACGAAGTCATGCAAGTAAATTAAATAGTGAAAATAGGGCATATGAGTGGACACGACGTTTGGAGACTTAACATAGGTTATTTTGTTGATCTAGTTTACGATTTATGATAGGTCCTCACCTATCTTGGTGGATGAATGGTTTCGTGTTGTTTATCTTATTATGGGCTAAGTATGGATAAACTTTTTGTGAAGAATTAGTGAGCCGACTAAGAAATAAAGTTGATCGGCTGTGTGTGTGTGTGTGTGTGTGTGTGTGTGTGTGTGTGTGTGTGAACCTTTTAGGCTAGTGAAAAAGGTGTGATGGTTATGTATGTATGGACAATGCTAGAATAAGTGGAGATTCTATTATTATTGTTGCAAGCTTCAACTAGAACTAATTCAACATAACAAATGCTACTATGATTAACTTTTTCTATTGTATAACTTCTTTTGTAATATAGACAAGATATCCCTGTAGAGAAGTGAGCTCCATTGTATCACCCCTAACATGTTTTATCATTTAATAGGGATTTGTGCTAAATGTAATATTTAGCTCCTAATAGGGAAATTATACTCTTAGTGCATAATTTGCGGATACCATCCTCACCAGGGTTTTCACTTGGCTAGGGTTCCTCAACAACAAATCATGGCGTTATGAGTTATTTGATTTGTGTGTATGTTCTTATTATTTCAGCTATTTAATGGTTAAGTTTCAAATGGTTGAGATTAGTTAAAAGTGTTGCAACATTGGTTCACCCCCCCCCCCCCCCCAGTGTTTCTCGATCCTAACATTTCTGTATGCTTTCCATGATGGATATCCTTCAAGAAATTAAGCTTCTTCAAAAGGACTTAGCTCTAATGCCAATTATTAGACCCAAAAGGAGGAAAGCACAACTGAGAGGAGGGGGGGTGAATCCATTGTACACTAACAATTAAATCTTTAAACCAATTAATAATCTAAAAGATAAACAAAAATATGAGATCCACAACATATAACATAAAACACCTAATTTGTTCATGGGGAAACCTGGTTAAGAGAAAAACCTTGGTGGGAGTCAAACCCACTAGATAGATGTATTGTTGTTTGTATCAGTTTCTGGATTCGATTGTGTAGAATTTTTTTTCCATCAACGTTTCGGATCATACTGCATGATCCATCATCAGGATGCTAGAGAGAAAAGAACATAATATGATAAGTTGCAGATCTAGCAGACAATAAAAAGAAGAGGAGTGAGAGATGAAGAGGGGAGAGAGAAGACAAGTGCATGGAGATCCACAGTGACAAGACCTACACCTAATAAAAATTAAAAATTAAAAGGGGGGAAAAACTCTCCCAATAAAATGAAAATAAAAAGAAAATGATAATAGAGCAAATAAAAATTAAAATGAGAAGAATATATATATATATAGTTCTCTAATATACAGAAGGAAACATCTGGTATCTTCCAGAATGATCGACCAATCTTTGCTTATAAAAGGATGCAATGAATAGCAACTCTTAGGAGACATAATGGAGAGCAGACTCAACACCTTTTATATAAAGAGTGATTGGGCAATGGCTTTTAGGGGGGGCATTTCTCCAGAGAGGTGGAATCAAATCCTTAACCCTCTGCCAGATTCGACGAGAAGGGCAGTGGAAAAATCCATAGGAGACTGCTTCTTCAACAATCTGTATTCATACAGAACAAATGGAGGAGTGATAGGTCAATTTATTTCCCTCTCCATCTTTGTTGGTAAGAGCAAAGAGGACATTATCAAGGTAGCGAGAGAGGTTTTTGTTAAGGATCATCTAGGAAGACTTGTTAAAATGGCGCATTGTGTCGATCATAACTTAACAATACCTTATCTAGAAATTACAATGTAGACAGAGATGGATGAGTTAGACAATATTCCTCAGTCTCAAAGAATAGCTATGCTCTCATTCAAGGATGAAGAGAGCTTCGATCTCCATTGGCCAAAAATGGAAAGAAACTTAGACTTCCTTTATAAGGAAGTTCTGGAGGAAACTATGGATACCAGCTGTCTTCTAAAGTATTGGAGGCTGGAAGGATTTAACATTCCAGCAGACATTGATAATATAGCTCCACCAAATCTACACATAATGGCACCTGAGATACCTAGGTGCATTAGAAGGCATAAGACAGACATGGAAGAAGTCGAATGCATTGTGGTTATGGTCAAAGGGGATAAAGCTTGGAACTACTCGACTGTTCAAAGGAATCTCGACCGGTAATAGCTTTAGCTCCAAGATGCTTAGGTTCTTAAGACATGCCTTGTAGATCCTGTATATAGGTGTAGGTTGTATAGGTCTAAGTCGTTTTGAATATATATGTTAATAGTATTTGTATATTAAAAGACTTTTCATATTCAGGATAGGTAAAGATGGTAGGTTTTTTTTGGTACTCCTGTAAATATGTCTGTAAATCTAAAAACTATTTGTAGTAAGGATTAAAGTTACAGTATGTTAAATATAGATCTTATAATGTTTTAAACTTTACTGGTTTTGGGTATTAAGATGGCTATAGATCTCTAATGATCTCTATGGTAGGCGTAAAGAATCTATTGATTTCTACTCTGCTCTGAACTATATATGGAATAACAGGGAATAACAGTAGAGTTGTAACCTTGCCTATCTTATGGCTGGTCATTTTTATTCTGGACTCTCCTTATAGATGATTTGAATGCTTAGTCACCAGATTTCTATATAGTGTTGTAGATAATGTAATTTTGATGAAGGATTACCCTTAAACTTATTTTATGAATATCTTTTTATGCATATTTCTTATGTTTACAAGAGGCTTGTCGAGCTCTGTTATAATGAGGTATTATAATATAGGTTGGCTTCCAGATAACAGTTCAACGAGGGAAGAAGTACAGAAAGGAAAGTTATTATTAAGACAGAGCTTTTAGCAAAAGTTACGCGTATTGATAAAATCTTGGACTGTTTGGTTTAACAAATAAAGCTATGACTCTCTTTAAATGAGTAATTCAAGATCTGGATCATTACCTTTGCAGATGTGAATCCAGTAGCAAGAGACAAAGACAAATGTTTACTTCCTTTATAATTTGATGACTCATACTTTCAGATATTTATAATGATATATATAAATATATATATACTGGTGCATGTGTATATATATTTATATATATCTCTAAGCTTCCTTCTATGTGTATTTCAAAATCGGTTTATATATAATAAGTAACAGTGCTGAAGAGTATGGTTGGTTTGAGGAAC